>JAJLVE010000005.1:0-600000 GCA_030570235.1 Meyerozyma smithsonii | reverse complement strand
AACCAGTTTGCTGTGCGCCACTGGTGCTGCTTTCTTCGAGCTGGCTAGGCCTGGATTCTTTTACTGTCTTTGTTGTCACAAGGTTTTCGCTCTCCGAGTAAGCCTTGGTTCCCTTTGAGATAAGAATATCGGCACGCTCTTCCAACCCCTTTGGATCGGTGCCTTCTTCTAAAGTGGCCCTCCATCCGACCTCTTCGTTGTCCAACAAAGCTTTCAACCCCTGGAGGCGCTCAGATTTCTGGGCATCCTCGGGTCTCTTGTTAAACACAGAGTTAGCGGTGAATTCATCATGAGAGTCAGCCTCAAAGAATAACCGGAATGAGTTTTTGCACACTGATACTTTTAAACCAGAACGTGCAACACCGTCACAATCCTCTTCTTCGATGTTTTCAATGAATGATTTCGAGAAAGGCAAATTGATCTTGGATGCTGGAACTCCCTCTGTTGGATAAGACATAACGTAGCTTGTAACAAAGTAGTTGTATTTTTCCTCTGCACTTTGTTGGTCGTTGATAGTGAGATCGTCAAGACTGACAAACTGGATAGACGCAGACGAGTCGCTTTCCTTGAGTGTAATCTTGAACATATTTTCGTCTGTGGACATCAAAGATCTCACTTGGATACGGTAGAGAATTTGATCCTTGGCAGTTGAAGTGGTCTGTGCCCTATCTGCTTCAAAGAGCACCATCATCTCCGAAGTTCTGCTGTCTGAGATGATGGTGTGCATGTGCTTCACCATAGATTGCACCAACTTGTCGACAGTATACATCTTGTATGCACGGTTTCTGTATGCTTGTCTTAACGATTCTTCGTACCACTGATGCTCAACCTCTCCCTCGATAAGTCTCTCAGCAAGCTCAAGTACTTGTTGGTAACAATCCTTATCGCCCTTGATGTCGACGCCCATGTCTTCGAGTTGATGGGATGACAAATTCAAGTCCTTGGCAAATTGTGGGATCTTGCGGGCCCTGATTTCCTCTCCCACAGCCTTGTTCATAGCTTTGATTTCAACTAAGCGCTCGTAAAGAGTTCTCAAATGGCGGAAAAAGACGTAGATAGTGGTGTTGCAGAACAAGTTGTACTTGTCACGCGTTTCAGGAGTCAGTTGGCCGTAAGTTGTGTTATCATCCCCCTTTGGCAAAGTCTTGATCCATAATTCGCTGGATTTGTCAACTTCATGTGCCAAATCTGGCTCCTCAGAATCGCTCACTTGAGGCGAAGGAGATTCAGTAGCATCATCCTTCTTAGCTCTTGACTGCTTTTTCAAAACGTCACGCAACAAGTCGGTTTCACGGAAACGCTTTCTAGGGTTAGAACCAGCATGTTCGCTCTGACTGTCAGAATCATTGGCAACTGAATCCGAATCGTCCTCGTTTTTGCCCTCGGACTTTTCAGTTACAGCTGTCTCGATAGATTCCTTAGGAAGCTTGAAAAACAAGGTCAAGAACGACTGGAAGAAATGGCTCAACTTTTCACGATCGTTAGCAGAATAGTTCGACGACTTGATGAATACAGTCACCAACTTTAATACATCTAAGAGCACTGGGGTTTCTTCAAATTTGTACAGGAGCTGTTCCTGGGGTTTTGGTGTCAACGGATGTAACCGTTTGTTCTGTTGCTCCACCTTCACGGTACTGATTTCACTGACCAATTGCTTCGCAGTCAACAACTTTTTATCAGCTTGCTTGAATGTCAATCCCAAGTGATCTAATGACTTGTAGAAGACTTTTTGTTCCATCTCTCTCCAAACTTTATTCCACTCGCGGTGTGATCTCTTCCACTCTTCATCCTTTTGCTTCAACCTTTTCAATACCACAGGTACAGCAATAGCAGGATTTTCGTGCAAAGCATCAATGACTTCGAAGCCTCTATCCTTGTCGTAAATCTTCCTGATAACCTTTTTGTAGATGGTCGAAGAAGTGTGGCCCAAATCCTCCGGAAGTTTGAAGCTTGCCTTCTGCTCGGGTGTCATGTTGGCGATACGGTTTGCAATTGTTTCCAAGGTCTGGATAGTTCTCAAGTTAGCTTCCATATGATAATCAAACTCTAAACGTTCTTCCTCGATCTTGAAAAGTATTTCCTCGTATTGGTTCTTTCTATGGGCAATGAATCCGGAATCTTCGGACGCCCAGGTAGGATGTCCAACCCATTCATCATTCAAGACTTCCCAGCACATTTCGTCACGTCCCGAACATGGCATGTAAGTCTCGGACTTTGGAAGTTGTCTGTAGGAAGGTCCAAAAGCCTTGCAAAGTGACAACTCCAATTGGTGTTTCTTGAAGGTGATATTCTCAATGCGCTGTGGCTTATCCTCGTAGCCGACGAACATCTTAAACCAGTTGAAGAGCTCAGGGTGGTTCTCGCCAAGGAACGAGTCAACTCTCTCGACCAAGGTTTCTTTGTCGATTATATCTTGCGAAAACAAGTTGAGAATCTTGAGGAACTCATTATATGTTTGCTTGTTACCAATTGCCTTCTTTACCTTGTCGAAGAAACTCAACTCTTCCAGTAAGGACGAAGACTTGGAGGTGTGAGAAGGTGGGATGGGTTCTGGCACGCCAGGAATCAACGCCGGGTTCACAGCCTTCGGTATAACTGCACCGTTCTTGCTTTGCACTGGCAGCGGCTTGGATCTGAGACTTGAGTATTGGGCCTCTGCGTTATAATGGTTTTCGTAAGCACCTGCGTCATACAGACCTCTTGGGTCATTACGTTGGTCAAAAGACTTTCTTTTCCTGAAATCGTCCTGGAACAAAGGCTGGTGGAAGGAACCAACTTCGTTGGGACTCATTGCCGATGGAGCTGAGGCCTGGTGGAAGTTGCCAACAGGCGGCAACTGTGATCCGTTGTTTCCATTGACGCCATCAGGAGGTAAGTAGGCTGGTTGGGCTCCTACCTGATTGGACGTGTCAGGAAGGAATTGCTTGAAGTCATCCAATAAGTCTGGAGAGTTGGCAAACAACACGGTGACCTGTTCATAGACCTCGCTAATAGGCTTCTGCTCCCGCTGGTAAGTCTGGAGTATCTCCAAGAAATGCTTGTAGATATCAGGCTGGTTTGCAAACCTCGTCTTGATTTTGTTCACGTACGAGATGGCGTGGTTGAACTCTATTTGGCCGCCGTTGGGGTCGTTCCCGAAAGGAGGCTGCTGCAGAGCCTGCAACTGGTGGGCTGCTTGCTGAGCACTGGACAACGCCTGTTGGTTGGCCTGAGCATCTGGTTGCCCGTTCGCCTCGTTCGCGCCGCCAGCGCTCCATTGGCTGTAGTTTGCGTTCATGTTTAGACGCTTGGTGCTTCCCGTGGGCGTCGTCACCCGGATAGGGTTGGGGTCGGAGGGGTCCAACGAACACTCGATCTTGTATCCGGCAGGCAAGAAGGTGTTGAAGCCCTGAATCAAGTTGGGGTGGCCCTTGAACAAGGTGGATACCCGGTCGATGACCTCGGAGGTGTCGATGTTTTGGGACTTGAAGTCCTTCATGATGTCCAAGAAGTTGTTGTAGACATCTGCCTGGTTGTAGAACTGGATCTTGACCTGGTCCAAGTACGACAACGCATCCCGCACATTCAATGTGCGGTACACGTTGGTGGTGGCACTGCGGTTGGGCACGCCAGCAGGCATGCCAGGAGGAGCCAGGGCCGGCTGCTGTTCATTGTTCATCGGCGTTGGTGGGGGGAGCTGTGTCTGGTTGTGGTTCATTCCGACGGACGAGAGTCGGCGGAGCTCGGGGCCCGTTTCCGTCTTTGCAACGTTGTGGCCCGAGTCGTTGCCAGCGTTGATCGAGGGAATGTTGAAGCCCAGCACCCGTTGTGGGGGGCCGCCGGCTCCGGAACCCAAGTTGGAGAGACTGGGGAGCGAGTAGAAGGGGTGGGCACCCATCTCCAACGCGGCGGGCGGTGGGAGCACTGGTGGGTGAGGACGGCTGGGTTAGTAGCTGAGGAGAGAGCAACACAGGGGAGAAGACGGCGGTGTAAAATCAGTCAATCACGCAACCCGAGCAGCCCTCGCGTGTGCTGCTGGTGTGGGTGGCCGCGAGACGTGCCCAGCACCGTTTATCGGCGCTTCCGGCTGGTGTTTTTTCTGGTTTCTAGCGCTCCATCTCGGTGAAAATCTGGCGTCGGCACAAACATCGGCGTCGGTAGCCGGGACAGACGGGGGTCTATAGGCTCGGATACAGCTTCAGGGCGTCGATACTTACTTGAATTGCTGTCCCAATGGACGCTGTTGATTGGTCCAGCCTTCTTGCTGTCCACTCATTTTAAGGTGGTCTTGTCACGATGGACGGGATGGGGGCAATAGGTGGAATCCACAGGCAAACCTTGGTAGAGATCCGGTGGGCAGAAGCAAAGGGTGGGCTTATGGTGCCCCGGACGTGTACGAGTTTGGCGACTAAAGTGATTCCCAAACGTGTTAGGTGACAATGGTGTGTTCCTCAGTGATACCCCAGCAGAGAGACAGGCTCGGAGCGCGTGCGGGTAACGGTTGGGAGCGCCGGCGGTGTGCAGGCGGGCGACGAGGACACGGGTGCAGGAGCGGCCGCCAAAAATAACGCCGTGTGCCGGCACACCACACCGGGGTGTCGGCGTGGGGCTGGGGCCGGCGCTGGTGTCCGGGTGGCCTGGCCTGGTCTTGTCTTGTCTTGTTCGCAGCGACCGTTTGCCTCACGACCATGAACGCTCCCGATAGATTTGAGTTGTTTATTTTGCCTGAAGGGGTGGACAAGTACGTATATGATAGCCAGCGGCCGCCGGAACCCACTAACATAGAATAAAAATCACCCCCGACACAAAAGTGCCAAATGCGGCGTTGATAAAAATTGAGAGAGAAGACCACACTCTTGCCAATATGCTTAGGGCTCAACTTCTCAAGGACGAGAGAGTGTTGTTTGCTGCCTACAAGGTGGAGCACCCGTTGTTCGCCAATTTCATCCTCCGTATCCAGACGGAAGAAGACTATTCTCCAAGAGACGCATTGAGAAACGCCTGTTCTGGACTCATCTCCGAGTTGGATTTGATGAAAACTCGGTTCAAGGACGAGTGGGCGCTTAAGTCGTTGTTGAGCAACGACGACGACTACTAAACGTGTCGTGCGAAACTATGATGATGGCAACAGGATGACTGTTGTAGAAGTGACAGGCAAAGAACAACTACGCCTGGTCCACTAGCTTGTACTATAAAAGAAAGACAAAGAGAGGCACGGACAAGTTGAGATAGAGCTACGAGAAAGAGAGAGAAGGAAATGAAGAAAAAGATGAGAGAAAATGAGAGAAAATGACAGAAAGAGAGAAATGCTAAGTGCATCTGGTCGTCTGGTCGTCTCCCCCCCCCGCTGCTTCCGTAAATCATGCATTTGCTACTAATCTATAACATCCTACTCCTTGAGCGCTTTTTTCTTGATCGCCTCTCTTATCGTAGCAATCTTCTCCAATGCATCTGGCATGTCGGACGATGGAAAGTACCCCTGCTTCAACACCAAGATCAATGGGTGTGTCTGCGTCACCCGGTTGGGCGATATGTGGGTGATGGCAAGTCCCAACTTCGAAATGCACACCTTGTGATGGTCCTTGAAATTGAACTGGAAGTTGCCGTTCGTCATCTCAAACATAATGTAGTCCGGCGTTCTGGTGTATCTCCGGAGAAACACCGTCTCCTTCCTGTCCTCGTTGTCGCTCACCTTGGACAAGTTGCTGTTCATGTACTTGGCGAAAAAGTCGACAATCTCAAGCGACCGGCGAGCCTGGCTCGGCGGATGGCTGACCGAGTTCTCAATGCATGTCCACCCTTCGTTCTCGTGGAAGATCAACTCGAGGAAGCGCTCCGAGTTATGCAGCTTTAAAAATGTGTTTCCGTCGTTGAACAACACCCCGATGTCGTCGTTGTTCATCTGGTAAGAGAAGCCGTACTTGTTGGAGTAGTCGACCCACTTGCTGATAAGACATGGGTTTTCGCAGCTAGGAAGCTCCACGGCTTCCAAGCGCTCGTGCTTCGAGTACTCCAACCGTCTCATGTTCTGGTAGGTTTCGAAGCAAATCTGGTCGAGTCTCTTGATGGTGGTTGCAAATTTGGAGTTGAAGGTCACCTTCCTAGGACGGCCCATGGAAGGGTCCACCTCCTGATACTTGTTCTTGGTGTCTCCTGGCGACAATGACTTGGGCAACAAGGTTCTAGGTTGTTCTGAATGCAAGTCTGACCGCAAGATCTCGACGGGGTCCTTGGACTTTGGAGTGTAAATTCCAGCGTCAGCCTTGGTATTAGTGAAATTAATGGCTGACTGTGCTCTGGAAATCACGTCGAGTCCGCGAGGAGTGTTGCTCAAGCTCACCTCGTGGGTCTTGTCGGGGAACGGGCCCTTGAACCAGTCGTAGGACAAGATCTCGTTGATGGCGGGTCTATTCAACGGGTTCAAGCTCAAGAGGTCCTTGATGAGGATCTTGGCGCTGTCAGAGATGGGCTTATCGGCGGGGAAGAAGTACTCGGTCTTCTTGATGCGCTCGTAGATGACTTGAACGTCCTTGGCCTGGAATGGAGGCTTGCCCACAAGCAAGGCGTACATCATAATGCCAATGGCCCATATGTCGACCTCGTAGCTGTGACCCACCAGCTTTCCGCCCAACACCTCGGGCGCAATGTAGTTGGGGGTGCCACAGATGGTGTATTTCTTGGAGCTGTTGTCGGGAAGCACCGATGCTAGGCCGAAATCGCCGATCTTGAGGTTCATTTCCGGGTCGAAAAAGATGTTCCCAAGCTTCAAGTCTCGGTGGATGACGCGGCGAGAGTGGAGGTATTTGATTGCACCGACAATCTGAACCATAAAGTACCTGACTTCCGGCTCGCTGACTCGCTTGCGTGTTTTGAGAAGCTCCATGAGCGACTGGTTGGGGCAGATTTCCAAGAGAATGTAGACGTTGATGTCGTCTTCGAAGCAGTCTACAAAGTTGACGATGTTGGGGTGCTTCAACGACTTGTGGATCTTGATCTCAGACAAGAGCTTGGTCTTCGTCTTCTCGTTCTTGATGGAGGCTTTTGCAACCGTCTTGGCAGCATAGATATGGCCGGCAGAATCCTTCATCTGGAAACACCGAGCAAACCCTCCTTCTCCCAAAAACGTACCTCGACGGTAATCCCGGCCGTTTCTGGTACGCACAATCGACGGTGGTGTCTTGCATAACGCCGACAACTTCTCCTTCTTCTTTTTGCTCTGGACTTGCGAAGGTTGGGTGGTGGTTTTGGTGGACTTTATGGGGGTGAGGTTGCTGCGGACATTGAGCTGGCCACTGTTCAACGGCTGTAATGGAGTAACCCTGGACATGGCTTAAATAGTGGTTTGCAACGGGAACGAACAGCTGGCTGTTTGTGGGCAAGGCTGTTTGTGTGACTGGACACAGATATGGAACCTCACAAAAGTTCCTACTTGGGTCGAGAAATCGGATAGAGTGCACCGCTTAAACAACCGCCTTTTTACTATATATATGGATTGAGGTTGGTATTCTCTTCCATCGATGTCTATTTACCAATTACCCAAATTAGGTAGTGTCATTATTTACTATTTACCAACACGACAAAATGAGGATATTTTGGTGCGCGCACGCCCGGGGCCCGACTGCCTGTAGTTGGCATTTACGCCTGAAAGGGGCAGTTGATGTGCAACAATAGGCCTGCTGGTTGCTGGTGCTGGTGCTGGCTGCTGGGGGAGCACAGGTGAAACAAGCTGGAGAGGAAATTGCAAAATTTGCAGAAATTGCCATTCTTGCAGTTCCAGTTAGCCCACTCATAGCCGCTCCAAGAATTTGCTCTGCCGCACATATCGCCTTCCTACAGACATATCTGTTATTCCTTATCCTATACTAGGCTGCTGCACGTTTGCTTTTGACGCAGACGCTGCTTCTTGCATGTAGACGGAGGCCCGGTGTACCGGGTGGAAATTCCTACTGGTTTCGGCTGGGTTGCACCTGTTCCTGTATATCCTGACGAGCCATTTATGGCAACGTAAGAGTTGAATCTGTTAGGTTCAGTGAGACGTTGTACCGTCACTGGTACATATGCGTCTTCTCATAGTCTTCTTCTTCAGATGAGGTATCTATTTGCAACTCTTGAGGGCTCATAACCAATACAAACCGTCCGTCTTGTAAGCTACTTGCTGTTACTTACTAGTACTAATGTCATGACCAGTTGAGTTTTGGGAGGTGCTCGCGCCTCCTTATATAGCCTGTGGGAGTGATAGATCACATTCTGACTGGTCCATCGGAGTTAGTGTGCGTGCTTCCCTGCAGGTGGATATTCCATGTCGCTGCAACTTACACCCGTTGGAACGCGTAGTCGTGCGCGGTTCATATGCTCCATCGCTAAATCCGTGTTGTGCTGGAGGAAAACAGCGACTGCCATCTCCAGCCTCTAACGAAATTGCCTAGGTGAATTTGCTCAGAAACATGGATTCGGACGACGAGAGCGAATCTATCCCCTTGGCCCAAATTAATAGTGCACCTGCCACTCCGAAGAAACGGAAAAGTGCAAAAACTGGAGCCAGCGCGACAAGACGCAAGAAGAGAGCGGTGGTTAAGGATGAAGACGACGACGAACCGTTGGCACAGAAGCCACCAGCAAAGAAGCGGGCCACGAAAAAGAAAACCGAGCCTCAATCGGCGAAAAACGGCACTAAAAAGGTGAAAAAGGAAGCCTCGCCAGCTTCGGATCCCCAGGTTACCCCAGCTGCAGACGGCGCAAAGAAGGAGGGAGAAGAAGAGGAAGCCTACAAGTGGTGGGAAGCCCAGTATATGGACGGAGAACAAAAATGGGAGTCTCTCCACCACAACGGTGTGATGTTTCCTCCCGAGTACGAAGCGTTACCGTCGCACGTCAAGATGTACTACGGTGGAAAGCCAGTGGATCTCCCGCTTGCGGCCGAGGAGGTTGCTGGTTTCTTTGGCGCCATGTTGGAGACCGACCATGCCCAGAACCCTGTGTTCCAGAAAAACTTTTGGAACGATTTTCTCGAAGTGGTGAAAGAGTCTGGCGGCGCCAACATCGAGTTGAAGGACTCTACTCGGGCAGACTTTTCCAAGATGCATGCGCACTTTGAGATGTTGAAGGAGCAGAAGAAGGCCATGAGCCGAGACGAGAAAAAGGCCATCAAGGAGGCCAAAGAGAAGGAGGAGGAGCCGTTCAAAACCTGTCTTTTGAACGGCCGCAAGGAACAGGTGGGTAACTTCCGGGTGGAACCACCGGGACTCTTTCGGGGCCGTGGCGCCCACCCCAAGACGGGCAAACTCAAGAAACGGGTGTATCCCGAGGACATCACCTTGAACTTGAGCAAAGACTGCAAGGTGCCTGAGCCGCCGGCAGGACACCAGTGGGGAGAAGTGAAGCACGACAACACGGTGGCGTGGCTTGCCATGTGGAAGGAGAACATATCCGACTCGCTCAAGTACGTGCGGTTTGCTGCCAACTCGTCTGTCAAGGGCCAGTCGGACTTCAAGAAGTTTGAGACGGCCCGGAACCTCAAGCACCACATCGACGAGATCCGAAAGGACTACAACAAGCTCTTGAAGGACACGTTGATGCAGAACCGACAAATGGCGACTGCCACATACCTCATTGATATATTTGCACTCCGAGCCGGCGGAGAAAAGGGCGACGACGAGGCCGACACCGTTGGGTGCTGCTCGTTGAGATACGAGCACATCACGCTCAAGCCGCCCAACCAGGTGATCTTTGACTTTTTGGGTAAGGACTCCATCCGGTTCTACCAGGAGGTGGAGGTGGACAAGCAGGTGTTCAAGAACTTGCGGATCTTCAAGAAGCCGCCCAAGCAGCCGGGCGACGACTTGTTCGACCGCATCTCGCCGCCCATGTTGAACAAGCAGTTCCAGGGCTACATGAAGGGGTTGACGGCCAAGGTGTTCCGTACGTACAATGCGTCCAAGACCATGCAAGACCAGATCGACTTGATTGCCAACGAGGGAACGGTGGCCGAGAAGGTGGTCAAGTTCAACGCCGCCAACCGGACGGTGGCCATCTTGTGTAACCACCAGCGTACGGTGAGCAAGACCCACGGGCACTCGGTGCAGCGGATCCACGACAGGATCAAGGAAATGATGTGGCAGAAGATACGAACGAAAAAGATAATTCTCGAGCTCGAGCCGGCGCTCAAGAAGAAGGACCGCAAGTACTTTGAGGAGCTCGACGACCTCTCGAAGGAGGACGAGCAGCATGTGCACCATCTTTTGCTCGAGCGGACACGAGAACAGGCGCAGCGCAAGTTTGAGCGGGACAACCAGAAGCTCAAGGCCGAGGGGAAAGAGTTGTTGGGCGCCGAGGTGTTGGACGAGAAGATGCAGAAGATCAAAGAGCAGGAGCGGGAGTTGGCGGACGAGATCAAGACCGGACGGCCGGTGGTCAAGACGGCGACGCTGGTGGACAAGCTCAAGGCGCAGATCGAGAAGCTCGAGGCGCGGATCGTGAACACCACGTTCCAGCTCCAGGACAAGGAGGACAACTCGGAGGTGTCGTTGGGCACGTCCAAGTTGAACTATATCGACCCGCGGCTCACGGTGATGTTTTCGAAGAAGTTTAAGGTGCCGATCGAGAAGCTCTTTACCAAGACGTTGCGGGACAAGTTCAAGTGGGCGATTGAGTCTGCGGACGAGAACTGGCGGTTTTGACAAGTGCAGAAAGGTGTGGTGAACGTGTGTCTTTGTGGGTAGTCCGGTGTCCGGTGTCGGTGTCCGGTGTCGGTATCGGTATCGGTGTCGGTGTCCGGTGTCCGGTGTGCGGTGTGCGGTATAGTCCAGTATAGTCCGTGACTGAATCACGAATGCACCGCACTGATAGCTAGCCCAACGCATTGGCATAGCCTGACACACCAATAGCATAGCCTGACACACCAATAGCATAGCCTGACATATCAATGACATGGAATACACACCCTGACGTATCAAACCACCATGACCCCGACTTGGCAGTCAGATCGCAGCCGATCGCAGCCACACGCGCCGCACGTTCGCTGGCATATCTGGTTGCGCGTCGCGGACATTCGCGTTGACGCACAGATTCATGCACAAAACACGAAACATTAAGGGATGATGCGCAAACATTGGACGCGCGGACTTGCAACCACATCTATATATTATATCGCCAGTATTGTTCTGCAACGAATACCGAACAATATATTCTAATTTCCATGGTGTCTCTGGTTGCAACTGCCACCGGCACCTCCACCATCACCACCGGCAGCCCTGCCATCACCAGGATGGCGCGCGACCTGATGCCGTCGCTTTCCCAAGAGGCAGCAATGCCGTCGTCGTCGTCCTCCACCACGTCATACTCCTACAGCATAGCGGTGCCCCACAGCGACCCCACTGGCGGCGCCAATCCCTACGTCAGTCGCTCGACCCTCCCCACCAACCTTGTATTTATTATTGTCGGCGGCGTCATTGGCGCCGTGCTAGTGGCGTTTGTGGCGTACCGGGTGGCGGCATACATCTCCGGGCGCCGGCTCGCCAAGTCCGACAAGGAGGTGTACTACTCGCGGCCGCTGTCGCTCTACCACTTTACCGGCGCGTCGAGCTCCAACTCGTCGTTCTTTGAAAAGTCGTCGATGGCGTCCACCGCCAGCATCTACCAGCTCTCGAAGCAGGGCTCGGCCGTGTGGCTGGCGTACCGCGAGCTCGACGCGTCCAGCAGCGACTCCAGCACGCCGGGCCGCCAGTACCGGCAGGCGGTGACCGGCAAGGAGCCGGAGCCGCGGCGCAACTCGATGTTTGTGAGTCCGGTGCTCGAGATCATGAACCGCAGCCGGTCGCAGTTGGAGCTCCCGTTGTACCACGACAGCACTGCCGGGCTCGGGCTGTCGTTTCTCAATGGCAGCGAGCTTGATCTCAGCGACCGCGCCAACCGCGTGGACCTCACGCAGGCCGCTCCGCGGCCGCCGATGAGACGGCCGCCCAGCCAGTACCTCGACGACCTCATGACAGACAAGACGTGAAGAAGAAGAAGAAGATGACAGAAGCATGACAAAAGCATAGACATAATACACTAGATGGTGGTCCCTGCAGGAGAAACCTGCAGGCTACAAGCAAGTTCAAGTTGCAGGTTCCTTCCTCGCAGGTTCCCTGCAGGAGGTGCCTCCTGCACCCCACACTGCCGGCCAATACCCGCGGCGTTTATCCTCCCTTATAACACCATGTCCACACGAATTGCATTCACCACGCTTTGTGGCGCTGCCAGAGCCGCCAGAGTGTCCCGCTTGTCCACCTCGGCTGCCAGAATGGCCAAGGACGACCCCTCGACCATCGACTCCTATCGCCTCCCTTCCCAGACCTCCATCAACGAGTGGGAGTTTCGCTACGACTTTATTCCCAAGACCAGCGAGCCCAAGATCCCGCCGGTGACGCCGGAGGCCGTCAAGCAGGACATTGCCCACGAAAAACGGGCGTCGGTAGAAAGACAGATGCAGCAGGAGGAGCAGACCAGCTCGGTCAAGGTGGAGGCCAACGACGCCGCCGTGGTCCATGGCGGCGAGTCGGTGGGGGCCGAGCCGGAGTTTTTGCATGACCGCGGCTCCAAGCCGGTGGACTCCAGCACCGCCGCCACCAGGGGTGCTGCCGTCAAGCCGGCCAACCGCGACAAGTACATCCAGAGCTCCATCAACCCCGAGATCAACCAGTCCGACGTGGTCAACTTGGGCGAGAACGAGGTGGACCACAAGGTGTCGCCGGTGGAGAAGCCGGTGGTGGTGGAAGACCACGAGCACGACCAGGACCACAATGCCGGCCAGCCCCGGCACCGCAACCCCAACCTGTCGGCGCCGTTTGTGGTGCCATTGGGCCTTGCGGGGTTGGTGGGCGCCTACTTTTACTATGGGCGCGACAGCAAGGCCAAGGCCGACAAGTGAATAGCGTAGCAGAAAATAGAAGTGATGGTGAGAAGTGAGGTGAGAAGTGATGGAGTGTGGGTAGGATGTCAGTGATTGTGGAACCGGGAGCAAATGGCAGCCAGTAGCCATGGCAACGAACTGCAACGACCAGCAGCATAAAAGCTTTTGGAAATCATTATCTTGTCGCATCTCATTCTTCACTTGCAGCCTCGGCAGATCTGGCATACACTATTTGCACATTTCCAATTCACATTCACAATTCACAATTCCATTTCCAATTCACAATTCCATTTCATTTCATTTCATTTCCAATTCACAATTCCATTTCATTTCATTTCAGCGTACAACTCTGTCATCACTCCCATCCATAGGACTACACTCTCCTACTCGGTATGCATTGCTATTTACATTAATATTGCTTGGATGCCTCCTGGCATGCCTTCAACTGCTGCAAGTAGTAGCCGCACACTTGCATGTTGCCGTCATTGTCCTCCAAACATCTGGTAAAGTTTCTGGCATCGGCGTCACAGTGCTTGGCCTGCTCCTGGTACGTCTGCTGCTGGGCCTGGTCGTACTGGGCGGGAGCAGAGCTGCCGCCGCCAAACATGCCGGTAATACCCGCACCGAGGGTGTGGCCGATGGTGGAACCGACGGCGACTCCGGCGGCGGTCGAGGCCATCTGGCCGAACAAACCAGGCGACTGGGTACGGGTCTGCGGCTGGGCGGCGGGCGCAGGATAGTGAGGGGCGGCAGTGGCGGTGTGCGCAGATCTGCTCTGGGTTCTGGAAGGAGCAGGGGCGGATCTTCTTTGTCTAGGCATGGTGGATGGCGATGGCGGGAACTCGCAGCTTTTATACTGCCGGGGGTGGCGACAGTAAGCGCTTAGGTAAGAATTACCCGGCACGCCACGAGGCCGGCGGATCAGAGGGGACTAAAGGTGACTGAAGTGAAGGCGAATGAGGAAAAGGAGTGCCAACTGTTGGCGGTGGTACAGCAGCAGAACGTGGTGCAGAGCCCCTCTGCCATCCTAATCCCTAATTCTGTAATCTGTAATCCTCAACATCATGGCTACTCCCAGCACAAACTGATTTGCTTTCGTCACTCTCCACCATCTGCTCTCCATTTCTCATTTGCTCCATTTGCTCCATTTGCTCCATTTGCTCTCCATGCTCTCCACCATTTGACTCCTCCAAATTCGCACGCGCCGCGGCTGACCGCTCTTTATAGTCCTGCCGATTGCTGTGCGATCTGGACTACGATAAGCTACCAGTTGTGAAATCGGTGGTTGTCGGAGATTCTCCAGGTTGGTGTTTCCGAACTGCCAGCACCCACACAGTACACACCCAGCAGCGTGGCCAACTCCGATGCCCAGAATGATCATCCGTACCACCTTTCAGCCGCATACCTGGTCCAGAAGCTTCTCTGGCTCTGCCAGGCGAAACGCCGACACCCCCAACAAATACGAGATTCTAGGCGTGGGCCATGGAGCATCCATCAAGGAGATCAAGACCCAGTTCAAGAAGCTCACGAAAAAGTACCACCCCGACTTGAACGCCAACGCGGACGACGCCCAGAAGCAGGCAAACCAAGAACGGTTTGTGGAGATTGTCACGGCATACGACACGTTGAAGGACGTGAAAAAGAGGAAACAGTACGATATGGAGCTTCGTGGCAGCCCGAACGTGAACCACACAATTAACCCCAACAATCCCGACCGGTCAGAGTGGCAGAACAAGTACTACGGCGAAGCCCGCTACTACCTGCGTTCCGAAGGATCCCACCACACAATGGCGCTGGGCCTCAACACCACCCGGCACCGGGTGCGCAACTTTGCCGACTACGAGAACCAGTCACACGTGTCCGGAGCCCACGTCAACCACGGCGACCGCGCCGGCGTGCCGCACTTTGACTACGACAACCACCTTGCCCGGAACCTCAAGTTTGAGCAGCGGTTGATCAACAAGCACCTCTCGCCGGCGCAGCGCGACGCCATCATCCGCCAGCTCTACCGCTCCAACGGCAGCAAGGTGAGCGAGGAACTCATCACCAAGCATCTCATGCGCCAGGCCCACAACCACCTGCACCAGCATACGTTTGCCCGGCAGGGCAACAGCAGCACCACCACAGCACGCGACCCGCACATGTACCACGGGCCCCACGACAGCGAAAGCAGCATCAAGATGGCGACCATCATGACGGTGGGGGCCGGCGCGACCTATCTATTGTACCAGTTGTGGGGATGACAGGACTGAGACAGGGAGATGGGAGTCAGGTGTCTGTGGTGGGCGGTAGTCTTCACTACACTAGTATGTACACTAGTACACTAGTATGTACACTAGTATCTTCACTAGTATCTTCACTAGTGTCTTCACTAGTGTCTCCACTAGTATCTAGTGCCACCTAATGTGGAATAGTATCTACAATGTGTCTACACTTCTACCCATCACTTCGTGTACACTTCGTCTACCCATCACTTCGTGGACACTTCGTCTACACTTCCTACACCTAGTCTTAGTCACATAGATTACAGTAACGCATGCTAACGATCGACCTCACCAAACACGAGATCCATAGTACCAATGATGGCGACGGCATCGGCCAATAAGTTTCCACGGGAAATGTGATCGAATGCTCCGAGATGCGCAAACCCGGGAGCTCTAATCTTACATCTATAAGGCCGCTCGCTTCCGTCCGACACAACGTACACCGCCATTTCTCCCTTGGGGGCCTCGATGGCTGTGTACGTCTCGCCGGGGGGAACTGCGTAACCCTTGGTGAACAACAAGAAGTGGTGGATCAACGCCTCCATATCTTCCTTCATCACTTGACGCGCGGGTGGTGACACCTTAAAGTCCTCCACCTTGACTGGTCCCTCGGGCATGTCGTTGATACACTGCTCGATGATACGCAACGACTGTCTGAACTCGGCCATTCTGATAAGATATCTGTCGTAACAGTCGCCGTTCTGGCCCACGGGGATGTCAAAGTCCACCAAGTCGTATGCGTCGTAGGGCTGCGCCTTTCTGATATCGTAGGCAATTCCAGAACCACGCAACATCACTCCCGACAACGAGTAGTTGAGCGCGTCCTCGGCAGAAACCACACCCACGTCCTTGGTACGTGCCTGCCAGATTCTGTTGTCGGTGACCAACTCCTCGGTCTCGTCGATTCTGTCACCAAACTGGGTGGCCCACATGTAGATGTCGTCCAACAAACCCACAGGCAAGTCCTGAGACACACCGCCGGGGCGGACGTAGGCACTGTGCAAACGGGCACCCGACACCCGCTCGTAGAACTCCATCAACTTTTCTCTCTCTTCGAAACCCCACAAGAACGGCGTCAATCCACCGACATCCATAATATGCGAAAGAACAGACATACAGTGGTTCAACACACGGGTGATCTCGCCGAACAACGTCCGGATATACTTGGCTCTCAATGGCACCTCCACGTTCAACAACTTTTCCACCGCCAATGCGAACACCAACTCGTTGGTCATCATGGAAACGTAGTCCAACCGGTCAAAGTAGGGCAATGCTTGCATATACGTCTTACTCTCGATCAACTTTTCTGTACCACGATGCAAAAGACCCACATGCGGATCGGCCCTCACGATTTCTTCGCCGTGCAACTCCAAAATCAATCTCAACACTCCGTGAGCAGCAGGATGCTGGGGTCCAAAGTTGATGGTGAAATGACGAATTTTGGTATTCTGCTTGTCTACGTGCTTGGGGTCGTCGTCCCGGCCCCACGTCATGTCCACCTCATCCATCACCTCGGAAAAGGTGGTCTTTCCAAACGTGCCGGGCTCGTCTGAGTAGCGTTGCACATCCTTGCCTAAGGCGTTTACAAATGGCTTTCGTTCCTGTTCGCCGGTAGCAGCGGCCAACACACGGCTGCAGCCCAAGTTACGGCTCTGAATACGGGGTGTACGCCCCAATATCCTGGTGAAGCTTCTGGCCCTCAACATGAAGTAACAAAGAAAATCGCGAGTTTTATTGGATGAAGAGAAAACGTCTGCAGGAAGAGACGGCATATAGCCGCGGGGCCCTGCTGCCAGAGGGTCGGTGGTGTGTGCTAGTAGTGGTGGGGGTTGGCGGATTCTGGAGTGTTATGGTGTTCAAGAAGGGTGTGAGTATACGGGCGGGATGGAGGGGTTTGGGAAATTTTGAATTTTGGCAGTTTGGGAATGGCTGCAAATAGTGGCCAGTTCTGGAAGCAACTGCCATGCAAAGAGAGAGGAAAAGTGGGAGGAGAGACATATAGTGGAGAAGCATAATCCTCCCTTTGATAAATAAGGTTGTCGCTACAAACGTAACGGTATTACACAACAAGACTTGGTAAAATCACGGACTGGTGAAGTTTCCTTGTGGCAGATGGAATGACTACGGCATCTGACATTCTGTCCCACTTTATTCCAGAATCGTATTATATTATTACGGGTTCAGTTGGACTGTTTCCGAGTCCTGAATATTCGCATACAGGTTATTCGAGCCTTAGACAGAGGAACTACCAAATTTAGACTCTTGCAATCTTGTGGGGTTGATGGATTTCACACGTTTGTGACGTATAAGAAGTGCAAAGCCTAAATCATGCTGGCGAGATTTGCCTTTGTTGTTTGATGACATCACTACTAGCACTGAACAAAGAGTCTCCCACTCCAGCGATACGCCGAGCAGATCACGTGCCACACCGTCTCCACTCGGTGCTACATTTTGCGTATTCCAGCCAATACATATGAATCGCACGGAGCGAATGGTTCCAGCACGTTGCAAATACGAACTCGAACACCTTCATATACGATATGCGGGGTCCGGTGCTGCTGAACACGCCAAGTATTCCGCGCGAAAGTGCCGTGAAACTATTCCCGCGGTAATAATTCCGCATGTACGACGAACAACAGAAATTCCACTCCTGCAGGCTCCCCCGGGTTCTGGCCCACCGGTGCACCCGGGGCCCATCGCCAGCATTTGCTCACGCGCACTTTTCTTCTTCATGTACACGCCAAAGAGAAAAAGGGAAGACGTGGACCTGTGCCCAAAAAAGGTCAAAAATGCAAGTGAGCGTGGAAAACAAGCGTTTTCCTCGTCGGAGGAGTGGCCAGTCTACTCACACCCTGAAGGGGGTATGGTGAAAATTACTCCGTGGGGTGCATTACGTCAATTTCTTGACGTGAACGGCAATACCGTAACCAAGTTTGAGGATAAAGGGTTCCAGGACTATGCCTTTGCTACCGGTTACGGCCAGAACGATATTTATGAGCTTCCTACCACGCCGCAGTCGATGTACCAGTCTTCGCCAGCTCCTCCATCGATGCCAATGAGTGATAGGATTGAATTGAGCCCGCTGGACGAGGCCGAGACGTATGTGAGAGAAGGCTATAACGAAGATTGGCAGAGCTATGGGCAGGAGCAGGAAAACTACTTTGGCATGCAAAACGATAACGACATGGAATAACTGCTTGCCGGCTCCATGATGGACTAAAATGGATAGAAAACAACCCAAAATGTACAATAGATGTATAATATACAAAGAAATATCTACGAATAAATGATTAGAATAAATGTTAGAATAAATGATTATAAATGAAGAATCAGAGCAGGACTACAGGGTAGCATATACGATCGTTCATCAATTACTACGTTACTCATCAATTAGCGACGCTGACTAGCCCGCTCTGGTGCACAACAAACCGTCGGCACGGTCCGCTGGACTGGGCTGTCTTGTCGTAGTGGCCGACTCCGTCTAACAACTCGCCCACAGAAATGAACACATTTGCTGGGTCCTTTTCGTACGCCTTCAACTGCAGTTTGCTCATGTACTGCTCATAGTTGGAAAGCGTCAAGCCGGCGGATTGCCATTTGTCAAACGTATTGAGGTCGGGTATGCAGTTGGAGATATACTGCTTCTCCAATGTGGTATAACGGTTGTCGAAGCTCACAAGCTTATAAGAATGCATCGTTTTCGTGTAATGGCACTTGAGGTCGGTGGTGGAACTGGCGGCGGTGCTGGTGGACTCGCGGCGGCCGCTAGAAAAGACCGACTCGGGGTCGGAGCACACGCTGGCCGAGCACGAGCACGGCGACGCCAACAGCGGCTTGTCGGTGTCCCCGGTCAGGAAAGGGTCGTTGAAACATATTTCTCCCGCAGGAAGAGCCTCTTCTTCGGGCAGCTGGCCGTTTCGGTAGGAGCTGGCGGCCGCGGTGGCCATGAGAAGGGCGTTGTTGAGTCTGGTTTGGCGCGAGGGGATACTCTTGATTTTGGTTGCACACCGGGTTTCGAGCGGCGACGCCAAGTCGCAGCCGATGAGGATGTTGCGGTACCAGTGGACCATGCCGTAGAACGACCAGAACTGGAGAAGAATCTGCTTCAACTCCACCCGGATGCGGAGCACGTTCTTGTACTTGACCAACGTGGAGGCGCTCTGGGAGAACAGGTCCAACTGGCTCTCCTTGTACATGGCGGAGATCAACTGGTTCAACGACGGCGCCTCGCCAACGTCGCAGTCGGCAAGGGTGTAGGTGTGGATCAAGGCGCCGGCGTGCCTGGCCTTGAAGGCGTTGCAGGCGGCGGCGTCGCTGGTGGGCTCGAACAAAAAGCCGTTGTCTTTGAACTTGCTGTACACCTTGGGGAGCAACTTGACGGAGGCGCCGTAGCGGGCGCGCTGCATCTTCATCTTGACCCGCTCGGCGCGGGTCTGCTTGAACACCTCGCTGTTGAACGAGGCGCCATACGGGTCGTCGCCAAAGAAATCCGCCTCGTCGACGGGATCGAAGAAGAACTTTTTTTCGCGCTTGAGGCGGTCGTTGTTCATGTTGTTGGCCAAGTCGTGGAGCGAGTTTGCCTCGACGTAGAGCATCTCGATGAGGTTGAGCACTTTTTTCTCCACCGCCAAGTGGTAGAAATTTATCTCCGTCGAGTTTATTTCCAAGAACACCGGGCTCCAGCCACGGTGGCCCGAGTTGTAGTGGTAGGGAGTCAAGAACTCGGTTTTCATGAGGCAGATACCGCCGTAGTGGAGCGAGGGTCTGTATTCCGGGAGCGATTCCGATGACGGCTTGTAGCCCGGGAGCGGTGCCGGGTCGTAGGCAGGCAAAGACATGGCAGCAGAAGCGACAGTGGGCGCGGCAGGAGGAGGGTGGGGGCAAAATCCGGCGGGGCGCTAGTCTAGAAAAAGTCTAATAAATAGTCGGGAATGCTATTTTTAAGGGTTCGACACGTCTGACCCGACGCCAAGGTTTTATGTCACGGCGCGCCAAGGTCACATCTTGGCTGGATCGGTCCGAGCCTCCTGCAGGCGGCGATGTGGGGAAGCAACGGGACGGAGATACCGGGTGCAGGACCACCACCCACCACCAGCGCCGCCGCCAGGCGAGGTGGCGTTGCAGTTCGCAGCGAAGCTCGCAGCTTGCAGCTCGCGGCCTGCGTATAGCACGGGTCCGAGCGAGGCGCCGGAGAGGGGAGTGGTGGGGAACCCCAGCGGACCCCAGCAGCGGGCCTGCCGTTTGCAGCCTCGATTAGGGGTCGTGGCAGCAGGGGCTCGGTCGGGGAACGCCGGAGACCGATGGTCATCACTCGGCCGGGGAGCGCCGCGCAGGCTGATGCATGCTTACCGAACTATGTCGCTATTGGCTGCATCCAGGAACAAAAAAATTTCCCGCCAAACCACAAATTTCAGCTTTTGCCGGCTTTTTCTGCTCGCTGGCGCGCGTGCATGCAGGGCCGCCTCCACTCCGACAATCACCGCAACACCCTGCACCCGGGTGCTGTACCCCAGTGCACCCGTGGGGTGGGCAGACAATAAGTTCGCAAGCAAGTTTCGGTCAGGAACCACAATGTCTGCACAACCGAAAAAGCACGTTAAGACCCAGTCGACATACGTAAGTGTTTTTTTTTTCGGGCTAATCGGCATCGGACCGAGCTCGTCTGCACAATGGCCTACTCAGTCTGGCTGATTCTTGTTTGCAAGTGGCTGTTTTGTGGTTTCCCGTGGCTGCCACCTGCTCCGAACAACGATCCGCGCAGCCGGCTAGACCGTCAATTGGTCGGCAATCCAGCAGCGTCCAGCTCCGTCCACCGACTAACACAGGCGTTTGACAATACCGCTACAAACGTGTCTGCGTCACAGATGCGCAACGCCTTGAACGCCTTGACCGACACCGTGGAGGACTCGGAGGCACAGGTCAAGTTTGAGAACGAGATGGACTCGTTCTTCGCCTTGTTCAGACGCTACTTGACCGACAAGGCGTCCGGCAACACCCTCGACTGGGACAAGATCAAGTCGCCCACCGAGAGCGAGGTGGTGCTGTACAACTCGCTCAAGTCGGAGACCGCCGACAACTTGAGCAAGTTGGCAGTGCTCAAGTTGAACGGAGGCTTGGGTACCTCCATGGGCTGTGTGGGCCCCAAGTCGGTGATCGAGGTGAGAGACGGCAACACGTTTTTGGACTTGTCGGTGAGACAGATCGAGCACCTCAACCGCAAATACGACTCGGACGTGCCGCTCTTGTTGATGAACTCGTTCAACACCGACGCCGACACCGCCAAGATCATCAAAAAGTACCAGGGCCACAGAATCAGAGTGAGAACCTTCAACCAGTCGCGGTTCCCCCGTATCTTCAAGGACTCGTTGTTGCCGGTGCCCGAGTCGTTTGACGACAGCTTGGACGCATGGTACCCGCCCGGCCACGGCGACTTGTACGAGGCGTTGGTCACCTCCGGCGAGTTGGACTCGCTCTTGGCCCAGGGCCGCGAGATCTTGTTCGTGTCCAACGGTGACAACTTGGGTGCCACCGTCGACACCAAGATCTTGGACCACATGATCGAGACCGGCGCCGAGTACCTCATGGAGTTGACCGACAAGACCAGAGCCGACGTCAAGGGCGGCACCTTGATCAACTACGACGGCCAGGTGCGCTTGTTGGAGATCGCCCAGGTGCCCAAGGAGCACGTGGAGGACTTCAAGTCCATCAAGAAATTCAAGTACTTCAACACCAACAACTTGTGGATCAACTTGAAGGCCGTCAAAAAGTTGGTGGAGTCCAACGGCATCCAGGCCGAGATCATCCCCAACCAAAAGTCCATCTCCAAGGGCAACTCCGAGTTCAACGTGTTGCAATTGGAAACCGCCGTCGGTGCCGCTATCAGACACTTTGAGGGCGCTCACGGTGTGGTTGTGCCCCGTGCCAGATTCTTGCCCGTCAAGACCTGTTCCGACTTGTTGCTCGTCAAGTCCGACTTGTTCCACTTGGAACACGGCGCCTTGAAGTTGGACCCGGCAAGATACGGCTTTGCCAACCCCCTCATCAAGTTGGGCTCGCACTTCAAGAAGGTTTCAGGCTTCCTGTCTCGCGTGGCCCACATACCAAAGATTGTCGAGCTTGACCACTTGACCATCACCGGAAACGTCACCTTGGGCAGAAACGTCACCTTGAAGGGAACTGTCATCATTGTGTGCAACGATGGCGACAAGATCGACATCCCCAACGGGTCCGTGTTGGAGAATGTCGTGGTTACCGGTAACTTGACCATTTTGGAGCACTAGTGTTTTAATAAATGCCTTGAAATAGAGACCGTAGAATTGAGAAACGGCAAGAATTCCAGAAAGCGCAAGAAATTAAGAAGGTGGAACACAGCAGGAAAGTGAAACGAAAAGAATAAGTAGGGCTGTGCTGGCGACTATAGGATTGGCTCAATGCCAAGGAAGTCAAAGCAAGAGAACAAGAAATTACGTGACAAACACGTCATACCCGTTGCATCCGCCTCCTCACCAAGCTTCGTTCCTCATGGCCCAATGGTCAAGGCGTCTGGCTACGATTACGTAACCACTTCCGGTTGGAACCAGAAGATTCCAGGTTCGACTCCTGGTGGGGAAGCTTATTTTTTCTTTTTGCTGCCGGAGAACAAAGGTGAAACCAGGGACAAGAACCAAAGACGGGAAGCAGAGACGCGAAGCAAATGCAGCGCTTGTTACACTACAGTCACAGGCGTTATGGATATAGCCACACTTGCCCCGCCATTGCCAAAACAGTGACTTTTCTCGGGCTCGTAAAAGTATGAAGCGGCACGTGACCTGCTAGACTATCACCAGATTTGATGACAACGGCGCCATCCGGCAAATATGCTTGCAGACCCCATTAACCTCAGTTCCTGGATCGCAGAAAATCAGCATTTGCTCCAGCCACCCGTGAACAACTACTGTCTTCACCGGGGAGGTGCTACCGTGATGATTGTTGGTGGGCCCAACGAGCGGACTGATTACCATGTTAATCAGACTCCAGAATACTTCCACCAGATTAAGGGAGACATGACATTAAGGGTTGTGGACGACGGCGCCTTCCGCGACATCACCATTCGTGAAGGAGACTCGTTTTTGTTGCCCGGAAATGTTCCCCATAATCCGGTGAGATATGCCGATACGATCGGGCTTGTAGTGGAGCAGGACCGTCCCAAGGGAGTCAACGACAAGATCAGATGGTACTGTCTGAACTGTAGCGACATTGTGCATGAGGTGGAGTTTTACTGTCACGATTTGGGCACGCAAGTGAAGGATGCGATTTTGGCGTTTGATGGAGACGACGAGGCAAGAACATGCAAGTGTGGAACGTACAACTACTCGCGGCCGCAGTAGGTGGAGGGGATTGGTGATTGGTGAAATAGGAAAGAAGAAAGACAGAAGACAGAAGAAGACAGAAGAAGACAGAAGAAGACAGAAGAAGACAGAAGACAGAAAGACAAAGAGACAATAAGACAGCGTGACGACAAAGATCAGTAGAGCCACACAGACGATTGATAAATATAATATGGCAGTATATGTATGCGAGTAGAATTATGATTCAGCCTCCTGGCGTTGTCTGTGGCTGCTGGCCATCATAACCTCTTCCAATACCCTGTCCATTGAAGCCTTTGACGGCATGGACCCAAGCCGTCGACGCTTTGCTGGTCTCTTAGTTCCGGAAAGCCTTTTCGCCCTTGTCAAACACCCAGTCCACCGCCATCTCCACCGGCTCGTCAAACACATAGGGCAAGAGAGGCACGATACCCAACCCCACACCCACGGGCCCGTACGTGCGCAACGGCTTGATCTTGGTGTTCTTGAACAACAACGACGAGTACCGGACGGCCGAATGGATGGTGAATGCCGGGAGTCCCATCGACGCGATCGACTGGAAAATGCCTCGTTTGAGTCCCACAAGCCGCCAGTCGGTGTCTACAAGCTTGTCGCCGGCTGCGCCGTGGTACACCTGCGCCGCCACCGGATTGGGCTCTGGATACGGGTAGTTCCACGGCTTCAAGTCAGCGGTGTAGCGTCCCTCGGTCTTCATTTTGGCCTTCCAGGACAGGTACAGCACGTCTCCGAGGATGTAGAGCCACGACACACCGTACCCAAGCTTCACGAGGTACGGGTGGGCCACGGGACGAAACGACTCTCCGATATCCGAGGTGTAGGCAACATACCGGTGAGAGGCAAGAAGAATAGTTCTAAACCGGTTGGCGTAGGCGGCATATCTGAGACTCGAATCTTGCACAGGGTCGTCGTGGTGGCCGGAGACCCCCTTTTCCTTGGAATCTAGGGCCTGTTCCACCTGTTCGACTTGTTGGGTAATACTGGGCATAGCTGTAATTGGAGAAAGTTGCCGCCATGGCGGCAACCGCGACTATCAGTCCTGCATATACTGTCCTGCATATACGCACGGCGTGGGGTTCCTGCGTGGGTGCACCGGGCGCGTGTTCTTCCTTGGCCACCAACCACACCACGATGAAGTTTACTATTGTGGTGCGTTTTAGCAACTCGGACAGCAGGCAAGCTCCGATCCGAGATCTCCTGGTGCCGCTTGCCCTAAATCCAGAAACAGAGAATGTCAACCGGCTCGTGACGGTTTCTTGGTTGCGCAACACCGTGCGAGACCATGTCCCCACCGTGGCCAACCGCCGATTGCGGCTTATTGTGGACGGCCGCGTCCTCAACGAGACTACCGACTTCCGCCGCGACGTGTTTCTGCCGCGAATCAGACGTGCAAATGCCTCCCAGTCCGAAAACGACGAGCCGTTGCTCATCTTTGTGCACTGTGTGGTGGGCGATATTCTCACCCGGGAGCAGTTGGCCCAGGAAAACCAGTTGGATAGACCGCAGGAACGTTCTACAGCACCAGAGGTGATAGGTTTTGACCGGTTGCTCCAGCAAGGGTTCAGTGCTGACGATATCGCCGACTTGCGCCGCCAGTTTCTGACCATCTACAACGACGACTCGCAGCCATCGGGGCCCATAAGCGACTTGGAGGAGGAGGAGCAGCGCAGCCGCCGCGCCCGCATGCTTGAAGAGCGCTGGATAGAGTCCACGGTTCCGCAGAGCGGCACGGGTGGAGTCGACAGACCGCCGGCTGGGGCTGGGGCTGGGGCTGCGGACGCCGGAACAGATGCTCAGGACGACGATGTGCCGGCTCCCGAGTTGGACGATCGCGGCGGACACGAAGACGTGGTGCTTGGTCTCCTTTTGGGCATGTTCCTTGGCGCCATAAGCGTGGTGTTGCTCGTGGTGGACGACAGTGTGTTGAACAGCCGCCAGAAGATGGCTGTCGCAGGAGGCCTCTTCTTTAACTTTTCCCTCTCCGTTGTGCGGGGCCAGTGGATGTGAGCTCAGCCTGCTGACAAGCAAACACATACAGTCTGGATGAGATTTGGGAATAGAGGCATCGGCATACGGCTGGACAAGAGAGAGCATGAAGTGCTGCGTGAAGCTTCGTGACATCTAGCGACATCTAGCAGCAGGTTCATCCAGCAGCAACGTCCTTCAATGCCTGGCCCATCTCTGCGAAAGAGGCTAGCACAGTCTCTCTGAAGAACAAGATACAACTACAGCGGCAGTGCGCACACCGAATCGTGTGTCCCACACCACCCTCCTCAATGCCACTACACATTACATATTGACTGTTTGACCTACCAGCCCGCACTAGGTTGTATGCAACCTAATGACAGGGCGTTAAGATGGCCGTTCTCCGAAACGGATATCATTCTCGCTCAGAACTTGACGCTCGCCAACTCGTTGGGATATCTGAAAATGACAAGCAACACGGTAATAGTTCTGGCTGCCGCACAAAGATTTCTGCGCCAGCGATGGCCTTTTATACCCGGCGATGAGGTTACCCGGCGGTCAATATATGCAGTACATTCGAAATATATACACTATACCTTTTGCATCTTCTGTGCCTTGATGTTGCGGTAGAGGAAGTCGCCGGAAAAGTACACGAGAAGCGCTGCCACGAAAATTAACAAGAAGATCCACACTGCCGCGAGGTTGTTGCCCTTGGCGGCAGTGGGACATGCATGGTGCGACCGCACCTCGAACATGTAGTTGCAGTCGTCAAACGACCCCACGTAGGAGATGCTGGCCTTGGCGAGCATTTCTCGGTCGCACGTGAACGTTATCATGGTCGAGCGGCGCACGGGCAACCCGGTGTCCCGGTCGACCAAGTTGTCGCAGTACAGGCCGTTCTCGTACTTCAAGGTGAGCTTGCGGCCTCGGATCACCGGCGTAGAGGAGTACTCGCCTAGCGACACGTACTTGCCGGTATCTCGGTCCATGTAGAACCCGCCCACCAACGTCGAGTTGACGTCGTCCTTCATTTCTCGCGGCCCGTTGTGCGCCTTCTTGAACGGACTGGAACAGATGCCCAATGTGAAGTTCCGGCCGTAGTCGTAGCCCTTGGTGGTCCAGGCCAATGCACGTCCCTCGTTGCCGAGCGACGAAAGCCCCCGCAAGTCTATAAACCCGTGGGAGTGGGGGTTGATGATGGTGCACGGGTCCAAGCTGCCTTCCTGGACCGCGGCCTCGGCGGCTTCCGCGGCCTCTTGTTCACCACCGAGCTTCTGCGCCTTCTCTATCATGTATTTCTCGTTGTTTGTGTCGCCGGTAAAATGCGGTAAATGGGTTAAGGCGTCAAAAAAATGATACTGCAGTTGTAGGTTGGTCTTGTCTGCGAGCGAATCAAAGTAATATATGAGAATGATGATGGCCACCATGACCGCAATGGCCAACAGTCGTATCTGGACGCGTAACATGACTATCACAGACACTATTTGTGCAGATGGATCTGGGTGGCACGGAGTACAATAGAAGAGCGAAGGTAACAATTGACGCGAATATCCCAACTGCTGGTGCACGGGTGCAGAACATGCAGAACCAGCCAAGAGGCAGCACCGGCAAACAGCCATTGCGGTGTGAAACAAGACCCAGCTTGGGGAGGGGCCTGCAGGACCGGTTCCGGGTTTTACGCGCCCTGCGTTATCCTCGCGGCGGCACGCTTTTTCCCGATACATCTTGGCCGTACTGGCGGTACTGGCCGTACTGTGGCCGTACTGGTGGCCTCCATACACCGGATTGCACCGCTGGGACGTCGCAGTCCTGCATGGTGGTGGCGGGATAATACCCCGAACCTCGTTCCTTTATTTGTTGCCATCGTTGTACCACAGCATGGATTGGGGCAATACGAGCACGAACGCAGCGTATGGGTTTGGCGTGCTGCTGTTTGCGTCGCCGCATTTTTCGCTGGTGTCAAACCACAAAAAACAGCTCCAATTGTCGCTCGAAGACCACGTCGATGACAACGAAAACGCCCACGAGAAGCTCCTCTTGGCTGCCTGCGACGGAGACATAGTCACATTGGAGAGCATACTCCGCACAAGCCCCCAGCTCGTGGACGAACCCTATCCGCTGCAAGAAGGCGTCACTCCGCTCATCTACGCCATTTGCTACGACCAGCATGCCATCGCCGAGACGCTTTTGTTCGACCACAAGGCTGATCCAGACCAGCCCGACACGCTCCTGGACCTGGGATACACCCCGTTTATGTGGGCGGTCCATTTGGACCTTGTGGACATGGCCCGTTTGCTTCTAAACTACCAGGCGGATCCGTACGTTGATCCCCGGGGAGACGGCACCACGGCGGTGTCGCTTCTCAGCCCCGACAGAGAACAGATGTATGCATTTTTCCGCTCGCACAACATATCTACCGTGGTGGCGCAGCCAGGCTCCAACGAGGAGGCCATCGGCTCCCTGTTCAACCAGGACGGCTTCGATGACATGGACGACAAGTTGCGCCTCCAGATGACCAGCATGAACATTCTGGACCAGCAGCTGCAGTACGACGCCTACGACAACCTCGACAAGGAGTCAATCAACTCGGAGTCCGACCCGCATCTTGTCAACATGAAAGACTTTGAGTACGACAGATTGGTGCTGTCGGAGTACATCAAGTTCACCGACTCGGATATCCCGCTGCTTCTCGACTACATCTTCTCCCTTCAAACCAACAGCACCACCCAGCATAACACCCGGATTCCAGCAGCGGTGGTGTTCCAACTTCTCAGATACTCGCACTTGAAGGTCCACTCCCACGAACTCACCACCTTCTTCTTCGACTGCTTCTTGACCAGATTGAGACTGGTAACACATACCACTCTGGGGGTCTTGGGCGACGACAACGGAAATGCCAGCCGTGGCGACATTGTCCTTGTGAGCTACTGGCTCCTGGTGGTGCATTTCCTCCACTTCTATCTCAGCAAAAATTCCATCTACAAAGACCACCCGCAGTTTCTCCAGGAGCTTGTGAACGTGACACAGCTGCTCATCGCCACCCTTTCCTTCTCCATCAACTCGCGTCTCGACACGTTGGTTGATGAATGCATGCTTCGCTTTACCAGCTTGGTCGATGTGTCAAACGTAACCTACGCCAAAGACTGGAACGTATTCAAAAAGAAGAAAGTGCACCCCAACAACTACGAGGATGTGTTGAATATGCTCTACCCGCCTTCTCAATCGGAGTTGATGAAGCCGCTGCCCATTCGCTACATCCAGGTTTTGGGTGCCCTTGACTACGTGCTCAAGTTGCACGATATCCATTCGCTCGTGAGGATGCAGACCATGTCTCAGGTCTTCTACTCGTTGAACGCCACCATCTTCAACAGAATAATCACCCAGTCCAAGCTTTGCTCGAGGTCCAAGGCGATCCAGATCCGGCTCAACGTGCTGGCGGTGGAGGACTGGCTACGTTCGCATAACTTCAAAGTGCCCACTATTTCGGAGCCAGTTTTGGGCAAGGAGGTGTCCAACTTGTTGAGCTGGGATAAGGACGGTAACGGGCACGATCCTCATACCCTCAATTTTTACTACGATTCGCTCTTTGGCGTCTGTCGTCGTCAGCTTCTTCCCACAGTCGAGCTTCTTCAGTGGCTTCAGTGTATGTCGTCGCTCGATGACGAAGAGAGCCTAATCACCACCATAAACCAGTTCGATGCACTCAACTATTACCAACTCGTCAAGGTGGTGAAAATCTACAAGTATGAAGTTGACGAAACAAAGTTCCCAAAAAACTTGAACAACACCCTCAAGGCTTTGCAAAACGAGCAAGGCGAGAACCAAATAGCACGCAGCTATCTCCACTACATGACGCAGTCCAACTTCCTTCTGAAGGAGCTCTATGTGTCGCTCAATCCAAACTATGTGTTTGCCGTTGCATTACCCAATTCGGAAGAGCTCATTTCTACATATGGGTCGGGAATAGGCGGCGTCAAGACCATGAGAGCCAAGAAGTACCAGCCTTCTCTTCCCATGGCGATTGCAGACGATATTGACGATATCTTAACAAAGAACAAGGCTACAATAGGAGACACCTACGACTACGAAGAGGATGAAGAAGTCGAGGACGACTCCAACGGCGTGGAAACACAACAAGACTTCAAAGGAGACGAGCTCTTCAAGAGCGTGCAGATGCCCTCGTCATTGCTACATAAACACTGGGGAGATGACGATCTCGAGGCCAATCCGTGGTAGGCTCCCCGTCTCCTGCAGCCAAGAAATTGCAGCTGTCAGCCGCATCACCCTATTGTGTTTGACAATAAACGGTCATTTGCTGGTGTATTTGTTCCTTCGCTGGTTCGTGTCCTTTTATGTAATCCGTAAGTCTGTTTCGGTTCAGCAGGCGCGGGAATGTGCCTTGTTTACCACTATGGTTACGAGTTGGGCTTTCTCGCGACTTACGTTATGATCCCGGTACCAGTCTCCTGCGAACAATAGGATGTATCAGGTTCAATACCGTGCCTGTTCAGGGCTCTCGAGCTGGCTGAGTGGCATGTGTCTGGCAATATAAACGGATCACTTTTGCTCCGGTTCGCCAGTCGCTCTTTTTTGCACCTTATGCTTTTCAGTCGTTCTTTTGCAGTAGCGTTTGCTGCTTCAGCACTCGCCAGTCTCCCCGGATTTGGGTCCTCAGACGGATTCGTCAAGATGGACTTTGACATTCTCAAGGACCTTGGTTTGTCCACCTCGCTCAATGACTTTGTTTCCACCTTGTTGGAGAAGAACGGTATCGCTGCCAGAGACAACAGTGCGCCATTGACCAACGAGCGCACCTTCTACGTCTCCAAGCTTACTATCGGTAACCCTGGATCCGAGGTGGAGGTGCTCCTCGACACCGGCTCTTCCGATCTCTGGGTGATGTCCAGCAGAAACCCCCACTGTTCCAACAACGGTGGTGACATTGATTGCCAGCAATATGGCACCTACAACGAGACTGCGTCGTCGTCGTTCAAGAACAACAACACCAACTTTTACATCCAGTATCTCGACCAGACGTACGCCAACGGCACCTGGGGCACAGACGACATCTCGTTGACCGACACGTTGAAGGTTCAAGATGCCAGTTTTGCCGTAGCTGAGGATTCCGACTCCAACGTGGGAGTGTTTGGCATTGGTTTTATCGAGCTTGAGAGTGGCGACCAAAAGTACTTGAATGTTCCCGCCTTGATGAAGGAGCAGGGTCTCATCAACAAGGTGGCCTACTCGTTATACTTGGGAAGTATGGAGTCCGACAAGGGAAACATCTTGTTTGGCGGTATCGACCACGCCAAGTACAGCGGTGAGCTCCAGGAGATTGACATCTCCAAGCAGGACGGCCGGTACCCATACTTGCAGATTCCGTTGACCCAGATTACTGTGCAGAAGGAAGGCTCTACCAGCCGGACCTTTGCTGCCAAGGACTTCAAGAGTCTCTTCGGAAAGAGAGACAACCAGACTGTCGACACCAACAGTGTGCCAGCCTTGCTTGACTCCGGAACCACGTTGTCTCTTCTTCCCGACGACGTGATGAAGCTGGTTATCGAAGTCATTGATCCCAGCGCTGCCTACAACACTGCTGCTGGAGGCTACATTGTCGATTGCACGTTGTCGCTGCCTCTGAACACGGTCACGTTCACTTTCGACGACTCGAAGGACATTGTGGTACCCATGAGCGACTTGATTTTGTCACTGGGCAACTCGGGCACGGGCGGCCAGCAGTGTATGCTTGGCCTTGTGCCAGGCAGCATGCTTATATTGGGAGACAACTTTTTGCGGTCGGCGTACTCTGTGTTTGACCTTGACGACAAGACCATCTCCATTGCGCAGGCCAAGTACAGCAGTGACGAGGACATCCAAGTGATCAGTTAGATAAGTAAGTAGAAATATCCCGGTGATTTCGCGATGTAGGAAGAGGTATATCTAGAGGAGGAGGTTAAAGAAGTGTGTTGGAGACTGCGTTGACGTAGTGTGTTGAAGAACTGGTCAAGGTAATACCTAATAAGTTAGAAATTCGTCAAGGTAATACCAGAGTAACAAGTTGAACAACTTCATCAAGGTAATACCAGAGTAATAAGTTAAAGTAGTACGAGTGCTACGTTAAAGAAAAAGTTAATCAAAGAAAAAGTACCTCCTAAAAAAAGTAAATAAAAGTAGTACCTGATGTATACCGAATATATACCTGGTACATTGCAGCTGCGTAATCATAAGTACATTCTCTAGCCGACCATATATACACTAGTTGATTGTCGACAAGAAATTGTTGTTCTTGATCTTGGCGGTGTTGTTCTTGTTGATCTGCTTCCTTCTCCACTTCATGAAATCCTGGCTTTTCAAGTTGTCGTTCATTTTCTCCTTGTCCAAGCAGTCCCACAACCACTCTGGGTACTCGCTGTCTTCAAGCGCCACTGGTTCGTCACCACTTTTTCTGATCTTCAAGTTCAACACCGTGCCCGCTTTGCACGCTGACTGCATGACAAACGAGGACGTGTGGAGTCTTGCCACGTGGACAGTATGTATCTGCCTTGCAAACCTCAACATTATGCCAGCTCAAATTCGTCTCAAGGATGGCCACCGGTCGGCAGGGTTAGGGCTGGTGTAGAGGACAAGAAGAGGCAGAAATTGGCCAATGTCGCAGCCTGCATGCATATGGCATGTCGGGCTTGAAAAAATTTAAGTCTCAGCGAAACCCTCACAAACTAAAGATGCCACCAAAGAAGAAGGGAGTTGTCGAAAAGCCGATTTTGTTGGGAAGACCAGGAAACAACTTGAAGTCGGGAATTGTTGGATTGGCCAACGTGGGCAAGTCCACTTTCTTCCAGGCTATTACCAGGTGTCCCTTGGGCAACCCTGCCAACTATCCATTCGCCACTATTGAGCCAGAAGAAGCCCGTGTGATTGTTCCATCGCCACGTTTCGACACGTTGTGTGGCATGTACAAGCCCAAGAGCGAGGTTCCAGCCTTCATGACCGTTTACGACATTGCCGGTTTGACCAAGGGAGCCCACTCGGGCGAGGGATTGGGTAACAATTTCTTGGCCAACATCAGAGCCGTCGATGCGATTTTCCAGATGGTGAGAAGTTTCGACGACGCCGACATCATCCACATCAACGACGAGGTCAACCCGTTCAACGACTTGGAAATTGTCCACGATGAATTGAGATTGAAGGACATTGAGTTTGCTACCAAGCACTTGGAGGGCATCGAGAAGATCACCAAGAGAGGCGGCCAGTCGTTGGAGGTCAAGCAGAAGAAGGAGGAGGCTGAGTTGGTCAAGAGAATCATCGAGCTCTTGGAAAAGGGCGACCGAGTGGCCAACCAAAAGTGGACGTCCAAGGAGGTGGAGGTGATCAACACCATGTTCTTGTTGACCGCCAAGCCCGTGATCTACTTGATCAACTTGAGCGAGAAGGACTATGTCAGAAAGAAGAACAAGCATTTGTTGAAGATCAAGGAATGGGTTGACGCCAAGTCGCCCGGCGACGCCATCATTCCCGTGTCGGTGTCGTTGGAGGAGAAGTTGGCGGGCATGGAGACCGACGCCGAGCGCGAGGCCTACTGCAAGGAGTTGGGTGCCCAGTCGGCGTTGCCCAAGATCATCACCACCATGAGACAGAAGCTTGACTTGATCTCGTTCTTCACCGGTGGTCCCGATGAGGTCAGAGAATGGACCATCAGACGCTTCTACACTGCTCCTCAGGCTGCGGGTACCATCCACACCGACTTGGAGAGAACGTTCATCTTGGCCCAGGTCATCAAGTACGACGACTTCATCGAGTACGGCGACGAGGCCAGTGTCAAGGCCGCCGGTAAGCTCTTGTCGAAGGGTAAGGATTACATTGTCGACGACGGCGATATCATCTATGTCAAGGCTGCTGAAGGCAAGGCTCGTTAATAGGGGTAATAGGTGCAATAAAAAAAATCACATAGATTTGCAGCCGTCTGGCCAACATCTGACGGGTTGCAAGATTGGAGAATTTCGCAATTTCCCCAGAAACCAACATGCTCCTCATAGAAAACAGTCTACCAGAGTCTACCAGAAAGCAATCTTCAGAATACATAGACATCCACGATTACATACCCAGTACCCACAGACTGCAACCTACAACCACCACCCTTCTCAACGCATTCGCCTGACACCCTCTAGGCTTATCATCTGGGCTGTGCTCCTTCCCCTTACAGCCAATGTGTCAACTATCACAAAGCCACCCACGTGCTAATCACACGACACAAATGCTTGGGCTCGGAGGCTTAAAGGGGATTACAAGCCGACAGCGACATCCCCTGCTCATGGTCTTATAGACTCGTTTGTTTTGATGATATGAGGGTTTCATTGAAAAGAGGTTTTTTGGCTGTGTTGGCTGGAGTGGCTATTGTATGCATGGTTATGATGTACATACGATACGACGCTGCGATGGCTCCAGTCCGGGACATGCCCAGATACAGTAGTCTATGGTTTGAAGAAAGCGACGTGACACTCAGCCAATCCATCCACGTATCGAACTACAAGTATGGCGACTACGACCGATTTGCCAGAAAGTTCAACCTTGACGACTTCAGACAACTTCCCCACGAAGAGAAATGTGACAAGTTCTTCCGGGACTTGCTCGAAACCAACCCCGAATGGGAATTGAAACGGTTTGCAAAGAAAGCGAACCAGTACGAAAAGCGCATTGTGGACAAGAAACGCTACTTTCGTGAGCTGATCCGGGAACTCCGAGAAAGCGAAGACAAGGACCGGGATACTGCGCCTACAAAGCACGAAAATGCAACCATCGAAAGTAACTTCCAGCTGGCCATCAAAATCACCACGGAAAACGAGCAGAAAATGGCAGACTTTGTTGCAACTATGAGAGTCTACCAAAAGTGCTATGTCGATGATCCTGACTTGGCCGCATCCCAGTCCCCATTGCACACCGAAATTGCAAACAGAGTGCTTCCCTTTTTGACCAACACGCTACCAGAGTTCACATACAACGACACCACCATTACCGACGGCTTTCCACTCGCCGAGGACTTCCACTCAAAGCACCAATACAAGGGCTCAAACTTGGTCAACTTCATCAAAACCAAGAGTAATGGCAGGGGAATCGTCTTGAGCGCGTCCTCAAAACATGGCCGTGATTTGGTCAAGTTGATACGACTTCTCCGTGCTCTTGACAATACCTTGCCTATCCAAGTCATGCACCGTGGAGACTTGAGCAAATCCAACCGTGAATATATAAAGTGGGCTGCAACAGCAGATAAGACAGAACTCTTCCAGCAGGAAGGATACAGGTGGACTAAGATATGGCCCGAGATTGACTTGTTGACCAACGGCACTAACTACGGTGTCCAATTCACTCCCCAGCATGTCACCTTTGTAAACATAAGGCCCGCTATCAAACTAGAGTTCAAAACCAGATTCCCGGGATATACAAACAAGTTGCTAGCTCTTTTCTTTACGTCGTTCAAGGACGTTATCCTACTCGACGCTGATGCCATCCCATTTATCAGCCCTAAGGATCTTTTCATCACTGAGGAATACAAGAAGTCTGGAACCCTATTCTTCAAGGACAGAACATTGAGAGATACCAATGACTATATCGAAACCAACTTTTTCGCTAAATTATTTCCCTCTGGAAACGAGCAGACTTTAGAGGATATATTTGGAATCTCACAGGCTACGTACTACAGTCTTGGGAATACCTACATGGCCGGTTACAGACATTACCAGGAGGCCGGAATTGTCGCCATAGACAAGGCGCTCCATCTTCTGGGTGTGATGATGACATTTGCATTATCACTATGGAAGGAACCGGTTGGGAGCGCTATATGGGGCGAAAAAGAAATGTACTGGCTAGGGCTTTCGATGGCGGGTGATGAAAACTACCAGTTCAACTACTACCCTGCAGCAAGTGTGGGTCAGCTAACGTCCAACAAAGATCACAAATATTACCCAGACGCCGAAAGCAACGAAGTTTGCTCCACTCATCCCGGTCATGTTGACAAACGCGGCAAATTGTTGTGGATGAATTCAGGTTTCTCTTTTTGCAAGAAGTCTTCCCAACTGAAGGATCGACATCAATTTCCTTTTTCGACAATCCAGGATGTTTCAGATCTTTATGCTGCGCCTCTAGTTGTTACTCATGCATTGATTCCACCAAACGAACCGGACTTGAGGAACATTATTACTTCGTACGACAACACAAAGCTACGCCAAAAGGTACGAGAATGGAAGCTGCAGAAAGAAGTAGATGATGGGGATCGCAATGAACATCCTTTTATCACGGGGAGAGAACCACTGAAGGGCTGGATGAAAAATCCAATCTGTAGTGGATATTACTACTGTGCATATGACAAGATCAACACGCTTGAGAAAACCACCCAAACCGGATTATTGATAAAGATAGACAACACGTTATCCGAGTTTTACAGGTTCTTGGGTAAGACATGGCTTTCTGGAGGTACAAGGATCAAAGACTAGAACATACTTGACACACACTGGATGTATACTAAGCTAGTCTTTGGGAACTACGATATAGTGCGTACCCATAATACGCTTGATATTCTTTCCATCCCGGTCATTCTCTGTGACAGTGTCACGCAAGATAGACTCGAGCTTAGTCTTGATTTCCCGCTTTTTCTCATCAGAGAGCGCGGTGATATAGGACCGGGTTTCCCAGTATTTGAAGATATCTTCTTCAGGTATTGTTGACTCATAGAGCAAGAATGCCTCATCTTTTATTGGCGGGAACACCTTGGTGTCTCTTAAAGCTTCTCGCCATTTTGCATGGCGATACTGGGGAACATTGACGTCAAACAGATAGATATAATTGGCAACGGCAGAGCACCATGGGCGGATCTTGAAGACCTTCTTAGACAAGACATACCCTTGGAATTGATCTGGTGTCCTATCATTCATGAGGAGCTCATCACTCTCAGGAGGCAAATCCTCAAAGAATAACAGTATGCGAGGAGCAGGAAGATTAAGAACCTGCAGCTTTGAATAAGTATCATAGTTCCAAATACATCCAAATTTACCACCTTTTTTAAGAACACGATGGATATCTTTGAGAGAGTCCTCATCACTGAACCAATGGAAGCCTTGCGCTACAACCACTACATCAACACTCTCATCCTCAAGAGGGATGTTGTAAGACGATCCTAAGCGAGCATCAACTTTAGGGAAGTTTTTCTTGAAAGACTCCAACATTCCCTCAGAAGGCTCTACGACAACCAAGTTCGAATAGCCCTCATCGATCAAGCTCTTAGTAAATTTACCAGTTCCAGCTGCCAATTCCAAGATCCTTTTCGTACTGTCAAGTTTCAAATCACCATTGAAAGATCTGACAATTGACGATTTGAAGGAAGGACGAAACTGGTCATAGGAACTATGGTTAGAATTGAAAGACGAGACTGCAATATTGTTAGCAGAACTCATGGCCAAATAAAGTAGCTGTATTCCTCACCCCGCGTTATAACCCCCATAATGACGTACTTTGGTGCAGGCTTACGGGTGAATGCAGGTCGTGAATCAATAAATATCATAAGGTACATAATTATGCTAAGATGCGTCTGATGCTCAGTTCAAAGTCTCTGACAGATACTTCTGGCATGCTTGACAGCTGAACATAGGCTTTCAAAATGGGTGCATTGAGCGAGTCGTTCAAAAATGCGGTGCAACTAGCAAGAAGGTCCACCAACGGTTTCTTGAACGAGTCAGTGATAGAAAATTCCAAGCGTTGGAAACGCAAAAGATCAGCAATCTGATTGTTGTGAATGAGTCTATGCAAGATCAAGTTCATTAAGTCACTGGACTTGGTAATAGTCAAAAACTTGATCAATTTGTCCAAGTGAGATTCAGATAACGATCTCAAGTTCAAGGCACGTAAACATTGCAAGAACATTTCAAATCTCCTTAACAATTCTGTCTGGGGAACCTTCATGTCGTGGTTCATAGCACCGGCCCGAAGAAAGGACATCAAAGCCCTCTCCACAAATGCAGACTTCGCCCTCAAGATTACCTTGATGTTACCCATTGCGAGTTTCAAACTCTCATTGGCATCACGCTGGCTAATAATAGCGAAAACAATCGACTGCAAGTCGCCTGCTTCTGCCTGCACATCACCAACATCCTGGGTCAAGGATTGGTAGAATGTCATGAAAAGCGTAGTGCCCTGAACTTCCAATGCAGATTCAATATCACCGAGTCCAAGGTAGTACGCGGCAACTTGTTCCCTAATTTCGGGTCCCTCCATAAGAGCAGATTTATTCATCCGGCGAACAAGCTTCTTGAACGAAGCATAGTCCCTGTTATAGATGTATAACCGTAAAACCGAGGCAACAATTTGGGCTGATCCTTTGTTCGAGACACTCAAAGTATCCAACAAATGTGGTGATTTTTCTATAGCCTCGCCAATAACCTCAAAGTTCTCCGTTTCCACAAGCATTTCGAAGTACTTGCCAACCCATCCGTTGCTCGTGTTCATACTGTAGATAAGAGGAAATGCTTCTTCAAACAATACCCTGGCGTAGATATTAGGGTTATATTTGAGGGCTGTAATCAACGTAAGCAAAATGTCTGTTTGTACGAGTGGACTTGATTGTGACACAAAAGCCCCAGAAATCTCCTTCAAAACAGCGATGTTAATGGCATCACTGTTAAACTCAAGCAATTTTTTGAGTAGCAGTCTTTTTGCGTCATCAGGAAGTTGCAGTGTCAATAGTCTCTGAATAAAGGAACGCGCATCTATTGGCTTTTTACGTTCCAAGACATCATTAACAAATGAGTGATTAATCATAATGTTCCAGGTACGGTAGGTAAAGCCAAAACCCTCTTTGAATGACTTGAGGAAACGTGACAAGCCCACCTTGTAGTTGACATTCAAGTAGAATGACAAGTCTAAATCGTATCTCATAGAATCTTGGGCTTCTAATGCGTAATCAGTATTTTGAATGGGGATGTCTAACGCGGTACAAGCATCTGCGAATACCCCCAACATACGGAAGTCAGTCATTGCCTCACATTCTTGGAAAAGAGAAGAAACACGCGAAGCCAATAACGCCCTAAATTCAACCAACTCAGGATGGAGTTCAACATAATGATTCTCAGTATCGGTGAATTGATTGCTAAGTTGACAGAGCAAAGTCAAGGTTTTCAACTTTTCAGAGTCTACCATTTTAGCCTGGTCAAGACAAGCAAACAACAACTTGGAAACATGGAAAAGACCGAATACGTTATCAGTTTGCAAATCAAAAGATGCGAAAGCTTGTCTTATCGTAGTTGAATTGAGCACCAAGTCCAAGGTATGCTTCTCGGCATCGGCAATCAAACAAGGCGCAAACTCTGATAGTAAAGCGTTGATATTTTCTGGAGGGTAGTGTTCTGACTGTCCATCCATAAGTGTCCAAAGAAGATCGAGGTAGTACTTTTGTTCAGGATTGGCAGCATAACCAGAATATAAATAACTGCAACACATGCGCATAACCTTAATATCCTGAATCAAATGAGTCTTGAGAAGTATTTCCTTAATAAGTTGGAACACATGATCATGATCTCCCATTTTGATGGAATTCACTAAAAGCGCTTCGCGACAAGGGTTGGAAACCACCAATTTATGGTAATCCTTTCTAATTGCAAGACGTACGTAGAGTTTCCATATTCTCTCGTATTCAGATTTAACGACATTAGCGTCTTTGAACGAGTCAAGGCGCTTAAGAAGGGCATTGATAGTGTCATTTAGCGTTTTAACTTCAAGTTCGGGAAGGTACGATAATTGGTTGAATGTGTGGATGAGATTATGGGCCTTTTCAAGCTGACCAATCAGTACTAAACCGCCCACGTACGAAGACATGACCAGAGAGATCTGCGACTTCGAAGGGATGCTGAGATTTGCAGCTTTGCCATGCGCATTCTGGAGATTTTTATAGTCAGTTATTATTGTGTCCAAAAACTTTGTTGCCACTGGCAAGTTTCCCCGCTCAGCGCAGACTGATATTATGGCACAGTATATGTCGTACTCGAATTTCTCTAGAAGAGAATCATGCACGGCTTGTGCTTTGAAAGCTTCATATAGCTTCGAGACTTGTTCAAGACTTTGCTCTGGCAGCCCAGGGGTATACTTGCACAATTTGATCAAGTCAACGAAAAATGTGCCTGTTTTATTGTCTGGAAGCGAAGCCATGATTTCAACGAAAACCGATGACGATACAAGTTCACCGTGATGAACAAGCAGCTTCACGAGCAAAGGAAGAACTTGCTCAAGGTTAAGCAATTCCTTGTCGGCGATGGAGCGGAATAAGTCCAAGCCAAGCTTCGAATATTCCATGCTACGGATCAATGAAGTTTGGCGTGCGTAATCGCATTGACCAATCGCCAAGGCCCACGTATCACTTGCTCCTTGATAGAGTTCGCATAAGACGATATTGAAGGTGATCTCATTAGGTTTGAGGGATTCGTCTTTCGACTGTGCCGATACCTGCAAGATATCCTGATAAACCGTAAGCAAAGTGGTCAATTTTGACTCAATGTCTTCGGTGGTGATGTTGCCGTTGAGTTCTCTTGCTGCAATAGCGTGAAGAACCATATTGTATTCATGAATGGAGGGAAGTGTCAAGTCGTTTCTTTTGAGCGATTGGTAGAGGGGGTATATGATGTCCAAATCTTGAGGAGATGTGTGCTGGTTATAGGTGGAAATAATCTGGTTAACCAAGCTAGAAGAAAGGGAAGAAGCTCCCAAGTCTTCAGTTGTAGCATGGAGATCCGCTTCCTTGTTGTGTATGATTTCCTCTTCCACAATGTTTTCCGCTGGATGGGCTTTGGTGGAGAGGTAGCGAGCATGCACGGTAGTTGTAAGTGGTGGAAATGCAGATAAATATTGTTTGGAGATTTCTTTCAAGTAGTCGATGTCTATGTCAATGTCCTTCTTGATTTGCAGTATAAAGAACCTGGAAGATTTGTCGATGTCGAATGGAGATTCGAATAGTTCTTTCATGATGTTGGAAGTGAGTGGTAAGTGAGGCGATTGGTTGGCGGGTCGTTTCCGGTCAACATCCCTGTTGAATATGGAGTAGTAGAGCCCATAATGGCCAGCATCAATGCCCAAATAATAAGCTCCGGAAGAGGCTGCTGAAGCGTGCGGATATTTACTTCTCCAACTGGTGTTGAAAAAGGTGTGAAATTTGGTAAGGTTGTTGGCCTTTAAGTACGGGTACGCACTCTGGAAGAATGATATCTTCTCACTGTGATGAAACAGCTTCACAAAACTGGAGAACACCATCAGTACATTATTGTCTCAAAATATTTGCCTCTGGCGATTTGTTGCGAACGAATGAAAAATAGTCGGATAGAGCCGGGTCTGTCACGTGAACTGCCCGGCTGCCGCAGTAACATTCGTATATTTGGTGCACGCGGAGTGTATATAATTCAGGACTTAAGACCACTGGGCGCCTAAAGCCTAATGCCTAATGCCTAAGGCTCAAGGCCCGCGTGTCGTATGCCGGATGCCGGATGCCGGATGCTGTATGCCGTCTCCGGTTGCAGCAAGTTGCACGAAGTTGCAGCAAGGTGTAAATCGTCAAATGTCGTAGAGGGACTTTTCCAAGGCGAGCTTCAATTGCTCGTCTTCGTCTAGGCCAGAGCTGGAACCCTCTGTGGGAGATGCAGTTGTGTTTTTACTATCAGGTGGTGACAGTATACTCTCACTAATTGCCAATGCGATGGAAAGCTCTTCTTCTGGATCGTACTCATTGCCGTTGAACTTCTCCAAGAGGCGTTCCTGGTGCTGCTGCACAAACTGCTGACGGCCATAGTCCGCCTTGCCGTCTCGGATAGACTGCTGCACAGTTTGTCTATTAGTCTGAACATTGAATCTTTTTTTGTCTTTAGCGGTAGGCTTAGGCTTCTGGTCGCCAAAGCTGAAGTATTGCACTGAGTCCATGCATATGATTAGACCCTGGGTGTTCGACTGCTCGTTGCTTAGGATAATGTCGCTCACTCCTCTGATGCTCTCATAGATGTGGTGTAGTTTCTTCGGAAACTTGACGGAACAGTGTCTTAAAAATTGGCCCGTGAGAGCGTTATAGAGAATGCAGTAGCCATTGAGTCCGCCAACGACAATAACACTGGAATTGAGTGCTATAGCACTGCTCTCGACAGTAGGAAGCAACGGCCGAGTCCAAGTCTTGGTGAACGTGGGACGAATCGTACACTGAGGCACAATCTTTGCTGCTGCATCGCGCACGTTCCACACAATGACTGAGTCGTTTGAAAGAATATTGGCGTAGAGCAAGCCGTCGGAGCCGGCTGCCAGAGTGTCTCTCTTGAAAAGCTTGTGTATCTCGGTAGTTTGCATTTTTGCCTTCACCACCGTCAATCCTGGTGCCAACAGTACCCTAGACGTGGTTTTGCGGTTGTAATTGAACACAAGGATGGTGCGTTTGTAACTCAAGATCACATTGGAGTCTGCAAAATCAACGTCCATGAACAAGCGGTACCGGTCGCGTTCCACGAAGGCCATCTCCAAGTCTAGCAGCGAGACAGCAAACGTCTTCAAATCTATAATGTACAACTTTTGAAGGGTCAATGCAATTGCAACAGTCTGAAAGTCGCTCTTGACTTCCACCAAAGGCTCGTCCAACCTCAAGGACTTTTTTAGCGTTCCGTCGATGCTCCAGAACAGAACGCTACCCAGTAACGTTCCTGCCATGCAGTCTACAGATCGTCTTCCTTTGTCCAGCTTGTTGTACAAGGCGGCACAAGTAATGGGGTCGTGATTCGGCAAGTGGTCTTCCACAAGAGTCAAGTAGGAAGACCGGGCAGTGGTGGACGAGGTCGAGGTATTCAAGTTTTTCAAAAAAAGACCACCACCAGTCTTTCCCAACAAGGCGTAGTTAAAGTTGAACGCATAGGCCGACGTGTGGAACACAGCCTGGTTTCCAGGGATGTACGTAATGCCCTTGCCATCACGAAGATTGCAGAACGAAATGTCGCCTTGTGCAAAAGTGAGCATTCTGTTCTGAACAAAGTCAGCATCTGCATAGCTGATGTCCGCGTAGCCACTGTCATTGAGGATCTGATAACTAGCATGCCGTGCTTCACCTTTCCGCCACTTTTTGTAGATTTGAAGCCGGGTAAAGTACTCTGTCATCCATCCAGACGACCCTGAAACTGATGGGAAAACATGTTTCGTGCCAAAACGACGCGCAAATGACCCTGTCCATGTGTGCTTGTTGCGGATGGCCTGGTACCACCGCTTGCAAACAACAAGACCAGTACAGAGATCGAGCGGGTCCAACAAGGAAAAGATCTTGGTAAGTATCTCTATCGGAAGGTCATTTATATGGATCTGCGGGTGTCCACTCAAAGCCGCGGTTCCAGCGGCAGTATTACCCAAGCTGTCAGCCTCCATAGCCCCGGGTTCCTGCTAAGTGGCGATACGTAGCGTTCACTATGACTAACGAAACCCAAACCTCATTGCCCTGCTTACGTAACACACAACCATGTGGGGTCCCATAATGTAAGCAGCAGTGCTGCGTGTCGCCGGTGCCGGCTCTCGTATGTGTGCCGGCACCCCGGTATGCTGCGCCGCCGAACCTTTTGCAACCAGGCCGCTGTCTCTCCGGGCCCGATGAACGGGGTAAAGACCGCTTACGTAAGCAGTCAAAAATTTCCTGCCGGCCGCAAATTCTCAACAGTTGGTTCTTTCAGTAATGACGGAGGAGAACGCCGGGGGCCAGGAAAATGCATTGAATGGCCAAGATTTGATCGTTGTGGAGGTTCTGCTTCCAGGCGATGTAAAGGGGTCCCACAAACCTTTAACTGTGAAAATGACCGGATCCGACACCATCACAGACTTGACTCTGACTTTGGGAATGCTTGGTTCTATGCGTGATTTGACAAGCTATAACGTCTACTACCACCAGACGAACATCTCTGCCACCTTTGATGACTTGAGTCCAGTCGAGGAAGTTTTTGCTAGTTTGGGTTTGGACTTGCAGCTGCCTATCAAGCTTGAGTTGCGTCACAAACCATACACTTTGGCCGCCGTATACGAGCATTTGAACAAGTTCAGAGAGGTCATTGGCTTGCACCTCCTTGACAGAAGAGCCTTTGAATTGGGCGAGTTGTCTGGTGCTGGAAAATTCAACCTGTTGCAATTGTCTCCCGTGCCTGAAAAATCCGAGGAAGACAAGGACAAGGCTGTCGAATTGACTGACGACGAAAAGACCAGTATAAGCAGTGTGTGCGACAACATTTTGGAAAAGTCCAAGCCCGATCTTCTGCAATATGGAAAGTTCCACGACGTGTACTCTGAACTTCAGGTGCCTATCAAATCGTTGACTATTTCCCAATGGTCACCGGTCGCTCCTAGGGAGGCTATTAGAGGCGACTTGTTGTACTTGACGTTGCAGACTTTGGAAAACGACACCTTCCACATCACCTGTCATCTTTCCGGTTTCTTCGTCAACTCTTGCTCAACCGTCAACTTTAACCCTGCTCGCAAGCCTTCCCACGAGAACAAAGCTCTTTTCTTTGCCCTTGTGAGCTCGTTGTCGCCTGCGTTCGAGAAGGCTATTTCCCACAACCAAGAACTTCTCGCCAACTCATCTCCATACGCCGAGTCTTATTTGATTCCTTCTCACCTCTGTGACGCCTACCCGTGGTTGGTTGACTCTACTGCTGTGACTCGCAAGCCCGACCAAACTCGTCCCCAGTTGCTGATTTTCAACAATGGAGTAGACGGTTCCGACAATGTCAAGGACTGGAATGAAGACTTCCAAGCCATTCGTGAGTTGCCATCTGGAACTGTCAATGAGCGTATCTTGAGGGAACGCTTGGCTATCAAGCTTCTCTCTGAGTTCAGCAAGCAGGCGGCCGAAACTGCTGTAAACATCATCAAAGGCAATCTTACCCCAATGAACCCTAATGAGCTGGTTGAACAGCATATTTATATGAGAAACGGAATTTTCTACTCGTCAGGTGTCAATGCCACTGGTGCTTTTGATGAAACTGGAGGCAATGAGGCAGCCAGATACGCCGCAGCCAAGGACTTGGCCGGGGTAAAGCTCTTGAACAGAATCGACGCCAAGGGTATCTACCACTTGGCAACTTGTGTTGTAGACTACATGGGCAGAAGAATAGTGTGTCAAGCACCTGTTCCCGGTATTTTGAACGACCCTATTGTTGAGAACGACGAGGCTCCTGCGGACAAGGTTTGCTATGGTATACTGACCGACGGATCCCAAGTGTTCTCAGATGCACAGTTCCACGAGGCATTGAAGCCAGTTGCTGAAGCTTTCCATATGAAGCCCCACAAGGTTACATTGGCCAATGGTTTCCAAACTGAGGACGAGATTGCTCTTTCAAAGGACTCAAAAGGTATTAGAGGAACCGACGGCAGAAACTACGTGATTGACCATTACAGAAGCACACCTCTCGATATCGAGTTCATCGACAGCCACTGGAAACCAGAATCCGTGGACTCCTACCCTCACAAGGAAACTGTGTTGAGACACGAAGCTGTTGAGGAATGGTGGAGGAGACGTGCTTTGGCAATCTTCAAGAGCGAGACTGAACGCTTGGAGGCCGAACAAGGCGCTAAAGGAGAAGACGACGAAGCCGAGAAACCACAAATCTTGCTCGATGCCCAGAAAGTCCTGTTCAACCCAGATGCATTTAGTCTCGATAATGTGAGCGAGGAAGAACGTGAGGTGGTCCGCGAAATGTCCCAGTTTGTCACCAAGCAATTGATCGAGGAGTTTGTTGAGGAAAGCAAGAAACAATTGTGTCCATTTGATGGATCTCACTTGTCTTCGTTGTTGCACAAGGCTGGTATCAACTTGCGTTACTTGGGTACAATCGCTGAGAAGGCCAAGGAGTCACTTGCCAAGGTTGAAGCTGAGACCAGATCGCAAATCGAGGCCAACGAGAAAGCTATCGAGGCAGCGGCTGAAACAGCTAAAGAAAAGTCCAAGGAAGAAACCAAGGAAGAAACCAAGGAAGAAACCAAGGAAGAAACCAAGGAAGAAACCAAGGAAGAAACCAAGGAAGAAGCCAAGGAAGAAGCCAAGGAAGAAACCAAGGAAACCGACAAGCCAGAGGAGAAAGAAGAAGAACCATCCAAGGGTGTTTTCGACCCTATTGCTGCAAACTTGAACGCTATCTACCAGTTGTCCATTCAAGAGATGGCAGCGCGTTCGGTGAAGCACATTTTCCGCGGATACGTGCAAAGCATTCCTCTTTACTTGCTCCCACATTTTGTCGCCCACTTCCATAATTGTTTTTTGGGTTCTCAAATCCTGACTGAACCTGTAATCTCCATTGACGAGACCTTGACTGCTTTCGCTGATCCCGCTGCTTTGGAGTTCACACAGCTCACCAGCGAACAGACGATAGCCATGATCGAGAAAGAAGTATTTGTGCGTTTCAGATTTGAATTGCCAAAGAACTGGGTTGACTCCTTGTCTCCTGTTTCATTGATGAGAGAAATTGCCCATCAATTTGGAATCCAGTGGGAGTCCCAGAACTATGGATTTACTCCAGAAGACTTCAAGGTTTTCCAGGAGAACACCCAGAGTACTGTGAGCGTGAAACATAAAGCAAGCAAAAAGCTGAAGAAGAAGGCTCTGCCACCAACTGAAGAAATCGCAAAGCGTACCACGATCTTTGTGGCAGATGACATCATCAGTTTCACTCCTTCGGTGAAGAGCTCCAGCTACAAAGCCACGTTATTGGACGAGATCTTTGAAGCTGCTCGTGGAAAGATTGCAGCCGACGAGAAAGATTCCGGTGTGACTTTGTTGAACGAGCTTGTTTCGATTTATGAGCAAATCTATGGCGTTGTCCACCCAGAGACCAGCAACTTCTACAGTGTGTTGTCTCAGTTCTACAGTGATCTTGGCTTCACCAAGGAAGCAAGCGAGGTGGCACGGAAGGCATGTGTGCTCTTCGAGCGTACTGCTGGATTCGATTCTTTTGAGACAATTTCCAGCTACATTAACTCGGCCTACTTTGAAACCGCAAACAACAGCTATGTCAACGCTTTCAAGTTGTACGAGAAGGCTCTCGAAGACTGGGACTATGTTTTCTCCAACAGCCACCCTTCGTCTGTAACCACACTCACCAAGTTGGCTGAGATTGTTGCCCAGCTTAAGATCACGGACAAGGCCAACCGGTTGTTCACTGCTGCTCTTGAATTGTCCAAGAAAATAAACGGCGAAGACTCCCAGATCAGCGCTATGATCCACTACCGTTTTGCAGGCACCCTTGTGAACGAGAACCGGTTCGACGAAGCATTGTCTCACTTTGAGAGTGCCCACAATATCTTTTCTAGACACATTGATCCTGAGGATAGATTGACCAAGGACTGTTCCAACTATGTGGCCAACCTCAAAACCTACATTGCTTACATGAAGCAGCAATCCCAGGAAAAGAAGAAGCCAAAGACCAAGGTGAAGGCACCTCCTGCCATTCCGCAGATCCCGGCTAAAAAGGGCAAGGGTAAGTTGGCTCAACTGGATCCTGAAATTGCATCCAAGTCTGTTGACGAGATTCTCAAGTTTATTGAGGGTAAGAGCAAGACCAAGGGTAAGAAAAAGTAATTGTACATAGTGTATATACTGAAATCTACTTTTATATAACTTAGTTGGCGCCAGGCGACTTGAACATGACGAACACGTTCTTGACGAACTTGTCGTCCCTTTTCACCGCCTGGACCAACCGGGATTCGAATTCGTTCAATTGAGAGATTCTGAGGTCCTTGGACGAGGTTGCAATCGTGATATATATGTTGGTGTTTGCACCCGAGGTGATGACAGAAAGCTTCTTCAATTGGAGGTTCATAGGGTGATCCACCGAGTATGGGTCCTGGGCGATGGAGATCTCGTCCTGGATGGTAGACTCGATAGTAGCATAGACTTCGCTCGTTTTTGGTTCGCCGCGATCAATAAGCTCGCTGCAAGATGTGATGAACGAGTTCCAGCCGGCTTTGATAATGAGAATAGACACACACAAGCCACCGGCGGAGTCCAACCAAGCCACGTTGAAGAGGTGGCCACCGGCCACGGTAAGGAGGGCCACAAATGCAGTCAAGGAGTCTACACGGTGGTGCCAAGCGTTGGCCACGAGCACCTTTGAGTTTGTGGTTTCTGCAATAGCCATGGTTTTGCGGTAGAGAATCTCCTTGACGACGATGGAGCCGCCGGCCAACCATGCTGCGTTGATGTTGGGGATCTGTTTTGCCGAGTCTGCGAGCGCCAAGCTGTCGTCGCCATGGCTATGGGAATGGCCCGAAGCGTGGGCATCCAGTGTCCCCAAGTCGATGGCGTGGGAGTGGCTGTGGCCGATGTGGATCATGGACACGTACTCGTACAAGTAGGCCGGCAAGGTGTACTCGAAGATCTGGAGGAGAGACGACCAGCCGACCGACACCCCTGCAAACAAGAGGATGCCCAGAACGAGCACGCTTCCCACGGTTTCGATTTTGCCGTAACCCAATGGGAATTTGGTGGGGTTTCCGACCCGGGACGACACGTTGACGGTGGCCAACGTGAGGAAGTCGGCCACCATGTCGGACACCGAGTGAATGGCGTCGGCGATGAGCGCCTGGGAATGGAAGTATACGCCGCCCACGCCTTTGGAAACAGCCATGCCGATGTTGACGAAAAGACCGATCCAGGTTATTCGCACCGCCGGGTTGGACAAGGAGCCCGACGTCAAGAGCTCGTTGGGGCCGTGGGTGTGGGAGTGGAGAAGGCTGTGGGAGTGGCCATGGTCCAGGCTGTGGGAATGGCCATGGTCCAGACTGTGGTCCAGGTGGGTATGGACTGGGTGGCTGTGGTCGTGTGAATGGTCTGTGGCCGCGGTTTCAGCGGCTATAGTGGTTTCAGCACCCGGCAAAACCGGCGAGTGGGAGTGGGAGTGTGCGCAAGGCACGCCGTTGTGGGAGTGGGAGTGGTCAGAATTTGCGGGTTTTGGGGCCGGCTGGGAGTTGTCCTGGGTGGGAGTGGTGGCCAAGTGGCGTCTGGAGGCTTCAGAGGCAGCCGAATGTGGCGAAAACGCCAGGGCTTTTTGCGTCGACATATAGGTGTTGAGAAAATGAGAAGAATTTCGTGGCAGCAAGAAGGCGCGAAAAGTCGGCCGCGAGACAGGACGGGTTCTCCAGGCCACCCGGCCGATTTGCAAGCCGGTGGAGCGGTTGATGGAGTACATGGACCTGTCTGGAGGTGGTAGCTGGCAGTGGCCGATTCGCGATTGGTGGTAAATCCGGCACAAAGACGGGAGATGTGTGTGTGGGGTAGGGGGCCGGCGCGGCAACCGCCGGGTAGAGGGAGCGAGATGGGGACGGAAGTGGGACGGAAGTGGGACGAAAGTGGGACGAAATGAAGGAGAAGGGAATCTGTGAATGCAGGATGGGGAATGTTTGACGGCATGAGAAAGTGCCAATGGCCAATGGTGTAAATGTCAATTGGTGCAGCTTCTGAGTGGCAAATCTTCAAGAAGTCAAGGTCTGCCAACTGCCACCTGCCAGCTATCTTCTGCTGAACAACTGTTCCACTGCTGACGTTGTGGTGATAGTCAGAGCCTTGGCCTCGTCTGCCTTTGTCGGCTGACTCTCGGCCACCGCTTTGGTGCTGGCATTATCATGCTTTTCCAGTTGCTGCTGGCCGTGATCTCCCGTGCTGACAGTTTCGGTTTGCTGTGCTTTTCCACTCGATTCTTTCTGTTCCTTGTCTTTCTCCTTGTCTTTCTCCTTGTCTTTCCCCGTGGCTCCCTTGCTTCCTCGCCGCTGCTTCATCGCCACCACCACCGGATCCTCCGGCGCAACCTTCGCCAACGCCGTCTCCGCCCGCCACTTATCCTGCGCCCGGAACAAGAGACTACGGACGTCCGGCGTCGGTCTCCGGATATGCATAAAGTTGCAGTGGCCGCCCCTGGAACAGGTGCCGGCATCGTAGGCGCGGCAGTTGGCATCGTGGAAGCTCTCGACCGGACTGAGCTCGCAGTGGATGGGAAAGGCGTCGTACCACTCCTGGTTGAGGGCGGTCACCACCGTTTCTGCAACACTGGGACTGAAAAACTTGATGTAGACGTTGCCGTTCAAGTGGTCGTTGTCGTTCTCGCACACCACCATGGCGTCGATGTCGCCGAGCCGCGCCACGTATGCAAACACATCCTGGTAGAACTGATCAAACCGCCGCTGTATCTCGTGCGATGAGCCCTTGGGATTACGGTACAAGTTGAATATAAGTATAGTATCTGATCTACGTGGATGGATGTGGCGCCGCGAACACTTGTCGCCGTGTCGACAGGCGCCGATTTTGGAGTAGAAGGTACACACGTCAGCCATGTGGCGGGATGGGTAGTTTGGTGGAGGTCGCAAATTCGCAGACCGCCAAACCACGGCAGGACAACGTCTGGTGCACTGGGTGCAGACCCACGGGCCAGGCCAGTGGCCAGGCTAGGCGGGTGCCTAGAAGCAAAACACCTGGTCGTCGGGGTCCGAACGCATGGTGCCGCGCGGCCACCCGAGCGCCTCGGCGTGCTCGATCATGCTGCGTTTCATTTCCGGCGGGCCGCAGATGAGAAGCCGCGAATCGTCGCTGGCCTTGGGGAGATGCGCAGCCATCATCTCCTGGGTCACGTAGCCGGTGCTGCCGGTCCAGTCCGCGGGCGGGCTGGTCAATGTGTAGTGCACCTGCAAGCACGGGAACTTGCTGGCGATCTCGTCGATCTCGCTCTTCAACAAAATGTCGTTGGCCGTCTCGTTGGCGTAGATCAACGAGAGCTTGGTGTCGTCCTTGGGGTTGGTGATCACCTCGGTGATCACCTGGAGAATGGGGGTGATGCCAGAACCACCGGCAATGATGCCAATCTCCCGTGCCTGGTTCGCCACGTACGAGAGCCGGCCCACGGGTCCGCGGAACTTGACCGTCTGGCCCTCGTTCAACATGGCAAACCGCTTGGACACCTTTCCTTCGGGGTAGGACTTGACCAAGATGTCAAAGAAACCCGAGTCGAACTTGTTGGAGATCGGAGAGTAGTACCGCACCTCGTCTATGCCGTCAACCGTCATGCAACACGCCACATGGTGGCCGGTGGGCACGTCCAACACCTCGTCCTCGTGTCTGAGCTTGAACCTGTAGATGGCAGAGTTGCGCAGCACAATGGTTTTGTCGATAAGCTCCAAGTCGTTCCACCTGAGCGGCTCAATGGAGCTTCTGTTGTTCCAGGCCCGCCAGAACTGGGCCGAACAAATCACCACAATCAACGAAATGGTGTATGGAAGGTACTCATAGCCGAAAAGACACGTTCCAAACAAAATCAACGCTATGGGAATGTACACCGAGTGAAGCGGCTGCTTAAATAACTCTCTTTTGTCCTCCATGGCCGCCACCCTGCTGACGATAAATATAATCTTGGATCGCGACTGAGAAAAAAAACCGTTGTCGGCACTGCACACAGCCACGGGTGTCGGTGTCGGGTCGGAGTCGCCTGGCTGCAACTTCGGCTACTGCTGGCTACTGCTGGGGCACGGCTACTGCTGTTCCAAAACATTATATTAACTAGTACTCCTCTTCTTCCTCTGGGTATGAATCGGTGCCCACCTCAATGTAGTCGCGTTCCAAAGCAGCCAAGTCCTCTCTGGCCTCGGTGAACTCGCCCTCTTCCATTCCTTCTCCCACGTACCAGTGCACAAACGCACGCTTGTTGTACATCAAGTCAAACTTCTTGTCGATTCTTCTCCACGCCTCGGAAATGGCAGTGGTGTTGCTCAACATGCACACGGCTCTCTTGGCGGCTGCCAACTCCGACCCGGTGATGGCAGTAGGAGGCTGGTAGCAGATACCAATCTTGAACCCGGTAGGACACCAGTCCACCATCTGCACCGCCTTTCTGGCCTTGACCTGCGCCACCGCGTTCTGCACGTCTCTGTTCACCACGTCTCCGCGGTACAACAAACACGACGCCATGTACTTGCCCTCGCGGGGGTCGCACTTGACCATCTGGTTGCCGGGCTCGAAACAGGAAGCCGTCATCTCTTGCACGGAATTGGCCTCGTGGTTGGCTCTGTTCTTGGAGAACACGGGTGCGTACGACACCAAGGGGAAGTGAATACGTGGGTAAGGAACCAAGTTGGTCTGGAACTCGTTCAAGTCCACGTTCAACGATCCTTCGAAACGCAACGACGCCGTCACCGACGAAACCACCTGGGCAATGAGGCTGTTCAAAGAATCAAAGTTGGGGCGCGGAATGTCGAGCTTTCTGCGGCACATGTCGTAGATGGCCTCGTTGTCCACCATGAACGTACAGTCGGCGTGCTCCAACGTGGTGTGTGTGGTCAACACGGTGTTGTATGGCTCCACCACCGACGTCGACGTTTGCGGAGCGGGGTACACGGCAAACTCCAATTTGGACTTCTTGCCGTAGTCGAGCGACAATTGCTCCAACAACAACGAGCCCAATCCCGATCCAGTACCACCGCCGAGCGAGTGGGTGAACAAGAAGCCCTGCAAACCGTCACACTGGTCGGCCATACGGCGCGTTCTGTCCAACACATCATCCAAAATCTCTCTGCCGACAGTGTAGTGGCCACGAGCGTAGTTGTTAGCGGCGTCTTCCTTGCCAGCGATCAATTGTTCCGGATGGAACAAGTCCTTGTAGAGTCCTGTGCGGACCTCATCGATGACATTCGGCTCAAGATCCACGTACAAAGCTCTAGGAACGTACTTTCCCAGGCCGGTCTCACTGAAGAAGGTGCTGAAGCCCTCTTCGGCTCCCTTGGGCCTGTCTAATCCTTCCTGGAGAAACCCGTCGGGACGGATTCCGTGTTCCTGAGAATATAACTCCCAACAAGCATTGCCGATTTGACAACCAGCTTGTCCGACTGCGTTAGTATACCGAAGAGCAACGCCAAACCTCCACGATGCGTATACATACCGTTAACACTGATCACCTCTCTCATGATTGATGAGGGCGTCGTTTTGAATCAAAAATAAACAAACGCGCAGACCTGCAGGTAAACACCAATCTGCAGATAGCCTAGACGACAAGAGGCTGCAACCAGAAACCACCGCCGGCAGTGCCGACGTCCGTCCGGTCTCAATTACACTGAAATTCAACTGTCTACACACACATATTCAAACAAACGCATCCACAGCACCGCGACGGGTCTCTTCTGCAAAGCTCCTTCTGCACCCAAATGGAGCAACCCAGTGCACCCAGTGCACCCACACACAACCCCAGCAGCGTTTTTTGCAGCCTCACCAGCTCCTTTACCAGATATTCCTCACCTTGTCCCAGAAGGATTCATGTTTGGGTTCAAGTCCAAGTGCTCTTCTGACGTCGTCACTGGACTCCCGCAAGAGTTCCACTATCAGTTTGTCCCATTTGGTTCTGCCGCCGCCGTAGAACACATCCAGCTGAGCCTGGGCCAATCTGACCAATTCGTATCTCTTCAAGCTGTTGAGGAAGTCGCTGTCAAATCCAAAGGACAGCAAGTACGACTGCAAGTCGGCCTTGGAGTACAACTGGAACACATACTCCCATGCCTGTTGGGTGCTCTCGCCAATTTGGTCATAGGCATTGCTAGCCGCGTCCTTCACGGCTTCAGAATAATCGCCGTATTTGGTACTGGCAGCCGAGTACGCATTGTCCCAGTCGGGCTTGTACTCGTCCGCAGCCTCACCGGCACTTTTAGCAACCTTTTCTGCCGACTTTGCTGCCTGATCAGCGTACTTTTCAGCCGCATCTTGCCAGTCATTGGCTTGTCCGGTCAATTTGCTGATCGCAGCAGCTACGTACTTCTTCGCAATGTCAAGGTACAGACCGGTGTACTGCTTTGATTGTCTGATTTTCCTCTTCAGCAGATCAATCAACGCAGCCGCAAACTCACCAGCAGCATGAGGAACACTTTTCGCAGCTTCTTCAATTCTCTGCTTGCTGTAACCTGCTTCTTTGCTGATAAGGCCCGAGTACTCGTATGCTGCGTCCTGGGCTCCTTGCAAGATGCTGTCCAACGAGTCACCCGTGTTCAGAGCTTCCTTGCTCAAGTACTTGGATGCTTCATCGTAGTACTTGAGGGCCACGTCGTAACCAGACAAAATGGCATCTTCTGCAAGCGACTTTTCTGCCTCAGCAGCCTTCTGCGCCTCGTCAGCCGAAGTTTCCAAGCTCAGCTGCCACGAACGAACCGAGCTGGTTACAATTTCCCGGTACTCGTCCAAGTCGGGTCTGTGCAAATCAATCTGCGTTTGAATATCCGAGCCTTTGCTCTCGTACAATTCTCTCAACAGCGACAAGGCATCCTTTCTGGCTCCTTCCACGCTCTTGCCCTTCTGATTCAACCATTTTTGAACTGAACTCAAAGATAAGCCCTCCAAAATACCGCTGAACGGACTCTCGGATTGCTTGTACTTGACAGGAACGTTGGCGCTTTTCCGCACATAAGTGATCAAATCGTGCTTCAGAGCAAACTGAGGAAACTTGACATTTCTGGCCTTCAAAAATTCCCGAAGCTTCTGCTTCGACCACGACTCGATCCCGACCAAAAATGTATCGTTGATGTAGTCTTTTGCAGACTCAGCAGCGTCCCTTCCTTTGGAGAGATATGGATCAGCATCTTTACTGGCTTTTTCCAGCCATTGCTTGATATCTGTTGCAAGATATGCCTTATGGGACTTGACAAGCTTCTTCAACTTGTCAGTATCCAATTCTTCGGCATACACGCCGGGTTTCGTGTCGATAAAGCCATGAAGGTAGAGCCATTCACGCAACTGCGAGTAATTCCAGCCATCGATGAAGCTGTCTTTCACCTCGGTGCCCTTGTCGAAGGCTTCCTTTGTGCCCAACTTAAGCGAGCTAATCAAGGAATCTTTGGCATCAATGGCTTCCAAGCTTGCCAAGTAGCTATTTTCCTTGACGGTATCGATCAAGTCGTCCTTTGTCTGTGCAGCGTCAAAGCTGATTTCGTGGTCTTCTAGCCACTTTTTGGTATCGTCGAGCGACCAGCTATGGTAGAGCCAGTCACCGGCATACGAGCCACCCACGCTGTTATCCTTTGCAATCTGGTCGTATTTTTCCTTGGCTACATCGATGAGTTCCTGCTTGGTGGATTTTTTGCCGAAAGAAATGCCGTTCTTATGCAAAAAGTTCCGCAAAGAACTGGCCAGCCAGCTTTCAAACACCCAGTCCTTGACGGGTCTGTCCTGCTTGAACAAATAGCTCCATTTTGACTCTGTCTGCGGGAACACATCTTGCAAGTCAGCGGTGGGTTTCGTTGCCAACTTCAAGATATCCTGGTTGGCCCTGTCATTGACGTCGACAACCACATCGTGGCCAAGCGTCTTCAATTTCTCATACTCAGACTCCGCCAACTTGGACAATTCCTCAAAGGGCGCCGCGTCGTCGTACTTCACCTTGAGGTCGTTCAAAAAGTGCTTGACGTCATTTTCGTTGAACGCCGAAATATCGGCGGCCACAATTGAGGCCCACGCGAGCACCACTACCTGCCACTTCATTTTGCTGTACCAGGGTGGAATTCGAGCTAAATATACATGTGGAGAAGGTCAGCCTCTGCAGCAACAGCAAGCAAGTACTGCACATGCAAATATTTTGCACCCACAGTGGCTGCACGCGGCTACCACGACAACCGATTCGGGAGGGGTTGCTGCATATGGGGACCAGCGGCGGAGGTGGTGGAGATAGAAGGGCACTGGTGTGGGATTAGCTCTATTTACTTCTTCTCGTACAGCCTTCTGAACTTGTCGTCGATGTCGACAAGGTAGTAAGTACCGGGCACGAGGGTGTCAAGGGAACCCAGTGGCTTGTAAGACTTTTGCAAGTGGGCCTTCTCTCTGGAGTGGAGGGCAGCAACGTACTCCTCGGGCGACTTGGCGACTCTGCCGGCGCCGAGCTTGTGGTCGAAGTCCAACGACTTGGTGAAGGCGGAGATGTCGCCCTTGACGGTCATGGACAACAAGGTGGAGGCCAAGCCGGAGCCGTAGGAGAACAAGCCGATTCTCTTGCCTTGCAAGTTGTCGGAGCCGACGTAGTACAAGAGCGAGGCCAACGAGGCCCAGGCGGAAGCGGTGTACATGTTACCGGTGTTGGTGGGCACCTTCAAAGCGGGCTCGAGTCTCTTCTTGGACTCCTCCTTGGCCAAGCCGAGGAACACCTTCTCCAAGTTTCTGTCGACCAACGACTGCTCGTAGGTCAAGGCGTCGATGGTGGCCCTGGTGTCGGCGTCGAGCAAGTCCTTGAACGACTCGGGGTCGGCCTTGTAGTCGTTGTACAACAAACGGGCGTACGACTTGGTGACCAACTTGCAGGTGGGGACGTGGAAAGCGTTGTAGTCAAAGTGCGAGTAGAGCCCGGCAGCCTTGCGGCCGAGCTTCTTGGAGTATGCCTGGTAGCAGTGGTCGACAGCCTTGACGTAGCAGCTCAACGAGAAGTGGCCGTCGACGACGGGGTACTCGGACGTGAAGTCGGGCTTGTAGAAGTCGTACGCGTGTTCCATGAACGAGCCGCGGGTGGAGTCGAACACGATGGGGGCGTCTGGCCCAATCAACAACGCCACAGCTCCAGCACCACCGGTGGGTCTGGCAGCACCCTCGGCGTAGATGGCGATGTCGCCAGCAACAACAATGGCATCACGGCCGTCCCACGAGGACGACTCGACCCAGTTGACGGCGTTGATCACCGCCGAGGTACCACCGTAACACGCGTTGATGGTGTCGATACCCTCGATGTCGGAGTTGCCAGGGAACAACTGCATCAACACAGACTTGACACTCTTGGATTTGTCCAAAAGGGTCTCGGTACCGACTTCCAAACGACCGATGCTGTCAGTCGACACGTTGTAGTTCTTCAAAAGGTTGGATGTGACGGTTAACGCCAAGGAGTAGATATCCTCTCTGTCGTTCACAAACGACATGTTAGTCTGGCCAAGGCCAATGGTGTACTTGCCGGCTGGAATGCCGTCGAACTTCTCCAACTCCGCCTGGTTGACGACCTGCGAAGGCACGTAGACTTCGATAGCTTTGATTCCGACGTTAGAAGGCATGTTGGTGACGGCTGCAAAGAGGAAACGATCGTATAAACGTCGGTGTTGCAAACGAGCGCGTTACCCGGAGGTGCAGGACTGATGGCGACATGAAATGGAGACGTGTCGGCGGGCGGCGGTAAAGAGTCGGGTGCAGTCGGGCGCGGTCGGGCGGAGACGCAGTCGGGACCCCCAGTGGGGGCGCCAGTGGGGCGGTCCGGCAGTTACGGCGCTACGGGTATGTACTGGTATTGTGTATTCGAAACGAACGGCATGGCGTGGTGCATATAAGTGTGGTGCATATAAGCACGGGCCAGAGGGCCTCTCGGTGCTGCAGATTGTGGTTGTGGCGTCAGTGGGCCCTTCTACTATCGGCGTTGTCACGGCGTTGTCACGGCGTTGTCACGGCGTTGTCTATATGTTCGGGACGGTCCATTGTTTGGATATTAGGTATTTCTTGCTGTTTGACTGGGTAGTCGTGTAGTCGTATGCAGTGGTCGTTAGTGCTCGTGTGAGCTTGGTCAGCGGATGGCCGAGGTTTTGCGTGTTCATCATAGCATGGTAGTGGTACGGTGGTCATGCGTCGGTGGTCTATCGTGTGGTGGGGTTGGTGAGCAGCTCATACTTGTAAAGAGTCTAGTCTCTGGTTCATAGAGTTCAGTCTGTTCATAGAGTCTAGTCTCTGGTTCATAGAGTTCAGTCTGTTCATAGAGTCCAGTCTGTTCCTAGAGTCCAGTCTGTTCCTAGAGTCCAGTCTGTTCCTAGAGTTCAGTCTGTTCCTAGAGTCCAGTCTCTGGTTCGAGTTTCTGCTTCTCGTGGCTAAACCACATGGCCCAGGTACAAGAACATGTCGTACTCGTTGGCGCCGGATGCCGTGAACCGCCGGTACGCAGCCAAGTAGTCGTCGAACATCGTCTTCACCTCGTCCACGAGCTTGCTCATGTACCGGCACTCCTGGGCCACAAAGTCGGCGCCGGAACCAACCATGGTCTCGATGGCATTGATGCTGTCGCGCAACAGCTCCAAGTTGGCCTGTTCGCTCGGCGCCGAAGCCACCGAGATCGACGACGGCCGGCCCATGGTGGAGGCGGTGGTGGAGTGGTGCTCGAGCGCCTGGTTGTAGTCGTACAACAAGTCGACGGTGGCGTCGATGAGCATGTTGAGCGAGTCAGAGTCGATGGCCTGCGTGCACTGCGCCAAGCACAGCTTGCAGGCCACAATGCCCTTGAGGGCGGCGCGGGCACGGTCGAACGGGCTGTTGCTGGCGCTGAGCGTGAGGCGGAGCGACACCTTGACGGCGCTAAAGTTGCGGGACGCGGTGTAGTTCAGGTCCTGGATGCGCTGCTGGATGAGCTTCAAGTTGGCGTGGATGTGGGCGGCGGTGTCGACCAAAAACGTCTGGTGGTGGGGCTGGAGGGCCACAAAGAGCGGGGTGGGAAGCGGGTGGAGCACGAGCGAGTTGCTAAAGTCAAACTCGCGGTTGACGAGGTGGTCTCTGATCTCGGCCACGCTGGACGCCAAAAAGTCCTCTTTGGCCAAGTAATTGCGCCAGCACTCGGGTCGCAGCAGCCGCGAATCAAAGAGTTGCGGCACCGTCATTTTGAGTTCGCGGACAGACGGCCCGTTGTGGAAGATGTCGTCCTCGACGTCGGACACGAACGACTGGTCCGAGTCGTCGTCCAAGAGGCTGGCGAACGGCGCCCGCACAAAACGCGGTGATATGGACTGGAGCATGGCCGGTGGGGAGGAAGAAGGCGATGCCGAGGCGGGCTCGGCGCGCACAAATTTCGCAGTAATTATGTGCAGCCTCGGAGTACCGAGAACAAGGTTTGGGGAGCAGGAGGCAAATAGCAAGCCAGTCGGTTGACAGGGCTCCAAAGGGGATGGGACTCCGTGGGAGCGAGGAGGAGAATTGAAATGGGACGGAAAAGGGTGACAAGCGTGGAAATTGTGAAAATTTTGGCGGTGCGAACGTAGGCCGTTCTGGGGCGGGCTGGGGCTGATGACAGCAGGGGTTTTTGTCGCGTTGCTGGCAGCCACACACAGCCTACGGTGGTGTAGCGGGTACTCTGGGGATAGATGCGCTACTGGATACGCTTTCCCGGTGCAAGATGGCGCGTTTCTGGTGGGGGCGAATTACAGCAGGTAAATGGCTTCCCGTCGCAAACCGCGCGGTTTTATAGTTAGTCGCCCCGAACGGCATATGAGCCCGCGCAGAGCGGGGAGTCCGCCGCAGGCCGGGGTGCAGATCGCCAAGATGCCAAGTGGTGGGGATGGCAGGTACAAGGTACGCTGCAGACAGGAGCGGCGGCGAGATAAGCGCAGCGGGCACGTTTGGGGTTTCTACCGCTGGGAGTTTTTTCTGGGACTTCTTGGCACCAGGCACCAGGGTTGCTGTGTCGCTCCGAGCAAACTCCGACTGCCGGTAATTTAGCGCGCCGCAGAGTTCTGCAGAGGGTGCGGCTTATGCGACGAATACTGGAGGAGCTGCAATTGTTGGAGCGATCTGCGATTGTTGCCGACGTTCTCCACTTTGAACCGTCTGCAAGGGTTCTGAGTGGTGGGCGGCGGTGGGCTGACGACGATGCGGTCGGGAACGGACAGTGGCTAGCCGGTGGGTATTGGTATTGGTATGGGAAAGGGAGTGGCTTGTACACAGGAAGGGTCCGGCCCTGGCGAGGCACCGAGTCCTGGCGACAGGAAACTCCATGGATTGGCTGATTTCGCCGCAGATGTGTAATTGGGTTGGGACTTTCCAGAGGGGTTCCTTAGTGCAGTGGTGGGCTGCGTTGATTTTCAGCGATGTTTTTGATTCGGATTTTTGATGTGAGACATGTTTTACTGTTCTCATAATTTTTCAGTCAATCACCCAGGAAATTTTCAGTGCTGTTCTTTATTCTCGTCAATTGGGATTCATTGATATTGTGGATGAATTCATTCATTTTGTCAATTGGTGACGATATTCGTTCTTGATTATCTGTTCCATTCTTCAATTCCCCTGGGATAACTCGATTTTCACTGTTTGGTTCTCATTCTCCATTTTTCACTCAAAGGTCTTCATCCACTGATTTCTAATTTTCACCCAATTCTTCTCCATTGTGTCAGCCATTGGATCTCATTCTCCTTCACTCAACGTTCCCATTCACTTACTCCCCAAGACACTTCCAACTTAGCTCTACACCACATTCTTCCTCCTCTATTCAACTATCTACATCACAACTCATCCTTCACTCCGTTGCCCTCTCCGCCGGCAGCCACAATCACGTACTCCACATACAAGTCTCCGTGGTCGTCGCCCACCGGCATGCCTCGGCCAGATATCACCTCCGTCTCGCCATGCACCACAGGAACACCCTTGCTCCTTGTAAGCTCTATTTCGTCGTCGTGCAAGTCGAAAAACGGAATGCTGCGCTTCCAGCCTCCATGCAATGCTTCGTGTGCCGTCAACACCTCGGTCCGGTAGAGATTGCGGCCGATGCGCCGGTAGCCCCAGCTCAGGCCAAAGTCCTCGCCGATGGAAACGATCAAGTTTCCGGCGTCCCAGTCGGGACTCTGGTCGCCCTCGCCGTGCAAAACCTCCTTGCCGTCCCGGGGGTGCCCGGGTGCCATGTACACCGAGTAGTGCCGAGGCGTGGGCCGAGCACCCTGTCCTCCACACTCGGAGCAGATGTTGGCAATGGTCGAGCCTTTGCCCCCACACTCGTCACACGGCCCGCTGAACGTCTGGACCATACCGGGGGCAAGCCGACGGGTCACCTTCATGAATCCCGACCCCTGGCACTTGCTACAGGTGTGTCTGTGGCCGTCTGCCAGGCCGCTGCCCGCGCACCCGTCGCAGATGTTGCGCATTTCCACGTCGAATTCCACGTCTCGGCCTCGGTAAAAGTCCACAAGCGACACCCGGAGGTTGACCTGGGTGTCGTCGCCACGCCGTCTGCCCGGCCGCTGTCCGCCGCCGCCAAAACCGCCAAAAAACTGCTGGAACATGTCGCCGAAATCGGCATTCTGGGCCGGTCCTTCGGCCAGACCGTACTGGTCGTAGTTGGCCCGCTTCTGCGGGTCCGACAACACCTCGTACGCCTCGCCAATCTCGATAAACTTGGCGTGGGCCTCCTCGGACGGGTTCTTATCGGGGTGGTACTTTTTGCTGAGCTGTCGGTATGCCAGCTTGATAGCCTTGTCATCGGCACTGCGCGCGAGCCCCAACACGGAATAGTAGTCCTGTGCCCACACGAAAGCCACAAGCCACAAGAGTAGAAGAAGCTGCATAGATGCTACCACGTCAACGATTTCAACCTGTAAGCGCGCACGTGAGACATCGGTGAGATTGTGGTGCGGTATACAGGGCGAAGAGCTGCGACAGCCGCGACAGGCGCGTGGAGAAGACGGGTGACTGACCTTGTGTACTGTGCTGTACTATCGTTCCCACGTTGTTTGAAAGTTAGATCTCACGTGTGTGCGCTGTTCGGGCTCCTAAGCACTACGTTTGTGATCGATTATTGAATCTATTTTGTGCTGATTACCGTGTTGTGGAAAACGATCTGGATCAACCAAATCTTATTGCACGCCATTTTTGCTTGAAAATCTTGTTTTATCCCCCATATTTACACGTGGCTGTGTCCAGACCTCATATACCCCGTTTCCGTATCTTCCGTTTCATATATTCCACTCGGTCTCATGAGCATCATTTCCCTCTCGCTTTCTTCCCAGGCAAACCACGCCACTGCCCAGCTTTTCAACGCCCAGGAAGCTCACCTACCATACACAAAGACGGCTCCGCGCTTCCACGACAACCTGGTCTTCCTCTCAACCACGAAAAACAGAAACGGAACCACCAACTATGCTCCTCGCGCATTGGTCTACGACCTCCACGGCGGCTTTGGCGGGGCGCCAAAGTACGAGGTGGATCCCGAGTCAATTGCCAACGTCGAGGTGATTGCCACGGCTCCCCGCGTTCCCAAACATGCATTCCAAACCAAGCTCGACCAGGGCATAGACGACGCTACATCTCTCTCCTTGTCCAACACAAGGTACTGGACCGACTACAATAAGCTCCTCTACAAGCCGCTGTCGTTGATCCTGTTGCAGGACTGGGATTCAGGAAGTCCATACGGCACCAACAGAAGCTTTGGACGTCTAAAGTTTGACGCCCATGCTGTTGGAAGCGAAGAATACAAGGCGTACCAAGAAACCACCATCGACGAGTTCCGCAAGTACTTGGAAGAGTGTGACCTTCTACAGGGCGTCAGTGTCTTCTCCGACTACAATTCTGGCTGGGGAGGCTTCTCTTCACATATGCTTCTCGACTTGAAAGACGAGTTCTTCAACAACGGCGCTAACAATAAGCACAATATCTGGGTTTACGGTCTTAGTATCGACCACGGCAGAATGGACTTGAACCAAAAGTGCTCATCGATTGCTTCCTTTGTGGAACTAGCCCAGCTTCTGTCGTTGTTTTTCCCCATCAGCCCTACATACCACAGCGAGATACTCACGCTGGAGTTTAATCTAACCAGCGAGTGGCACCAGGGCTCGATAACTTCGCTTTTGGTGAACTCGTTGTGGGAACTACAAAACCGCAAGACATCCCCGGTGCACATGGCCGAGTTTGAGGACTCGTTGGTCAAGGGTACCAACCGAAATATTGTCGGGGAGATGTGCTTGAAGTCAGAGTCAAGCCTGGAAGCTCAGAGTTTCGGGGCTGTTGACGTATCGCGCGAGGAGATCTGGGGCCTCATGGAGAGTGTCAATATAGCCAAGAAACCGAGAAACCTCGATATGGGCTTGCTGCATCTGAGCCACGACTTTAGTCGAGCCGTCGTTGACGAACGGAAAACAGACACAACGCCAGAGAATGCCTACATAGCCTCGTTTTCTGGCGTAACCGAGGGGTCTACGTTCCCGTCAATCGTCAGACCCGGGTGTTTCAGAGCAGAATTTGCCATCACCTCTGGTATCAAGTCGCTTCTCAAGGACCAGCGCAAGTTCTTGTTGCGGGTCAAACACAACGAAAACATCCCCGACCGGGAGGAATTGATCGAGGACATCAGCAGCATGATCGAAGAGTACAACTACGGCTACGACGAGAGCGACGAAGAATTCGATATATAACCTAAACAGTCTTCTCAACCAAATAGATGTTGTACTTCTCCTTCAAGGTCTTCATGATAGGGTCATTGATGTCGGAGGACATTGGGGCCAATAAGCCCACCTTGCTCAAGGTACCGTCAAGAATCTGCTGGACAGCAACGGCACAGGGAACACCGACCAACTTGGCCATCGAGGAGTAGCCATTGACATCACCGTAGTCAACCAAGGTGGAGGTTCTGGTCTCGGTGGTGCCATCGGCCCACTCAATACCAAACTTGTGCTGCAAGCAAACCAAGTCTCTCTCACCCTCCTCGTATTGCATCAACTCTTCCAAGGTGGCACACAAGGTGTCCAAGGCATTGCCCTTGGGGGTGATCTTCTTGTCGGAAAAGAGACCCAACCACTTCAAACCAGAGATGATTCTGGCCTTGTCGTCGTCGCTCTTGAAGGTGGCCAACTCGGAGATCTTGGCCACAAGGTCCTTCTCGGACGAGGAGGAAGCGCCAATCAACTTGGCCACAGCGTCCTTCCAGGCGATGGCCGAGGAGAAAGCATCGTTTGGCGAGTCCTTCAAGAAGCCAAGGTCAACGAAAACCTTGATGAACTCTGGGAAACCCTGGAATCTCAAGGTACCTCTGATGACGGTCTCGGCCTCAGGAATGTTGTATAATTGCTTGTAGGTGGTGGAATCACGGTTTGGGTAGCAGACAAAGGCGAAACCTGGGTAGATGAAGTAAGGCTTAGCAGTAGCCATCAAGTCCTCGGACTTGACATCCACAACCTTGCCGTCTTGCCAGTAGCTAGCAGCGTTTCTGAGGGCCAACAACACACCACGAGACGACCACGAGAACTTGTAACCCAAAGGATTGTCGGAGCTCTCTGGGGCTGGAAGACCACCACAGTAGGACAAGAACAGCTTGATCTTACCACCCTTGGCGTGGACCTCCTCGATGGTCTTGACGGCGTACAAGTGGTCGATACCTGGGTCCAAACCAATCTCGTTCATCACGGTGATGCCAGCATCGTGGATCTGGGATTCCAACTCCTTCAATTGGGGGTTGATGTAAGAAGTGGTCACCACATGCTTCTTGTTCTTGATGGCAGACTTGACCACGTTCACGTGGTAGATGTAAGGAATCAACGAGATGACCAAGTCAACTTTTGCAACCTCAGCGTCGAGAGCAGCCTCGTCGGTGACATCGACGGAGATGGCAGAAGCAACGTCTCCAGCCAATTGCTTGGCCTTTTCAAGAGTACGGCATCCCACAGTCACGTTGACATCAGGGGTCTTGGCCAAAATGTCAACAGTGGGCTTAGCCACAAAACCGGAACCGAGCAAAAGTACGTTTCTGTGTGAGTCATAGGTTTATAAGGGCCGGTTGCTGGCACCCTAAAAGTGTCCATCCGGGTGTGAAAATGCCTGTCGGGGTTGTGCGTGGCCATCTAACACCCCACCAGCGCGGAAATACTTACTTTGTCATTTTAGTGATACTAGCTGAACACTTGTACTTTAAGAGGGTGAAAAAATCACTCCGTTCTGTATGCAACAATGCCGACGTCCGTGCAGGACCGCTATCTGGCACGTTCCATGCAGGGAGCGACAGCGGCAAAATTGCCGCATTCGGAAGGCTCCAGGCACCGGTGGCTAAATGCTGCAAGGCGGAGAGAATATGGCTGCAAACTTGGTGGGGGTGAGTATGGGCAGCTGTATTTTGTGACGTATGGGGATAAGCGGATCAGAGCTGGATGACACCGTAAAGGAATTGGAAGTTGAGCAGATTGGATTCGGGACAGATGGTGATTTGTGAGCCGCGAAACAGGCTTGAAATGAGATTTTGTAATTGATCGGACTTGTTGTTGCCGTTCAAACTGGCGCATTGATTGTTCACTAGATATAGAAATGCTGCTGGCGAACTCATTTTCTGGAATGAAAGCCAAGAGGTTAGACACAGACACAGCCAGACACTGTCAGACACTGTCTCACAGGTCACTGTATCCACTGCAACTCGCAATCACTTTCTGCTTCAAACCAATCACAGCTAAGAAAGACCCAGAGTCCATATCGAGTGCTGAAATACGATGCACATCATGCACGGAGACATGAAACATGCATTGCAGCCTGCATTGACAAGTGCTGCAAAAATATTCTCCAGCTCAAGCCATAATCCATCCCAATCCCACTTTGTATATCTCCATTTGCGTCACACCTGCCACGTCTACACCTCCCAATGCACCCCTATATGGCCACAGTTCGCAATTTTCACATGCAAATCTAAGATTATGCAGGCCGATCTGGCACTCAACAACCGCACAGGATTTACGAGTGGTGGTATATATATATCTGCAGCCTCAGATCAATTGATTCATTGCAATGGTTTCAGTTGCCGACATCCAGCACCTTGCGCAGAACCTCCCCGACTATGTGCGCGTAGACAACCAGCTCAAGTACGCAATTGCCTGCATTGCATTCAACCCCATATTCTGGAACATTGCCGCCCGTGCTGAGTACCGGACTCAGGTTATCACCAAATTGACTGGCGGTGCACGCAATGGCTGCTACTTGCTAGCATTGACGATCTTTTCCTTGGGTATCTACCGTGACCAAGTTTACCACCAAGCGCTTCTTACCCAGCCCACGTACGAGCCGTTCTTGGAGTCGCAGGCCATCAAGGCCTTGGCCATTGCCACGTTCGGCTTTGGCAATGTGTTGGTTTTGTCGTCGATGTGGGCATTGGGAGTCACGGGAACTTACTTGGGTGACTACTTTGGCATTTTGATGGACCATCGTGTCACTGGTTTCCCGTTCAACATCAACGACAACCCCATGTACAACGGATCCACGTTGTGCTTCTTGGGCACTGCGTTGTGGTACGGCAAGCCCACCGGTATCTTGGTGGCGTCGTTTGTGTTTGTCATGTACAAAATTGCCTTGATGTTCGAGGAGCCGTTCACGGCCAAGATCTACGAGCAAAAGAACAAGAGCAAAACGGAGTAGTGTAAATAGCTGATTACATGGAGCATTAGCAATTGTATTATCGTAGGCTTGTCTTGGATGTCCTGTGATGTGTGCTGGATTGTGTCTTGTTGGTCTGGGTGGCTGCGGGATAAAGTGACTTGGAGTGAGTTGGCAGTGATGGGGCGCTATTGACAGGTAGATGGCCGCTGTAGTAAACGACAGAGCCTATGGACAGAGCAATTCCGCTTCGTATTGTCCTTTGTCTCGTTTCGGTCTTGTCTCAGACAAACTCAAACAGACTGCTGTGGCCCTGGTCCTCCACAAACTTCATGTTGAGCGACTGGAACTTCTCGGGATCCTTGTGGTAGTAGTACAAGCCGCGCACCGAGCCTGCTTCCGGGCCCTTGATGGTGAGAACGACATAGTAGAAGCCTTCGAACGACGCATGGAGAATGCGCTTCACTCGTGAGTCCGGCAACAAAAACTCCTCCTTCCACCTCATGTATATATGCTGGTCGGGGTTCTCCTGCTCGCGCCGCAAGTTCTCAAGGAGCTCTTCGTCGTTGAGATAGTCCAAGCCCGTGAGCTTGCTCCAGTGCACAAGATCGTTGTCTGGATTGGAGTGCCACTGGCTGTTTTCGGTGAAGAAGGAAAACTTGCGCAAGACCTTTTCCAGCGACGCCACGCTGGACGACGGCCGCCAGCGCAAATGCAAAAGGGGATTGTTGATGATTTCGCCCTTGAAACAGGTGGTGATTTCCGGGTTGTCCTCGGTCAAGCCAGTGATCTGAAGAAACCCCGTCATCATGGAGTTCACAAGGTCCACGGTTTTGAACTCCACCCGGATCTGGTGCCGTGTCTTGCTGCTCTGCTGCTCCCCCACATAGCGGGCGTTTGGTTTGAGGTACGAGTTGACGAGCGGCGGCGCCCGGTCGCAGGGATCTCGTTTCTGGGTGTAGTTTTTGAACATGTCGAACACAAACGGCCGGGAGCTGGCCGCTGGGTGCCGGGGCAACACGTCCGGCTGGGCCGCGTGTGGAATTTGGGGAGCGTTCTGGGCCAAACCACCAGCGTGGTCGTCTCCGGCCAGCTTGGTGCGTTCGAAATCGGCGTCCCAGTGGGGTTGCGGCGCTTCTGGCGGCGGATTCGTGTTCTCGCTGGGCGTAGACACCGGCATGGCAACTTTCTCGGCCTGGCGACTCCTGCTAGTGGACGGATGGTGTGGTGTGGGTCCGCAACAAAACCCTTATCACTCCGATTTCGTTCCCGCACTGCGAATTTCGGACAAATCCAAAAGCCCGTATCGGAGACATGCAATCGCCCCCGACACCACCACATCCCGCGGCGAATGAGGAGGTGCCTGAACTACCTGTGGGCAACCTACCGGCGGCGACGATGGCGCATATCGACCTCAATCCCGACTTGGCCATGCTGGACGACGACGACGACGGCGGCGAATCTGGCCAGGGATCTCGCGATCTAGAGGACACGGCAACACAAAATACAACCACAATAGCCGGGCCTGGAGACGGCGCGGTAGGCAGCAGCGGGGTGCAGCAGGGTGCACGTCCCCAAACCACCACCACCGGCCACGAAACTAACGACCGAGACGAAATTATAGCCGCCAAGCATGGCAGTGAACACCTTAGAATCAACACCTCTGCCGAAGATCCAGAGAAAAACGACGACCCGGGCCACATATACAAAGTCCGGTCGTCGGTGGACCAGTTCGAACACTCTCCCATCACGTTGGCCCAACAAAGCAAGCTCATCAACTATGTGGACGCGCAGTTGCTCGCGGTCCAGCGCCGGTTTGTCAAGAGCCAGGCAGACACATCGCAGCCGTACCCGTTGCACGATCTCTTGCGGGACGTTCTGTCGGTGGTGGACATCATCTGGTGCTCGGTGAGCACCCATAGCAAGCTTTTCGGCCAGGCAGAGTACATGGTGAAGCTTCTCGGCGACCTCGAGGACTACTTGCTGCACTACAACTTGGCGGACGGCCAGGCGCAGTTGTTCCGGTTCTTCAACATCTTCGACCAGAGGCTCTCCACGTTGATAGAGGGCTACACGTACGAGGGCCACACGGAAAAGGTGGGCCAGACGCTCCTTGTTCGTCTCGTGCCGATAGTGTCGCGGGTGAGGATACTAGTGGTGACCAAGCTAGGCAGAAGGCGAGAGCAGCTCGCAAAAAACGTGGTGGACTCCGCAGAGGAAAATAGGGAAAAGGCAAGGCGCGAGTTGGACCAGTTGGAGTTTGACATCGGCAACTTGCTCGCCGGCGTTCTCGAGCGCTTGGAATGAGACTACGAACGGTAATGAGTACATAGCAATGCAGGCATAGCATTGAGCATGCTGTTGTCTTCTGTTCTGTTCTCTATTTCTCTATTTCTCTCTATTTCTATTTCTCTCTATTTCTCTCTATTTCTCTCTATTTCTCTCTATTTCTCTCTATTTCTCTCTATTTCTCTCTATTTCTCTCTCTATTTCTCTCTCTATTTCTCTCTCTATTTCTCTCTCTATTTCTCTCTCTATTTCTTCCTCTCTCTATTTCTTCCTCTCTCTATTTCTTCCTCTCTTCGCGAACTCTTTTCACCCCATGTGGCCGTTCTCCTCAGACAAGGATTCCACCCAGGTGGCCAAAGAGCTTCCAGAGGATATAGCCGCCTTCTTCGAACACGCCAATCCAGAAAAGGCTCATCTGTCCAAATTCCAAGTCAGTCCCCAGCAAAAGAAAGTCAACGACGTGCTCCGCCGCCACGAAAACCAACCATACTCTTACGAATTTGACCGTTATAAGAAGAGAGAAACGCTAAAAACCGCCACCCAGGTCAACTGTGCCGAGATCCAGCAACAGGTGGTCGAATGTCTTCGTGGTTGGAACTTTACGGGAGCAAACCGATGCGAAGACGAAATCAAGACCCACACAACATGTGTCGAAACCCAAACCAGAGCGCTCAAAAAGCTCTTTTATGAGGACTGTGTCGATGTGGAGCAGTGTACGAAGATACGATATGTCGTAGACAAGTTGTTTGTGGAAAACTTTGGCCAGTACGGCGAGCATGTTAACGAAGAAGAAAAAAGAACCAGTTTTGATAACGCAGTGGAAAGTGCTTTTGCCAAGGTATGGCGCTGATGTATGCGCTGGTGTCAATATATGTACATAGCATATACCAGATCTATTTCTGGATATCACTCACCAAGTCCGTCCATAGTTGTAATTTTTCAGGGTACTTCATGCTTGCTACCAAGCCAGAGGTATTGGGGAAAACGTAAAGTTTTGTGTCTGGGGACAACTCGCGGTAGAAACTGCGTAGAACCCGGCTGTAGTCGCTGCTACCGTGTTCACTCTTGTTTCCCGCCCCAGTCTTTTGGAGTCCCCACTTAAAATTGTCCTTCGTCAACTTGACATTGGTGCCAGTTTGGTTGCTGAAATATTTCACAACTATCTCCCATATCCCTTTACCAACAAACACAACCCGTTTCACCTTGGTTCTGTTGAACTCCTCTATTAGTCGAGGAACATTTTCTAGTTTTTCACTCACCGTTAGTTCGCTTGCTGTCTTGGTACATCGGAGCACAAGATCTGTAAATCCTATATTGTATTTTGCAAGCTCAAAATCGTGTGCTGGCTTGATAGTCGTCGTGTAATTGTCCCCACTCTTCTCTATAAGAGGCCCAAATAGCTTGTCTTTCTCAATCACCTCGTCTACCTCGCTTCCTAGGATGGCCAAAAACAATTTCGAATCGTTGAAAAGCTTCCAAAAGAGGTTTGTGAAATGTGCATAGTGATGCTGCTGCGCCGAAGATTCCACGCCAGGGTTGTAGCCCACGAAAATCACCTCCAAGTTGTCGGCTAGCGACGGGGGAAGGTCCTTCATGCCAGCATAAGGGGACGATTTTTGTGCTTTCTTGGGCTTTGTTGATGGTTTGGATACTCGAGGTGGCTGCTTAGCTTCGTTATACTCGAAAGACCTGATAACAGACCTGAGTTTGTCTGACATTATTGCATTAAATCAACCGAGTGGAAATAGATACAAAGAGTTCCACAATTCGCACGATAAAATGGGTCTGCAGAATGATGGATTTTGCAGCAATTGGGTTAGTGGGGAAATGACTAGAAAAGGTTGTTAGGAGCGAGGATACCTGTACAGAATATTCAGAAGATACCGCTGGTTCTTTATTGTGAAACAGGTTTAAATGGCTGCAAATGGAGAGCCGCACATATGTCAAGAGTGAAAATAGCAGCATGAAAGAACAGACTGTGAAATATGGTATTTCTATTGCGATTTGAACTCAATCGTTTTAGTGGTGGCTTTTAAGTTTGTGAGTGTTAGTTTAACTTATTCAGAAGGTGTCAATGCTGCTTGGATAGTAGCTTCTGTCTCTCATTTTCCTGTCCTTCGTTGCCGTCTGGGAGCAAGATGACTATAAGAAAAATAAGACAATAGAAGAAGACATATATCACTACCTAATCACTATCAATAATCGCTTCTAGATCCAACGTAAAAATTCACAATTGACACATAGTTTCAACATAGTTTAATATATTTAACATAGTTTAACATAGATGTAGTTTTTGCGAGACACCAAAACCGCAACTATTTTTCGAAAATTCTCCAAAAACTTCCCAACTTTACCAAACCCAGAAAATATCAAACACCAGTGCACGCCAGCTCACAAACCATCACACCCGTTGTCCTCTTCCCTATACCACCAACCGTGGTACGGACATCAGTGCACCACACTATAGGTCGCGATAGATTTCTTGACGTTGCAACACCTGGTTTGATGCACAAAAGAAACCGCCGTGGTTCTTTACCGCAAATTACCAGCCCGGCATCGAGCGAGGTGGGTCTAGCACACGATGGTGAGCCAAAACCGTCTCATTTCCTGTGGAAACGCGTCAATCAGGAACAGAGCACGTTCTACCGTGGCTCTATTTTGCGTGATCCATCAACCCCGTATCTCGTATCGCTCTACTTGCAACTAGCTATCAATGCTGTGGTGGTGGTAGTGGTCTTCTACTTCCTCTGGCGTTTCTACAACATCATAAGTGTCGATATCCAGCACAAAATAGAGCTCTACACCATCGAGATCACCCAACAGGCGGGGCGGTGTGAACGCGAGTACAACCGTAACCGGTGCTCTGCAGACAATGGAAACAGGCGTATTCCTGCCCTAGAACTGATGTGCGCCCAATGGGAAAAATGCATGAAAAGGGACCCCGCGCATATCGGCACGGGCAAGATTACAGCCGAGACATTGGCAGATATCGTAAATGGCTTCTTCGTGCATACTACATGGAAGTCGTTGGTGTTCCTCTCTACGGTGACCGTTGGGGCCGTTGTGCTCTCCAATGTGGCGTTTGGCAGCTACCGACGGCTGTACGATTCGCAATTCCGTCCACATTCCGAACCACAGCGCCAGATTGACCGGCTGGTGTACAACCGGCAAGTCGTTTACGACCAGAAAATCACCCTATGACCCGCCGCCGCCGTCCGTACGCGTCGGGAGGCTGTGCAGCGTTAATCCCAAATACGCCTACGAGTACGCCGTGTTCCTGCACAAAGTCGCATCGGATCTCGACTGGTATTTTAACTCTGGCAGCCGAGTCTCCCGCCATGAGTCACTACGGGACCATATCCGACATCAACGTCCACAACCGACGTGGTGTGAAGAAGAGAAAGTACAGCCGAAACGGTTGCATCGAATGCAAGCGCCGCAAAATGAAGTGCGATGAGACCCATCCGGTGTGCAAGTGCTGTCAACGGTTCAAATCCGAGTGCAAGTACCCGGATAACGTAAAGGTGGAAAAGGCACCCGCGGTGAACGGCATCGGGGCTGTTTATAACGCTCTGCGGGACACCTTTTCTGGACCAAAATTACCCAACAGTGACCTGTCACGGACCATTGCCCCAGCGCCCTCAGAGAGGCTCGGCACCGAGCAGGAATCGGAAGCCGTGAAGGGTGTTCTTGAGTACGCCAATTACCTCGCAAACGACCTTTCGGAGTACGAGTTTCTGAATCTTGATTTGTCGCTCCCAGAACTATCACCAGGAAACCTCGATCCGTCATCCGGCGTTTACGACAGCACCTTTAATTTGGGGTTCGACGAGTCGTCCTACTTTCAAACCCTCAAGAATTGGAATAATAATATGAACAACAATATCACCCAGAACAACTTTGTTTCCAACTCCGAATTGATCACAGAAGTCATTAATCAGAATAATTTAACGGGAACAGACTTGTTCTACTTCAAAGAAATAACATCCACCAAAATGTCCTTCCATCTACACCCGTTTGCAACCAATATCGAAACCAACGTGGCGGCCCACATTTTCTTGCAGCATGCAGTGACCACAAAGCACCTTTTGTACTCGCTTCTAGCCCTTGCAGCAACCTATTCTTTCACTCCCACTAAAAAGACAGTGCATGACACAAACCGTAAAAAATACGTCTCAAAAGCGCTCGAGTTGGTGAAGTCCGAACCCATGTCCTACACTGACAATGAAGATGCTCGTATGAAAATCGAGGGTCTTATTCTCACGGTCTTACTTCTTTCCACCTTTTTCGCTGAAGGAGGCATACTTGATAGTCAAATAATCTCTAATTCCTGGAAGGTACACCTAGATAAGGCAAGGGAGCTATTGAGCAGGTATAACAAACTCACGGAATTTGACCTGAATCGAGAGCTAACACCAGGTATCACGCTCGCTAAGTTGTGGTTTTTCATGTATGAGTGGATCGTCATCTTGAATACGGATCCCCGAGATCGACACAACCGCAACACCTTTGGCGAATCTGGTACATTTAATTACAGCGTGAACCCCATGTACCATACTTCGCTCGTTAAACTAGGTTTCCTCATCACGAATCTTCCTCCAATTCCAGAATACAATGAGTTTCTCGGTTGCACCGAGGAAGCTGTCAACGCTATAGAACTTTTCGAGTTTTATCTAGATGAAATTTGCGAGACTTACCGAGAAACTGGCACTCTCGGACAAATCAGTCCTGCCAAGATATCAAAGTTGTTGGGTGCGATCCACGATGCGGAATCTATCAAAATCATGCCAGGAGTGAAGAGTGACTACAAAGTCAGCATCACGTCGTGCGTACACCCTGACTACAATCTTCCTGATAAGGTGACGCTTCCCAAATCTGCCTTTGCAGTGGATGTAGCGGACAACCCTATCAGTTACTACTCGTGGTATGACTACTGCCAACAGATGAGTGTCAAATACCTCTATATGAAGGTTTTCACCACACCTGGTCTCTTACATCTCCCCAAGCGCCACACTATGATCACAAACATGGTTGATGAAATTTGCCGGACCATGTTTTATATTAAGCGGAAGCCCGTGCGCCGTGGAGATACACCCTTCCTTGAAAGTGAAAATTACTACTTGCCAATTGGTTTGTTTGACCAGAAGGCTGTCATTTTCCAACTTGCATTTCGCTGTTTATGTGAATTGTCTACTACAGATGATCAGTTTGAGAGATTAGAACTACTCTTCAATGGACTTCACAAGATAGGTTATGGTGCTGCGTCAATTCCATTGGCTCGCATTGCTGAGAGTCGCAAACGTGTGGAAAAGCTTCGCGCTCTTGAGAAGGATAGCAAGGAGAAATACTTTGAGAAAAGTGATTACGATTACTCTTTACAGGACCATCCGGTTTATTGATTTCATGAATACGAATGCTTTGTCGATGCCCAAAAAGGCAATTTTCGAGATTTGACACTTTCTATAGTGCAGGACTCTGGTGTGGCACTAATACTTAAAGGAATGAGTTATACATCTCAGTATGAAGCTGGAATTGAATAAGCTGGGAAGCTCGATTGGGTTTGAGTCCTTTGATTCAGCTTCCTTGTCTGAGCCTCTGGAAGATGAATTTGAACTGTTTGAGAAGGCGAGTCTTTTCACTTTCATGCAACGGACAGATCTGCCATACCTTGTTCTAGCTGTCTTGAGTATGATGGCGACATCAGCATGCTCTTCTGGACAATCCATTGTTTATGGACAAGCCTTTGATTGCCTTGGTTCCTTCATCAGAGGCGACATTGACTCCAACACGTTCATAAATAAAATACGATTTACTTGTGGTCTCGTTGTAATAATTGGTGCCTCGAAAGCTGGCCTCACATGGTTCGGAATAATGATGAGTATGATCTTCGGTGAGCTTCAGGCTAAGCGTGCAAGGACAGCTATTTCAGACCTGATCCTTTCTCGTGACTTTCTGTGGTCAGATAAGCTGGGAAATGTCATTGGTGATCTAACTCAAGTAAACCGATGTGTGGAAGAATTCCGACAGGGAATATCTGAGGCATTGGGGTTGTTTATTCTGTCTGGTTGCTCGGTCGTTGCATTATTTGTCACTGGAATGGTCTATTCATGGTCTTTGACTCTTGTAATGAGTACAACTTTTCCACTCATTTTCGCCGTGGGGTTTTTATTCTGGCGTTTGATGTATAAAGCAGTCGAGGAAGAAAACGAATGGTCATCTTTGGCTTCCAATGTGGCCCATTGGGTTGTTGTCAAATGTTCAACCGTGCGTCTTTTCAATGGGCAACAAGCTGAAATAGAAAAGTTTCGTCGCTATACTGCTTCCTCTGCTTCTGCCTTCTTTCGGATTTCTAATTTTAGTGCCATGAACGATGGTATAATCAAGGTAATAGGGCTTTCTATGTGTGTCGAAGGATTCTGGTATGGCATAACTTTGATCAGAAAAGATTCAGCAACAATCCTGGGTATGTTCACTGCTTTTAGCGCATGCATGATGATCGGAACGGAGATATCTGAACTAAGTGACCATCTCTGTGGCATCAACGAAGCAAAGGTGGCTATTCTGCGCATTCGTAGTGTGTCTGGGAAGAACGATGACAGCTGCAAATCGGACTGTGGATTATATCCAAAGAATTCCACACCTCTGGTGAAATTCCACGAACTCGGTTTTCAATATCCTTCTGGTTCCGTTAATTCTCTAGAATCCTTGAACCTTGAAATTAACGCTGGTAGCTTCACATTCATAATTGGGCCTTCTGGTAGTGGAAAGTCCACCATTGCAGACTTAATTACGGGTATGCAATATCCTCAAAGTGGAATGGTTTATCTTGGTGGTGTTTCGCTGAGCTTGCTTTCTAGAAAATGGATGAACGAAAATGTCACCTTGATTCAGCAGGACTCGATCATCTTCAGTGATTCGTTGAAAGACAATGTTCGATATGCCGCGACAGAAGATGTCACTCAGTCCATCTTAGATGATGCTTACAGCTTTGCTCAATTAGAGCCTCTAGTTTCATCACTTGGGGGTGACGATGCTTTAATATGCTCCGATACAATTTCTGGTGGTCAGAAACAGCGAATTGGCTTGGCCCGTGCTTGGATCAGGAACAGTCCAGTACTCATTTTGGATGAAGCATTGAGTGCTATTCATAATGAGAGTCGACTCTGTATGATGAACCGTATTAGGGAGTGGCGTCATGGTAAGACTACCATATTAATATCTCACAATCTTCGTGAAATCGAAGATCAAGACCATGTCATCTTGATTGATAATGGTCGTGTTGCTCTTCAAGGACAGTTGAAAGATATAAAGGATGATAGTGTCTATGTGAAGTTTAGAGGTCTCTACCATGAGCATCACCAACAACCCAAGAAACCAGATATTTCTATTTCCTATGATAAGCAGGAGCTAGTGGCTCAGGATGCAGAGGGAGGTATCGGAATAGTATCTGCTTTGAGTATTATTCGAGACTGCAGATCCTTTCTACCTCTGTGGTACATCATTGCAATAGGCTTGGTATGCTCTGTGATCACCGGAGTCTTGACCCCAGTCTTCTCGTTCTGCTCGTCTCATATGTTGAACATGATGGTATCGCTGGATGTTGAAAATAGAGCCTTAGTGTTGTGGTCGTGCTATGCTTTGATTGTAGCAGTAGTGACGGGCCTTTTCACCTACCTGACTCAAATGTTGATGGCGTGGGTTAGCGAACGGTGGATATACAATATCCGTCAATCGGTATTTCTGAACCTTTGTTTGCAAGAGGTTCTGTTTTTCACCAACACCAATTCTACCTACATCACTTCGCTTCTTATGAACGACACCAGAGATTTACGGAGCTTAATTTCCCAATGGCTCACGATATACACCAGCTTGATATTCATGGTCTTGATTGGCGTCGTATGGGCCATGGTTATAGGGTGGAAATTGGCCCTAGTTGGTATTTCTTTTGGACCGTTGCTTCTTTTGGTTACTCAAGGCTATGCGAAGATTATGGAAAGCTCAGAAGATGGATACAAGACCAGAGTAACGTATTCTGAGCAATTATCACAGGAATGCATCTCCAACTTGCGCACCATCATATGCTTTGATCTCATTAACCAATTCAGAGATAAGTCTGCTGCACGCTTGAAGGAGGTTTTACAAAGCGGTAGAAGAAGAGCAATGTTTTCTGGATTGGGTCTTGCGCTCACAGATCTCTGTGCTTCAGCATACACTGCTATACTTTTCTACGGTATGAAATTGGTTGGACTTCAAGAATACAGTCGCAATCAGTTTGCTCAAATAACGACAATGCTTACGTTTGTCATGAGTATTGGCGCACATCTCTTGCACCAGATACCTGAGATTGCTAGAGCTCAACGAGTAGGCTCTCATATTGCTAAGCTCTTGCGGTTGACCAGTTCGCAGTTGGAGGCTGGTGGTTCACGGTGCCCTTCTTACCTTCCAGTGAATAATTTGATTGAAGGACGTGATCTACACTTTACTTACCCATCTGGCCATCGGGTTTTTGATGGTCTCGATTTTCTGATCAATAAAGGAGAGATTGTGGGTATAGTCGGAAGTTCTGGCAGAGGCAAATCGACTCTCTTCAAACTTTTACTAAAGTTGTACGGCGTGAGACTGGGTTGCATATTCATAGGCGGAACTGATATCAACGCCATTTCCACTCTGTGGTTGAGGTCCAACATTGGAATAATTCCTCAGGATGCTGAGCTATTTGAGGGAACAATCTATGAAAATTTAACGTATGGTTTGAAGGAGCAGGTTCTGGCATCAGATCTTGATGTGGCCCTTGAACAGGTGAACCTTTTAAACTATGTGGATAGTCTTCCCAATGGACTTCAGACAAAGATTCAAGTTTATCCAAACAGCTCTCTCAGTGGAGGACAAGCGCAGCGTATTTGCATTGCCAGGGCAATTCTCCGCAAACCCCAGATAATGCTATTCGATGAATGTACCTCGAAACTTGATCCCTCTAACAAGAGAATAATTACAGACTTTATGAAAGCTCGCCGGGACATTACACTGATAGTCATTGCCCACGATGACGATGTTATGCTGATTGTGGATAGAAAGATTTATATTTAATTCTATGGCTATCTAGATCTTGACACAAATGTAAGGAACATCGACATCTTCACCCTCTTTATCGTCGCAGCAAATTTCAAGAATCAAGTTGTGAACATGCGATGGAACTGCCTTCTTGCTCACTTCCTTGATAAGAGTTGTCAACTTCATAGTGCTTCTATCCTTGATCTTCTTTGGAGGGAAGAACGAAGCATATAGGAGGGATACGCCGTATGACAACATGGAAATTTCCAATCCCTTCTCGTTGGCAAAGTAGTCAAGCAATTGCTGCAAGGTAATGTCACCCTCGATGTCAAAACGATCCCATATAGAGTCGAATTCAACATCGTTGTATTTGCCCTTTGGCGACTGAATAGGCTCAGAAAAGCCAATAAAGGGAAGGGCAAGATTGACGAAACCATTCTTGTAGTGCTCGATATCATTATCCTTTGCAACCACCTTGTACAATTCCAAACACACGAGTCCAGTAACCAAAGCTGTCGTAGTGGCAATAGCAGGCACGATCTTTCCAGCAATAAGCTTAGTCTTGGAGGCATCGGCAGTTTCGATAGCATAATTCAACGCACGACAGTTTGAAGCTGCAGCGATAAATTCAATATGGTGGTTTGTGTCATCGTCCTTCTCAAATTCGATAGGAGTAAGGCGGAAGCCAGCCAAGGAAGCAGGCTCTGGCAAAGAGGCAGCAATCTTCTTGATGTCGTCGTCGTCGATACTGCCGGAAATACTACGTTGTTGCTCCTCTGCCTCAGCATCGTTAGCAGCAATAGATACTCCCGCTTTAGGCTCGAAAGGTTCAACCTTAACAGCATCTAATACTTTTTTGTAATCTTCGATCGAAGCACTAGTTTCCTTCAAACCATAAATGGATGCCAAGAGATTGGCTCCACCGACAATAAAGTTAAAGTGATCGGGGTTGTTGATGTCAAACTTCAATGGAGTAGGTGCTCTCTTTGGTCCGGACCAGAAAGGAGCACCAGTTGATGTCTTGGCATCAACAGGGAAGTTGTATAATAATTGAAGAATCTCATGGTTGAATTTCTCTTCGAAACGGGTACGAGCCCAGCGGATACAGTCGTCAAAGGAGTAAGGTCTACTCACAAGGTAGTCACGGATGTTGGCAAGAGTACCCTTGATGTCTGGGTTCTGTTTGAGCGTTTGCTCGACGTAGTTTGGTTGACTGAGATACAAGTTGACAGTCTCAGGCAGATCAGCAAAGAATCCCTGGAAGAGAGACTTTGCCCACGCAATGGTGTGGTCAATCTTGTTGGGGAATGACCGAAGGGTACAGAGAGGAATCAGCTTCTCTGGAGGGTCGTGGGAGCTGGCATATGACTCAGTCAAGTTGGGGATGACAACCTGGGTGTTTCCCTTTGTTCCAAGAGTACCAGATTCGAGAAGTGGCTTCTTGTAGAAAACACAGCGTCTGTCCACATAGGTACGAGCATCAACATTGTCGAGGGCGTTGGTGACGAAGTCGAGGCCGTTCCAGAAGGCATCATCATAGAGATCTTCGGTTTCAGGGCCAACCTTCTCCAACTTTGCTTCAATATGAAGACCAGGGTTCATGTCGAGAGCAGCAGTTGCGGCAACCTCGGACTTGTTCTTGCCGACATCCTTCGGACGGAACAAGAATTGACGATTCAAGTTTGACTTTTCGATCGAATCCATATCGGTCACGGTGATCTTACCGTTAGGACCACTGCCAAGACCCATCATGGCCCAGTTCTTCAACATCTCGCATCCAATAGCACCAGAACCCACCAAAAAGACATTCAAGTTTGCGAGGGTTTCCTGGAACTTGGAGCCGAACACGGCAATTTGCAGATCGTAACGCGACTCCTGTGGCTTGGTGGTCTCGACGGTTCTTGGGTACTCCTTGGGGTCGGGCAAAGACTCCAACGAGTCAAAATACACCCATTGCTTGACTGGACTGAACTTCGAGGAACAGTTCTTCAACACTTCCTGAGCGATAAAGCCTCCAAAAAGAGCAACCATGCCTGGGATGTCACCCTGGGCCTGGAAGGCCAATTCGGTTATAAGCTTCTCGTCCACGGCAGCCTCGCCAAGGATGTCCGGGTTCTGGGTGGCAAGCTGCTTGGTGAAAGCGATCACTTCGTTGGCATCTTCTGGGTGGCAGGGTCTGGGGAGTCTCTGGTGACGGTTGCGGAACATCTGCAACGCCTGGAATCCCAAGTGGAGCTGAGGAGGACGGTCGAACTTGGCAAAGTCCGAGATGAGATACTCCGGGTTGGCGAGCTGTTTCTGCAACGGCTCGAATTCTATCTCTTTGGGCATCTTCACCTGGGTGTACAAGCCGCCCTTGACATACTCGCCCTCGTCGGGATTGAGCTTGATTTTGTATGCATATGGTCCCAAGACCTCGATCTTGCGTGGATTGCCGTCGTTGAGACCAGGCATGCCCTCCACCTCGGAGAATTTCACGTAGTCGCCGTCTTCCAAGCCGTGCCGGTTGTCGTCGAGCATCGTCACAGTTCCGTCTTTTTCGATGTCACTGACAATACCCTGGTGGGGCTCCTCGCCGGTCTGGTCCACCACGGTGAATTTCGACCCAAAGTCCACGAACAATTGACCGAACAAACCACGGACGTCGGCGGAAATGAACCCGATGTCATTTGCATGTGTCAATTCGTTGATACGAACCTGCTCTTCAAGAGCTGTGTTGGTGCACACCACACACTTGAACAGCGCAAGTGTGGATGCGGACAAGTCGTCCACGACGGAAATGGGAACGTACTGGTTCAACTCGGACAACCTGGTTGCGGACACTTCAGCACGAGACTTGCCAACGTCTTTTTCTGTCAAGAAGAACTGGGACGAGAGGTCCTGTATTCTCACTGGTTCTGGATCGTATAAGGCCAACAGCTTAACACCAGCAAGGGTGACGTTCTTGGCGATTTCAACCCCGAGTCCGGAAAGACCCACAATCAACACATTCGCGTTTTGCATGCGAATCATGGCTTCTTTTCCAAGCACATATATCTGTCTCAGGTACAAGCCCTCGTCGATAGAGCCTGGAGGATCAATCTGCATGCTTGTCATGATGGCGAAAGTAATTAATAATTGCGGAGTGTTGAGAATCGAAGACAGTTTGCTGCGTGTCTGCAGGACAGATGTCGGAGCTGGGGAAGTGGGACGAGAGGGAAAAAGAAAAGTTTGGAACACGGCGAAATGGTGTAGGGATGGTGGTTAGAGCGGGGTTCACGTGTGGTGGTTTGTAAGTTTTGTTCTTAGCGTTAGACAATAAACTATGCAAAAATGACATTAGTGTATACTGCATGAGTGCATTAGACGAGTTACTAGACAAGCTGTGTTACGTTGTTAGACAAGTTATTAGAAGGCTGTCTCGCGGCTCTATCAGTACTGGTAGCGGAAGTGGAGGTTCTCGATGTCCGTCAAGTCTTTGAACTCAAAGTTCTCCCCAACTCTCTCTAGCCATTCCTCCTCTGTCTTGGTGCCGGCCAACATGTCTCTTCTGCGGTTTTCCGTCTTCAGAAGGTAGCCAATAAAGTACACGAGCGGAATCAGCACCGCGGACAACACGAGAAGGGTGATTTTTGCTCGTCTATAATGGGGAGCGTCCGAGGCGCGGAAGAGTTGTGGCCCAATTATGCAGCCGACTGCAAACGCAATCATGGTGAGGCAGTTGCGTGCAAGTCTCTTGGTGTATCCTGCGGTGTTCTTGGAGTTCCACGCGTAGAGCATGGTGATCACGCATGTGCCCACGTTGATCAAGTACACCGAAAGCAAGTTGCCGATTTTGTTGGACGACGAGAGCATGACAATGTAGCCCACGATGGCGGGCACGAGAAGCGACACAAAGATGTGGCTGCGGTGCCGGCCGTTGAAGAAGGAGCACAAGTAGGTGGCGCCGAGGATCAGAACAATGGTGGAGACGCCCACTGGCATCTGCATGAGCGCGGCGTGCTTGTTGGAGAAGCCGAACGAGGCGATGATGGTGACGCTGAATGTTGTCACCGAGCCGGTGGGGATCATGGTGAGTAGTGTGAGCACAAACATGGGCCAGGTGTGCTTGTCGTGGAACAAGACCTCGTACACCTGTTCCCTTTTGAACGTCTTGTTCTCGGTGCCGGTCTCGTTGTTGCGGATATTGTGGAGCACCACCCGGCGCTCTTCGTCGGAGAGGAACTTGGCTTCAAGCGGGTTGTTGGGGAGAAACACATACACCACCACGCCGAACACAATGGTGATGAGTCCCATCATCAAGAAGAAAATCTGCCACGACTTGAGCGACGTTTTGGACGAGTCAACGTGCTGGAATGCAAACGACAAGAGGCCGCCGATGATGGTGGACGTGCCTGCCTGGATGGACCACATGCCCATGCGGGTCAATTGCTGTCGGTGCGAGTACCACATGCCGGTGACGGTGATGCAGCCGGGTGCAACAAACGCTTCGAAACAGCCCAAAAGAGTACGCACCACCATCAACGACGCATACGTGGTACTCGCGGTGTGGAGGGCCACGACAACCCCCCAGGCTACGACACAAACCGCAAACACCTTGGCCGGCGGGAGCACCTGGAAGCAGTATGCGCTTATGGGCTCGAACACAATATAGCCAACGTACAAGATTGTGCCCAAGTTGCTGAACTGGTTCCCGCGGAGATTGTCCCTGATGCCCATCACAGAAGCATAGTTGAGGAGTGACTTGTCGAGAAACTGGAGAAAGTAGATACCACAAAGAAGCGGAAGCACCACCGAGTCGACTCGGCGATACACGCGGCGGGTGAGATTTGCAGCCGTTTCAACATCCAGATCCACATCGTTATGCTGGACGAACCTGTAGGCCACGTCAAACTTGGTATCCAGCTCCAGATCGGACTGTGACATTTGCTTTTCCGAGACTGAGATGTGGACGATTTAAGTACTGGTTCCGATTCGCAACCTCTGGGATATGCCGCAGGGGCCAGACCTGTAAGAGCATAAAGAGGTGCAGGAACGATAGGACAGGTTGGAAAAGTGGTGGGAAATCAGGGGCCAAGGAAAAGTGGCGAGGAAACTAGTGGAAACTGGTGGAATCTGGTGGAATCTGGTTCAGATCGAACATCAGGTGAGATGCCACGCCTCTCAGATGTGGCTAAGCACTAGCAAAATTTTTTGGATCAAAGTTTCCCAAGAATGAAATAGTCTTTCAGGGGCGGGAACAGCTGTCACTAACTGCTGCTCGTTGTGTTCCGCCTGTTGCCGTCGTTCACCATTTGCAGCTGTTTCATCTAGAATGTCTCAGACAGCCCAAAGGGGACTGATGATTAGTTTAAAGTTAGTTTTATGGATGTGTCGGAAACGGAGAAACATAAACAAACTGATCGTGACAGATTACCGCCGGCGCACCGAACTATTTGCGGCTGTCACAGGCCATTCATGCAAAGATCCTTTGTGTGGGAGTTTCGGGTGCATGAAACACAAAAATAAAGTGGTGCGTTCTTGGCCGCTCACAGCCTCCAGCGGTCGAGGCCGCTGCACGGTGGGCGACGTAAATGCGTGCCTGCACAAATAACGCATCTTACACCGCAGGCGAGCTCGTATTCAGAGCTTAACGTGCGCACGCGCCGGCCCCAACACTGCGAGGACGAAACGATCGGGCTGTTGTGGACGCTTCTGTCCATGCGGCCGCCTGTACGTCAGGCTGTGCGTCCGCGTCCGCGTTCGGGATCTGCCGCGCCAGCATCCCACAAGAAACGCCGCTGCGATAGGGGCGGATCCGGGGCGCATGCCCGCCCCCGTACTATCAGGAATCTAGATCGCGGGGCACAATCTTGTTGCCTTCCCCTCCTTGACGCCAGCCGGTGGTTGCTCGAGGTTTCAAACTTGCGCCGCGCTCCGTAATCCAACTGTCACCTCCCGACCAGGCGGGTGGACGTGCATGCGCCTGCATCGTAAAATTCCAAGGCGGGCCCGCGTGTAATCGTATATTATATGCGGCTACCACAAATACGATATTCACTGCCGCCCCCTTGATAATAGAACGAGCTTCATAAACTCCCCACTCTCCCCCGCAATATTTTCCTGGCTTATTGTCACCATGGCCATGAGCATGAGCGGCTACAATCCCCTAGAGTATCCCCAGAAGCCCAACGACGGCTCCGGAGGCGCCCGCGACGAGGTGCGCAACTTCAGCCCGCAGTTGGTGGTGCCGCCACCCTCCTACTTTGGCACCGGACAGTTCCCGGCCCAGCAGATGTACTACCCGCAGCAGCACGAGCCGTTCCCGCCCGCCAACGTGGTGTTCTTCCCCCAGAGCAACACCTATTTCAGCCACATGGAGTACCGGCTGGGACCAGCAACCGGCGGCCAGCCCCAGGTGTTGCGCCAGAATTCCAACATGGCGTCCAAACTTGGCGACGCGGTGATCCACCAGCTGCTGCGCGACATTCTGCGGGACGTGCAGCGGGCGTTGCCGGCGGCCCAGGCCCGCGGGTTTGCCGAGCAGCTCCAGCAGGTGATGGTGCGTCCTCCGCTCGCGCAGGCGCCGGTGCGTCCGGATCATGCAGCGGCCGGCAACCCTCGGCGGTCGAAACGACGGCTGAAGTTCACCCAGGAGCAGGACGCGTTGATTGTGCGGTTCAAAAAAGAGGGCAAGCTGTGGGTGGAGATCGCCGAGCTTGCGGGCATCAGCAGCTACTTGGCGGCACGCAACCGGTACCAGGTGATCGTGGGGCAGCAGGGAAACAACAATGCGTCCATGTGGACTGCAGAAGACCGGCAGGTGTTGCATGAGGTGTTGGATTCGGCCGAGCTCAGCAAGTGGCGCTGCATTGCAGCCGAGCTTACCAAGGCGTCCGGAAAGACGTTCACCAGCAAAGAGTGTCGGGACATGGTGCGGTACTTGTTCTGGGCCAATCCCGGGAGTTTTGGTTTGAGCGACGACGTGGTGACCGAGTGTGCCAAGGAGCAGAAGATCATCCAGCGGGCCATTGCCCAGGACCAGCAGCTGGCGGAGATCATGGGCTACGAGCGGGCGCCGTCTGGGGCTGGACCTCAGTATGTGGGGCAGTATGCGCAGGCGCAACTGCAGCTGCAGCCCCAGACGCAACATGCGGATCAGCAGCTGCTGCTGCAGTTGCAGAGTTCTTTACAAAGCCTGCTTCAGTCGCAGCTTTTACAGGGCCATCAGCCACAGGCCCGTCCGGCTCACCAAACTCACCAGGCGCACCAGCAGGTTCACCAACAAGCGCATCAGCAGGCGCATCAGCATGTTCACCACCAGCCTCATCAACCTCATCACCAGCCTCATCAACCTCAACCCCACCAGTCTCATCACCAACCTCAACCTCATCAGCCTCATCACCAGCCTCATCAACCTCAACCCCACCAGGCTCTTCACCTCCATCAACCTCACCAGCCTCAACCGCACCTCCATCCCCACCTGTCCCACCACCTGTTCCACCACCAACACCCCCACAACCAGCTCACGTCCCGCCCCTCTCAAACCCACCTTCCCCAGCCTCACCAACTCCACGCGAATTCCGACTACCCTCCCGACCACTATTCCCACCAGTATGAAAACTGCCAGGACCTCGACTACAAGCTGTACTACTAGACTGGCATAATGACTATTTATCTCGCTGCTACCTGGGTCTGGCCCACCGCAGCTCTACAATACACAATTTACGAACTTTTCTTCCCTACAATGCTCGCTTATCCCGTTTATTCTTGCTTCCTACTCAACTTCTCCTCCACTACCCGGATTTTGTCTGCGGGAGTTTGGTGTTTGTCGTTGCGGGTGCCAATCCGGATATCGCTCTGGATTCGGACAACCCCCCTATTATGGAGCACTTCGTGAAATTGCCCAATTAGGTCAGTCACCTCGTTCCACGGGCCCTCGATGGTGGTTCCTGCACTGTGAAGAGTGCATTCCAAGTGAGACAGGCGGGCCAACCTGGTGATCTCGGCGATCTCGTCGGAAACCGACGCAGTCGCGGTTCCAATCTGGGTTAGATACGGCTGCACCGCTGGTCGGAAATACCTACGGGAATCACGCACACGTCTGCGAGGCAATGCAACTTGACGGCCATCTGGTGGCCAAGTTCCGGGGGCGGCGACCTGACAATTGCATGCGGGCGTGCGCCCACCGCCCACCTCCAGCCCCGTAGTCACTGCACCTGTGGTACCAGGAGTCCGCCTCAGTGCGGCGCATGACATGGGCGGTCTGCATGTAGAAAATTATAAGTTGCGCCGATCTAGTATAGTGGTTAGTACACTTCGTTGTGGCCGAAGAAACCCAAGTTCGATTCCTGGGATCGGCAGCCCCTTTTTTTTTCTGGAAACAAAAAAGGGTTCAATATTAATCACGTGTATTACATATTACTTATTACTAGGCATTAAACTAGGCATTACACTACGCACCACAGCTACTCGGGGCCCTTTTTGAGCTTCGACATGAGTTTCGCAGGAAGCTGCGTCACGCGCTCGAGCGACTCCTCGGGATTGAAGTCCGACCGCTCGTTGCGGTGGCTGAACTCGTACTTCTTCTTGAGCCCGCTCAGCTTGCCCCCCACCCTCACCGCCTGCATAGAGGTCTCGATCTCATGGGTCTCAGATCGGCCCACCTTGGGCGCGGCCGGCGCCGCACCCTCGGACTCGCGGCCCCAGTGGCTGTCAAACACCCTGGTAGCACGGGTGTTTCCGCGCTGCTCCCACGGGAACACCGCCGGGAGCGATCCGGCCGGCGCCGGTGCCGCCAACTCCAGCGCCGGTCCCTCGACCTCGTTCCCGGTATCCCAGGTGTTGGTGTAGTGGGGAATTTGCAACCGCGACGCCTGGCCGGTTGCGTCCAAAATGTGGGCCTGGGTGTCTTCGTCGAAAAGCGACACAAAGCGTTCCCACCACAAGTGGTGAAAGCGGAAGTAGTCGACGCTGGTGGGGCTGTGCCACGGCTTGACCTGGCCAATGTAATGCATAATCTTGATCTGGTCAAAAAAATGGTGGAACGCCGGCACGTACTGGTACGACTCGGTGGGGGTCACGTTGTACAAAAACGGCAACCGGCTCCACTTGCCGGCGAAAAACTGGTTCAACAAGCCCTGGTCGGCCCCGTCAAACGTGTTGCTGCCGTCGGCGGCGAACTGCACGAGGCTCGCGTACACTTCCGGGTCCGGTTTGAAGAGGATGACGCCGGAGTTGAAGATATCCGGCCACCCTGCGTCGGGACTTGCAGCCACCTGCGTCGGATCAAGCGCGGCGTAGTCCTCGAAAAGGTGATCAATATTGGCCAATGGAAGCACGTCGGCGTCTAAAAACAACACCTGCTCGTAGGGCTCGTTCCACAAGAGGAGCTTGGTGAAGGTGACCGACAACTCCGGGCGGCCAAGACGCTCCACCACGGCCCGGAGCGGAGACTCGACAAGACGGTCGGAAATGGGCACGATCCGGTCGTATGCAGCTTTCACCAACTCCAACGAGCGTGCAGAAAGCTGCGTCTCGTCGGCAAGCACGACCAAGCTGTGGCGTGTCTCAAGGGTGCGGAGGGTGTGGGCAAGGGTGAGTGCGCCCGGGAGGTAGGACTCGTTTGTGAGAAGTGTGGCAATGGCAGACATGGGGGATGTTGTTATCAGCGCGAGAGGGATAGGGCGAGTGAATGTCACGCCCGGACACCAATAAGCGAGACGTGCGGCGCCCCACGGCGACGGCAGGCATATAGGAACGCTGCAGCGAACTTTGCAACAAGGCATTATGCGCCACATGCGAGGCATGCGAGGCATGCGAGGCATGCAAGGCACATGCGGGCACATGTGAGACATCCATGCGAAGCGGGCGTATCAGCCTGTGGTGTGGCATTGATCTGCACCTGCGTCTGCACCACCGTATGCTCCGCGTCTGCCGTTCTCATTTCCGGCCGCTGTTCCCACTGCAGTTGCGTCGCTCTGCAGCATGGCGTCCAACTTTGTTGCCTTTGTTCTCGTTCTTGTTCCTATAAAAAGCTCCTCCGTTCCCGCTCCGTTCCCTCTCTACATTTTGCCATTCATTTTTTCTTCTCATCTAAAGCACTCGTACACCCTCTACGCACGTTGGTATATACTCTCGCTGCTCTGCTGGCTGCGCATGTCGGCGGTGGACTGGCGGTTGCCAGCATTCTCCTTCAACGCAATCAACTGCTTCGACCGGAACCCCTCGTAATGCACCAACGAGGTGGTCTCAATCAAGTCCTGGAGATGGGTTCTCGTCAAAAAGTCCCGCAAAAACACAAACTCACACTGCGACACGTCCTCCACGTTGATGGCGCCCCAGCGGGTCTTGCGGCCGCGCACCATCTCGCCGTTGATGACAATCTCCTTGTTGGAGCCCACCACCGCGAACGGAATGAGCAGCTTGATGTCCTCGTTCAACTGGCGCTCGTCGTCGTACAAGTCGTCGGAGTCGTATGGGTAGATGTTGAAGTTGTGGCTGATAAACTCGTTCTGGAGCATCTTCTTGTACTCCAGGCGCTCCTCCAACGTCAAGCTGTCGCTCTTGGCAATCACGGGGATCACGTTGCCGATCTCGCTGAGCTTGCGGAGCGCCTGCACGTCTGTCTGCAGCAAGGGCTGGCCGTTGGGGGCCAAGAAGTAGAGGATGCAATGCACGCGGGTGTCGGCAATGTGGCGCTCGCGCTCGGCCGTGAGCTCCTTGCGCAAGTACTGCGAGTACTGCTCCTTGATGTACTTGACGAGCGGCTCCCAGCACTTGTCGTTGTTGATCTGGTCGCCAAACCCGGGCGTGTCGATCACGTTGATGTTCAAGCGCACGTTGTTCTCGGTCAACACGTGTGACGACACCGTGATCTCGGTGGTCTTCTCGATCGGCGTCTCCACGCTGCGGCGACCGCTCAGCTCCGCGAGCTTCAGCGAAAACAACGTGTTGATCAAGGTGCTCTTGCCGAGCCCCAGCCGGCCCACCACCATCACGTTGAACTGGAACCCGCGTTTCAACAACCGGTTCTCGATCTGCGTGGTGATGGTGTCGAAACCAACGTACTTTTGTGGCTGTGTCACCCTGTCGTCCATGGCGTGTGTTTGTGGTGGCTACTTGTCGCGTTGACCGTGTTGACGGCAGAGACGGTGCACCGGGTGTGTGCCTGCACCTGGCCCAGCACCGCACACCACCACCACCAACCGTCTCAGGGCCAAATTTTTCACTCGTCATGTTTGCCCGTACCCCCGCGTTGGCAGGGATTGTGGGGTCCTTGGAGGCGGTGGTGCGCCAGCCGGTGCCGCTAATCCTCTCTGGCTGGTTGGCCGCCCCCAAAGACCCGCGGCTCGAGGAGCTCAGGCGGCAGATGGAAGACAACCACGGCGATGCGCCGTTCATGATCGGCAACGACACCATATTGAAGGCGGTGCCCAAGAAGAAACCGTCCTACAGACGCACCCGACAGAAGCTCTATGCTCCGGGCAGCAAGCAGGTGCAGCACTTGGACAACTTGGTGCGGTGTCCCGCGTGTGGCCACTTCAAGCGGTCCCACTTTATGTGCATGCACTGCTTCGCCGAGATCCGGGACTTCCTCAAGACGAAGCGCAAGCAGGAGTACCCGCAGGCCGAGAACAAGTACCCTGAGATCGACCGTGTGGACGAGAACATCTTGTATCCGGGCAAGCGCCTCAGCGACCACGACAGACGGCTCCAGAAGAAGGAGTGGATCCCCAAGCGTGAGGCGCCGCTCATGTTCGAGAAGCACACCAAGGGCCGCGACAACAAGTAGCCGTGTATATAGCGTATAAACCCTCCGAATCTGTGTCCAGCCGCCGCCTGTTTTTGCGTCCGGTTTCCGGACTCTCATCGCGAATTTCTTCCCATGTACCATGTGCTGAGCCACTCGGTGAGTGCCCGGCACCCGCTCAACGTCAAGCCACTGGGAAACGAGCTCTTGTGTGCTGCGGGCGAGCGCAGGGCCAAGCAGCGGTTGATGGGAGACTTTTCCCGGTTTCCCGACGAAATCGTCATGCTGATTCTCAGCCACGTGGACGACAAAACGGCGCTTTTGGCACTCTCACACACGTCCAGAGTGATGTACGCATACACATACGACGAGGAGATGTGGCGACGGCTCTACTTCAGCCAGTACGGGTCCATTTCGGCCGATCTGGACCGGTGGCAAAAGTTTGCCTGGCGCGGATCGTGGCGAAACTCGGTTTTGGGCATCGAAAAACCGGCCGATGTCACCCTTCCGGACTCGTTGGTGTGTTCGGACGTGCTCTACAGACCGTACCAGTGCTCCAAAGTGGACTACGCGTCGTTATTTGCAAAAGTCATTCGCGACGAAACCCGCCGCCATCAGCAGGCGTTGCTAGGCGTGGCGGAAAAGGAGCCCGGGAACTGCATTTTGCGGCTAGACGACTCCCACACCCACCGCTACCACGAACTACTGCACAAGCCGTTTGTGTTGGTGGGGCAGCCCGGACGCTGGCCGCAGTGGGACCTCGCGTATCTAGTCGACCGGTTTCCCGACGTGGTGTTCCGCCAGGAGGCAGCGCTCTGGCCGCTCCTGTTGTACGCCAAGTACCTCGCGCACAACAGCGACGAGTCGCCGCTCTACTTGTTTGACTGCAAAAGCGCCGCCATGCAGAGCTTGAAAAAAGAGTACACGGTGCCGGCGCTCTTCCAGGACGACTTGTTTGGGGTGTTCGAGACGGTGGACTGCCGGCCCGACCACGCGTGGCTCATCGTGGGTCCGCTGCGGTCCGGCTCCACCTTCCACAAAGACCCCAACTACACGTCGGCGTGGAACGCGGCGCTTTCCGGCCGCAAGCTCTGGGTGATGCTTCCCCCGGATGTGGTGCCGCCCGGCGTGGGCACCGACAGCGACGAGAGCGAGGTCACGTCGCCGGTGGGAATCGCCGAGTGGGTGCTAGCCGGCTTTTTCAACGACTCGGCCCGGCTCGAAGAATGCATAATCGCCGTCACCTTCCCCGGCGAGTGCATGCACGTACCGGCGGGCTGGTGGCACTCGGTGATCAACATCGACGACAGCGTAGCCCTCACCCAGAACTTTGCGCCGCCGTGCAACGTGCAGCAGACGCTCGATTTTTTCCGCAAGCGAACAGGCCAGGTTTCCGGATTCACCATCGGGCGGGTCTACAGGGCTGCCGCCGGCTTCTTGGCCGACTGGGACAGCGGCAAGGTCGATCTACACGGCTACGACGGCCTTGGCGACGGCCTTGGCGACGACCTTGGCCCGGACGTGGAGGCATTGCGCCAGTTCTGTGCTACTGTGGCGGTCATGGACGACACCCTCACCGACGAGGACTGCGGCGAGCTCGAGGAGATGCCCACGATGCCGGTCTACGAGCTTTTCCGGTTGCTTCTCGTGGCCAGCGGCAAGGGCCAACATCTAAAGACCCCTGAGACCCGGAAACCCGCCAAGACCTGGACCACGGTGGTGGACGGACAGGAGGGGTTCAGTTTCGGGTTTGACGTAGAGTAGCGGCTGCCGGGCCTGCAGCCGGTTGCAGACTGCAGCCGGAAATCCAGTACATGTAAATACACCGGTGCACCAGTCACCCCACAAATGTTTCGAGGTGTCGTTCGAGGTGTCATTCGATCGAGCAGGAACACAGCCAGCGTTCGCAACATGAGCGCAAACACCGAGTCGCCCATCATCTTTGCGCCCAAGACGTACCAGTACAAAAAGGGCCACCTCGAGGAGTCGGCGCTCGACGCCAGTCCCATCGAGCAGTTCCACCGGTGGTTCGATGATGTAAGACAGGCGTCCAGTTCTGGTACCGGGGGTGCCATACCAGAAGCATGCACGTTTTCCACCGCCCGGCTCCCCTCGGGACGCATCTCGCTGCGGGTGGTGCTTTTCAAGGAGTTGGACACGCATGGGTTCATCGTATATTCCAACTGGGATGCGTCGAAAAAGGCCGCCGACTACGCCACCAACAAGCACGCGGCCTTGACGTTTTTCTGGCCGCACTTGGAGAGACAGGTGCGTGTGGAGGGCGTGATGGAGCCGGTGAGCCGCGAGACGTCCGAGCGCTACTTCCAGACGCGGCCCCGCGGGTCCAAGATCGGAGCGTGGGCGTCGCCGCAGCTGCAACTGTTGCAGGAGCGCCTGCAGCTCGACGACATGTACGACGCACAGGAGAAACGCTTTGCCGACACGCCCGATGACGACATCCCCTGTCCGCCCAAGTGGGGTGGCATGCGGGTGGTGCCGCTCGAAGTCGAGTTTTGGCAGGGTCGGGACAGCCGCTTGCATGACCGCATCAGTTTCCGCCGCGAGTCCACCTCCGGCAACTGGAACACGGTCCGGTTGGCCCCATAGACCGACATGGATGGCTATCTAGATACAATCCAATAAACCATCTAGAATACAATGATTAGAATACAATCCAATAAACCATCTTCACAATACAATGATTAGAATACAATCCAATACCATCTAAATATCCTTCCTATCCATCTAAAACTTGCTAATCTTCTCGTAAAAGGTCTTGCCGTGGGTAACCGCAATCTCCTTCTCCAACTTGGTGGGCTGTCTCGAACCATCAGCACCGGCAAAAGTACCAGCACCCCACGGCGAGCCGCCGTGAACCTCGTCCAAGTTGGTGAGCAACGGGAACGCAGGCCCGTAGCCCAATGGCACGAAAATCATTCCGTGGTGCACAATAGGAGTAAGTGCAGTCATCACCGTGGCCTCCTGTCCGCCACCAGGAGTTCCAGTGGACACAAACACACTGGCAGGCTTGCCGTAGAGGGTACCCTTGGCCCACAAGCCGCCGGTCTGGTCCCAGAACGCCTTGAACTGCGCAGACATGTTTCCAAATCTGGTAGGAATGCCGAACACAAACGCGTCGTACTCAGCCAAGGTGTCCATGGTGGCAATTGGGAAGTCCGGCTTGGGAGGGGCGTGCATGAGCGTCAACACCTCTTGGGTCAAGGTTTCCGGAACCTGGAAGATGGTGGCGTCACCACCAGCAGCGGTGATGCCCTCCTTGATGGACTGGGCCAAGGTGGCGATGTGTCCGTACATCGAGTATGTGATAATTGCAACTTTAGGAGCCATGGTGACGTGGAGGGATGGGCGGTGACACTGGCATTATATATAGTGTCCCTGATCGTCTCGCTTATCTAAGCGAGGCGTCCGCATCGGGCCGTTGGTAACAATTTACTAATATGTATTCGTCAGCGTGCATGTCACATTTTACTAACCAGCCAGTAACCGGATGATAAATGCTCAGGAATCCCAGGAGCTGCAATGAAGGTTGCCATCATATACTACTCCACGTACGGCCACATTGTGCAATTGGCCGAGGCGGTCAAGGAGGGAGTGGAACGGAGCGGCGTTGCCACCGCGGTTGACGTGTTCCAGGTTCCGGAAACGTTGAGCGAAGAGGTGTTGACGCTCATGCATGCACCTCCCAAGGCAGCGCATCCGGTGGCGTCCAGGGACACGTTGCAGCAGTACGACGCAATATTATTCGGGGTCCCCACCCGATTCGGCAGCATGCCGGCGCAATTCAAGGCGTTCTGGGACCAGACCGGGGGTTTGTGGGCCAGCGGGGCGCTCTACGGCAAACCCGGTGGGATTTTCGTGTCTACAGGGGGGCTTGGCGGTGGCCAGGAGTCTACTGCGAAAACCTTTCTTACCCAGTTGGTGCACCACGGGATGATTTACGTGCCGTTGGGGTACGGGCCTGCGTTCCCGTTGCTCACCAGTTTCGACGAGGTGCATGGTGGATCGCCGTGGGGTGCAGGTACCTTGGCGGGAGGAGACGGCTCTAGACAGCCCAGCCAGTTGGAGAAGGATGTGGGAGTGATTCAGGGCGAGGAGTTTGCCAAGGCTGCCGTCAAGTTTGCAAAGGGTGCAAAGGGTGCAGAAAAGGGAGAGGCTGCAAAGGCTGCAGGAACGGCTGCAGGAACGGCTGCAGAAAAGGATGAACCGGTCGCAGGTGCGGTGGCCGCAGAAAAGGTGGAGGGCGCAGCCAGGCAGACGGCACCCGCACAACCAGAAAAGGCTGCAGGCTGCAAATGTACAATCATGTAAGTTAGTAGAGTTTAAAACACAAAATTCCCACACTTACTCCAAAATCAGTCAACTTCAGACGCCAGCTGCATATCTCGACATCACCAACGGTAAAACTTCAACCGCGTCCCTGCGCACTTTTTTTGCAGCCAGTCTCCCCAGCCGCGTCCAACACGCAAGGTCATTACTCTCGCGTTGATCCATCATCTAAGATGGCCTGTCCACGGCTGGAGGTGATAACCGCCACAAGCAAAGCCCCAGAAAATATCCTGCTGCTGCACATTTCGTAAGTCAAGCTGAGAGGCGGCCAGAATCAGCAATAGGTTGTAGAAGGGGTCCGGTGTTCCCTAATAGGCCTAGAGATCGGACCCAGATGGCTGTCTGCTGGAGCTTCCGGACGCTGCGGCAGCACTTGCGCCCCCCAGGGAGCCGGAATGGGACACGGGTGCGTTTGCAGCGGCGAGCTGCGCATGGAGCGCGAAATCCGACCATGCGTATGTAGGCACGTAACGCACAAAGATGCAGCTACCTTTCCCCGTGCATTCTACCTGAGTGCCCAGTGCTGGGGCTCCACAGCCCTTCCACCTGAGCAAGCAACCATCCGATCTCATCCTCGTACCTACCAGAGTGAAGTGTAGTGTACTGGTGTACTGCGACGTGCTGGAAAACCGTTACTCAAAAAATCTCATCAGCGTGTAGACGTTTGCCCAAGCATGTGCCATTGCATGCACGATGCACACGCAGTCTGCATCTTACCAGGTGCTTTCTTGCCGATACCCACACCATGCGTCTGAAGCGTAGACCGAATCATTGGTAAGGAAAAATTCGCGCGTGTGTTTTTATGGACAGGCGACGGTTCGGGGACGATCCCATGAGTTTGCTACGCCGGCCGGGAGAGGTCGATTCGCCGGTCGAAGATAGTGAAGAGGAGCCGGAGATTCTCAGTGTGGAAAGTGTTGGGCGGCCGCCAGCTGGACTGGCGGAAAGGAGTGGGGAGGGAGAGGAAGAGGAAGTGGGAGAGGGAGAGGAAGAGGAAGTGGGAGAGGAAGAGGGAGACAAGGAAGTGGGAGACGACGATTTGCGACGATACTCACCAAAAATGCAAAGTGGCTGGTCTGCTTTGCTGGAAACTGCAGTGCCGGACGCGTTGCCAGTGCATGAGCTGCCACCGGCAGTGTATAAGCTGCAGGCCGATCTCCATCCGCAGCTGCAGCTGCAGCTGCAATCGCTACAACCCGCGCCAGCACTGCAGGATTCACCGCAGACTGCCGCGCCACCACCACATCAGCTGCAGCCGGATCTTCCTCCCCATCCCCCGCGCCAAAAACGCTCGCTTGCAGACTTGTGCTCCGGAACAAACACCGCCCGCAAACGCACCCGCATCGGCCTCAGCCGCAACGTCGACCCGCTCCACAGAAATATCCGTAACTTGCATTAGTCTATTTAGCTGTCGGAGAAACGAGAATCTTAATGTGCTTCTCCTTGTGGTTGATAAGCTCCATGAACCCCTTCTCTATACCGTCCTCCACCGGCACTACCCCGGTGATAAGCGTCCGCACCTGGTCCACACTCACACGCTGGTCCTCAAACGCCTTCACCACGTTGACAAAGTCGTCGCGCGTATGGCACATAGAGCCGTTGATGGTGCGTTCATGCAAGGTCAACTCCATGGGGAAATAGTCCACCGGCTTTGCCGGCCAGATGGCAACATTGGTCGCCACCCCGGTGGTGCGCAATGCCTTCAACGACGTTTCAAACGACACAGGCACACCAGAACAGTCAAACGAGTGGTGGAACCCGAAGCCGTCGTTGGTCAATTTCTTGAGCGCGCTGACCGACTTGTCCACCGACTCGTAGCCGGTGGGGTCGAACGTCTGCACGCCGTAGGACTCGGCCAACTTTCTGCGGGCTGCTGCAGGCTCGCTGACAACGATGTTGCCTGCGTTATGCGCCTTTAATGCAAGCACCATTACGAGCCCGATGGGGCCGGCCCCGAGCACCAACGCCAGCTCGCCGCCGGCAAGTTTGGCGATGCGCACCGCGTGCCATGCCACCGCGAGCGGCTCGATCAACGCCGCCACGTCCACAGGGATCACCGACTGTGGGTAGGGCACGATGTGCTCGTCGCCCACCACGCAGTACTCGCCAAACCCGCCGTCCTCAAACGCCAATCCGGTAAACGCAATGTGGTCGCATGCGTTGGGTGCGCCCTCGCTGCATGCATTGCATGGCGCCTTATGCGCGTTGGGTGCGTCGGGGAACCGGTGCCGGTCCTGGCAGGTGCCGGTGGGCCACACCACCACCTTGTCGCCCACTTTGTAGTCCGGGTTGGCGTCCGCACCCACCTCGACAATCTCGCCGCACATCTCGTGGCCCATGCACTGGACATTGCGCTTGTTGGACACCTCGTTGACCGGGTTCTGGAAGAATATCGGGCCGTCAAGGTACTCATGCAAGTCGGACCCGCAGATGCCGCAGTAGTCCACCTTGATCTTGACGTCGGTCGGCGACTCGAGCTGCGGCTCAGGGTAGTCGTGGTGGTATCTCAAGTCCTTCATTCCGTGAAACACAATTGCTTTCATCGGGGACCCTCGCTTTGCAGCCGTTGTATTTATAGTGCTGGGCCGGCCCGCCTACGCATGACGACGGTGGTTCCACATCTGGAGTGCGTCCGAAAACCAGTCCGACACGCGGCACTGTGGGGAAGGATCTGATGGCTGCAAGGCGGAAATCGCAGCCGGGACACAGCAACCCCGAGCATGACAAGGGGACGCGGCTGCAGCTGCAGCTGCCGCTGCCGCGGAAAACATCCCATGCGGGCGAAATCGCGCGGAGTCGTATTGCGCGCTCGCCAGTGGTGGCCCCATCGGTCACCCCCATATCAGTTTGGCTCCGGTTGAGGTGCAGGACGCGATGTCTCCGGGTCTTCTGCTGGCAGCAGCAGGCGGGGCCCCTCGTCGGGGGCCTCTTGTGGCTGTTCGCGCCGCTGGCGGAGCTGTTGAGGACCGTCGTAAAAATGCAGCCAGAGACGCCCGACGTTGTCAAACTCCTTCCCGACGGAAACCGACCCGTTCAACGACCGGTTCAACACGTCGAGGTTGTACACGACCGAGTCGAGCGACAGCGCAATGTCCTGGAGAAGCAAGTCGCGCTGCTTCTCAAAGTAGCCCGATTCCAGCGTCATGGCGATCAATCAACAACCGACCAAACGCGCACCACAAACTTGGGGGTGGCGCCTGCATGTATTGCTGTCCGGGTAACGCGCCTATAAAATGCGCGAAAAATGTGTTCAACGTTATGCTAAAACCGGGACACTTGCATTGAGCGGCTATGCCGGTATATCCCTAGTGTAGACGTACTCTCTAGCCCGGAAGAGGAAGTGACCGGAGTTCAGCGTGGTTCCGTGCCATGGAACTGGGACTTTACGACTGGTCATACATTGCCACCATGTCCGTTTGTCGGTCGCAGTGCAGGATGCGCTGTTTTCCGAGGGCGTGGTGCGTCCCTGTAAGCTGTAGTGCATGCTGCAATCTGCGGCAGCTATCACCTGTAGCTGGCGCGTAGCAATGTACACTTGATACGCGTCAATCGCTGGGTGCATGATGCAGGTTATGTGCTTGACGTTTAGGCGCCGTGTAGAGATGAAATGCGGAGTGCGTTTGCAGCATTGTGGTTCCTCTCTGGAGAGCGCACCGGGCTACAATCTACGCTACGATAAGAAATATACCCACCACGTCTGGATTCACCTTTTGGTATTAGCTTTAACTTAAGCTTTCGTTCTTCTTGTTCCTCTTGTTCTTCTTGTTCTTCTTGTTCTTCTTGTTCTTCTTGTTCTTCTTGTTCCTCTTGTTCTTGTTCCTGTTGTCACTACGGATGGCTCTCGCTGCAAAGGCAGGTCCCTTCCCGTTCATTACATATTATACACAGACGTAGGCGTCCACCCTATAGTACACTATTTTCGCAAGCAAAAAGACACAGGACTGGGTCCCTTCTGGTTACCAGTACACTTTTTCATGTGACACCGGCGCACATAGTCCTTCTTTTCGTCAAACTTGGCAAACCCGTTGTTGTTTTTGCAGTACGTGGACCCAGCACTGTTGGTGCTGGACGAGCTCGAGGCCGAAGACACACTCTTTTTCTTCGTCAAACTAAGGAGCGACATTGGTAGGAAATTGTATGTGGAATGTAGCTTCTGATTATCTAATGAAACCCCCAAGAACTCCAATGCTCGTAGCAAGAAGCAGAACTCCTAAACCACCCGATTACCACACTCGACTATGAGTATACGATACTAGTAAAATAATGTAGCTTCGAACCGCGGGCTGAAAACAAATTTTGTGGAAGTAAAAATTGCTACAAATCCCTCATTTTATGTACGCGCCGTTGCCGCAAAAATTTTCCCAACAGGTCTGTGACTGTGACGGGGTTGCATGCCGTCGTCAATAAGCCTGTGCGGGGCACGACCGATTGTTACCCAATGGTAAAAATACCGCAATCTCAACTAGGCAAGCCCCGCGCCGCGGGCACGGTAATTCGGGGCACGGCCTCCGTAAGTCTCGGCACGCCACCCTCGATTTTCTCGATCGGTGCCTGAACCTCTGGTGCGGCGGGGGAACATATCCCAATGAGGCAGGCGGAACATGACGCAACCAGAACCAGGCCGCAAATGCAAGCACAAAACCGGCTGGAATAGGAAGCAGCACCATACCGAGCACGCAGGCTCAGGAGCAACTTCCGAACATATGCAGCAGACGCAGAACTGGTCCGCAGCGGGGGAGCGTGGCAGCGGGGCTGCGGGCAGCGTGGCAACGTGCAGCACCACTGCGGGAACTTGCAGCACTCGCCACCGCTAGTCACGGAAACTTGTTTGTATGGGGGCCGTCTGCTCATGTGCAGTCCCCCGGTCCGGTGCTGAGGCCTAATAAATTTTTTTATTATTATTTTCCCCTTATGTCGGTTGATTATGTAATTATACCGCGTCCATCTCGTACATTCGTGCATCTGACATTGCGTGGTGGGTGCATTAGGCATTAGTCGGACACTTCCTCGTCGTCGTGCGCGGGATATGGACGCACAAACGGGTCTGGCCCCCAGCCGGAACCGGAATCTTCTTCCTCGCCGTAAGCGTCGATCCACCGGCTGCTCTGGTGCTCCAACCGGCTCCGGTTGTCGGCCAAGTAGCGGCTCATTTCCCCTGCGTTGGCCATCGGCTCGCCTACGGGCTCTCCTGTTAATATGCTGTAGATGGCACCAAAATGCTCCACGAGCGACCGGATCCCGCGCAAGTACCCCCGGTCCGGCTGGTGTGGGTGTTTGGGTGGCACGTTGGCGACCGACACCGTCATGTCGCCGCCAATTACCGACTGCGCAAAGTCGATGATGCGCACCTTGATCGGGGTGTCGTCATTTCCGGCCGCCCCGTCGTACATGAGGAGAATCGACGACCCGTACATGCGGTAGCCGTTGAGCTTTTCGAATACGCTGTAGAGCTGCCGGAGCTGGTCGATCACGTGGGGGATGTGCCGGAGCACCGAGTACACCGAGACGCCGTCGTACAAGTACTTGGTGATGCTCTTGCAGAAGTCAGCACCCTTCTGCACCCGCCGGCCAAAGTACTTGTCGCGCACAAAGAAGCGCTCCCGCGCGCGATTCCACACCTGGAGCCCGCAGACGCGCACCCCCAAGTCGCGCGACGTGGTCTGCGAGCACTTGCGCCGCTGCAGCTCCTGCTTGGTGGCGCTGGCTTCCACGCCGTACTGACGCGTGCCCATCTTCAAGTCGAGGACGCACGGCTTGGCCATGTCGGCCGTCAAGTCCTCCAAGAGCAAGTACCGTTCGAACCGCGTGTGTTTTCGCAACTTGGGGCCCTGTGTAGAAACCGTAGACCCGCGCCGCTTGCCGTGGTCGTCGTCGTCGTCCATAGTGAAGATGCTGTCGTTATCGTTGCTGACCCGCCGGGGCTGGAACACTTCCAGAAGCACCTGCACCTGCAAGTCGGTATTGACGGATGTGGACCCCACATTTGCGTTGCGGCTGGCGCTGCCAGCGGTTGCGCGCGGCGTGCTGTGCTCGGACATGCTGTGGTCGGACGCGGGGGGCTCCGCCAATATGCAGCTTGACGCTGGCGGGGTGCTGCCGAGATACGACCCTGTCGGCGACGGGGCCGAGCTCGAGTACTTCTTCCACAAGAGTTCCGGGATGATGTGCCGGTTGTCGTCGAGCACCACTTCCGGGGGGAGCAGGTCGGCGTCCGACGAGTCGCTGCGCACCGGCACCGCATGCGCCGCGTCGTCTTCGGAGATTATGCTGGAGTAGCGCACGTTAAGCACGCCGATGTATTTGGGGACAAACCGGAGAAGCTCGGGATGTCGCACCTCGATGGTTTCGTACCACAAGTTCTCGCGGTTCACGAGCGCTTTGCACACGGCCCGCCGCGAGAACCGGAAGATGGCGGTGTGGCCGCCCACCTTGTTTTTGAACGGCCGCAACTCCACCGCCAACGGGAACACCTCGGACCCGCCGGCATCGGCGATTGCGTGTGCGTTTGCGTCTATGTCGGCGTCGGTGTCGGTGATTGCGTGTGCGTGTGCGTGTGCTTGTGCATGTGCGCGTGTGTGGGGGTCGGCATCTGCGTCTGCATCTGTGTCTGGGGTTGGTTTAGGGTCGGTTTTGGTGTCTACTGCGTCTGGGTCTGCGTCTGGGTCTGCGTCTGGGTCGGCGGTGCCTGTCGCTGCATTCATCGCACCCTCGGTGAACGACACCGTTTTCTCCGGCTTGCGGTCGTCCACTCGGACCCCTGCAAGCTTGCCGACCAAGTCGGTGGCCCGTTTCTGGATCTTGGTGATGGAGGCACCGGAGTGGTCAAACTCCAAGTCCGCCGTCAAATGCTGCGTGACCGACGCAAACCGCGGAGCGTTTGTCTTTTCGGCATGATGGGGGAAATATGTGGCCGAAGAAACCGGATTGAGGTCGCTGGGGCTGATTTCCGGGGGGGAGCCGGCGTCTGTTTCCGCATGGCCACCAGCAGGATGCGACGCATCCTGCAGCATCCCTCGTTCGGGCCGCTCTTCGGCGTTATCGATAAGTGTGTCCAACGCACTGCCGCCGTCCCCTCGGAACAAGCGTAGCGACCGTGCAGCCTTCCGGCCGGTGACCACAGGAAGATCATCCCGCTTACTCCGGTCTTCTACTGCAGCATCCATGGTGGGATTTTTGTGTCACGCTGCTGCAGGCTGCTGTATGCATCAAATAACGACTTGTAGTGGATCTGGGAGTCGTATTGCGGCCAGTGTGCGTAGCTCGGCCGGGGTTGTTGTGCGAGCTGTAGGTTGATGATCAGTCAAATTTGCTGAAAATCGCGGATGCCTAAAACACCCACCGCAACAAAAAATGGCCACTCTCTGCCACGAACCTCAATCTCTGCCCACTGTAAACACGACGATGCTTGTAGATACAGGTACCACCAATTAAACGGCCACCGGGGCAGAAACGTGGCTACTGCCCCAGGTGGGTGACACATCCACACACCAGATGCCCTTCGTCTGGGCCAAGGCTGGGTGGTGCGCCCCACCCCCACGCTGGCAAACCACTGCGCCCCGTGCACGCAATTCCGGTGCAGCCACCACTGCAGGGCTGCTGCAGCGCCGGTGCAACTGCCACGCGGCGCAGCCGTGTCACGCCCCCGGATTTGCAACGTGCTCCGGCCACGAGCCCCATGTCGCACCCACGCACCAGATCCCTGCGCTCGTCGCGGTGATGCGTCGCGGTGATGCGTCGCCAGGTTAGCATGGCCGGCAACGCATCTCGCTTGCATTTGTTTGCCGCGCTTATTGCGCTTTTGCTGGCGGTGGGGTACTTCTTGCAGCATGCAGAAACACCGGCCCCCGCTGCCGGAGCGCATCACGCGTGGACGGGCGAGGGCGACCTTCCCGAAATAGCACGCTTGGTGCAGGCCGCGTCCGGTGACGACCCGGTTCTCCTAGTGGTCGACAAACCGGACGCAGCCGCCACGCGCGAAAACGCAACGCTTCTTGTTCTCTGCCGGAACTACGAGGTTTACGATCTCCTTCCAACTATCCAAAGTGTGCAGGACAGGTTCAACCACCGGTACAACTACGACTGGGTTTTTTTGAACGACGAGCCGTTTGACGTTCGCTTCGTCACCACCATCGCCAGCTACATCCCAGCCGGACGTATCAGCTTTGGCAAAGTCCCACCCCACCACTGGTCTTATCCCGAGTGGGTGGACCCTGTATATGCACGCCAGCAGCGGCAGGAAATGGCTGCAAAAAATGTCGTTTATGGCGACTCAGAGTCGTACCGCCACATGTGCCGCTTCTACCTGGGCTTCTTCTACAAACACCCCTTGGTGGCCCAATACCGCTATTATTGGCGGGTGGAACCGGACGTGGAATTCTTGTGCGACATCACCCAGGACCCGTTTGCCGTAATGAGAGCAGGGGGGAAACGCTACGGCTTTGCCATGTCGATGTTTGAATATAGCGACACCATTCCCACGCTCTGGGAAAATTTCAGCCGGTATATAGCCGGAAAGGGTGGGGGGAAGTTGCTACCCATTGTGCAGAACCCGGACGGCACCTACAACCTCTGTCATTTCTGGACCAACTTTGAAATAGCAGAGGTGTCGCTCTTTGCCAACAAGGACTACGAGGGTCTTTTCAACCATTTGGACACCTCAGGAGGGTTCTTTTACGAAAGGTGGGGTGACGCACCTGTGCACACTCTCGCCGTGCTGTGGTTGCTTGAGCCGCACGAGGTCCACTGGTTTGATATTGGCTACCACCACCCGCCGTATATACAGTGTCCTCAGAGCCAGGAGCTGCGAGCAAAAAACAGGTGCATCTGTGATCCGGACTACGACTTTCTGTTCACGTACCAGAGTTGCACCGGACACATCCTAGATGTTATCGGGCATGAGGCAAGGAATTGATAGAAGTATATAGCAGAATCGAGAAACAAAGAAATGGAAATGAAAAAATGAAAATGAAAAAATGAAAATGAAAAATCCAAAGCCAGAGAATCGCTATTGTTGCAAAAATTGAGAAACCAGCAATTTCAGTACACACCAGCCGGAGCAACCAGCGCAAATTTGAAACAATCTGAAAGACCACAACAGGTGCCACACTATCCAAAAACACACTGTAGTCACCAGCACCATTAGTCACCACCAGTCTGGAGCACCAGTAGTCTCCACCAGTCCACCATCACAGCAACACCCATCCGTGCTTACGTAAGCACACCACGCATGCAGCCTGCACCCTTCGCCATATAGGCCCACACCCGCACACCGGCAGGCGCGCCTATTCTCAACCGCGTGGAGAACACAAAAGCACAACTAATCTCCGCGTCGATCTGGGATGCACTTGGGTTGTTTTTCGAGTTAGGATGGCTTTACGAATACCCAGGCGTCACAAGAAACGCTACCTGTTGTTAGTCGGGCTTATATTGATTGCAGTATGTGTTTTCGCTGCCGCCCGCAAGTTTGGCGATCCGGCCTCGTCTCCCGTGCTGGTTTCTGACGTGGATATGCTGGGCACCATCTCTCGAATATGGCGGAGCTCCCACCCCAAGGACAAGACGGTGCCGTACTTCCGTACTCCAGCTGCCAATCGTCCGGAAACCGGCAGCCAAGTCCATCTTTCGCCCGAGGTGGCCAAGGGTGTGGGCGAGGTTTCGCCGGAGGAAAAGCTCGAGACCATAGAGGCGATGTACCGCAAGGAGGACCCGCAGTATACCAAGTTGGCACTAGGCCGCCAGTTCTACGACAACGTGTTTTCTGTCCTTTCTCATAGTGCTCCAGCAGTGCCCAAGTTGGACCGCTATCGAACCGACGAGCGAATATACCACGCCCGGTATACCACGCGCGAGGAGGAGTTGAAGGACGACACTGTGTTCAGCGAGCGCTATCTCGGGCTGTTCTTGCAGCTCACACCACAGGAACAAAAGTTGATGCGCCAGTCCCACCTGTACGCCGTGACCAACATCCCGAGCCAGGCGCCAGAAGGCTTGTACCAGGGCGACGGCATCGTGTACGTTGGCGGCGGCAAGTACAACTGGCTCGCCATGCTCTCGATCAAGCAGCTCCGCGAGACCGGGTGCAAGCTCCCCATCGAGGTGGTCATTCCCAAGATGGACGAGTACGAGCCCGACTTGTGCATGAACATCTTCCCGGCGCTCAACGCCCGCTGCATTTTCTTGCCGTACATGCTCAGCGACGGCAGCGACGAAAGCGCCGTGTCCAAGTTCGAGTTTAAGGGCTACCAGTACAAGGCATTGGCCATCATGGTGCTGAGCTTTGAGAACGTGTTGTTGCTCGACGGCGACAACATCCCGGTGGGCAACCCCGAGCACTTGTTCACGGAAAAACCATTCATCAATAACGGCTTCATCGTGTGGCCCGACTTCTGGAAACGCACGGTGTCGCCCGCCTACTACCAGCTAGCAGACATCGAGGTCAGCCGCACCCGCTTGCACCCGCACTACGACGAGGTGGCTGGCAAGTACGAGGAGATCCCGTTCACCAACTCTCCGCTCGACTTGCGCACGGTTCCCTTCCACCAGCGCAAGGGCGCCATTCCCGACCCCACGTCGGAGTCGGGCCAATTGATGATCAGCAAGTCTTCCCACATGCATGCATTGATCTTGGCACTATACTACAACATATACGGCCCCACACACTACTATCCCCTCTTCCTGCAAGGCTCAGACGGAGAGGGAGACAAAGAGACGTTTTTGGCCGCAACCTGTGCACTCAAGAAGCCATTCTACCAGGTGGCCAAGTTCTTGAACGCATTGGGCTACATTGACAACAACAACCAGTTTGTTGGCACAGGCATGGGCCAATTTGACCCAGTGGATGACTACAAACGAGCACTCTCGCAGAAAACCTCGGTCAAGGAAAAGGAACCCAAGCTCATGTTCCTCCACGCCAATTTCCCCAAGCTAGATCCCTGGATCTTGAAGGTCGAGAACAAGATCTTTGACGAGAACGGGAAGCGGTTCCGGCTCTACGGCACTTCCATGCGCTTGAAGACAGGGTTCGACTTTGAAATGGTCATGTACAACAACATGCACCACTTGCTCTGCGAGCTTAATATCAAGTTCCATTCCTTTGCCGACGTCCCCCACGACGACCTCTGCAAGGAGATCAACGACCACATCAAGTACTTGAAAGATACCGAACACACCTTGGAGTAAGATCCAGACACCGGCGTATCCACCAGCCGTGGAAAGCAACGGCAGACGAGAGGCAGACAGTATCCAAAACGGCTGGCGCGTACCACAGCACCTCGCCGGCTCTTCCAGCACATATCCAGCACCCGCGAGCTCCCCGGCCATCCCACTTGTCAAGACCCACTATATATATTTGCATATAAGCAGAGTACATCCGTACACCAGAACCTCTCGATCTCAAACGCCAACAACAACTTGTTGAATCACACCATGGCAGTCCTATTTCTCTTATTGCTTTCGCGCCAGGGCAAACTTCGTTTGACAAAGTGGTATCAGACGATTTCGCAAAAGGAAAAAACCAAAATCACCCGAGAACTCACCACTTTGATTTTGTCCCGGCGGGAGAAAATGTGCAACGTGTTGGAATACAAAGACTACAAGGTTGTTTACAGACGTTACGCGTCGTTGTTTTTCATTGTTGGCATCGACTCGAGCGACAACGAACTTTTAGCCATGGAAACCATCCACAGGTTTGTGGAACAGATGGACAAACTGTTTGGAAACGTCTGTGAGTTGGACATCATTTTTGGCTTTGACAAGGCTTATCATATATTAGACGAGTTGTTGATCGACGGATACGTCCAGGAGAGTCTGAAGAAGGAAGTTTTGAGAAGAGTAGCACAGCAGGATGAGTTGGAGAACATGGACGAATTCGACAATATACTTGCATGAATGGACTTGGGCAAACGGAGAAACACCCAGCATTGCGCTGATGTCTGGACAAACCTCATTCACATAGGAGGAGGTGGTGAGTTTATGGAGAAGCGACAGGAACTTTGTTTGATATAAAGGCTGTACAGATACACCACGGGAGAAGGTTGTTAGGTGCCAGTGCTGGACCGAAAAAGGGTTATGGGAATGTCTGTAGAACAACAGACTCAACAGACTCAACAGACTCAACAGACTCATTAGATACCAGTTCATCATTAGTCTGAGGTTCCAGAGCATAGATACATACGGTTGCTCCTTCTACATTACAGGTGCGAGAACATAGACACAGCTCCAGCCGGTGGTTTACACACAAGAAATGCTGTCGCAGACTCTGTCAAAGAGATACAACACCACGGCTGCTTTATGCTGCTGCTTTATAGTCAATACACCAAGACCTAGCTGCAAATACATATGCAGGACCCCTCACCAAGCTCATCGCGATGCGCCAACTTGAAGCGCACCAATGTCTGACAATGAATATGATATAACGAGCGCACTAGCACTTGATGCCGGCTCAGATTCCGACTCTGAGGTGTCCTCGGGAAGCGAAGACTTTGAGGAAGAGATTCAGGATGAAATCATCTCCGATACCGAGAAGGAGACAGCTTCCACGAAGAATAAAAAACCCCAGCCTGCTGCCAAACCAGCCTCATTTCCATCTTTGGAACTTTCTGACGACGAAGACGAAGACTCCAGGCCGTCGGAAATGGCCGAGTACTTCTCCAACAACAAATTGCAAGCTGCTAAGGCCAAAGCTGGGTCGTTTGCCTCGTTTGGTCTTTCGAAATTTCTTCTTAAAAATATTGCCAAGAAGGGTTTCAAGCAGCCCACGCCTATCCAGCGTAAGACCATCCCGCTAGTGATGGAAAACAGAGATGTGGTGGGTATGGCGAGAACCGGATCCGGAAAAACTGCTGCATTTGTTCTTCCGGTGGTGGAGAAACTCAAGTCCCACAGTCCCAAAGTAGGCGTCAGAGCAGTGATTTTGTCGCCGCTGCGTGAGTTGGCGCTTCAGACTTTCAAGCAGGTGAAAGAATTCACAAAAGGTACCGATTTGCGCTCGATTGTGCTCATTGGTGGAGACTCGCTCGAAGAACAGTTTCTGAGCATGATGACAAATCCCGATATAGTGGTGGCTACGCCTGGCCGTTTCCTCCATTTGAAGGTGGAAATGGACCTTGACCTCAAGACAGTGGAGTACATTGTGTTTGACGAGGCTGACCGTTTGTTCGAGATGGGTTTTGCCGAGCAGTTGAACGAGCTCTTGGTGGCTCTTCCTCCTTCCAGACAGTCGCTCTTGTTCTCGGCCACGCTTCCACGTTCCCTTGTGGATTTTGCTAAAGCAGGTCTTTCAAACCCCGTGTTGGTCCGTCTTGACGCTGAGACAAAAATCTCGGACCAGTTGCAAATGGCATTCTTCACCACTAAACGAACCGAGAGAGACGCCAACCTTTTGCATGTTCTTCTGGACGTCATCAAGATGCCGCTTGCTACTCAGGAACAAACAAAAAAGTTGAAAGAGCTCGAGCAGGGTGCCGATGATGACGAGAGCGATGAAGAAGGAAAGAAGCCTAAAAAGAAGAAGAGAAAGCTCGAAAGAGCTGCGCCGGCTAACAGACTCCCCTCGGAGTTTTCCACCATCGTTTTTGTCCCTACCAAGCATCATGTGGAGTATGTTACTACTCTTCTCAGAGACGCCGGATATCTTGTGCTGTACATTTACGGTACATTGGACCAGCACGCAAGAAAGCAGCAGCTCTACCAGTTCCGTGCAGCGTACACCAACATTTTGGTTGTGACAGACGTTGCTGCCCGTGGTATTGATATCCCTGTGTTGGCCAATGTCATCAACTACACCCTTCCAGGATCCTCCAAGATCTTCATTCATCGTGTGGGCAGAACGGCTCGTGCTGGTAATAAGGGTTGGGCCTACAGTATCATCAACGAAAAGGAGCTTCCGTACCTTCTTGACCTTGAGATCTTCTTGGGTAAAAAGGTCTTGTTGACCCAAATGCATGAAAAGAAGGTCCAGATGTGCCGGGAGAAGGGATTGCCGGAGCCCGAAGTTTCGTATAAGGATAGACTTGTGTTGGGGCTGGTACCAAGAGTGGAACTTGAGTCGTCACAAGAATTATGCGAGAACCTCTTGCGTAACCATTACGAATTACGAACCATTAGAGATGTCGCCAACAAAGGTGAGATTCTTTACTACCGTACCAGACAGCCTGCCTCGCAGGAATCGGTAAAGAGAGGCAAGGAAATCATGGACACTGGAGCCTGGGACGAGCAGCATCTCTTGTTTGGTCCCAACTTGGAGAAGGAGAAAGAAAACTTCCTCGCCAAGCTTGCTGACAGAAAGGTCAAAGAGACGGTGTTTGAGTTCCGCAACAAGGGCCAGAGAGACGAGGACAGCATTGTTGAGTTTATGCATAAACGTCGTCGCCAGATTGCGCCTATTCAGCGTCGGGCCAAAGAGCGTAAAGAGCTTTTGGAGAAGGAGCGTATGGCCGGTTTGACCCATGGTATCGAAAACGAAATCTTGAAGGGAGATGGTGAGGTTGGATACGACAACTACGACGGTGCCGACTTGGAGGAAGTGTTCGAGGATGGAGACGAAGCATTGAAGAAGAAGAAGAGAAAGACATTCAGAGACCCAGAGTTCTTCCTCAGCCACTATGCTCCAGCACTGGTGATCCAAGACAAGCAGTTGGAGCTCTCGTCCTTCAGCAATGAAGCTGCTGCAGCCACCTACGATCTTGATAACGACGACAAGACCCAGACCAACAAGCAGATCATGCGGTGGGACAAAAAGAAAGGCAAGTACATCAATTCCCAGTCGACCGACAAGAAGTACATCATCGGAGAAAGTGGACAGAAGATTCCTGCAACCTACCGGTCTGGAAGATACGAAGACTGGAGAAAGCAGCGGAATGCCCAGCCCATCAGAACCGGTGCTGAAGAGTCCAAGACCACCGGTGCCAATGGCAGATTCAAGCACAAGAAGGTGGCAGCTCCAAAGATGCCAGACAAGTACCGTGACGACTACCACAAGCAGAAGAAGAAGGTTGAAAAGGCTCTCGATTCTGGTATGAGTGTGAAGGGTTACCACCGTCCTGGCCAGCAACAAGAATTGCGGAGTACCGAGCAGATCAGAAAGGCTAGAGAGATGAAGGATAAACGCAGGGCCAAGAACGCCCGTCCTAGCAAAAAGAGAAAGTAATTTTATTTAATAGGATTTAATACAAATACAAGCATTTCTACCTTCTGCCTCCGCCGCGGCTGTAGGGATGGTAGCCACGGTCACGGCCTCTGTAGCCACCTCTTCCACGGCCGCCAGAAGGACCAGAAGGAGGAGCCCTGCGTGGGCCCCTTGGCAATCTTTTTTGAACGTCAGGAGGGGTGGGATTACTCTCTGACCGGTTTGGAGGGCGCAGGTCACTTTCACCCTGTCGCTGAGGATTCAAAGGTTGTTGGTCAGGATTCTCCTGGTAGTCTGGCAGCTGCTGTTGCTGCTGCTGCTGATACATGTACCACTGTTGCATCTGCTGCCAGTATTGCATCATGTCTGCGTTCATCCCATTCACACCCTGGTTGTACTGGCCATACTGCCCACCGGCAGCAGCAGCACCATACTGATTGTAAGGGTTGTAGCCAAAGGCCTGCTGTTGCAGACCACCATGGTGTGCTCCTCTTGGCTCTGCACGTTTAACTTCCATAGATTTGCCTTTAAGAGTTAAAAACTTGTTTACAGTTACCCTATCAACAGCCTCTGGCGAATCAAAAGTAATAAAACCAAACCCTCGAGAACGGCCCGTGTCCTTGTCGATCATCAATTGGGCGTCGATAATGCTACCAAACTGTGAGAAGAAGTCGTGGAACTCCTTTTCGTTCACCATGGGATCGATACCTCCTACGAATATCTTACCTACCTTGTCCTGCTCTTCACGTGCGATGGCACGCTTGGGATCGATCAACTTGCCGTCCAAGACGTGGTCTCCTTGTATCACCGCATCAACAGACTTGGTATCCTTAAACGTGAGGAAGCCAAAACCACGCGACTTGCCGGTGGCACTATCTCTCATGATGGTATGGTCCACAACCTCGCCAAACTTGGAGAAATACTCCACCAAGCCCTGTTCGGTAGTGTCCCAATTGAGTCCTCCAATGAACATCTTTCCGCTGTCCCGTCCAAGGTTGGATGGTGGTGCTGGTCCCCCGAAGCCTGGGGCTGGTGCTCCTCCACCGGGGGGTCCTGGTGGTCCTGGAGGTCCTGGAGGTACGGGGGCTCCTGGCGCACCTACCCCGTGAGGAGGAGGAGGTGCTTGTTGGCCCTGGCCCTGTTGTCCGTACTGGCCGTACTGGTTCTGAGCCTGGTTCTGGTTTTGCATCTGGTTTTGCTGGCCGTATTGGTTTCCGTACTGGTTGCCGTACTGGTTGCCGTACTGGTTACCATATTGGTTTCCATATTGGTCATTTTGCTGAGTACCATATTGCGGCTGAGTTCCATACTGATTGCCGTATTGGCCATACTGGTTTTGACCTGGTACCTGGGCAGCTGCAGCAGGTGGACCTGGCACAGCCGGTTGGCTGGTGCCTTGTATCGGAGTCCCAGACACATTCTGAGTCACCAGCCCCGAATTCTGTGTTTCTGAAGTTCCTGCTGGTCCTGTTTCAGCAGGTGCTGGTGGCACAGAGGATGAATTAGCATCTGTGCCAGCTGGTGCAGATGGAGCAGACGCTGTAGCAGCAGCTGGTGTAGCAGATACCAGAGTGTCAGATTCGGATTTTTTTGTTTCGTCCTTCGTGTCCGATTGCTTTACCTCTTCCTTTGTCTCTTCTTTCACGTCATCGTCGCTGGGTTAGAATTGGTTCTTCTCGTGGCTGGTGAATCCATCACAGGCGTCATCCATAAATACTCACTAAATATCGTCAAAAAGCGCCTCGTCATCCGACATCGTAATGTCTGGTGCCTTGAGGTAGTGACAACCGATCCCACGTCGATGAGAATTGAACATCTGTTTGCTTATGTAACGGATGCTGTAATCGGATTAGACGAGTCGGTCCGGGCTGCATTGGGTGACGGGGAGGCCATTGTAATGGTAGAGGGTGGTATTGTGTCTTACGGGGCCATTGGGGTTGTGTTTGAATATTGGTTAGGGAATTTATTTTGGTTTGGCCCAGTTTCCACCTTTCTCCAATTGTGCAAAATTATGAAATTTTGATTTGTTGAAACGAAAAAATTCAAAAAACTCAAAACTGCTACCATTGGCGACAATTAACGCCAGTATCCTTCCCTGCCTCGACATTCCTCTTTTCTGTAAAAAAAATGCCGTTCTTTCTCGAATTTGCAGCTCCTCATCGCGCGACATTTTTTACTCTCTTTAGTCACTTTACTCTTCGCTGACTCGTTAGACAGGGACGCAAAGGAGTATCGTATCGGAGGTATCAGAAGAGATATCGTGCTATTGAGCTTCTAAATATTCTAAAACTGTCCACTTTTTCCTTGGAATCACTGCATTTTTCACCCATTCAGCCATTCTGCAAATCGGAACCATGATAGACTACCTCATATATTTTGCCCAAGCGTATCCAGAGTTCCGTCGAGCCGAACTCGAGTCCCTAGCACAGCTCCACAGCATCCCACTCGATCTTCTGCACCACGACCCATCTACTCCCTTTTTAATTGTCCAGTTGCGCAACGATGAAGATGCCAAAAAGCTTCTTGAACGTGCAGTTTTAGCCAGAGGCATTTATGAGCTTTGGGGAACAGGAGAGACATTGGAGACACTCCATGAAAGTGTTCGTGCAACCTCGGGCCATCGTTTTGGCGAGAAAAAGCATCATCTGTTTCGCTTTGATTTTGAAGGCTACATGGGAACCAGAACCAGAGAGCAGAAAAACGCCGTTATAGAGTCATTTGCATACTTGGGGTTCGAAGGTAAGGTAAGAATGAAGAACCCCGATGATATATACACGGTGCTAGAGTTATATCGCACCAACGGCCAGACCAAAGCAGAAACACCATTACAGCTCTGGTTGGGTCGTCAAGTCCAGCTTAGTGCTCGTTCACACGGGGTGCTTGATAAGTACGATTTGCGCCGTCGAAAGTACATAGGTACCACTTCGTTTGACGCAGAATTGTGTCTCGCCAGCTGCAACATTGCCCAGGTGAACCATGATAAGATCGTCTACGATCCATTTGCTGGAACTGGTTCGTTCATGGTGACGGCAGCAAACTTTGGCGGGCTCGCCATTGGTTCTGATATTGACGTGAGGATGCTCAAGGGAAAGGGTGACCGTGATATTGCAGCCAATTTCAAACAGTACGGCACTTCGCTCCACTTCTTGGACACTTTAACCATGGACTTTACAAACAACGCTCTTCGTGACAACTTCCCCATAGATACAATCGTGTGTGATCCGCCGTATGGAGTGAGAGAAGGGTTAAGAGTCTGTGGAGCTCGTGATCCTGCCAAGGCAGCGGGAAGAGAAGATGTGGTTATCGACGGAGAAAAAGCCCACTTGAGACGTGATTTCATTCCTCCCAAGAAGCCCTACGAGCTCTCAGACTTGCTTGTCGATTTGTTGGATTTCGCAGCTCGTCGTCTTCCCGAGGGAGGAAGACTTGCATTCTGGATGCCCACGGCCAACGACGAATTTGAGCCTCACCACGTTCCCCAGCACGAGAACTTACAGCTCTTGTATAACTTAGAACAGGAGTTCAACAAGTGGTCCCGTCGTCTTTTGGTGTACGTCAAGATGGACGAGAACTATGAGGGGAAAACCTCCAATGGGCTCAAGACCAACGTTCACTTTAGAGACAGGTACTTCAGCAAGTTTAACGAGAAGAGCAAGGCAGTCTAGTGGGTGATTCTGGACCCACTCGGCCGTCGGTTAAACGTCAAAGCGGTGCCGATTCAAAGTGCACGTTCTAAGCGCATAAAAATGGTTGCGAATTAATATAGATAGGAATGCACTTGAGGCGCTGGGGCATGCGGTGATTTCGAGGTGGGGTCTCGGGTATAAAAGGGCACCTTATGGAGCCCATTGTCCACTGATCATAACCTATTATGGCTCCCCCTACTGTTCTCGCTCCGCTGCTCACACTCCCACTTCAGGCCACCATTTCGGCCCGTCACTCGCAACAAGTCTCTGTCGACTCTGATGCAGCCAATGGAGATGTCAAGTTTGCTGACTGGGATAAATTTCGGTTTGCACCCATCCGGGAATCGGCTGTGTCCAGAGCAATGACCAAAAGGTACTTTGCAGACCTTGACAAGTATGCAGAATCTGACGTGGTGATCGTCGGAGCAGGCTCTGCTGGACTCTCGGCTGCCTATGTGTTGGCAAAGAACAGACCTGAACTCAAGATTGCTATCATTGAGGCTAGCGTCAGCCCTGGTGGTGGCTGCTGGCTTGGTGGCCAATTGTTCTCGGCTATGGTTTTGCGAAAGCCAGCCCATCTCTTTTTGGACGAGCTCAACATTGCCTACGAGGACGAGGGCAACTACGTTGTGGTTAAACACGCAGCTCTCTTCATGTCCACGTTGATGTCGAAAGTGCTTGAGTTCCCAAACGTCAAGCTTTTCAATGCCACCGCGGTGGAGGACCTCATCACTCGTCGCGACGAAGCAACTGGTGAGCTCAGAGTGTCTGGCGTAGTGACAAATTGGACGCTTGTTGCACTCAACCACGACACCCAGCTGTGTATGGACCCCAACACTATCAATGCCAGTGTGTTGTTGAGTACCACCGGCCACGATGGTCCATTTGGTGCGTTCTGTGCTAAGCGCATGCAAAGCTTGTCAGAAGAAAAGCACAAGCTTGGAGGTATGCGTGGACTCGACATGAACCTGGCCGAGGACGCAATTGTCAAGGGTACGCGTGAAGTTGCCCCAGGTTTGGTTATTGCCGGGATGGAACTAGCTGAAGTGGACGGTTCCAACCGTATGGGTCCAACATTTGGAGCTATGGCACTTTCTGGAGTCAAGGCTGCTGAGAGCGTGTTGAACGTTTTTGACGAGCGCAAGAAGCAGAATGATGAAGATGCCAAGAAGAACGGATACTAGTTGGTATATATGCCTCAATTCTTACGGTTGTATTTCTCCACTGTATCCACTGTGTTCACTATGGGTGTAGTGACGTTTTTCACTTTTATATGGCCGATTCTCACCACTATCAAAGTAATGGCTGAATTTTTAAAGTAAGTGATGCCGCCATCCTGCAAACAAGAGTTGTTCTAACACAGACCTACCAAGGCTAATGCCCGTGGTATTCCAGAAGCACCATTTATAACAAAGGTGGAGAATGTAGTCAAGCCTGGGGATGACTTCCAAAGCATAATGAGAATGTTCCTGGATCGCTTGCAGCAGTACAAGTTTATGGAGCTGTCCAAGCGTCAGCAGTTGGCTGACCTCAATGTCAAGATTCCCGATATCGAGAAAAATTTGGACGTGATTGCCAACATCAAGGAGCAGAAAAGCGAAGAGAGTACCACCATGGAGGTCAATTACGAACTCAACGATACCCTCTATACCCGGGCCGAGATAGACACAGCAAAGACAGACTCGGTGTTTTTGTGGCTTGGCGCTGACGTGATGCTTGAGTACCCGTTGGACGAGGCTGTTGCCTTACTCAACGACAGACTCGCGAATAACAAGGAACTGTTGAAGGCTGTGGAGGAAGACCTTGAGTTTTTGAAGGAGAACATAACCACCATGGAAGTGAACACGGCCAGGTTATTCAACTGGGATGTGGAGAAACGAAAAAAGGCAAAGAATGAAGCAAAGTGAAAAATAGGGTCACCAAGATAATAGAAGGTGTATGTAGCAGTGGGTCGTAATAGCAATTTTCTAGGCAAATATGTAGCAAAGTAGACTTGTATGATAGCAATAGGAAGCAGAGGAGCAGATTGTTGCTGTAGCAGTCTGGAGTAGCAGGTCTCCTTTTGAATTTAAGGCAAGAAACGGCCAAAAGCAGAGTGACCTTTGGCACAGCCATAATGTCCATGTCCATCATGTAAGACACAGAAAGTCTGTACAGCACGAATTCTATGTCCTGAACGTGTCCAAGAACTGGCTACCCAAGGGCCGGACTGGGGTTTCAGCTCGAATGCCGGCCGCCTCGTTGCTTCTCACCTCATCGTTCACCTCTTCCGGCTCATCTTCCATAGTTCTAACTGGCTGGTACCCGCCCAAGCGCAGCTGGAGAAGCCCGGAGTACCTCGTCCACATCTTCGAAGGTGACGAAACGAGGTGGTAGATGGGAAGCGGCACAGACCATCGGTCGGAGCCGACAAGAAGGTTGGAGATGAAAAGCTTGCCGACTATGATCCCAACCACACATGGAATGATAGAATGGATGCCATTGTTGATGAGAAGAAGGGTGTAGATGGCGTGGATCTGGAAGTGGTTGGTGAGGTTGAGTTCCAGGAAAAAGCCAGCGGAGGAAGAAGGAGCAGTGGGTGTAGCAGAATGGATGTCAGAGTCCAGGTCTACCGGCTCAGAAGCAGCCAAATCGGCACCCTCGTCATTCTTTTGCGGCGTAAGCTGAATCTTAAAGTAGTAGCTCACGGGAATGTACTTTCCATAACACATGTACAAGGAGGATACCACTCCCAATGGCCCTGGAATGGCCTGATTGAAGAATGTAGCATGGTACTCGGACAGCAAGTACCGCGACACCAACGGCAACCGCAAACGAGACACGAAATACTGCGCCAAATTGACCAATAGTTGACCCAAGCTCATGGCAAGAAAACAGAGTGCACCATTGTACAACAAAAACAAACTGATCACCAGCAAATACTTGCGAGAGCCAAACAACCTCTCCAACGTCTTGAAGTGGAACCACAAGAGCACCGTCAACAAGTAATCACTCTCATTAATGACAGATAACTGGTATGTTGCCACGCGCCAATACTGGTTATAGTCCACTATGAACGGATCTATGGCCAAAACAAAAAAATGTTTGTACTGGAGGACCGCCACCGCCACAGCAATAACAGTGGTCAACACACAGAGCAGTCTGGACACCGGCGTGTTGGTGAAACCACGGATGGGGGTGATCTGGGCCATGGTGGGAAGGTATGCAGGAGACGGCTGTCTGACCCAGTGGTGGTGAGGCGCGGCTCGGTGCAGGACGGGAACCACTTTCCATCCTGCATGCACTATGTGCAGGGAGGGCTACGGCCCCGCGACCTCAAATTTTTCACGAAACTTTTTCTCTCTTCATCACCATGGGTAAAGACCACACTACCAAGCAGCACGCCAGATCTGGCCACAGAACTGCCCCAAAGTCTGACAACGTCTACTTGAAGTTGTTGGTTAAGTTATACTCCTTCTTGGCTCGTAAGTATACCATCTCGACATGATGAAGGTTTTTTCATCTTTGGCTGGAAGCTTTTTCAGCCTAAACCACACTTTGCAGTGTGTAGACAGCCACAGGGCTGTGCCCGTCGGCTTCTGCGAGTGCATTCGTGTGCGTCTTTGAGCAGAATACTAACTACCAGGTCGTACCGATGCTCCATTCAACAAGGTCATCTTGAAGTCTTTGTTCTTGTCCAAGATCAACAGACCTCCTGTGTCTCTTAACAGAGTCGGCCGTGTGTTGAGCCAAAAGGGTGTTGCTGACAAGACCGTTGTCGTTGTTGGTACCGTCACCGACGACATCAGATTGTTGGAGTTCCCCAAGGCCACCATTGCTGCCTTGAGATTCACCTCCTCTGCCAGAGCCAAGATCGTCAAGAACGGCGGTGAGGCCATCACCTTGGACCAATTGGCCATGAGAGCCCCTAAGGGTCAAAACACCATCATCGTCAGAGGCCCAAGAAACTCCAGAGAGGCTGTCAAGCACTTTGGTTTCGGTCCTCACTCTGGTAAGGCTCCAAGAATCAAGTCCAAGGAGTTGAGAGCTGAGTCCGCCAGAGGTAGAAGAAGATCGAAGGGTTTCAAGGTTTAAACTAGATCTGTGTAGCTTTAATATATCAGTCGTGTACAGATTACACTTTTGTAGAGCGTTTTTTTTTCGCCAAATCAAACCAAATCACCACAACATACTCAATTGATGCTGCTGTTGCCGGCTGGCTGGCTTCTGCATCCGTCCGAGATCTTGCATGCCATTATCGACCACCTCTGCTCCAGCCAGTTGCTCCACCCCTCCGATGAGGATCCATACACCATCTCCTGTAACACGAAACATAGCTGCAAAAACTATGTTGATGCGGTCAGACTTTCTTCTACATGTCGCTATCTACGGGACTTTTTTGGTCCATACTTGTTTCACCTGGTTAGCATAGTGCGTGATACACATATAGACTCCATTTTACAGGTTCCAAAGTCGTCAAAACCATCCAAATCTCCCTTCGATGGTCTTCCAGGGCAGTTCAAGACCGCCAGAAATTACGTTAAGACTTTTGAAACAGACAATATTGACTTAGCATGGCTCTTTCTGCTGCTATCGTCCCTTATCGTACTAGGAAATTGTTCTGGAAGTGGACTTGTTCCAGATTCGCTCCGCTCCCTTACCGTCACTGCTGGCACGTTGATCAACTGCCCAGATCTCTTACAAACGGTTTCTAGACTTGAGTCGCTTCACATATTATGTGCATTCTACGATCTAGATGATAGAGGACTTTCTCCCATAACAGAATGTCTCCAGGGTAACCATTTGAAAGAACTAGACTTGTACTTTGGACGACCTTCATACTTCACCTATACAACTTCCATGGACCTCCTCATAGAAGGAGTATCCTCACCAAACATAGAGCGTCTTGGTTTGCATCTTATCCGTCGTTCCTTCCAAGAGAATGACCGGAATTGGCCCTGCAACAGCTATTCTCATGTGTCCCAGCAGCTTCTAAAGACACTACTTCTGTCAAGAGCGCATTCCTTAACTATTGATATCGGCATTCTAGTGCAACTACAGTTCTCGGAGCTGGAAGATTTCAGCCTTCTAAAGCTGCCGAAGAAACCAACCTGTCTCACTCTCATAGACCCATCATTTACGTTTCACTCGTGGCACGTACTAAACAATCACAATTTGGCACGACTATTCCAAACCCTCGAAATCAAAGAATTCCAGTGGAAGTACGGCGAGGTGATTGACGAGTCCTATCTCCAAGCCCTAGATGCTGCTGTAAGTTCAGTTGACCGTATTCGAGATACCAATGGCTGCAAAATCGACATTCTACAACTTGAAAAATGCTGGTCTGTTTCAGACGACACATTGATAAGACAGCATCTACTGTCACCAGAAACACACCCAACAGCCACTGTTAGAAGCCGTTACAGCTTCAATTCTCCCCGCTACAGAGTCCCAGAAACTTTCAGCGTTACCTATGGGCAAAATGGAAACACCTCCATACACCGCATTGAAGAAAGGGACGAAAAAGAGGCTGAAGGCCGCTTCTGGGCTCAGCAACGCACCTTGCTTGACATGCAGCAGTACTGCCTTCCACAGCGCAAGCGAAGCAGCATATGGGACTGATGTCGATCAGCGGACCTCGTCACGTGCCCGTGACTGCGATATTCACGAGGGCTATTTGAAACTGCACACCACGTCCTGCACGCAAGTCCAAGCAGCGAAAAAAATTCACCACTCGTTTGACTGAGAACTCGTGAAATAATAAGACAACATGGCTGGTCATTCCGTTAGGTAAGTAAAGCTACGGAAACATCTATTCTAGCTATACGATGTGAGGACAAGCGAACTTGAGACGTAGAGCGACGTGATTTGTGACATACGCCGATTTGATTGAATCTGAAAAATTGTTCAAGCCATACAGTTTCCTGTTGACAGCATGATACCAATGATTCCGATGAGTAAACCGGACGTTACAGTTCTAGTTCACCTCAACATCCCAAGCTCCAGCTTCATAGCTCTTTTCTAGACCACATTACTAACATTCAGAGACGTCGAAGCTCAGGACTTTATTAACGCTTACGCCCAATTCTTGCAGCGTCAAGGTAAGTTGGAGGTTCCAGGTTACGTTGACATTGTCAAGACCTCCGCCGGTAACGAATTGCCACCTCAAGAGGCTGAGACTTGGTACTACAAGAGAGCCGCTTCTGTTGCCAGACACATCTACTTGAGAAAGCAAGTTGGTGTTGGTAAGTTGAACAAGTTATACGGTGGTGCCAAGAACAGAGGTTTCAGACCTCACAAGCACGTTGACGCTTCTGGTTCTATCAACAGAAAGGTCTTGCAATCCTTGGAGAAGATTGGTGTCGTTGAGATCTCTCCAAAGGGTGGTAGAAGAATCTCCGAGAACGGTCAAAGAGATTTGGACCGTATCGCTGCTCAGACCTTGGAGGATGACGAGTAAGCATCAAGGGGATTGGTGTGATATTATGTAGTCAACATTAAAAGTTGGTACTAATTTTGTATACATAATGAAATTAGCAAGCATTGCAGGTTATAATTTGTACTATACATACTGGAGACATTTTTCAGCTATACTCTTCACTTCGGCTTCTCTGGCCATTAACCCTACTTCTTCTGGAAGTCCTAGCCACCCCAAAGGCGTTTGCTCGGGTATAGAATTGATCCATTGAGATACGGATTCAAAGTTTGGTTCTGGAACCGGCATTGCTTCATCTTTGACCAAACTATACTCTTTTTCAAGTGCTTCATTGCAGAAAATGGTGTTTGCCAACTGTAACAGGTAATCGCGTTCGCTCCCCGATACGATAAGACCCCCATAAACAATATCTCCTATCATGTAGCGAATATAGTTCCAAGGAATAGATTCTTGTAGTTCGGGAGCGTTGAAAGTATCCATTAATAAACGCACTCCAAATAAGAGCGTATTGTCGTTCACATCGTACTTTTGCACCTCGTTGATCGTTGCATATCGCAAGCGTTCCAAAATCACTGAATGATACCAAGTAAGCAAAATAATCACCTTCTTTTGTGCATTTTTCACTGTCTGGCTCTCTAGCAACTCGTTGACCGACTTGACAGAAACCTGAACATTACTTCGAAGACTTGGCGGTGTCTCAAACATCAATATATGTGCCAGTTTGAGCAATGCACTGGGAAGAGTTGAGGATAGAGAACAAGTCACAAAGAGCCTGAACGATGGATGCAAACTAAGGCTCAGAAACTTCCTGGGAAGCGTAGTGAGCCATTGCAGTGCTAAATGTCCATTTTGAATGAGTATCCACCGTCCTGCAAGGGCTGCTCCTTCAATTTCCATATCCGCTGTTTCTGTTCCCTCAACAGTACCCATTGAAATAACTGATAGATTAAAGCCGTTAAGCCGGGAAAGACGTTCAATCGTTAAGGAAGGATCTGATCCCCTCAGAGAAGGTAGTATAAACACATGTTCATCTTTATCAATCACCCAGTCTTTGAAATCAAATTGGTATTGGAAAAAATGGATCCCCAGCTCTGACCCAAGCTTTATCATTTCAGTCAAGACTAGATCTGACCAGTTTGATCCTTTCCTAGAAGGGCTAAAAAGGGCATGCAACATTCCGGATAGAGGATTCAAATTCTCATTATTAGCACATAAGCTTTGAAGTTCTTCCAGACTAATGTCTCTTGACTTTACGCTCGTTCCAAACCACAAATGAAGAGAATCTTCCAGTACACCGTGAACAACGCCATCCAAAACAGCACGATAGCATTTGTCAGTATTGTCGCCCTGTTCGACAGACAAAAATACTCGATATAACGTGACAGCTGCAATAACACGGTCTTGTTGCGTCATTGTTGAATTGATCCATTTGAATGCTTCTCCATATAGCTTTTTGATGAATTCAGAGGACCTAGGATCTATTCCCCATTGAAGCAGTTGAGTAAAAAATGTCAACAACAATGTCAATGAGAAATTATAGAAGCAACTAATCCCAGAGAAGAACGTAAACGCTTTAAAAATCTCCCGAACATGTTGTGTGGTACGAGCATAACCTTTGCAGACACTCTGTACTTCTTGTAGCACTTCTCCAGCCATCTTGTATCTCTTGTCAATATCAATAGCTTTTTTCTTAATTTCTTCCAATGAGTCAACAACAGTATCATTTTCAAGGAAGCGACCGTCCGCTTCATTCAAGGCCGTTAATAGGTCAGAATCGATATCATGCAAGAGAGCCTCATACCTCTCTTGCAAAGCTGTTGAGTCATTCCTCTGTATCTGAATGTCACGATTGAAGGTTTCCAAGACTAAGTTTAGCACTTGAGATTTTATGCTGTGGTCTGTAATAGTAAAATTGACCATTAAAACTCTGCTAGCGACGAAGCCATCGAGGTTTAAGCTGGGGTCTTTACTGTGCATAAACAATTTGAATCCTTGGGTTACATCAACTTCATTAGAGTTGATATTGACGACTGTTCTGCCTCCATTTCTTTGATAGTCTTTCCTAAGAATTGGATCCAAGTTATGATTGTAAAATTCAGTATCTTTGATCAAAATTGGAGTGCCGAATTTAAGTGCGTTTTCAACAGAGGTCATATAAGTTGGATCAAGAAAACTAGTGACCAAAGTTTTCTGCGGTGAATTCAAGTTAGAAAGGAAACCCGGAATTGTCTCTTCTGGATCAATGATAACTGGAACATAGCCAGTTCCTATAGCTTCCTCAATGATTATTACATTCTGAATGTTCAACTCATCCTGTGGTAAACCACAGTCATTCCACAATAGCTTCCTATCCGGCTTAGCTAAAGATTTCAAGTCGGACTTAGCATCGTCGAAATTGATGCCCGATGCAAGTAGCTTTTCCGCCCATGGCATCATAAGAGTCTGCCTAGCATGCTCGTCAAGAGCACCCGCATACACCAACTTGGCTGCGCTCACGATAGAATTGCCCACCAAATTGCTTCTAAGGGATCCAAACGTTTCAATTGTTGACTGCCAACGGTCCTTCTCAGAATTGAGACTGTCAATCAAACGTAAGCTTCGGCTCATTTTATTTTCAACTGAAAGCATTTCCAGTCTCAAGGCTTCAGTTTCCCTTATAAGTAACATGTACCGCTCTTTTAGAGACACAACTTCGACATCTAACTCTTTGATCATTTGATCAATTGCAATAAGCTGCGCTTTCGTCTTTCTAGCATGGGATTCTATCAGCGTTACTTCCTTTCGAAGAGGCTCAATCTTATCAAGTATTGTTGCATACGATAATTGTGCTTTCACCCAGGCCAATAAAGGGCCACAAGCTTTACTGGCTCGGTCAACAGTTTCATATGTGTAGTCTGGCCGAGATAGGTACATGTTTTCCATGTACTCTAACAATTCCGGGGTAACTTGCTTTTCATTGTCAAAGCCAACAATATTAGGAATGAAATCATCTCTTCGTATAATCAACTGCACATCACGCCATGTAGTTGCTTCATACCCGAGTAAAATGCAAACAGATTCCATGGTCATCTTGACAGCAGCTGGTGGATTTCCCATGCTTCTTAATTCTGTGAGGTGCTGCTTCTTGATGTTTTGAACACCCTTCTGGGCGGCAAGAACTGCCGGTTCTGCATCAGCAAGATCAGTCATCACAATCTTCCGACGTTCCTGTATTTCTTTCTCCTGTCGAGCTAACGCTCTCTGTGTCTCAACTGAAAATTCTTGCCTTCGTTCTGCTTCATTCTGGTCAGTCAATAACTTATTCAAAGTATTTCGAGCCTCTTCGTCTTTTTCCGAAAGTTGTTGCTTTTTATCACTTAGCTGTTGCTTTAGGGCCCGTACTTCCAAAACTGCTCCTCGCAAACGATTTAGACCATTTGTGGTATGTGATTGCCTCTCTTCAAGTTCAGAAGCTTGGCGTCGATAAACATTCAGAAAGACGTCAAGTAATCGAACAAAGTTGGCAGGAGAAAGCATTCCTACTGTGAGAATCGGGTCATATCCACAAGCAAACTTCACGGCATATCTGTGAACCGCAACTAAAACATCACAAACCACTTCGTACAAGCTTGACACACTGTCAGGCACGTACGTGCGGAACGAATCTGGAACCCTATAATCAGAAGAATCAATGGGAGTTTTCTGCACAACGTGTAGAGCAATTTGGAACATAGAGTGGTCTGACCAGTCGCCCATCCAGCTAACAACGCACCTATTCAACAATGCTGGCGAGGAAATAATCCTGGATGAATCACTCATCGTGAAGATCACATGAAGGTTAGCCGATATTTGTGATCTAAACCACCCATAAAGTTCGCTCTCCGTTTCTAGCGATAACCCTTGAAGTTGCGATTGTTCTTTGCAAAGTGAATATAACGAATGAAGGTCTTCCCCTTCAAATAGTCCAGGCGCTTCAGAATTTGCGAGAATACTGTTCATTCGTTCAATGAACGAGATGTCGATGATACTACACTCATCGATCATCAAACAGAGTCCTTCTCCCTTTGCACAAGCACGAAGAACCGTCCGCAAGAAATCTTCAAAATCAGAAAGGGTAGAGTCACGGTGTGTAACTAGCTGAAATACTCGAAGACCGTTCATCCATGATACGAATCTGCAAAGAGTACTGCGGCCACTTGCGGACGGGCCAACCAAGATCATATGTCCTTGTGGCTGCCTCAAGACTCTATCAATGCGAAGCACGTAATCCATCAAATCATCGTACACAAGAAGATTCATTTCTTTCTCTTCTTCGCCAAAGAGCTTCAATCTCTCATTAATCAAGCTCATCAAGTCCAAGGGTTTTGACTCTTCATAACGCAGGGTTAACCATGTTGAGTAGAGCAAGGGACCCTTTAGGACCTCGTTAGCGCTTAGGCCAGGAAAGTTTCTTTCAAGAACTGACTTGAACTGGTCGTCCACCCATTGTCGATCAGTTTCATGTTTCAATCTATCAGAAAATATACGCAAGCCTTCATGATACCAAGCACGTAATAGACTTGATACCAGACTGTATTCTTTTTCTTGAAGAATTACTAGAACGCCTTTGCACCATCTGGTTAACTCTCTAGGAGAATATACGTACAAGGTGCCGTCTTTCTGTGGCAAGTAATTCAGGCACAGGTAGTATACTTCTAGCATAGACTCTGTCATGTGGCTGGAAAATCCTTTCAAATTTGGAGCTAAATGTAATAAAGCTCTGTTGAATGTCAAATAAATTTGGCGCAATGATTGTTCCCCTGGATGATCAACCATTACTATAGAAGCGTGCCTTAAGAAGCGATCTGGCAAAACATTTCTTCCCTGATCAGTGGAAGGATTACACGCGCCAACAAACTGAATGTTGTGTAGTTTCACCCATTCGTTTCGTAGCCAGAAGCCCTTCCATTCAATTAATTGACGCAAAGCAGCGATTATGTTTTGACTTCCATACCTGTCGTAAGCAGGGAGATTAATTTCATCACAAAATACCACTGCCCACTTTCCTGTTAATTTCGGAGAAAGGATCAAGTTATTGTTTTGTCTTTTGTAAACACAATGAGTTTCAAGCGATTTTATCAAAAGTTGGGGAGGTGAATCCTTCGAGAAATTAAGGGGAATAACATCCATGTTTGGGGAACGGCGAAGCGCTTCCATGACCGTCATTGTCTTACCTGATCCAGGCGGACCACATAAGATTATTGGTTCATGTTCACTTAATAGAGAAAATATGAGATCCTCATGCCTAAGTGTATCCAACGTAGGAACCACTGTATCAGCATTCATGACATCTAGTGGCTGAATATCCAGTTGGACCAAATTTGCACTCCATGGTCGCCATGCTCCCGTGGGAAGCGATATTCCATAATCGATACAAATGAACTCATCATTAATCTCAATCCGCTCTTTATTCCATGGACATCCCATGATATATCTTGAAAAAGCTTCTTTTTCTTTAAGTGGGCAATCACCTGCAATTGCCCAGGTTAGGGAGAGCATGGAAGCTTTATGGAAAAACCTTTGAATGTCTTCTCCTGAAAAGTAATCCTTTGTACTCAATAATGCTTTGAAGTAGGATTGTAAGCGAACGAAATAAGTTCTTATTGCCCGGATTTTATTGAACTCCATGATGTGCAGTTGGTTGTTGGAAAATTGAAGGGCATCAAGTATTATTTCATCGTATTTGGATTGACCCATCTCCTCATGAAGGTCATCTAGCTCGATACCACCGGATTTAGCATAACTCTCCACTTTCTGCTGAAAGTTAAACTTTTGGTACGTAAGTGCCATTCCAGGAGTAACACTTCCTTCATTAAAGTACACCATTCCACATCGAGTTACTGTAGCGGGAGTAGCATATTGTAAGCTCGAAACTTCAAATATGATTCGGACATTTGGTGGCAACCTTATCCTCTCACCATTAGGAAGGGTAAGCAATCGATTATCATCTAGAACACTGTTCAAGTTTTCAGCCCATTCAGGATCGACATCACCGTCAAACGTAATCCAAATTCTTTTGCTGACCTCTCCACGTAGGTTGTTACTTATACGTCGCAATATGGATGTGAATAACCCATCACTCCAGTCTCTCGTGATCGGATCCAATGAGCCAAATAGCTCATCCTTGGACATAATTTTGCAATCGATAACATAGTTGAGATTCTCAGTGCCATCCAACTGTTCAAGTGCCAGAAATAATATACTTTGGGCCACAGTTTTACCTGATGCGGACGGGCCTAAGCATATGATACCTTGGTGATTGCGCTGAACCTGGTGTAGCTGCACAACATTTTGAAGGAAAGATTGACTTGGGACTAATCCACGGTCATGGCAGATAGTGTTAAGCTTCTCAACAAATAATGCATCTCCGAGTTCAACGGATACGTCGTAGAAGTATCTTTCAACCAACTCATGAAAGACTTGTACATCGGCTTCGACTAATTTGGGCAATATCGTTTCATAGAGACTGCGTAATACACAAATTTCCTGCTTGGAATCAGAATGAGTATCCGCGTCTAGCTTGTAAGATTTTAAGAAATAAGTTCCAGAGCAGTCGATACAGCGTTTCAAAGCTCTTAGACCAAAATCATAATGCACCTGCTTTGTAGATAGCGAAGCCAAATCATGTAGGAATGATACGAGACGAACAGATAGTTCTTTGGCATTGACAAAGTTACGCGACGAAAGAAGCACTTCCGCTATAATACTTCTGTCTGGTTCATCCATCGAAATTCCCACAAATAATCGTTTAAGATTTTCTGGAAGTTCATAGCGCCCAGCATAGCCAGGGTTCATAGTAATAAAGAGTGCAGTATTATTGTTGACTTCAACCTCCTTGTTGGCTAAAATCACCAGAGGTGATTTCTCAACGAGAGAAGATTCAATTTTTTCAATCTGAGATGAAACAGCACTAAGAATCTTGTCATTCAACCTGTTAAATTCATCAAAACAGCCCCAGCAGCCAAGACGACAGATACCAACAAAGAGCCGACTCATTGCTTGAAAATCGTAAGTTTCGTCGCAGCAAAAGAGGACCACCATCTGTCCGAGGTTGTAACCTAGGGACTTTATTGCTTCTGTTTTACCTGTGCCTGCTGGACCAAATGGTGCACCTCCTAATTTATGAGCTAAGGCACCAATCATTGTAAGGTTGCACTTGTCAATTAAAGGAGTATAAGCAAGTTTTTCAGGTATTCCAAGGTATTCAAACCCGTAGGTGAAAGAACCACCGGCTTGAGTAACTTTCAAGCTCGTAGTCAAGGACTCACTTGACAGGTCGAGGTGGTATAACTGTTCCCTTCGCAAATGGAAAACAGAATGTTCACTCTCCATATCCTTTAGAGAGAATAATATATCCCTGTTGTGTACCTCTTCTATAATTAAGTGCTCAAGTTTTCTTCGATAAGAATCACTGACTTCTGCAGAGTAAGTAGTCAATAGCGAAAGAAACTTGTTTTGAACTTCGATAATTTCGACGAGAGTGCCTTCAGAAATAGAACGCTGTACCTTTTCTGTAAACTTGATCTTACTGACGAGAAACTGAACTTGACCTGGTACTTTCATGATAAAGCTGCGAGTTGCATTAGGATCAGGACACTCAAATAGAGAACCATACTCGTCCAAACTGGCTCTTGTGGAACTGGCAAGCGAGTACTTAATTTGGTAGTCGAGTTCTCTTAGCCAATCGATCAACCTTTCATATTTCGCTAGAGGTACCAGGTTCACTAATTGAAGGTGTTCATCGTCATCCGAGATTACTTCAGATATGATATTATCATCAACAACCAATGCAACAATTCCAGGAAACATTTTTCTGATATGCTTATTGATGGTAGTTATATCTTCAGAGCCGCCCATAAGTTCGAGTAAATCTTCATTACCAATTAAGTAAAACCGAGGAAATAACTCTCTCTGGCCTTCCAAAAAGTCATTTAACGCCCGAGTTACTTTTTGTAAGGACTCCCATAACTCCTTGAAAAGTTGAGACACATTTGGAATTTCCAAAATGGACCGAGCAGAGTCCAGGCTCTGAATTCTTTTCAATATCTCAAAAAATTCATAAGTTATGTTTTGAAACCTGGTACTTTCGATCGGTAAAACCGCTCGCACTTCAGTTTTGTTTCGTCCAAAAACACCATATAAGTATACCCAAGCTCTCTGTATCTCCACAAACATGTCAAGTAGAGAGATAAAAAGATTAAGTCGATTCTCAAATAAGGTAGCCTCCGTCTCGAACGCCTTGAAGTAAGTAGAGCTTTTCATCGATGAGATAGTTCGAATATCATGGTCACAGTGATTAAGAACGTCTTTCCCATTACGGACCAACGAGCAGAGTCCCTCAAAGTCATAATAAGTGAACGTGAGAGCCATCCACTTTTCTTTCATCTCTTCAAGTGACTGCTGTAGGGTCAGTTCGGCCGAAGCCTGACTCAAAATTGAATTAATTCTTGTTTTGTTCTTCTCTAGGTCTAGGTCCAAAATGGTGCCCCAGGTAATATTTTCATATTCAAAATTAGGCATGTCAAGCAATGACGCAATTTGTTTCCAATGGCGGCTTTTAAGAGAGCCCACCTTCAAGTCATTTATCATTCTGAAGTTCTTTAGGAACGATTTGATGGACCTCTGCATGTCTTTGATAGTGACAAAAGTCTGTGCCACTTCTCCCAAATCCCTTAAGCCCTTCAAAATACTTTCAAGCTCCTTACGGACATGGAGAGGATCTTTTGTAGACCACAGTAAGGATTTCACGTATTCGAGAGAATTCCAAGAATTTAATATCAGAGTCCAAACCCTCTTGCTATCCATAATCTGACTCTCAATCGATTGAAGAATAGATTGGTCAGGTAAGTTAACTGTAATATTCATGAAGCCTGCAGTGACTTCGTATGCCTTGCAAAGTTGCTGGAGATCTCCACATTGAACAATATAATTCTTTAACATTTCAAAGACGAGCTGGGGCAGACCCAGACTATACGAGGGCCCCTGCGTATGCCATTCATCCTTAAATACGGTTATCAGATCAGCTAGTGACTTCGAGGCGACTTCGATCTTCGAGGAAATGTCGTCAGTGATTGTGGATAATTGATTTAGACGTAGATTTCTTAGACTTTGAAGCACAGCAAGGCGGTTATACAACTGCTCCGGATCAGATTGACGAATTGAGCTGTCTCGTTGCAATTGGTTTGCTTCTAGCGTGGTGTAAATCTGCTTTGCGATAGCACAGGTTCCATTCCAATCCTTCAATTTATGGTCCATTTCGACAATTAGCTGAACAAAAAGAACTTTCTTCTCAATAGTGTTTTTAGTTTCAAATGAATATTCAAGAGCCGTTATCGATGAGTTTACGTCCAAAAGAACAGAAGTCAATTTTTCTCGCAATATAGCTGACAATACACCCAAGAAGCTGGTATAAAACTTGTCGAACCTTATTTGTGATCTGGATATGATACGAGATAAATCAAGACTAAGGCAACCTTTCACATACTTTGGTGTTTCTAAAATACTTGCTGCACGAGACACTGATTGTGAGAGGAGGTGCCAGTCTTTGAAAGACCCGAAACCACCAAAGACTTGTTTAGCTTGATCTTCGTTTTCGATGTCTATGTCCCATAGGTTCAGAAGTGCTATCCACGAAGCATAGTAGGCATCGATGTCCACAATAAGCAGTTCGATTGTTTGTAAAGTAGAACTTATGTCCGCACTTACTGAATGAGATATTGAGAAGTCTCTCACTTCCTTTCCTGGGCCAAGTGTGATGTGCTTTTGCTTTTCAACAATCTGAATCAAATGGTTCGCTTGTGATACAAGCAGCACCTTTGTAGCATGGAACGGAGGATATACTGCAATGTATTTTCCTTCGAATGATGCAACGTGAGATTGAGACAAATGTTCCTCACCTTCAGTTACAGATCGAGCAAACGACTTGAGAATATTTTGGCACTTTCTTGCCAATATGCCGCCCACTTCTGTATTAATTTGGGACTCAAAAGAATCGATTGCATCAGAATCACTTAACACTACCTTGCGTAGCTCCAACTGGATCGAATTAAGTACTAGTTCAATGGCTTTGTGCGAATAGTCACTCTTTTCTAAATCATCAAACATGGACTGCAACCTATTGTCAAAGTCATTGAATAGAGTAACCTTTTCATGCAAAACACCAATCAGTCTTTGAAAGTCACCAAACGCAGCGAGAGCTTGCGATTCAATAATACTATCGCCAGAAAAGGCAAGCTCGTTTAGTTCTACCACATTTTGAAAGTGCAACCACTTAAACGTGCTAAGCTTGGTGCTATTATGGAACACTTCGGTAATAGGATTTATCAATAGTCTTTGAGCAACCGAATTCTTGCGCGGAAGTGTAGACTCGTCTCCGAAACCTGTAAATATTTCTTTAACAAAATCTATGCCTTCTTTAATTGAAACTGCAATGCTAATGACAGGGGCAATATGACTCAAAGTTCTATCCACTGTCAAAGGAATTTCAAAACCTTGTTCAGAAAACTCCCGAAAATTACGGTAGGCGTCGAGTAATGTTGGTTCAATATCAACCAGGAAATCTCTTGAATCGACACTAGAAATCTTGAAAATGTGGCTGTTAATGTATGAATTAGCTTTGATTAGAGTCGATTTTTTGACATGCTTGAGCCATTCTTCAAAAATTGTTTGAGGATCAATGGTAACCACAAACGATTCCAAGTCCTTCTCTAGCCGTGTGCCAATGGTATAATGTTCCCAATGCCCAACAGCCCTGACTAGAACGTCCTTTATGAAATTTACTCGAACTAGAAGTCCCTTACTGAAGTTAAAAGAGGCTGTAAGGTCTCGGGTTTGATTTGTTCGGTCCAGCGAAAATTCGGGATTGAGACTAATATTTTGAAGAATCTCAACTTCATCCTGAGCGACTTGCAAGATTCTAATTTTATCAGCGTCTAATAATAGACTTGGGAGGATATCTTCAATACCTTTCTTTGAGTAGTCATTCAAGATCATGGACATCTGAAAGGTATCCAGACATGCACGAAGCTTCGTGCTATACATGGAGCGTAATTGGAATAAGGCATCAGAATAGTACTCTTCATATATCTTTTCGTTGTTTTCCCATTGAATGCAGCCCTTGTCCGTAAGGTCGAAAGGATCAGCATCATTTTTAAGGTGCAACCACGACTGGCGTAAAAGGTGGATAATATTGCTCTCCGAATATGCTACCTGAACGGTGAGCATTAATTCTTCATGTTTATGGCGCAATTTCTTTAATTTTGTTAGTTTTTCCTTAAGGATACCTGACGTTGTCTGATCTACCTTAATAGCAGAAAACCGCTCATCTCTTTTTCGAGAAAGCTCACGTAGTAACTCAACAATGGACATAACGCTATCATCAAGGATAGTTAACAAAGTTCGAGTTTGTTCAATTGAGGCGTCAAACTGCCTACCGTCTAGCGCCAAAATGTCCTTGACTCGCAAAGTTTCTGTCATCTTATTGACTATCTCATTTGCAAGTGCAGTAACAAGGTCAATAGAGCGGGAGGTAGGAAAGTTTTCATGGTTTCTCAATCTTCTGAGATATGCAAATACTGTTTGCGTCGCAGATTCTAGTTTTGCAAGTGCTGCTTCATCCTGACCTGAAATTGAGAGTACTCCGTCAATTGGAAGGTCCTTCAAGATGTCGTTCATTTGTTGGGATCTAGCGAAGGCCTCATCAAGACCAGTGTCATTTTCAAAACTAGCAACCACTCTCTGTCGCTTTCCCAAGGTGAGAACTTGCAAAGACTGACGGACCTCTTTCGAGGCGATCTGCTGTTTTATGGCTTGTACGGCTAGTTCCATGGACTTCCAAAAATGTATGTGGTCTGTGATAGACTCGCCGTCCTGCGGCGAGTGGTCTAGAGTGGAAACATTCTTGATCTGCCGGATCCAGGAGATAACAATATTATTCACTTGGTTTAGTATCTCAGGGTCTTCAGCCAACGCCTTCAAGTCCGGATTTGGAGTGTGTGCAAGATTTTTTATAGACGGGTGAACAGATTGTGCCAAGTCTGGAATCTCAATGGTTTGTTGAAGGTGTTGTAAGGCTAAAGAAAGCTCATTGAATTTCTTCCGAGTCATTCCTAGCGACTGTCCGAGGTTATCGTGTGAGTCGGATACAATGCTTTCAAAGTACGGGACCAAGCCTAGACTCAAGAGCGAATGAACGGTTTCGAAGCTTTCATCACCAGAAGCACCAAGAGGAACGGTCCACAAGTGTAAGTCAGAAACCTTGAATATTCCCTTTGGTTTTATGGCAACAAGCAAGGTGGTATACTGCAGACGGAAAGGAGCAGTGGAGTCATCCATTACCTCTGCTGCTGTCTTATTGGCAGCGATGTAAATAACGTCAGATCTGGCGGTAGAAGTAAACAGTTCTAGTCTTTCATTAGTGTCGGTGATTTGCACCGAATCCAAACCTAGGAAACGGGATACATGATCTAGAAATGCAGGTTTGCTCATTGAGCACGAAATAGTGGACTCTATTATATTCACCGTGTGGTTTGTATCCAGCTGATACGCGACTTGGTAATGGAAAAGTGTTGATACTGCAAAACAAGGTGTAAATAATTACTTATGTAATGTCTACCATTCTGGCTGTGGTGACTCAATTCAGTGGAATTTATACGTGGTAGTCGGACTTATCGACAATTGGCAACAAATTGTTCCTTTCTTCAATTACTAGACCAATTAAAATATGTTGCTATTCATGCAATGTTCTCAGAAAGTTGGTTAGAACCAGCCTAAAAGCACATACATGGCTCTATCTACAATTGCGTTCCTTTATACGTACCACGGTACTTCATAGTTATACAGCAGTATCACCATACCACGTCTCTTGTTGCTTCCTGATACAATCAAAATTGGCAGTATCTCTCTTCTCATTATTAGCCACATTGCAAAAAAGTTAAAGCTAATTTCAAATATGCTGTAGGTCAACCAGCTACCTATTTCGCGCCAATAGAGTATATAGTAAGGATCTGGATCATTATTGTCTGTTAGTTTCATGTCTAATAACTCCTTCTGTGTTGCATTACGTCAATATACCGAATGCCAAACCAACATTCCTCCTACATTGTATATCACATGATTTTAGCATAAACCGAAGACTCCAGCTGACAATACCGCCACTAGGATTGAACTAATAGATGTTGTTGCATACTGCCTTACCCTTGTTAATCCTGAAGGAACCACATTCGTACACCAAATGCAGGATAAGATAACTGATCTATGCAGGTGCTTCTCTGAGTGCTCAGACACCAATGGGAAAAGGGAACAAGTGGGAACCAAGCCCGGAGAATCGGCTGGTCATTCGTATAAGACGTTGCAGCAAGTGATTACATTATGCATACTACTGTGAATAAGTGTTGATACTAGTCCTGCATTTAGTCTATATTGGGAAGAGAACTATCTATTATACATTACTCATACTTGTTGGGGAAGCTGAGGATGGAACGAGCAGCTTCTTTGGTCTTGTTGCGCAAGCCGAAACTTTTAATGGACCGGCGTGAAGGACGAGCAGAATTCTCGAGTGTGGGATCTTCCATTTGCTTGAGCCACATTCTGGCACCAAAGAAGAAAACAATAACAATGAAGATCATTACCGCAAGAATAGAAAAGAACCAGCGGAGGTTTGAACCATCCTGACCCGGAACCCTGACGTTCATACCGAACAAACCGGTAATAAGGTTCAAGGGCACCAACATGGTACCGATGAGAGTCACTTTAGACAACATCTGTGTCACCATGTTGTTGGAATGGAACGACTCCACTTGCAACTGTGCGAGGTAGTTGCTGTGCGAGCGACTGAAGATCTTCTCATACGCCAAAAGGTTCTGAAACATGGTAATTACGTGATCCTGGATATCACCAAGATAAAGCGCAATATCTGCTCGGGGTTGTGCTTTACCAGAGACGAAGGAAGGGTATACTGGAGTACCGGCACCAGAAGCGGGGGTTCCGGTCGTGAGTCCGGGTGGTACGCCAGGAGGGAACCCTGTTGGTGCTGTAGAGCTGGCTATTCCTGCGGCTTCATCCTGGCATCGTTTGGCAAACATTTTGATAACATCAGCCTTACCGGACAAGAGACGCATTAATGTCATCACCTTTCTCCGTGCCTCACCAATTCTTTGTAACATGTTCGAGAAATCGAGATCGCGAGCAACAAACACAGAGTCTTCGATGGCATCTGCTTCGTACTCAATGCCAGTGATGACGGGAGCGAACCCATCAGTAATATCATCGATAAGAGCGTAACATATCCAGTCGCTGCTCACGTCAACGTAGTCCCGCAACTGTCTTATTCTCCGTCTGACATTGGCCGGGTGGAGAAGGGGAGAGAAATGGAACGTGAGAACACCCTCGCGGAACACCACGATATAGACATTGATAGGCTCAAGGAAGTCTTCAGACTCGGAATCAGGCTCGAAGGTGTGGAAACAGACAAAGTAGTAGCTGCGGAAAAGCTCCACCTTTTCACGGGTCTCTTGCATTCTAATATCTTCAGCGGTAAGAGGGTGGATTCCGAAAGCCTTGGCCAACATCTTCATTTCAGCGTCGGTGGGGCAGACACAGTCAAGCCACCATGTGCCATCGCCGCCGTGGAAGAGGTCCTTGACGCTTTGGCCCGGCTGCACCATCAGAGGAATGTCGGGAGCGTGTATGGTTTCTTCGGACTCAGAGGAGAAGAACGAGAACCGGTCAGGAAGCGACAGAGACGAGTCGCTTATGCGGGTGCCGCCAAACTTGACATTTTCGGAGGCTGCAGAAGAGTCGGACTTCTCATACTCAAGGCTGGAGTCGGACTGGCGTTTGTCGTTGGAAGCGTGCTTCTCGTCGTGTTTTTCGTCGTGTTCCTTTTGCTCAGTTATATCTTCACTTTTGTCCTTGCTCTTTCTTGTTCTTGACCGCTTGAGCAAGTTGGAGGGTGTATACTTCAATGCGGCCAGACTGCTCTGGGCAGTTCTGACACTACCCTTGCGGTCTCCCGTTATCGTGGAGGCTCTCTCGGCCATAATCACCTGCTGCTGTTTCATGAAATCCTCTTCTTCGCGTTCGTCTTTGATGAACTCTTCGATCTCGTCAAAGTCAATTCCCTTCACCCGGATGTGTTCCCGCAACATAGGGAAACACACGTCCTCCTCTGTTTCCTGGGACGATCTGGAGGCATGAGAATCCGCTTCGCTGTCGACCAGCGACCTCGAGGGCCTACGAGCACGCTTCTCCGACAAGCCGCTGTCGTTGGTTTTGATCTTGGTCATGGGCGAGACTAGGTCCAGAGCGATGTCGGGGACCAACGAGTTGCTGCGAGTAGACTTGCGGCGTATCAGCTGGCCCTTCATGAGGATCCCGCTTGGCTTTTCCATCAAATCATCCTTTCCGGCTTTGAACTGGTTGGAAAATGACCGGCTTCTCTGTCTGGAGGTGAACGGAGGTGCGTTATCAGACACCACAGTAGGGGAACGGCCGCTGAAACTAGGTCCTATGGCACTTTCGTCTTCCTCGTCCTGGGTCTTGAGATAGTACTCGGTCCGGAGGTTGCCAAGCATGATTCTACTGGAACGTGGCCCCAATTCTTCGTCTGTTTCACCCATTCTTCCACGTCGGGAGTCGGAACTGGACCGGATAGGTAGGGAAGGAGGCTGGTTTCTGTGGTCATTGAGACCCTCGTTGACTGTACTCATGTCCCGGATGGCATCCCGAGTGGGCGACACCGATCTAGAGCTGCTTTGGTCCGACATGGTTCAAGGAGATGAGGCAATATTGGATGGACGGGAGAAAAAGGAGGTTTGGTTGGACAGCGAATGGGGTCTGGGCCAAACAAAGGTACTGGGGGAGATAGATTCTTGCTTCTGTTTGTATATTACTTCTTCATGCACGCATAAAAGAAGCCATATCCAAGTTGCAGACTGTCACTTTGTTCATGTAGCTTGCCCTAAATAAAATTTCGCACATGGGGGGATGTCGCAAAAATGTCGCGCCTAATTTCTCGTATCGGTAGCCACATGGGATGGGGCTGAGGCATTTTTGTCGCCGGTGTTTCGGATCGGTGGTTTGGAGGCGTGGCCTACGGAACGTGTTGCCGCGTGGGATACAGCAGTGGTGGTGTAGTGTGGTGTGCTTCGCAGACGCTTGTTGCGGTAGCAGCCGTTGTGTATCTGCAGGAGATATCAACCAAGCCGCACGGTTGACAGGTGCGTGCAGGCCTGAGTCACGGGTGATACCGAGCATACTGGCAGGTGCTGTTGGATAGGCGGCAGTTCCAATTGAGTGGTATTTCAGGGTGAAAGCCAAAGTCGTTCATGGTGATGCCAAATAGGCAACAATAGCGATTTATGTAAGCTACAGCTTTCTGGGCCCACTTTGGGCTGGCGGCGTTTTCTGCAACAACTCCATCAGACTGCACAACGGAAACTTCAAAGGGTGCAGAAAAGGTGCTATTTATGGAAACTGACATACGCTGGACTGACGGCTGCCGAGGCCCATACAGCAGAGACTACAAATGTTACTGTGTCATCATATATACAAACTTTTTCGTAGTCCTCGTATCTAGTCCTCGATCTATGCGCATTGCTTGCAGTTTCCAGCATTCTTGCCAAGAAAAGTGTCACTTCGACGAGATTCAGACCCATTCCCGGGGCGTTTGGAGCACCGCGAGCAACTCGGCTTCCCTGCTGCCCTCCTCGGGATGGTGATCGTAGACCCACGAGGCAGTGGCTGGAAGCGACATGAGGATACTTTCCACCCTCAGGCCGGGCGTCGAAAGGCCAAACTGCGTACCTCTGTCGAGCACCAAGTTGAACTCCACATACCGCCCTCTGCGGATCTGCTGCCACTGCTTCTGCTCCAGCGTGAAAGCGTCGTCCTTGTGCTTGGCCACGAGCGGCACGTACGCTGGAATAAACGCATCAAAGCACGACTCGATCAAGTGGAGAAGTTCGTCTGCTGGCATGCTGTCCATGTCGTCGAAGAAGATACCGCCCACGCCTCTGGTCTCACCACGGTGCTTGATGTAGAAGTACTCGTCACACCATTTCTTGTACTTGGGGTACAATTCCACGTCGTACTTGTCAAGCGCATCTTTGTGGTACTTGTGGAACGCAACGGCATCCTCCTCGTAGAGGTACGATGGAGTCAAGTCGGCTCCACCGCCGAACCACCACGCAGCCACCTCGCCGGTCTCGGGATCCAACGTCTCAAAGTACCGGTAGTTGGCGTGACTTGTAGGAGCGTGAGGGTTGTGTGGGTGAAGCACCAACGAAAGCCCGCAAGCAAAGAACGGCACACTGCCGTCACCCAGACTGCTGGGCTTCAAATTCTGGTGGTCAGCCCGCATTCTCGTCACCGCCTGGGGAGGAAGTTTGCCATGAACAATGGAAATATTGACTCCTCCTTTCTCGAAAGCAGTTCCATCCTGGATCACCATCGACTGGCCACCTCCACCGCCATTTCCACGTGTCCATTCATCAACGCGGAACTTTGCAGTGTCGAGTTGTTCAATGCTCTCGGTAATCTGCTGCTGTTTCCAGCGTACAAGGTTTTCCATCCGTTCCCTCATAGGAAGAGACGTATCGTGGATCTTCTCGACATCGAAATCTGCTTTTCCTGCCATGATTACACTTTTTACTTGCACAGGATCAATCTACCACTGTTTGAGGTACGACAAGCTCAATTTATGGGCCGCGAATGCACCTGAATCTGGCGTGATTCTATGCACGCACCACACCACTCATACTGGCTGCAACAGAAACGGTCGTACCAGACTGGGAAACTGGGTTGGCTACGCTTTGAAACTGGCCTACATCAGAATGAATCTTCATTGTAAATTACTCTTACTCATAAACTCAGTTATACACTAGGTTTGTACCCCCCTAAGGTGTATGAAATATCTCTGATTATTTCTTTGGATATTTGTTGGAATTGATCCCATTTCTCCGGATCACTTCTTGTGCTTCTTCTCTCTGGTACCCTTGGGCACTCTAGAAAGCCAGTAGAAAAAGATAGTCATAATGATGTTGAAAATAGTGAACGCATTGAAAAGTCCAAAGTTTCTCCAGCGATCACCATAGTAGGCATTAACACCAGCCAAGAACGCATCAGTGCTGGACATAGGGCAGAAGTCACACCGCGTGGTGGAGCTCTCATCTAAGATGTAGCCACCAGCATACGTCATGTAAGATGCAAGATAATTCTCGCATGTTTGTCCCAGCGGAGGCACCAACAGCACATACTCCTCTGCTGCGCATCTAACTGTAGACTTGGCAAGGCCGGTAGCCAAAATACCTTGGATCAAGTATGTGAATGGGTTGCAGCGGTACATGAAGATCCAGAAGCCTGGTAACTTATCAGGTCCAGCAAGCACACCACAGAAATTCAAACACATTGTGAAAAGCATCACGGCAAGGTTAGCAGCATTGTCGGCAATCTCGTTGAAAGAAATACAAAGTTGTCCCATGGTCGAAGTGTAAACCATGAAAGAAATGATCAACAACCACATGAGTGCGCCTCTTTCGTTAACGGTGTCACTAGCTTCCGCATTCACGTACAATCCAATTGGATAGTACCAGGTGAAGAAAGCAACAGTACCAACCGCAATCTGGAAGGGAATCTCTCCTGTAACCTGGGCAGTAATAAACGAGAACCAACTGTATGTTCTGGAGGGTGCTTCCCTCACTTCGTAAATGTCTCTCTGTCTAATGAAGTAGGGTAACATCTGCTGCACCAAGGTGTTGAAAACAATGAAGTACATGAATACACCAAACATTTGATTCTGCAATCCACGCATCGTGTTGTTGGCCTTGAAGAAAGAAAATCCAATGAACAATGCTGAGGAAACCACCAAGAACAATTTCGAGTAGATGTAGCCGGGAGTTCTCCAGTTTTGCTGAAGCACTCTGTGTGACACGATAAGGTATTGCCGCCAGATAGATGCAGCATACTTCTTGTGCGATTCTGGCGTAGTGTCTCTTGGCAACTGCGACAACTCCCTTTCCATGGTGTCTAATTCATTTTGAACATCCTGATACTCAGTGGAGTTCCTCCACACATCGAAGTAATTTTGGTTAGCATGTGAACCTGGAGCAGCTCCAACCACCTCCAAAATCCATTCTGCTGGGTTAGCATTCTTTGGACATGGTTGTGCTCCGTATTTTTCGAAGTAATTAATCAAAGTCGCGCATTTTTCTCCCATGTCTCCAAAGTAAACGGTTTGTCCACCCTTTTGTAAGAATAACAATCTGTCAAACTCTTTCAACAAAATGGCTGAAGGTTGATGGATGGTACACAAAATGGCTTGACCATGGTCAGCCAACTTTCTGATCAATTTACAAACAGACCATGCGGTTTGCGAATCCAAACCTGAAGTTGGCTCATCCAAGAACAACAACAACTTTGGCTTAGCAACCAATTCGACACCAATTGTCAATCTTTTACGTTGTTCCACATTAAGACCCTCGCCAGCCACACCAACGACAGCGTCTGCATAATCGTACATCTCCAACAATTTGATAACATACTCAACGTATTCATCCTTCTCTGCTTTAGAAACGTGAGCAGGCTGTCTCAAATAGGCTGAAAATCTGAATGCTTCTCTGACAGTCGATGTTGGCAAGTGCAAATCTTGTTGTTGGACGTATCCAATAGATCTTTGGAATGAGGAATCAAGTGAATGTCCGTTAACCATTCTGGTACCATCAGTCACGATACCGGTGGTAAGTCTTTCGGAAAGACAGTTCAACAAAGTGGTTTTACCAGCGCCAGAAGCACCCATCAATGCAGTTAACTGGCCAGGTTTCACCCAACCATCAACCTGATTCAAAATCACTCTATGTTCTGATTTGATCTTGACCTCGTAAGTCAAGTTACGCCAGTGGAAAATGTTGTCGTTCACAGGAGCTTCCAGTACCTCGTTCTTCTCGTCAAACTGTTGAGAGTCACTACCAGCACGTTCGGTCAGAGAACTGCTCTCCTTCACTTCATCTTGGAGCAGATAAGAGGATGGTTTGCCACCTTCCAAATCGTTCTGTCCCAAGTTTTGTTGCTTTCTGCGCTCCTTGAGACCCGAGCGAAGGAATAAGGTGATTTCACCCTTTTGCATGGCACCACGGTTAAATTCTGTCAAGGAAATGTAGATAGCAAGGAAGAAGACGGCAAAAGCAACACCAATACCGAAGTTTCTCCATTTGGTTGCAATGGTGTAGTCATATGCCTCCTTGATATATCTTGTTCCAGAAACCATATTAGAACCAGACACTGCTCCAACGGTGTTACAGACGCGCATATCTCCAACGAGGTCATCATAACCGGGACCCAGAGGAAGGAACGTGGTACACAAGAACTCACGACCGGTAAACTCATTCGCCATTAATGCCTCGAAAACATAGCCAACTGGGTTAATGTATCCTATCCATCTCGCCCAACCCAACATACTCGTTGTGGGAATGACGAAACCGGTATAAATAACCATCGCAAGCAACAAGACATTGGCAGGGGTCATAGCACCAGCTAACGAAGTGGAGACGGCACCCAAACTACGGAACAAGTGTGACATGACGAAGGTACATGTGACACACATGAGCCAGTAGAAGAAGAACCGACCTGGATCTCTCCGGAAATTAACCATGAAATAGAAAACAAGGTTAAAGGAAAGAGACATCAAAAACTTAACGGGAAGTTCAGTGATAATACTTGCGAGGGCATCTGCTGAAGGCCGGTACAACGCATACTTTCTGTGTTTTTCCACGATTGGTCTGGCTTCGAAAAGTGACATGATTTCTAACAAGGACGAGAACGCATTGAAAAGAACGGCAAAGAACATGGAGGCACCTCTATAATAGAACGATTCGGTGTCTGGTTGCATGTTGTAAAACACGGACGACAAGATAAGACCCATAACCACTTGACCAAAGACGGAGACAATCGGAATCGAGGGGTCACCTCTAAATCTCAAGATATTACGATGCATGATGTAGCGAGTTTGCATAAAGAATGACACGGTGTATGGAGAACCGTTGTTGGTATGCTTTGCTTGTCTCGCAACATGGGCGTCGTGGTATGACTGCTTGGCATTCTCTACGACAACTCTGTCGAGGTATGCATCAATTTCGTTGACAAGTTTGGCACGCTGAGGAGAGTTTCTCCAGTATTGCTCAAACTCCTGGGCAGTACGAGGGACCTTGTTTTCGAATCCAGGACGCACCACTCTTTCAGAGGGATTAGTCAAGGATGTCAAGTAATCGGCTGTCGTTTGACGTTGTGGACACTCGTATCCCATTTCCTCGAAAAACTCCTTAGCATCACCAGCAGGACCGTTGTAGATCTGGTAACCTTCGTACAACACAATAGTTCTGTCGAACAAGTCGTACGCGTCCTGCGAACACTGGTAGATGGCAATCAAGGGTGTGGACTCCAAGACGGCTGCCGAAGTCTTAAGAGCACGAATGAACTCAAGGGCGGTAGCCGCATCCAAACCACGAGTGGCATTATCCCAACACTGCAAGTTGGCACCACAAAGCGAGACCTCGGCAATGGAGACACGCTTACGCTCACCACCGGAAACACCACGGACGAAATCGTTACCGACGTTGGTGTGACGAGTGTGGGACAAACCATACATCGCCATGTACACCGAGGCCATGTGCTTGGCATAAGTTTCACGGTCAACGTCACCACGGTTCTGAGGGGTACGAAGACGAGCAGCAAACTCAAGAGTATCACCCACATGAAGATGGGGGAAATGAACATCGGTTTCAGCCGAGTAGGCAATACTGCCTCTGAAGTGTTTTTGGATCTCTTGGGGCGAAATACCATCGTAACTGATCTTGGACTTCTCGTCAATGTGGAAACCATAGGTGTTGGTAGCAATTGTCTTCAACAAGGTGGAACAGCCACTACCGGGTCTTCCCAACACGACAGTCACCTCACCTGGGTGGAAAATACCATCCATGGGTTTGAGAATGTCAAACGATCTTGAAGGGTCCAGCTTGCGGAAGTAATTGAGGGCTGCGCTTGCAAACTTAAATGGCACGTTCGACACGGTCGCCTGGTAGTCGGCATCGGTGGCAATTCCATAAGCCCTCAAATCACGGTAAGCCATGCCCAACGTGGCACGCTTGTAATAATCGGGATCTGAATCAAGCAATTTACGAAGATTCTTCACCCAGAACTTTGCGTTAAAGTCGTCGTTGTCTGGATCCAACTGGGGTTCATTGACGACCAGAGTGTCGTAGGGAACCACACCAGGGACCTGGGACATATTGGTAAGGTACCGAACCAACTCATGGGATGAGTTGTTGGTTATGGTACGTGCCAATTTTTTTACATCGGACTCAACATTTTCGTCAAAGCCTTTGTAGCTGCTGACAGGTACAAATACATCTGAACCCGAGCTGTTGTCCGGCGCGGTAGACGTGCCGGCAACTTGCTCTGCTTCGAGTGAATTCAGCATCAAAACAGTGGCAACGAAAATTGGCGCTTGGCTGCCCTTATAAACTTTAGGATGCGGCTGAAGAGTTCCGCCCGCATGCGGAGTTAAAACGGAAACAGCAGACAATCGCCCGTGGTTATCGCAACCGGTGGCAAATTACGATGCAGTAACAATAGCATACGGTATCTTCCCCAACCAATCGCCTAGAGGTTTCTTTGGATGTATGGCAGCTGGTCACCTGCCTCTCCTCTCTGGTAGCCGTTCAGCGACACCAGTGTGGAGCATCGCCTGCAGATAAACCGGGACAGGGCCGCGCAGCACGCCACCCAACGGAAAAACGGAAATACTGATTTCCGCTTTGCCGCCCCATAGTAAGTACGGCATATACCAAGGCGGTTTTGGGGTTCTCCCGTCCCGATGGCTAACAATGACGAATTGCGCCTGCATACGCTGCGGAGAAACATTGCGCCGCAGCGCAGACGAAGCAGTCATCAATAACTTTCGCGCTTGGCGTACTGCAGGCAGGAATGGAACGTGTCCACCAAAGGGGCTTTAGTTCAGGCTTGACACGGGCTTCAGAGCTCGCGGTTCACATGGAGGAATTTGTATGGCACTAGTTTCCGTTGGTCAAGTATGAAACAATTTGCGTCCGTTTTGGGAGCGCAATTAGTTGTTTTTCCATCCTCGTTTGATAAAGTGCGCAGCTGCATGCATAGTGTCTATTATTGACAGCAGTCCCTATCGTTAACTCGGAAGTTTCCTAATTGAGCGATGCAAAGAATTGTGGTAAGTTCGCACTGGTTCATGTGTGTGGTGGTATGGATAGGGAGTGGATCTATCCGTGATGGCCCCAGAGATCTGGATAGATCTGGCGTAGATCTGGACATTTCGTGAGAGATATCACCACAAATATCCTGATAAGACCCTGCTGGCAGATACAGTGTTTCGTATATAGATCACTTTTTAGGTCTCTCTTTGGTGAAACACACCTTCTTGTTGGCGTTTCCAATCTGGTACAACACGAAACTTACACTTGGTAACTCCAATTTTTTGGTGTGGCGTGTTCTGGTCTGATGATGAGTAGGACTATTTGTCTGGATCGTTGTGTGAATGTGAACATTACACACATCACAACGTCTGGTGTCTCTTGTTATTGAGACCCTTTATTCTTTTTTCCTGGTTCTGGCCTTGAAAACAAACCAGAAACGCGAATATTTCGCTGCCACTAATATTTCCAGGTTTTCAAAAGATCCATCTTCTCCTGCCTCTGTATCCTATTCTCTGCCAAAGAGCCTCATTTCCTTCTTTCTCAACCCCCGTTGCCGTATTTTCTCCTGCCTGTTATTTGGCCAACATTTTGCAGCCTCTACTCCACACCCATGCACCGTCGGCCCGGTTAGAAGGTGCGCCAATTTGCCGCTGAAAGCCCATGTTACGAACGTCTTTACCAGTGCTGGTGTTGCGCCTGGCTCTTGTGTTTCCGCTTTTTATTCTGGGAATCATCTCATGTGTGCTCTTGCAGTATATATCCATCTCTTTATATGGCCGAAATGGCAAGTCGTGGTACTGGATCAATGAAACAAGGACACACTTTGTGGTTTTTATGTCGTTTTTATCCCAGATAATCAACCCTTGTAAGATCTCCATCACCTACGACCGCGACCTGATCCCAGACGGCTCGTTTAAGGTGGATCTGACCAACAACTTGCACCTGATCCTCATCCCCAACTCCATCGTCATCGGAAACCACCAAATCTACACAGACTGGCTCTTCTTGTGGTGGATTTCCTACACGGCCAGGTTGTCGGACAGCATTTACATTGTCATGAAGGACCTTTCCAACATCCCTTTGTTGGGCTACGGAATGAAGAATTTCAACTTTTTGTTTTTGTCGCGCAAATGGGAGAAGGACAAGGTGCTCCTCACCAACCAATTGCTCGAGATCGATGCCAATGCGCGGGGTCTTGGTCCCGCGTGTGGGAAGCACCACACGTCCGAAACTTCCATCCGTGACGGCGAAGTCCCAGAAGCCTCGTCGGTGTTCCACTGGCCGGAGGGTCAGCGCTCGTCTAACATGTGGCCGTACCAGATCGTGTTGTATCCCGAGGGCACGGTGATTCTGCCACACACCCGTGAGCGCCTGGCAAAGTTCTGCAAGGAGAAGGGCTTGCCCGTGCTCAAACATGTGCTTCTTCCTCGTGTCCGGGGACTCTACTTGGCCTTGCGGAAGCTCCGCAATACCGTCCAGGTGGTGTACGACGTCACCTGTGGCTACGATGGTTTGGGTCCCGAGGATTACGGTGAAGACATATTCACACTTAAGCAGTTCTACCTTCGCGGCAATGGCCCCAAGAAGGTGTCGTATTATATTAAGGCATGGAAGATCAAGGATATTCCCTTGGGTGAAGAGACTGAGGACATTGACGACGTGTCGCCCGAGGACCTCGCCAGGTTTGAAGCCTGGCTCTTCAAGATCTGGTACGAGAAAGATACCTTGATGGCAAACTACTACAAGTACGGCAGCTTTGTTGACCCCACCAGCTCCACAACCAACACCGTGGAAAAGGCGCAAGACACCACCGTGGTGGCTGACTTTAAGGTGCGCAGTTTGTGGGAGGTTCCACCCATCTACGTTGCTTTCATAGCCACGATAATAGCCTTCTTCCTGGTCCTGTGGGTTGTCGTGAGAGCGTCCAAGAGCTTGTTCACCAGCTTGTTCTAGGCATGCATTGATGCATAAATGGATTTAGAAATAAAAAATTGTGAAACCCATCTGAGACATGTCGGCTGCAAATTGCAACCCAAGTCCCATATATAAGTACACCTTCCACTCTCGTCTACCACACCACATGCTCAACTTCTTACGGATTCCTCGTCTCCTTGTCCTTGTATTGCTCTTTGTCAGCGTTATTCTTCTCACCTTCTTACTACTTGGGTGTGTGGAGCCAGCCGCGACATACTCAAATGTCAATCTCGCGACAGTGCACTACAATTCCTCGCTGGATATCGGTACTGACGCCATACAGAAACTTTCGCTAGGTTATCTTAATGCCTGCTACCAGTTGGATAGCGACATCACCTGTTCATCCTACGACAAGTTGTCGACAATAATTGATCATCTCGACTTCACCGACGATGACATCGATATGCTCAAACTAGCCCAGAACTTTTCTTCTGCCTGTCTGTCGTATGTTTTAATTGTCGCTATATGTCTCGTGTTGGTGGCATTAGCGGTGCACGCCTACAGTTTAGTGCCGATTCTCCCCGCGAAAATGGCTGCGAAAAAAGTATGCACCGCGCTTATAGTCTTTATTGTGCTATTCTGGGGACTTGGAGCAATGCTACAGGAGAAACTGGTGGGCACGGCAGCTGCGATTGCAGGCACGTTGTCTCTGGATACGTTGCTGGTGTCTGTGGGTACCAGGGCCGAGGGAATGACCTGGGCTGCGTTTGCGTTGATTGTGTTGGCCGCAGTATGCTGCGGCTTTGAGACGTTTCGCAGCCAAAAAGAAGCGAATTTGCAAAATAGCCAAAAAGTGCAAATTCCGCCAATTCCTCAGAAGGCTTCATTTTACGTTTAGTAATATACAAAGATACCAGAATGCACAGCGAAAGACACACCAACAGCACAACTCTATAAAGCTGCAATGTAGTTTTGCCAACCCCATGGTAAACGCCATGCAATACAAACTGTGATGTATACACTATGCACTATACAGCAATAGAGTCAGCCTCTACTTAAATTTATACGTGTCATCTAACCAACGAAATCCAGCAATACTTGCAAAAGACCCCTTCACGCCAGTCGCAAAAATGTCGGCTATTCCGCCGCATTTCGCACCCACTCCTCCCACACGTTTCTCACACGATTGTCACGGGACAAAACTTTTCAATACAAATCGCGATTCCCACCAACTGGCGTCCCAAGTGTTTTGCACAGTATGGCATACACAGAACAGTTAGACACGTTTGTGTCGAGGCTCAAAGAAAGCAGCGACCTCAAAGATGCGCAAAGTGTCCTTCTGGAGCTTCTTGACATGATTGAGACGTTCAATGGTGCTGCCGAATACGAGTACTTTTTGTCCAATTTGGTCCCCATCTTTATGGACAAGTTGGACGAGGTTCCCATCACGTTTGTGAGCCAGTCGCCCGAGCATAAGGTCAGAAACACAATATTGGAGATTATACACCGTTCCATCATGAACGAGACCTTCCAGCCTTACGCAGAACAAATCCTTGACACGTTGACGAAGATTGTCGTAGAGGAAAACGAGGAAAACGGAGTGGTATGTATGAAGATCATCACCAGTCTTCACAAGGCGTTCAAGGCGACCCTTTCAGGAAAAGTCGAGGCATTTATTGCCGTCATAAACACCATCTACGATAACACACCAGAAACAGTTTCCACCAGATTTGCTGATGCTGCCTCTGAAGACGCATCAGAGAATGACCAGTCAAAGGAGATGTCTCCGCCATCGTTCACCGACGAAGGTTTGCCACCAAAAGAGCTTGCCAATGCTATGCATTCTTTCAAAACGTTGGCAGAATGTCCTATAACAATGGTTTCCCTTTACTCCTCCTACAAGAGTTTGGTGCAAACCTCGCTTCCGGAGTTCTTACCCAAAACTATCAAAATCTTGACACTTCAGGTTGAGCAACAGAAACAGTTCCACGAAGAAGCTGCAGCCCAGAACACTGTGGTAACCTCCGTCAGTCCAAACATCGCTAACAGACAGCTCTACAGCGATTTCATTTTGGGACAGGTCAAAGCGGCTTCTTTTTTGGCCTACGTATTCATCAGAGGCTATGCCAACCAGTTTTTAGCCCCCGAACAAGCAAACAGTGTCCCCGAAGTTATTTTAAGATTGTTGCAAGACTGTCCTTCCGAGCTCTCTGTCGCCAGAAAGGAACTCTTGCACGCCACCCGCCACATCCTTTCCACCCCATTCAGGTCCCATTTTATCCCCAAGATTGAACTCCTTTTCAACGAACAGGTCTTGGTCGGCAGCGGTTTGACTTCACACGAGACTCTTAGACCATTGGCCTACTCCACAGTAGCTGATTTCATCCACAACGTCCGTAACGAACTAACCCCCAAACAGATATGGTCTACAGTCAAGATATACTGCGACCTCTTAAAAGACGACTCACTTGCATTAACGGTTCAAATCATGAGTGCCAAATTACTTTTGAATTTGGTCGAACGCATTATGAAATTGCCCAACAAACTCGAAGGCAGACAGCTATTCATGATAATAATCGATTCCTACGCTAAAAGATTCGAAAGCTTGAACCGCAAGCACAATTTCATCTTGGCTAAGCACAAGGAATTCGAAAAGAAAAAGGGCCAAAAGGAAATCGAGTCCAAGAAAGCAATCGATAGATACACCTCTAAAACATTTGATGCCTTGGATAAGGCTCCAGATAATGCAATTGAAGACAAGCCTCGTTCCACCTCCGAAGATTCTGATGGCGATATCGATATGGACGGAGGAAACTCTCCTACCACCGCTGAAGAGCTGATAGATATTTTCACGTTGGAAGAACTCTCCCCTATATCTATGACCTCATCAACTTCCACATCCAACACAGATCTCCTCAAGGATGCAAGGTACCTTTTCCGTACCTTGATGACTTTCCTCAAGTCAGTTATTTTCGGTTTGAAGAACTGTAATCCACCTGTCCCACCACAACCCACTCAGTCAGACCCCAAGAATGGAAGCCAGACAATCAATTACGACAAATGGAACGATTCTGCGAGACTTACTTCTTACGAAGAGATTATCATTTTCCGGGGCTTGTTCCGTGGTGGAATAAGCTGCCTCAAATTCTTTTCTGTTTCCAAGCCAAAACTAAATGCATCACAGAGCAAGTCATTCGATTTCTCTACTGGAGGACCCAACCTTCCTATTACATCTTCTAAGGAGGAGAAAGACCTAATGGAGATCTTTGCCACTATTTTCATTCATGTTGATCCCGCGTCTTTCAATGAGATTGTTAGTAGCGAGCTTCCATTTATGTTTGACTCAATGCTAGAGAACGCTGCTTTACTTCATCTTCCTCAATTTTTCCTTGCGAGCGAGGTGACTTCTGCTAATTTTTCTGGTATCTTGATTTCGTTTTTGAGGCTGAAATTGGAACAGCTCGGGGAAGTTGAATTGATTAAGTCCAACATATTGATTCGTTTGTTCAAGCTCTGCTTTATGTCAGTTAACTTATTTCCAACTGCTAATGAGAGCGTGATATTACCTCACCTTAATCATTTGATTCTTGAATCCCTCAAGCTAGCAAGCAAAGCAGAGGAGCCCATAGTATACTCTTACTTGGTGAGGATACTCTTCCGCAGCATTAGTGGTGGCAGATTTGAGAGTCTTTATAAGGAGATAATGCCCATCTTGCCCGTCCTCTTGGACAGTCTTAACAAGTTGATTGCAAACTCGCGGAGACCCCACGAGAGGGATATTTATGTGGAGTTGTGTCTCACAGTTCCTGTCAGACTTTCTGTGCTTGTTCCTCACTTGAATTACTTGACCAGGCCCTTAGTATACGCTCTTAACGGCTCACAAGAACTTGTCAGCCAAGGATTGAGGACATTCGAATTATGCGTTGATAACCTTACAGCTGAGTATTTCGACCCCATGATCGAACCAGTCATTAATGAAATCATGGATGCCCTTTGGAAACATTTGGAGCCTATACCTTATCACCACCATCATTCCCATACTGCGATAAGAATTTTGGGAAAACTTGGAGGAAGAAACCACAAACATTTCAGGCCCTGCAACAAGCTTGAAGCTCAATCTCCTGTTGACCAAGAGATTATGGCAAAGTTTGACATTCATGGCCTAGAGAAGGATGTCCCAGTCAGCATTACTCCAGCAATCGAATCGGCAATCAACTTATTGGAGGACTCTCGTCTGAAGAGTCATTACAGAACGAGTGCTTTCAAATATCTTTCCAGTATCTTCAAGTTGCTTGTTGACCCAAGTCTCATTCCATCAGATTTCGCATCGTTTGTCAGAAAGAGCGTGAGCGAATTAAAGTCTGACAGTATTGAAATAAGAGAACTTGAGAAATCTGATGTCGCTGATGCTGGTAAACTCGGCAGACAGCAAAAGCTTTTCGAACGCCTCTTGGAGGTGCTTTTCTTCTCTATCCTGATCCCTGAAGTCAAAGATGAAGCAAGTGAACTTATCAATGGTTTGACAACACATTTCTGTTTTATCTATCTCAACACATCCGTCACTGATAAAATCAAGAAGGAGAGACCTTTCTCGGTGACTGACAACGAGGGGAAGGCCTACATCAGTGACTCGACTTTCCTCAACTCTTTAAATTATGCCTTGAGTTTCTACGACAAGACTGTGAGGGAGAAGGGTGTAGAGGTCGTCAAGAAGATATATGAAACCACCATAATCATATTCGGGTCAAAGGAAGATGCATTATACTCCCCAATTTTCCGTGCAATGTTCTACAAGTTTACTCATGCATGTTACAACGAATATTACTCATCAAAGCTTGGGGGTATTTTAGGTCTCAAAACAATGTTTGAAGATCTCGAAATTCCTCCAGAGTGGTTCTTCAAAAGACAATTTGAGATGGTACGTTCGATTTTCTTCGTCTTACGGGATACACCGGAAACAGCACCAGCAGAAGCACGCGAACTAGCACACAATTTGGTATTGAAAGTTTTGGAAGGCTGTAATAAGTCATTAGAGAAGGAAGCTACTTTGGAGAAGCCTTTCCAAACATTGATTGGTGCCTTGGTGTATGACCTTGCTAGTGCTAATCCTGCTGTTAGAGCAACATCACAGGAAGCATTTCAAGTTCTCTCCACCGCTACTGGTATTTCCATTGCAACCATTATCGGTCCCTGCAAACAATTATTGTTAACTCCTATCTTCGGCAAACCCTTACGAGCACTTCCATTCCCAATGCAAATTGGAAACATTGATGCTATAACATTTTGCTTGAATCTAGATGATACATTTTTGACATTCAACGAAGAGCTTAACAGGCTTTTATTGGAAGCTCTCGCTTTAGTTGATGCCGAAGACGAATCTCTAGCCAATGTTCATCGTCTCTACGAGTACCGCACTTCTCGTCAATTGATCGAGCTCCGTGTGGTGTGTATTAAATTCCTTTCTTTGGCATTGACAAAGCCGGACTTTTCATTGGGATCCTTGGCTGAAGCACGTATACGTATTTTGGGTGTGTTCTTCAAGGCCCTTTGCAACAAATCAACCGAAATCATCAATGCTGCACACCTCGGATTGAAATCCAGTTTGAAGGAAAATGCAAAGCTACCAAAGGAATTATTACAGAATGGACTTCGTCCAATGTTGATGAATTTGTCAGACCACAAGAAATTGACCGTTTCTGGCTTGGAAGCATTGGCGCGCTTATTGGAACTCTTGATATCCTACTTCAGAGTCGAAATCGGACGTAAACTTCTTGACCACTTGATGGCATGGGCACAAATCAATACACTTCGTCAAATTGCTGGTCAAGATCTCGAAAACAATCACACTGTCCAAATTGTCATGTCAATTCTTAATATTTTCCATCTTTTGCCAGCCAAGGCTTATACCTTTATGGAAGAAATTATCAACACTCTTCAATACTTGGAAGGTCATCTTGACAGGCATCAGTCGTCGCCCTTCAGAACGCCCGTGGCCAAGTACTTGGATCGTTTTGGAGACAACTGTTTGGAGTACTACATGCAAAATTACAAGAATCGTAAACTTGGAAACATGTTAGCTTATTTCGTTGGCATGGAAACTTGTGGAAATGTTAGAAGAGTTGCTAAAGAGAAACTTACCACTATTATCGAAGATGTGGAGGCTGAAACTGACAGCGAAGTCAAGGTAATTAAGTTTGCGAACTTGATCGAGTTGGTTGAAGCCATTGCATCACAGGATAAGGAATGGTTTGAAGATCAGAAAGATCTCTTGATCAAGCTTCCTCAGTTGCTTGAATCGATCAAATCAGGCATTTACAACTCCCCACTTGTGTCGTCTACCCACTTCCAAGTTGACCAAGCAATTGCAAAGTTGGAGCAAATTATTGCACGTTTCATGAAGGCAAAGAAAACTGAAGTAGAAATGTTTTTCGTCATTGTGAACCAATTTTCATCTCTTGATATGAAGTTTTCACCCTTGTTTGCGGACTTCGCATTTGAGACTGTCATTAGCAGCAGTGATACTGAACACAGAGTGAAATACTTACAAGCCTGTCTTGATTTTGTTGCAAGCGACTCAACAAACATGCGTGCGAAGATAATATTCATGAAGAAAATTTTCAATGCTACGTTGATATATGAAGCTGTGAATTCAGGATCATTAGCTGTTTTCTTTGAGAAAAAGACTAACAGCTGGGTCAAGAAGTTGAGTGAAACGATTTGGCGCTGCTCTAACGAATCAACAAATGAAAATCTGGGCACTGTCGATAACTACCGATTTGAACTTTTGGAAATGACTTCTATTTTGCTTAAATGGGCTGCTGAAGACATCAGTCCTTATAAGAAAGACATTATCAAGTTTAGCTGGAGTTTCATCAAGTTGGAAGATAGTATAACGAAGCAAGTTGCATATGTCACAACTGCATACTTCATTAGATCTTACGAGACTCCTTCAAAGCTCGCAACTCAAGTGTTTGTGGCTTTGTTGAGGACGCACCAAACTGACTCACGTCACTTGGTTAGACAAGCTTTGGATATTCTTGCTCCAGTCATGGAGGATAGAATGGATGAATCGACACTCAAATGGCCAAGAAGAGTTATATCTGAGGATGGGTTTAACGTCACACAGGTTCTCAACGTATACCAATTTGTCGTACACCACCCAGATCTCTTCTTTGTTGCCCGTGAACATTTCATCTCCAATATCATTACCGCTATGGGTAAGCTTACCATTCTTGCCAATCCTGCTGTCGAAAATCAGGTCCTTGCGATTGATTTAGCTGAGCTTATCTTGAAGTGGGAGAAGAAAGACAGAGAGAGAAAAGCTAAAATACAGTCTGGTGAAATAACCAACGGCTCTGAGGATGAGGCCAACTCCTTTGCGACAGCGGACAGCTACCTGATTCCATTTGGTCAACGTGAAGCATGTGTCACATTCCTTATTCGGTATGTTTGCATTAGTCCTCAAAGAGCCTCCGAAAGCGAGTTGGGCCAGAAGGCTTTAGGTATCTTATACGAATTGGTGAGTCCTGAGTTCTGGCCTGATGTTTCAGTGAAATTGGCATTTTTTGAGAAGTTTTTACTTTCAAACGACTTGAATTCGGCTAACTTGCTTGGCTACTGTTTGAATGCACTCGAAGTAATGGGTGTTGTCTTGGAATGGAAAAAGGCAGACTGGATCGTTTCCAACCTTCCTTATCTTCACAAATTGTTAGAGAAGTGTATCAAGTCAGATAATCACGATATTCAAGAGGTATTACAGAGGGTCTTGAGGCTTATTCTTCAAGCCATAAACGAAGAAAAGGGTTCCGACGAGAATGACGATGAGAATGACGCCGTCAAGGACTTTGTCAATTTGTTGACCACCACCATGTCTGAGGATTTGGGAGACATGCCATCAGTTGCCGCAGGTGTTACATTGTCGTGGACCTTAGCCAACTACAGGCCATCAACTCTTGATTCTCTCTTGCCGCTGATTATGAGAACCTTCAGCAAACTCTGCAAGGATCACATCACAATTACGCATCAAGGATCACAGAATTCGTCTCGGGAGAATGCTAACTTCGAGTATGAAGCAAAAATGACGACCAAGCTTTTGGAGAAGATTTTACAGCTCTCGCTGATGAGAATCTCAGGGCTCGGAGACCAGCGGAGAATCTTTTTGTCTCTCTTAGCTCAACTTATCGAACGCTCTCTTGACAAGGAAACTTTAGAAAAAATTATCAAGATTGTTAAGGGATGGGTCTTTTCAAAAGCTGATCTTTTCCCAACGACTAAAGAAAAGGCGGCAATCTTGGCTAAAATGATGGTCTTCGAAATTCGTGGTGAGCCAACGCTCTCTAAGGAGTTCTACCAAATCATTGTTGACATATTTGAAGATGACACTTTCAGTTGCACAGATCTTACTGTGAGAATGGAGCAACCCTTCTTAGTGGGTACAAGGTCTGCTGATGTGTCAATCAGGCGCAAGTTGATGTCCATTCTCAACAACAGTCTCGAAAAGGACATCAGCAAACGACTTTATTACATCATTAGAGAGCAAAACTGGGAGTACTTGGCAGATTATAACTGGCTCAATCAAGCACTTCAATTGCTTTATGGGTCTTTTGATTACGAGAAGCAAGTTGTGTTAGACGAGGGTGGAAACAAACTTCAGCCAGTTACATCATTCCCTTATGTTCCAGAAGAAGATGATATGGATGTCGATGAAAATGATGAACTCACTGAACTCTTCGCAAGTCACAACGAATTTTTGACGAAACTTGCAGTGGTACCAGCAAAAGACTTGTTGGAACCACTTGTGGATATGTTTTACCAAAGTAGTGATATTGTGCACAAGGTTTGGTCTTCAATATTTCCAATTGCCTTCAGGTCTATTCCGCGTTCCGAGAATCTCGACTTTACCAGATTTTTGGTTATCCTATTGTCTAAAGACTATCACACACGTCAAGTAGACGGCAGACCAAACGTTATACAATCTTTGTTGGAGGGTATCTCACGATGCGAAGAGCTTCAACTTCCTCCTTTTGCAATAGAATGTCTAGCATCCAACTTTGACGCATGGGCTCAAGGAATTCACATCCTTGAGCGCATGGAGGAGCAGACACTTACAGGTAATCCTGAAGTTCACGAGATTACTCAGGATGCTCTTGCTAAGTTGTATGCTTCCCTCAAAGAAGATGACGCATTTTATGGTTTGTGGAGAAGAAGAGCCAAGTACTCTGAGACATTGGCAGCTCTCTCATACGAACAAATCGGATTATGGGACAAGGCACAACAGCTTTATGAAGCAGCTCAAATCAAGGCCCGTAGTGGAGTTCTTCCATATGGTGAGTCCGAGTATACCCTCTGGGAAGATCACTGGATCCTTTGTGCAGAGAAGCTTCAACATTGGGATATACTCACAGAACTTGCGAAACATGAAGGATTTTCTGACCTTTTACTTGAGTGTGGCTGGCGCGTTGCTGATTGGAGTACTGATCGTGAAACGTTAGAACAGACTGTCAAGAGTGTTATGGATGTTCCAACTCCTAGAAGACAAATGTTTGAAACATTCCTTTGTTTGCAGAGTTACAGAGGCGAAAAAGACGTGCTCGATGAACTTTCGAAATTCTGTGATGAAGGTATTCAACTTGCTCTTAGAAAATGGCACGGTCTTCCACGGAAGTTTGCTAATGCACACATTCCACTCTTGCATACTTTCCAACAGTACGTTGAGTTCATGGAAGCGAGCCAGGTTTACGCCAGTTTAGTTTCGACAAATGCTCAGAATTTGGACATCAAGTCACAAGAGCTCAAGCGTGTGCTTCAAGTGTGGAGAGAGCGTTTACCAAATATTTGGGATGATATTAATATTTGGAACGACCTTGTTACCTGGAGGCAACACGCATTCCAAGTTATAAACAAGGTCTACATGCCTTTCATACCAGTACTTCAACAAACCAATTCAGGAGGAAATGCTAATTCTTATGCCTACAGAGGGTTCCATGAGATCGCGTGGGTGATTAATAGATTTGCTCACGTTGCTCGGAAACATGGAATGGCTGATGTTTGCAACAACCAGCTCAGCAAGATTTACCAGCTTCCAAATATTGAAATTCAAGAAGCATTCTTAAAGCTTAAGGAACAAGTCAAGTGCCATTACCAGAATCCTGGCGAGTTGAACACGGGTCTAGATGTTATCAGCAACACGAACCTTGTATACTTCGCTACTCAGCAGAAGGCAGAGTTTTTCACGTTGAAGGGAATGTTCTTGAACAAGATGAACCAGAAGGACGAGGCCAATAAAGCTTTTGCAACGTCAGTACAGATTGATCTCAACTTACCAAAAGCGTGGGCAGAATGGGGTATGTTTAACGACAAGAGATTCAAAGAGAACTCAAACGACATGGTATATGCAAACAATGCCATTAGTTGTTATCTTCAAGCTGCTGGCCTTTATAAAAACGGGAAGACAAGAAAGCTTCTTGCTCGTATTTTATGGCTCATTAGTCTTGATGACGCATCCGGTACACTCACACAAGCCTTCGATACATTCAGAGGTGAAGTACCAGTTTGGTATTGGCTCACGTTAATTCCACAATTACTTGCTACATTGTCTCACAAGGAGGCTCGTTTGGTCAAACAGATTCTCATAAGAATCGCCAAGAGCTATCCTCAAGCGCTCCATTTCCAACTTAGAACTACCAAGGAAGACTTTGCTGCTAAATTGAGACAGTTCAACGATCTGCTGAAGAACTTGAATCGGTTGTCCAACTCCCCTCTGGTGAAGAACAATACTATTGCAGAGGAAAAGACCAAGGAAGAAGAGAAAGATAACGAACAGGGATCAGAAGAAAAGAAGGAAAACGAGAAGACGGAAGAAGGTGACAAGAACAACGGAGGTGAGAACAAGGAAACGAACGGTCCTACTGGAGATAAGGGCAATCTGGATTCGGAAGCCTCAAATTCTGTTCGCCAAGCATGGGAGCATGTGGAGGAAATCATGGGAATTCTCAAGACTGCTTATCCATTGTTAACCCTTTCATTGGAGTCATTAGTGGATCAGATCAACCAAAGATTTAAGTGTACTGCTGACGAAGATGCATACCGTTTGGGAGTTGCGCTTCTCAATGATGGTGTGCAATATCTTAACCGGTTGGGAAACCCCAGAGAGGATGCTAAACTACCTCCTGTTACGGAGGCCAACATCACTCGGTTTGCTGAAACCGTTTTGCCAAAGCAGATCCGCGCTGAGTTTGAAAAGGATCTTGTGGTTGGTAAACCGAACTTGGAGACCTATATTATCAAGTTGAGAAAGTGGCGTGATAGACTTGAAGACAAGCTTGATCGTCGTTTCTCGGAAATTAATTTGGAGAACCTCTGTCCCCACTTGAGCGAATTCCACCACCAAAAGTTCGAGGAGATTGAGGTTCCTGGTCAGTACTTGTTAAACAAGGACAACAATACGCACTTTGTGAAGATCGAACGGTTCTTGCCAACCATCGACTTGGCTCGTGGCACAAATGCATGCTACAAGAGATTGAAGATCCGTGGACACGACGGAAGTCTTCATGCCTTTGCCGTACAGTTCCCAGCTGCTCGTCATTGTCGCCGGGAGGAAAGTATCTTCCAGTTGTTCAGAATCTTCAGTGATACTCTTTCACGGAAGGTCGAAACAAGAAGAAGAAACATCGAGTTTACTGTGCCAGTGGCCGTACCATTGTCTCCACACATCAGAATTATTAGTGACGATGTGAAGGATATCACCATGCAGAAGGTGTATGAAGACTTCTGCCGCCGTAATGGTAAGAGTCGTGACGAGCCATTTATCTACACGATCGAGAAGCTCCGGGCTGCATACGACCTTCGTTTGCCCAAGCCTGATTTGATGAGTATCAGGGTGGAAATTTTGAGTGCTATCCAGACCACGCTTGTGCCATCTACCGTTCTCAAGAACTACTTCATGGAGCTCTATCCTCAGTTTGAAGACTTCTGGTTGTTCCGCAAGCAGTTCACGTCTCAATATGCGTCGTTCATCTTTAGCACTTACATGATGTGTGTGAATACCCGTCAGCCTCAGAAGATCCACGTTAACAAGGGCTCAGGAAACGTTTGGACGTCAGACATGTTGCCTTGTAAGATTGCCAGCAAGAACGCATCGCTTGATGGCAGCCAGGGTGGACGTCCAGCTCCTCTCTTCTACAACGCAGAGATGGTTCCTTTCAGATTGACGCCTAATATCCAAAAGTTGATTGGTGAAACAGGCATGGAAGGCATATTGTCGGTGTACTTGTTGGCCATTGCCAGGGCGCTCACCGAGCCCGAATCCGACTTGGAACAGTACTTGACGCTCTTTGTGAGAGACGAAGTGATATCGTGGTGCAACCAACAAGACCCACCACGGTCGTTGCCGCAAGATGCACAATTGCGAGAGATTGTGCGGATGAACGTGGACTTGGTGATCAAGAGGGTGTTGACGATGGGCCATCCCAGCAACAACCAGGCGGTCACCACGCAGAACATTCTCGACTTGATTTCACAGGCTGTCAACCCAAGAAACCTCGCTGCCGCAGATACGTTGTGGATGGCTTACTTTTAGATTAAATATGTATAGTATAGAAGTGAAGAATTACGAATTAGCCAGTAGATAGCATCGGCTAGCGGTTTAACCGAGCGGGGAGCCGGTAGGACGTACAGGGCTGTAGCCTGACAAACGACCATAGTATGCTCGTTCGAGTTTCACCAATGGTTTCTGTGAAAGCTCCACTCCTTCGGAGATCCATATTCCCCATGCTCCCATCATGTTGGCCATGAGCATATCGGTGAAAAGTCTGTCACCGATTACGACGACTTGTGCTGGATCTGTAACACCCACTTTGGCAAAGTATTCCATTATTTCCTGGTGACAGCCGGGTTTCTTTGTCGAATGACGAAGTACAGTAACCCCAGTATCCCGCTCGAGCTTTTCCGCCTGTTTATGATCGATATCATCGTTGGTACCAGCAGAATTACTGACAATTAGAATGTTTTCCTTGGGGTAGCTCTCCACAAGCTTCTTCCAAGTGTCCTGGTACGCGGGCCACACCTTGTCATCATGGTCTTTTGCAAAACAATTGTCCTTATCAAGCACCACTGCTCTGATATCCAGCGTGGTTTCCGGTTCGTTCTCAGCACTTTCACTGGGAGCATTCAAGACAAAGGGAATTACCAACTTGTCAAAGGAAGGTACCACAGCATGTGGCAAGCCAAAAGATGGCTGGTAGAGAAGTCTCAGCACATTCAAGGCTGCACTGAGGTTGAAGGACAAAGGCATAAAACTGGAACGAGTACCAAAATAATTTCGCGGAGTGAAAAATCCATCTTGAGTCAAACTCCATGTCGTCGGGCCGAACTCGTGGAGAGCATAGTAGGACACCTGCGGGGTCCAGAAAGATCCAGAAAAATAGCACAGAGCCCACTAATGACGCCGACGACTCGCTGTGCCTTATTTGTACCGAGAACATCGTTATCGCCGCCGTTTCTCCATGTCGTCATACGACCTGTCATCGCTGTGCATTGCGACAACGGGCGCTATACGGACGAAAGTTGTGTTTGGTGTGTCGTACAGAGAACGAGGACAACATATTCACCAGAGAGATCGATAGAAGCTACGAAAGCTTTGCAAAAAGTGACATTTCGGGCACAGACGCCAACTACGGCATCAGTTTTACATCCGAGTCGGTCCAGAATGAAGCATTGGAGCTCTTGGAGTTCAGGTGTCCATTGGTCAAGTCCCACGACAAGTTCAAATCGTTTAAGGAGCTTGCAGACCATGTAAAGTCAGAGCACAACAAGTTCTACTGTCTCATTTGTTCCAAGAACAAGAAGGCATTTGCCAGCGAACTCCCGGTGTACACGCACAAGCAGCTCCAGCGACACCAGTCAGAGGGAGACAGCAAAGGATTTGAAGGCCATCCAGAGTGTAAATACTGCCGGGGGACTCGGTTCTACTCCGAAGATGAGCTCAATATCCATATTCGAGACAAGCACGAACGGTGCTACATTTGCGATCCACAAGACCCAAATAATGCCGGCTACTACAAGAACTACGACTCGCTCTATGAGCACTTTAGACAGGCACACTATGTCTGTTCTGTACCATCTTGCATAGAAAAGCGGTTTGTCGTCTTCAGAGAAGATTTGGACTTGACAGCCCACATGCTCAAGGAACACGGAGGACTAGGAAAGGGATCCCGATTTGTGATAGGTGCCACTGGTCCCCATTTCCAGTCCCATCTTTCCACCTACTCACCACCGGCATCCAAACGCAATACCGAAACCCGGCAAGACAGCCAAGAACTCAAGAAGAAACGGTTAGACGAGAGAGTCAAACACTACGTTGACAATGATCAGATACGAATCCAAGAGTTCAAGCGCCTCAGCAGTGACTACAGGTCTCTGAAAGTGACGGCCCAGGAGGTGCACGAGAGCTTCAAACAGCTTTTTCAGCTGCAGCAGAAAAACGAGGTGGGTCTTATCTTGTTCGAACTTGCAGAACTTTTCCCCAAAGGTTCCGAGAAGTACAAGGGGCTCATGAACGTGTATGATGTCCAGGTTACACACAACAAGGAGGACAAATTCCCGGTTTTGAGTGGCCTGAAGAACGCCTTTACTGGGTCTATACACGGGTGGAATGTTTCTGGTTCCGGAAACTCCTCCAGCCAAGAAAGTTTTCCTGTTCTTCCCAAACCCAAGAAGAAGAATACTGCCGGCCCTGTCAAACAGCCCATACGGTATACGACGCTCCAAAAGCCTACCAAAGTTGCTACAGTGGTTAGGACGAGTCCAACTGCCGTCTCCAACTTTAAGCCAACATACCTTGACGACAGGCGCTCTGCTTCTTCCACTTCGCTAGCGTCACAGAACCAAGATACCCTCATGAGACAGACTTCTAGCACGCTGAATTTGCCCGACACCAGATTCCCGGCACTTGAGAAGAAACCGGCAAAGAAGGTATTTCCACGAGTCAACCCTACACCTGTGATGGATTCCAATTCGTGGGGTCCAGCCTTGAATTCCAAGTCGCCACCACCTCCAGACGACTCGGGAATCGAGATTCTAGACAAGAGAAAGGTGAAGCTGAAGAGAAAGCAGGACAAGATCCTCTTCTCCAACAATCACTAGTATACAGGCCGTATCAAGATTTTGATGAGAATTTCAAATTGCCATCTACAATGCTTCGGACTGCTAGCAGAATCGCAGTTTTGGCGGCTCGAGTTGGTCCTTTGAGACACAGCTTGACAACTACCCCCATACTAAGACCCTCATACAGATTTCTGAACTTCCAAAGATGGTCCTCATCGCAAACGGCTAAGGTCGAGCAACAGTATATGATTGCTTTTACCTGCAAGAAGTGCGACACCCGTTCGTCACATACCTTCTCTAAACAAGCATACACCAAAGGAACCGTGGCTATTCAGTGTCCCGGTTGCAAAAACAGACATTTGATTGCAGACAACTTGGGAATTTTCAAGGACAATCGATTCAACTTGGAAGACGTATTGAAGGCCAAGGGAGAGTCTGTTGCCACCGGCACAGAAGACCTTGTGTTTGAGGATATCCCCGAGGATTTACGGAAGACCATAGGCCACTATGCCAAAGACGCTCCAGAAGAGTATCGTAGAGATGACGAAGACAAAGTCAGATATCTCGAAGACAACAAGGGCAGTTCCGATAAAGAAAACAAGTAGGAGTTCTAATACTTATTCCAAACTGCCCGCCCATAGCTTGCGCATCTATATGGCCTTCTGTATATACCAATTCACATAGCCCACTGCTAGATCACTCTTTACTTGTTCACTACTGGCTCACTATTAGCTCACTACTGCTCTAGCTCGCTGCGAAAATTCTCACAATTCAAACATGCTTCGTTCTTTGGGACTCTCTTCCAGAGCTGGATACATTGCTAGCAGGAGCATCAGGGCTGCGTCTGTGCGTTTCAACTCAACAGCAGCCCAAAGATACCAGGAAAAACTCCAAGCGAAAGCAAAGGAGCTCGGTCTTGATTCGGTGGACGAACTCAAGAACAAATTGAAGGATGAAATTAGGGCCAAAAAAGTCGAGTTCAGCAAAGTAGATGCTTTGAAAGAACTAGAAGAGTATGAGCAGCGTCAGCAACACGAATTGGACGAGGATAGGTCTAAAACCATCAAAATCAGATCGCCAATTGATAAGAACTTGGAGAAGAAACCTTATAAGACATTAGACTCATATGTGGCAGTGGAAAAGTTGGAAGAATTAGGACAAAAAGAAATAGAACTCATATGGAGAACCCGTTTCCAGAGCAAAGAACGCACTCTTCATGCGGTCCTTAGCGATATTCAGTTTGCTACAATGTACGCTAATGCGTTCAAGAACCCCAGCTTTATCCTCCCTCTTCCTCGAAATGAAGATGGCTACGAGATGCACTTTGTACAATGGTCATTTGCTGGTCCTCAGACCACACACTGCATGCTCACCTCCTTGGCCGAGTATAAACTTCACAAAGAGTATGCCAAGCCTCACACTACACTCATGTTCCACCAGGAACTAGTCAACTCTAAGAAGTTGGTGTTGATGAACGGACAAGTGGAGGAGGATGTGGCTGTATCTATGGACGATGCACAATTGCTTGTGCTAAACGTTCAGCGTTTCTACGGTGCTGTTGGTGACGAGGCTCTGATTAAACGCAAGCACGAATTGCTTCGTGCGTTTACGACTAGTGAAAACTTTGACGTTGATGCCTTGATCCAGGAAGCAACTTCAGTTTAATGTATATATTATAGATCATGCGTGGGAGTCTGCTACCTAGAGCATTCGCTACTGCCTTTGCCTGAGTTTTCGTTCATAACTGTTGACGACCAGTAACATTTTTAACTGGTGGACTATCGTCCCATGCTCAAAAGATCATCCAATAGAGACTTCTTTCCTTGTGATTCAACTCTCTTTCCTTTGCTTGCAGTAGCCTTTTTCCGTGGAACTGCTGGCTTTTTTGGAGGTGCCAGTTTAGGAGCAGCCTCTTTCTTGGCAGCTGTTCTTGTAGCTGGTTTTCTCGCAGGTGCATTTGTACGTGGCTTGACAACTGGCTCCGGTGATTCTTCCTCTTCACTTAGCACAACCAGCTCCTCGCTGTCACTTATGATTTCATCCATCGATTCATCTGAAATCTCCTCCGCATCGGACAACACAATCTCTTTGCTTTTGGCACTCTTTGTAGTTCTCTTTGGTTGTGCCTTTGCTCTCAGCTTAGCTGGAGCAGGGGATGCTGCTGCTGCTGTCGTCTTCTTTTCAGGTTTGAAATTAGCTACTTCCTTCATCGTTTCATTCCAGTCTGGTCTTTCGTTCTTAACTTTTCCGAGAATATCTTTAAAGATCCGCTTGGCTGCTTGTTCGTCATCCAAGTTCAACTGCTGGTTATCGAAATCCATATCAAGAAGCATTTTCGTTTCCACTGCAACTTCTTTCTCGATAAATCTGTGAAGAATAGTCTTATCGTCGTTCTCGATATATCTACGCACCGCATAGTTTATTCCGTCTTCAGGAACTAGTGCCAAGTGTGTCTGCTTCAAGAACTCCACCAAGAAGTCTTCAAGCTGAACTTCGGGTTGGTCATCTTCGTTCTTGGTGTCCACAAATTTGGGCCGCTCCGTTATGGCCAATTCGGTGGATTTCTTCTTAGAAAGCAAAATCACATCATTCACGTTTGCTATTTTACCCACAAATCTATTGGAGAACCTTCGAGGATTCTCGACATGATAGTCACCCGTGTAGTCTACCCGTAGTCTGATCAAGGGTAAAAGGTTAGGTCGGGCCGATTGGTCTTTTGCTCTTTTGATAAGCTCCTCTACCTTACTTACAAGGAATTTCGAGACGTCTTCTTTTGATGATGGACCGGGGACAAAACCTTCCTTCAGCAATACAACATCTTCCATGATTAAGGGCCGTACCGTCTCAAGTTTAACCGGTTCTATTGAGTAGTTGTTATCACGAATATTCATGATGAAGACATTCTTTTCCGCCATTTCACCGGCAGAAAGAGCAGTTGCGACGGAAGATCCAGGCTGGAGCACGTCGAACCCCATTTCAGGATTGTACATTGGGTCAGGCAAGCATTCATGCTCGTGGCCCCAGAGTACAAAGTTCATGAACTTTGGAAGAAAGTTTTCAGGAAGGTAGGAGGTTCGTGAGTGGGCAACGTGGTTCTGATGTACACATAAGAAGTTGAACCAAGAATCTGGGTCTTCACTAGACCGCAAGAACGTCGCCTTGCTATCACGGAATACGCGATGGAGCCGTTCGTCCTTCACGTTCCCTAGGCCATATAATGCCAACTTTGTCGTTCCTTTTCTCAAAAGCAAAGGAGCTACGGTGATATCTTCGTTGTTAACAACCTTGCCAAAGTAATTGACAAGTCCGGATGCTGCCAAGATGTCCAACGGCAGCAAGAAACCGTCTCCGGTTGCGTCGTCGTGGTTTCCACTAATAGCAAAGACTGGGACACCAATATTGAAGTTTGCATCTTCGTAGTTGACTCCTGGGAAATCCAGGGTCAATGACATGCTGGGGTCACTCATCAATTCCAATTCACATGGCCGGTCACCGAGACAGTTTGACCGGAGCGATTTTATGACATGATAAAGTGATTTTTTAGACGGTTTGTTCACGTGGAAAAGATCTCCACCCTGGACTATCATATCCACATCACGTTCCTTTGCTATTCGTGTAATTTCCTCGAAAGTTTGCCACGAATCGTCTCCAATAATGGGATCATTCTCGAAATATCCCACATGATTATCGGTTGTTATGAGAATGGAGATGGTATCGGGCCCCTGTGGGATGTGCTTGGAAGGAGGCATGCGGGATTATATGATAGGGATGCTCAAAAAGCACCTGGAAACCATGGGTTGCACAGCACCAGACCGAAGCTAGAAGAGTAGGACGTGATTTAGCGGAGTATTTCGCAATCAGCTCAAATTAGTGCGCAGGATCTCATCAGACTTGTTCCCTGTTGTATAAATCATATTCGTGTCAGGCTGTGATCTGCAAGCTGGGGGCATTTTGGAGCACACAATCCATTTCTTCCAGTTGCCAGCATCACAATGAGCCTGCGTGCAGCTCGCCAGCAGGACGAGGTCAATAGTGTGGAATCGATCTACGGCGACATATTTACTGATATCACCCCGCAGGGTCAAATATGGAACAAAAAGCCAAGCCCACACTTCCAGGTTCGACTAGAGGCATGCGAGGAGACAGAGAAGTCTCCCATGAGTTTGGTGCTAGACATTGAGTTCACCCCAACATACCCTGCTTCTCCTCCTTTGGTACGGCTCTTGAAGCCCAAGAATCTCTTGAAGCATATGGTTCTGACAATGGAACAGAAGATCCGGAGTCTAGTGAAGGAATACTCTGGCGAAGAAGTGTCGTTTATTATTATTTCCGAAATCAAAGACATGCTCGATGACTTCTATGCCAACTCCGAAAAGGTGCTTTCGTTGGAAGAGGAGCGGGAACTCCGATTGCAGAAAGAACGCCTCCAGTTGGAACACGAAGAAGCAAACCGACGCAGAGAAGAAGAAAGCGCACAAAGGAAACAAAACGAGGAACTCAATCAGCAGATTCTAAAAATCCAGGACGAATACTACGAAGACACACAGGATGCTACCGTCGACGCCAACGACGGCTCAGAGCTCGTTCCTCCACACCCCGGAAACTTCATCGTACTCGAAAAGCAGATGATAGGCTTCACTGAGAACCCGCGTATCATGTTCACCTTTCGTACTGTTCTGGACCCTGTACGCTACAAGAAGCCCGATCTATTGTCCTCAATTGCTACACAACAGGTGGTTACGCCCTATATCTCGCCACAATTGTCAGCCAAGTTGAAACGTGCAACTGTTCCCACATACTTACTCTCGGACATTGTCCTCACTTGTGGCCATTGGATGACGGACGAGGGAAAGAAAGAGATTCAACTGTTGGAGTCAGAGCTCCAGGAAGTGTTGACGGTCAAGCACGAAAACATATCCTCCCTCATAGGTTTCCAAATTGACAGACAAGACAAAGCCTGGAGAATTCGACTACTCACTGATTATTCTCCTCAGTCCAGCCCTCTCCAGGAAATTCTATCAGCACAGGGTAAGATTACTTGGTCCACGGCTCGGAATTGGTTGATACAACTACTTCCAGCCATTGAATCATTGCATAATATTGGCCTCGTCCACAAGGCCATTTGTCCCCTTACAGTCTCGTCCATATCCAACGAACTGTCTGCCACCATCCTCAGATTATCTCACACATCGTATGGTCACCGTTTACTTCTGATGGTTCATGAATATCCAGGCACCAAACAGAAGCTCAAAGATCCGTCATCTGTTATGGCAATTCCTGCTACTTGGATAGCTCCTGAACTCAGTGATGGATTCGAAAATTACACTGTGAAAAGCGATATATGGGATTTGGGAGTGCTCTTCTTGAAAGTGATGCTAGGAAATAATGCTATGGAGTCATATAAGACGCCATCACGTTTTCTTAGCGGCTTTAAAGTCTCAGAGTTTCCAAATGAAGAAGACAATGCCAATTTGGTGTTTGATCTTCTTTCTAAGATGCTCCAAAAGAAGTTGTTTAAGCGTCCTAGTCCACTCGAATTAAATGCTGTAAAATTCATCCGAGACGGGCCTGTTCCCAACCAGCAACCTTCTCAATTTCCAAACGGGGGTAATTCACCATCGTTGCTCGTTCAAGTGTCTCACCTTAACGATATCACCGCTTCACGGCGCCATAGCCAACCCCACGATTCTTTGGATCTATCAGACTCCCAGACTCGAAATGTCGGACGATACGAACGTGACTTTGAAGAGATTGGTGACTTAGGAAAAGGTGCGTTCGGGGAAGTTGTGAAAGCTCGAAATAGGCTAGAAGGCACATTCTACGCCGTTAAGAAAATCAAGCATCGTGCCGATAAACTCGATTCGCTTCTTAGTGAGGTCTTATCCTTAGCGAGACTTAACCACCAATACATCGTGCGATACTATGGTACATGGGTGGAAGAATTAGATGTGGATTTGCCAGTTGTGGACGATAATGTAAGTGAAGCAAGTGATGACGACTTTGAAAGTCCTTTTAATGTGCGTTCTACTTCGTTTCTTGAGAGCAAAGATAGTTCCTTCCAGATAGACTTCATGTCCAACTCGTTTGATCCACAACTAGACATTCCAAGTGACGACGACGATCAGTTTGAATTTGCCAATTCTACTGGAGGGGATAGGTCTGTATCGGGAGGAGACTTATGGTCCGACTTAACAACTAATGAAGCTCCACAAAAGGAAAAGGAAACCAAAAAGGACTCTAAGCGTTCGATTTTGTACATTCAAATGGAGTTTTGTGAGAATAACACTTTACTAAACTTGATCGAACAAGGACTTCCGAACAACCCTAACGAGTATTGGAGATTGTTCAGGCAGCTTCTAGAGGCAGTATCCTATATCCATCAGTCTGGATTCATTCATCGTGATCTCAAGCCCATGAATATTTTTATTGATAAGTCAAATAATATCAAAGTGGGTGACTTTGGTTTGGCAAAAAATTCACAGTTTTCACTGGTCGTTCTGACAAACAATCAGGTTGAGCCAGTCAACAAAGACTTCTCCACAGTGGTTGGTACCGTTTTCTATACAGCCCGAGAAGTGGCTACGGGAGACTACGACGAGAAGGTTGATATGTATTCCCTAGGAATAGTATTCTTTGAAATGTGCTATCCGTTGTCCACTGGCATGGAGCGGGCGCTGACATTGAACGAATTGAGACTTTCAAGCATCAACTTTCCATCTAATTTTGTGGAATCCAAATACAAGATGGAGAAGAAAATTATAAAAGTCTTGCTAGACCACAACCCTAAAGAACGCCCTAGTGCCTCTGAGCTTTTGCAAAGTGGCTGGCTTCCAGTGGAGCATCAAGATCAAGTCGTGAAGGAGGCCTTACGCTCTTTGGCTGACCCTGCTTCTCCATGGCAGCATCAAGTTAGGGAAACTCTCTTCAACCAGCCGTACCTGTTAGCTCGCGATTTGATGTTCGATAATAACAGTCAAAAATCACACACCATTGAGAATACCACCAAAGATTATCTTCTTTTCAGCAACATGATTGATACTTTATTTAGTATCTTCAGATCACATGGTGCGATCGAGGACTATAGTTCCAACATACTTCTCCCCAAATCTCAAAACTTGTCAGCTGGTCAAGTATACGATGTACTTGATAGGAGTGGATCAGTGTTATCGCTCCCATATGATTTGATTCTTCCCACAGCACGCTTCCTCAGCCGCAACAATGTTGATATCGCAAAATTATACCGTCATGAGTTTGTCTACAGACCTAACATTCGTGGTCCTGGAACCCCCGACCAGTACAGTTCCGTCAACTTTGACATAACTGCACATGATAGGAGTCTTATATCTGTCAACGATGCTGAATGTCTCAAAGTAGTGGATGAAATTTTGCACTATTTTCCTTGCTTCAAAGTAAAGGGATCCCAATGCTTAGTGTTGATTAACCATTGCGATATCATCAATTCTGTAATCACTTTTGCATTTGGAAATATCGGAATTAGCGACCGCAAGCGCCATGAAGTTATCGGGGTTCTTTCGCAGTTGGGTATTGAAAAGAGTCCAGAAGAGATCAAGAGATACTTGCGGGAAGACTTTAATGTAGCACATACAGTGACCAGGGATTTAGTTGATACATTCAACTTTATGGCAGAGCCCGAGGATGCAAGACGAAAGTTGAAGAAAGCTATGATTGATTCTCCATACTATGTTAAAGTTGAAAAGGCACTCGTGTATATTATGGAAGTGTTGTCGATTCTTCGAAAATTTGGTGTCAAATGTGGAGTTTACCTCTCTCCACTTAGTAATTACAACTGTCAGTACTATAGTGGTGGAATCATGTTTCAAGCTATCTTCCGGTTGGATAAAAACCGTCGTTTCGCAAGGGTTGTCACCGGTGGCCGATACGACAACCTAGTCGCTTCTCTAGCAAATGTGGACATCAACAAAGCAGTGACGCCACATGTGGTAGGACTTCTGCTTACATCTACCTTCCTTTTTCTACTTCTAAAAAGCAGAAGGATCAAACCGAGTGAAAAGTCTACTGAAACTCAGTGGACCGGGTCGCGGTGTGATGTGTTGATAGCGAGTACCAACAAGTCACTAGTGCGTCTTGCTGGTTTTGAAATAGCCCAATCACTCTGGAAGAATCGGATCAGTTGTGATTTTGTCTACTCCACTTCACAAACCGAAATCTTGGATCAAGCTTTACAGGATGGCTGTAGATGGATCATTTACATCAAGCAGGTTAATTCGCTGATGAGGGTCAAGAATAGAAAGGGACCCAGCTCATTCAAGCCATTAAGATTAAGAAGCATTCATTCCGAGAAGGATACAGATTTAGACTACGAAGAACTCGTACAGTTTCTTCAAGAAGAGATCAGCGGGAGCGCGTGTGATGAAAACGACAAACACGATTTGGATGACTCTGATTCTTCTCTAGGATCTATACAGACGGGTCCTTTGTTCACGACTGACATTAGCAACAGAGTTATTGTTGTTCCGAATGATGCTCCTCGTGGACGCAAGAATAACAAGCGGGAAAAATGGGAGCTTGAGAGCGACTCCAAAGTTTCATCTGCAAACTTCATCAAGACACTTTCCAACGCACCCGTCATTGATATTGATGTTCAAGACGAAGTACTTGATATGATTCTGATTACGCCTCTCCGCCAGCAAGATGAATGGGTTCGTAAGATAGTGTACTTCTCAAACAACTTTCCCAAAAGCTTTGGTGTGAACATCTACAATACTTTGAAGAAAGAAGCAAACAAAGGCACTCAGTGGGCAATGCTTCACAGTTCCAAAACAGATAAAACTTGTGTCATAGACCTACAAAGGCAATGATTAATAACCTTCTAATAAATAATTATACATTATGTAAATGCTTCTTCTTCCAATCCCAATATTCCTGCAATCTCAATCGACCATAATCAGCATAATCGAAGTTGATTTGACTAATTTCACTTTGGATCATAGCCCACACACCCCAGTAGAAGCCGGGCATACCATAAAATAATGCAATCTCATCTATAAGGTTTCTAACATTGTCTTGGCTTGCATCTGGATCATTAAGGTAGGAGCGGACCCACTTGACCATTACTGGGTTTTCGATAGATGGGTTTGGAATTGCTGATCGATCACATTGGAAGCCTTGCCATTCTGCCATATGGTTGGCGATATCAAACGCACGAGGCGCCGGAAGCATGTACTCATAATCGATGAATTTGATGGGGTTATTCGAAATTGTAGGGAGCGTACTTTCCTCAAAAGAGAAGTCTGTCGGGATAATAACATTGCCAGAAAGCAAATCACAGTGGGCGGAAACCACGGGGGAGTGGTTATCAGCGGTCAATGTGTCTCTAAGCCAGACTAGTTCTTGTCTCACTATGTTTCTGAGATCAGTGTCTTCGTCTAGTTCGGTGTTGTGTGCAAAAGACTCGCGGAGAGCGTTGTTCAAGGGGACGACGTCAATCCAATCGTGTAGGAGGTCCCAGATATTATTGATTGTCTTTTTCTTCGGTTTCTTCTTCTTTTTGCTATTTTCAGCCATGAGGATGGGCAGCAGCTGGGACAGTCTTCGCTTTTTGATGGTAATGGTATATCTGCGGAGCTTTTCAACCCCGTCTTCGATATCCGAGCGGGACACTCGGTGGTGCCAGCTTCCCAATTGTTGCGCAATGAGTGGATACAAGGCCGGGTGGTAGAGCTCCTGTGGTTCAAGCGAGCGACCAGGAAGGTAGCCGTACACCAAGCCGTTGCTGAAACGAGCGTGGACCGGCGGTGCCAATTGCAACGAATTGAGCACGAGGTGCAGAATATACTCACGGTGTCTGTCTATAATTAAGTTTGTTCCCTGGCCATACACGCGCATGAGCACGGTGATTTTGCCGTAGCTACACGAGAGTAGCATATTGGTGATGCCGCCGGTCAAGAATTTGATCTTGATGCTGGCATCCTGAGGCCAGCCCATCACAGCCAGGAGCACGATTTTGACGTTTGTAGTTTCGGAGCTGTCCTGGAGTTTGTCCTTGGCTGCGAGAAGGGCCTGGAGATCCACCAGGCGCCGCGGCATGTAGAGCGAGTGAGTAGGAGTCGGGGCTGGAACTGTGGTGCCATTATTGTGGGTGTTGTTTGACGATGGTGGAGACGAGTTTTCTGGAGAAGCAGAAGCTCTGGACGGGTCGGCAATGTTGTCCGAGTCCAAGTCCGAGCCTGAGGGATTGTTAAGCTTGTAAAGAAGGTTCTTATTCCGGATATTCATCATCTTCAGGTTAGCGTCGTGTGACTGCCAGTTGTCGTCAACCGGGTCTATTTCGATTTTGGGAACGACGTTGTGGAACTCAGCGGCCTCCAAGTATTGCACATGGCCGCCAGCTACCATCCAATAGACGTCGTCGTCCATGGGCGCGATTTTGGCGTCAGCCATGTTTTGGTGATTTTATATCAGGCCGCGAATTATTTGGTCTATTCTTGGGCGTGAGCCGCGCGGCTACCGAGGTCGGTCATGTGACCCAGAGGTTGGGGAATGAAACGGTAATGGACTGGCCTTGGGCAGGGGGCTATATAGTGGCTAGTGGAGCAGCATATTGGACGGCCATCAACCACGTGGAAGCTGCTACGAGCTGCGACAAGCTGCTAGCCCTAAACAATTGGCTCGTGGGTATCTTTGCGCCGGCCTAATCTTTCCCTAAAGTAGGCTGATTATCTTATCAATTGTCTGCATTCTGTGCAGAATTACCCAAACAATCTTGTTATTTTCTTGTGATTTCTTGGGGTTTCTTGCGGTTTTTTTCCTTCTTCTCGCTTGTTCTCAGCCTGTATCTTTTCAATTCCACCAGTCTGCCCATTCGGGTATAACCTGAAAATCTTTCCTCTGTTACCTCGTTCTCCCTCGTCCTCGCTATGCTATATACTCCTCTGTTTCCTCCAGCTCTGGCTCGTGCACCGTCCAGGGCTCGAATGACTTGTCGTGTGCAATGCTAGGGAAGTAGTGCCTGTAGATGACAAACGCAATGGTCATGCCCAAGATACTACCAAGGGTAACATCCACAAAGTGGTGTCTGTAGTCCATGGTACGACTCAAGGCAATGAGGGCTGCGCCGAATGCCGGCACCCACGCAACCACAATTCTCCAGCTGCCCACGTTCGGGCTGCCAATGGCCAATTGGCCACTCAACCACAACGAGAGGTAGCCCAAGCCAGCAAAGCTGAGACTGGAGTGGCCAGAAGGGGTGGTGCGGAACCCGTCGAGAAGCCTGCCGGTGTTCTTCGTGGTACAAACGTCCTTGGCAAACACGAGCACGTTGGTAGGCGTGCCCTCTGCTGGCTCACAGCGAGCAAGAAAGTCCGGTCTTTGTCTGGCAAAAAAGTTCTTGAGGATATCGGTAACCACCGAGGTCAAGAACACGGAAAGTACCAACCCCAAGAGAGAAACATACGTGATGGAAGCTCTGGCCCCGCGACGAGCCGACACTAACAGAGCCATCAAAACCATCACAAACGGAACGATCAAGCAGTAGAGGAAGAGCTGGTGGTTTGTGACACGCTCATGCTCCGCAAAAGGATGGGAAATGGTCAAATCACCCACATAAAACTGTCTTTGAAAAGGCTCGATTTGGCCCACAAAGAAAAAAAGCACTATTAGGACTACAACAAGGCCCAAATCGGCAATCCTCGCTCTCCCAGCCGCATGCAACGAGTGCTTGAAGTCTAGATCGTGTTTGCCCACTATCGAATATACCCAATCAAACTGCATGATGCTTACTCTCACGTAGATAAGAAGCCGCTGGAGTCGCGACAACAATCTGGTGCACTGATGTGTGTAACCTCAGGCGAAAACAGGCTCTACAAACAGAGATAGTTTCGCCTATACGGAGGTGTATAGGGGTCAATTGCGTAGCAACAGTACACAGCAGCATGCAGCACCTACGAATGACAGCGAATACTTCTGCAGTGTGGTTTTTGGTGCTGCCAACTAGGGCCAGTTTTGCACCCAGTGCACCGGCTACTATTTTGGTCACTATTTCCAGGCGCATTTCCTAGCATGTCCAACATTCTTGACGACGATCCATGGGGTTCGGGATGGGGCGAGTCTCCCATTCAAAGTTCAAACTTGCTTACGCTGTCTCAGCTTTTGAGCCAAGCTACTCCAGAAACGGCAAATAACGCCGAACCGGCCCTGATTCCGACTTCGTATCAGCGTGTTTTGGACCATTTTGGCGAACAGTTAAGCTCTGTGAATGAATTGGAACAGCTGGTGATGGACAAGTTGGTCGCGGACGGCGTGTTTACAGACTACCAGAAGTCCAGGTTGATTGATGTGCTTTACGAACACAATATACTTCCGCCTTCCCACTATATGGTGGACATTTTGGGGTTAATTGCACTTGAAATAGAAGCTCCGGGAACCGGTGACTATGTGACGTTGCGTTTCCGGCGGTCTCATCTTCCCGAGCTTCCGCAGACCATTGTTGAGTTGCTCGTTCTGTCCAGCGAGCATATTTCGGATCCTCTTTCCGATCCTCTTTCCGAGTCGCTTGCTGCTGCCTCGTTGGAGGACGATCCCTTGCTCACGGACCACTCCTCTATCCAGAAACAGCAGGACAAACAGGAGCCCACCATTGACACATCTGGCGTACGCAAATACATGGACAAAGTACGAGGCGACTTCAAGCCCTTGTACGCCAGCAAGGAGTCCATCAGCATCAGAGAAGTTCCCGAGAAGGAGGGGCTTCTTTTCAAGCATACGAACTATGCGATAACTTATAGCATGAACTTGGGAATGCACCAGCAGTCGGGCCAGAAGAAAGTCGTGAGACGCTACAGCGACTTTGTTTGGTAAGTATCACCAGCTGCCGCCACGGAAAATCACCGCTACTAACACCCAGGCTCCTCGAGTACCTTTTAAAGAAATATCCGTTCAGAGTGATTCCCGGCCTTCCGCCGAAGAAGTTTTCTGGTAAGTATCCACGGGCGCTTTCCGTCTAGCAAGTACTAATCTCAGTAGGGTCCTCACCCGATTCCCAGTTTCTCCAACGACGCCGCCGGGGACTTCACCGGTTCTTAAATCAAATCATCAAACACCCCGTCTTGCGTGCCGAGCCCATCGTGGTGACGTTCCTCACGGTTCCGACGGACATGGCCAACTGGAAGCGGCAGGCCAAAATAGACTACCTGGTGGAGTTCAAGGGCATGAAGATTCTGACCGAGTTCATCAACTCGATCTGGCCCACTGTAGGCGAAGAGTTCTTAGAAAAATGGAAGCAATGCGAAGCGGCCATCGGAAGGATCATCGAGATCTGGACTAAGCTTGTGCTTTTGGTGGAGCGGAACGAGAAGAGACAGCAACAAATAGCATTCGACAACGGCAAGTTTGTGGAGATGATCAACCGGTACAGCGGACTCAACGACGCTCTCTACCCGCACGACGACAGCATTGTGGGCAACAGCAACCGCGACGACATGGCCGCGATCAACGACTCGTTGGGCACCATAGGCGAGTTTTTCAACAAAACCAGCCAGGCGCTAGTCGACGACAGCTTTGCCATCAACACATCTACATTGGAAAAGTTCAAGAACTACTTGGACTACCTATACTCACTCCAGGAGTTGTTCGAGCGCAGCAAGCGGCTCCTGAGTAATAACATCGCCCAGCTCGAGACCCGTATCACCGAGAACGAAGCCAAGTATGCCCGACTCAGCACCGAGGACGCCAACATCAAGGGCAGCGACCTCGCGAAGCTCCGGCAGGCCATCATTGCAGACAAACAGGAAATGTTCCAGCAGCTCAACCGCGACTGGCTCATCAAGAGCTGCTGCATGGACGAGTTCACCATGTTCCAGGAGACCCAGTATCTCGTGAGCGAAGCGTGGGTCGACTGGTGCAAAGGCCGCACCCAGCACCAGGCCAAGATGAGTCAGCTCCACGACCAGATGAGCGGAATAATCGGGGATATGCCTTTCAACTCGTAGCCTGCTCCCACTGCTGCACGAGCGGGTGGTCCTTCGCCGAAAGATCGTTGTCAAACCACTGCCGGCTCAACACGTTGGTGATGAGGAGCTCTTGCCGGGCCGCGTCATATGCAGGAGTACCCCAGGTTCTGGCCAAGATGGCGCCGACTGCGGAGCCCAAGCCGGCGCCGGCGCTGTAGCCGTCGTCGAAGCCGGTCTGCAAGCTGGCCTCCTGTGCGTTGGCGAGGCCGTCGACGTAGCCCTGTTTTGTGTGGATCCTCCGGATGGCCGGTGTTTGGGTGGGCTCTCCATCGCCCCAGACATCGTCGTCATCGGAGTCCTGAATAGATGTATTAACTGCCTTTGTGCTGTAGGCCGTGCCGGGTGTGCCAGCGCTGCCAGCGGTGCTGTGTTCCTGCTCCATGTCTCCCTTGCAGGGCCCGTCTTTGCATGCACAGACCATCCAGCCCGAGACAGATTTCGCACCGATGTTCCGCCCGGCGTGCGCGCACCACCACAGACATACGGCCCTTTTTGTGAGAAAACACCAGGACTGTCGCCGGCTCGATAGTTACAAATTCACCACAGCTGTCGGAGCGGACTTTTTCGCCCAGAGAACAACCAGCCACGACACAGCGCGGCCGCCACATCTCCAGCAGCCCATTTTCAAACGCAGAACCCCAGAACCACGCATTTTACAGCCCGCCGCAAGACCCATGTCCGAGAATATCATCACCCAGGTGTCGCAGGACCAGCCGGTCGCCCACGCCGCGTACGAGGACTCAGACCACAACTCCAAGATTCAGCTCAATGTGCGCGGAAGCCGTTTCACCATCACCAGAGACGATTTGATGAGCTTGCCAGAAAGCATTTTGTTGGGGTTGTTTCCCAACGGCGTGTTTCTAGACGAAGAGGGCCACGTCATCTCCAACTTGACCGAGGAGGACATCGTGTACGTGAATTTCGACCCGGTATGTTTCGAGTACATCATCGATGTGTTTGGCACGGCGCAGCGTGAGCTCGAGGCCGAGTCTCCGCATCTCCTGCCGCAGCCCACCAGCATCAGCGGCTACGCCGGCTCCGAGTCCGTGGTTCAAGTGCTTCTGCGCAAGCCGGCCATCATAGTGTTGCGCGAAGACCTCGACTACTACGTGATTCCTCCCAAGAGCGGCATGAACGCCGACGGAATCCGCCATCTCAAGCTCGAGGTCGGTGCCCAGCTCCTCAACAACAAGCTGGTGTTCTCCGGCCTAGGCTACAACCCCAGCGGGTCGCCCGACCAGAACTTGGGCCCGGCCGAGCGCCACTTGTTCGACATGCTCTGCACATCGGGCTTTGTTCCCCTGGAGTCGTGGGGAAACAGGTCTCCCGAACCGTCCAAATGCGTGCTCCACTCGTTGCTGTTGGTGAGGCTCCAGACAGTGCTGCCCACGCCGCCCGAACAAGCGCTGCCCACGTTGGACCCAGTGACCAGCAACGGTCTGCGCAAGTCTCGACTGAGAATAGCCACCTTGGCACAGAGTGCTCTGAGAGCCGCGCTGCGGTCGCTTCTGAGAACACGCAAAGCCGATCCCAACGAGAGCAAGTTGCTTCTTTTCTGGCGCAAGCCAGCCCGCAAGTGCTGGTGGGCCAACGAAACCGTCCAAGTTGACGGCGAGCCAGTCAGAGTACATCTCCGCCGGGTGTGGACGTTGGAATTGAGCGTGGTGGGTGTGCAGTAGCACCCACGATCATGCCACTGCTAGTGCGATACAAGCTGCCTAATACTACTAATCATCGTGTTGCTGTAGCTTCTGTTCTCGTTTGTATGGCCCTATGGTTCCAGCCGCTGCAGCGACTCCAGCACATTGTCCTTCTCAGTGTCAACGACGACGTCTACTCGTGGCTTTGCTCCATCTTCAACGGTGACCTTCGTTGTCTATCACCAATGTCGATTCGGCTGCCGTTTGGCATCCACCACTAGTGACAAGACAAGAACCGTGCTGCTCATTTGATGTTCGAAACAGACAGGTTGAACAACGGACCGAGTCCAGTTGTTGAACTTGAGCAGTTGGTGCTACATAGGAGAAATTAGAGTAATAAAAGAAGGTAAAAGTACAAGTACAAGTGAAGTACAAGTCAAGTACCAGTCAAGTACAAGTCAAGTACAAGTCAAGTACAAGTCACGTACAAGTCACGTACAAGTAAAGTCAACTAAAGTACAAGTAAAGTCAAGTACAAGGTACAAGAACATGAACAAGTACAAGGTACAAACTCAAAGGTACTCACTAATGCTTCATTCGTTAATACGCCTAGCACGTCACTATACATACTACTCAGCGGCCCTCGTTACTGTCGGCATCTCTGGCCTGGGGCTTCTGTAGTGCTCCCGGATCAGCCTGCATTGGCTGTCTCTGCATTGGATTGCCGTACATTTGGAAGCCAGGAGGCAATTGCCCGTGTGGAGGACCTTGTTCTGGAGGATACATGAGGCCTGGAGGCATACCCTGTGGGAACCCTCGGTAGGGACCTTGAGTCTGGCCCTGTCCTTGCAAAGGCTTTTGCTTTTGGGATGGTGAGTTCAAGCTACCCTGGTTGAGTGGTCCTCCTTGCGGCATCAACCCAGGAGGAAAGCTTCTGAGTCCCTGGTGGGGTGAGCCCTGGGGTTGGCCATGACTGTGTTCGGGTGCAGATCCTGGAGGCGGCATGCTCATCCATGGAGGAAACTGGGTATTACCCTTCATGTTGGGTGGGGCAGACTGTGGGTATGGGAACCCGGGTGGTGGAGGATAATGTGGCTGTTGCTGGGAACCACCGGGGGATTGCTGGGGAATACCTTTGTTGAGCAAGGTGTTGAAAAAGTTATCGTTGGCTCCTCCAAAGCCTGGTGGAGGAACACCGAGTCCTGGCGGAGGACCTCCGTAGGGGCCGGTGGGAAGCCCCGGTGGGAACATAGGATGCAATCCAGGAGGTGGCTGTCCCGGCATGCCAGTCTGAGCCTTGTTGGAAATGCCTACGTTGCCAGCAGCTCCGCGCTGAACAAAGTCCGGCGAAGCCTGGGGCTGGCTGCCACTAAAGAAACGAGAAGATTCATCCAGCGAATGCGAGGGGAGTCTTCGTGGGCCGGTTGGCTGGGCTTCGTGAGAACCCGTAGGTGGTCCACGTGGCTGTTGATTCTGGGCTGCTGGGAGAGCCTGCGAGGACGACTGGTTCTGGTTCTGGTTCCGCGTCTGGCTTGAGTTCTGGACCTGACACTGGTTTTGGCTCTGGCTCTGACTCTGGTTTTGGCTCTGGTTCTGGTTCTGGCTCTGGCTCTGGTTCTGGCTCTGGCTCTGGCTCTGGCTCTGGTTAGGACCAGCTGCTGGTGCGTTGAAGAACGACGAGAACCGCGAGCTCTTGGCCGAGTTGCCCCCGGTTTCCTGCTTGGGCTTTTCCTTGGGCTTGACGAAAGAAAAGAAATTATCCACCTCATTGTTGGGCACACTTTCGGCAGCAGCGGCGTCGTTCGCTGGGGCATCGGAAGAGAACTCGCCCTCTGCCCGACGGCGCATTTCGGCTTTCCATCGTTCAAAGTCCTCCACGGTCTCGCCCATGTCAATTGGCGCGCTCTTGGACCCGTCGGCCGAACCCCAGTCTGGTTCTGCTTCGTCTGGGTTCTCGCCTAGAAGCTGGTCGATCTTGTCGGCACCCATAGAGTCAAGCGCAGAAGCATGGGCAAAGCCGGCGGGCTTCTTTTCCCAGCGAAGACCGTCTGTAGGTCCCTTCCTTCTTCTTTCGCTTTTCTCCTTCGGGGGCGTTTTGCGGAGCACCCCCCAGAAGGTCTTTTCCGGAAGAGCAAGCAGATGTTGGAGCGCCTTGACACCTGGCGAGTTGCGCAAGGTGGCCAATTCGTTTATGGAGTAGCTGAAAGGTGTGTTGCTCTTATAGTCGGCGGTATATTCTTCGGCCTTGGATACGGGAAGCTGGTCGTCGTCTTGTTGGTCGTCGGAATTTGCACTCTGGTGAGGCGAGGACCTTGCAGAGGTGCTGGAGCGCGGCTCTAGCTCCGGCGACGACTCTTTGGCAGCGTTGGCGATGGCCGAGTCAAGCAAAAGACTCAAGGCATTGCGACCTTCCGGTTGCTGGGAGCTGTCAGATGCATTTTTGGAAAAATCACGGCTGGCTTCTTGGGTAGATATACCTGGAGACGATATCAGAAGGATGCTGGGGTCGTCAAATAATGCTTGGCGATCAGCCATGGCAATTTAATTACAGGAGGAAGTCGTTTGGATCTGGAAAGAAATTATCAGCACTCACAAATCGTGGACGAAGAAGGGTGGGATACTGTGCAGGACAGGAAGGACAGGACAAGGTGGTGGTATGCAATCTATTAACTATTTGTGCAAGTAGGGAACGTTAAGGTTCATAACCTCGCGGCAGAACACAAACCAGTCGATCTCCCGGAGAGTGGCCTGGTGGTCTTTGGCTGTTCTTGCCCGTTGGGTTTCTTCCCACTTGAACAATTCGTACATAAACCGTAGGTTGGGCTGGATGATGATGTTGAGTCTGCGGACCCGCACGTAGAGATACGCCTTGGCAAGCAGCACCTTGAGTCTCTGCATGACCTCGGCCATCACCACTGTCGCCGACCGGCTCACACCCACTCGGCAATGGACAAGAATCTTGGCCCTTCCATCGCTTTTGCTGTGCTCGGTATTGATGAACTCTAGAATCCGAGGAAGCGACGCAGTAAGCTCGTCAATGCCGTCGTCTTGGAGATTGTTCACCTTGAGTATCGTGTCGACCGTACTGTCGCTGCCGTCAATGGTGATCTTCTCGATGTTTCCGCCATCGATGTCTTCCACGTCTATCTTGTTCTGGGCCTGGAAGTGCCGGCCGGCGAGCCAGTCTAGCCGCTCACCCACAGAGATCACCTTCGTGATACCGAGCTTGGAAAGCAACGCAAGACTGTTGGCATGCTTGAGAGAGCCCAAATACAAGTACGGCAAGATGCGCGAGGGTAGCGAGCCGTCCACATCGGAAACCCAATCTGCATTAAGTGGAGACAAAGATGTCTTCCGTCCTAGGGTGGGAGTTGCACCGACAGAGTGGCTTGGTCTGGAGCCTGTGGCTAGGAGCACCTCGGTGATTTCAAGGTCGGTGAACGTTTCAAGCGTACTCCATTCAACCTTCTTCACCTTCGGCAGCACCCGGCGAAGTAGCACCTCTAGCTTCCTGAGTATCTGGACGTCGCTTGCAAAAATATAGAACGGTCTCGTGACCTCGTTGTGGAGGATGAGGATAGCCTCGTCAAGACCAACGTTGCCGGCGTACATCACGTAGGAAAGCACAAAGAGAGACAGCTCGGTGTAGCCGTCCAGGCAATAAATAAGAGCTGAAACCACGTCTGGGTCGTCCGATGTCGACAGCGAGTACAAGTAGAGCAACTTGCAGCAATTGACAATCGACATGAGGTTTTCCTTCTTGCAGTCGCCGATTCCCACTGAACCAGCAGGGGGGAATTCAAGGGTGTGGTATTCTGTACCGGTCGACCTGTGGCTGGAAATACTAAACTTGAAGATCAACAGGCGAAGAACAGACAAGGCAGGGAAGCTGGCATCGCTGCAGCAGTGGATGAAGAGACGCCAGTTTGCACGTGGTGGAGGGAGAATCTTGGATATGCCCTTGTTTGCAAGTTCGGTCTTGTTGACGATCGAGCTCGAAGGGTCGCAGTAGGCGCCGAAGCCTTCACCGATGGACATCTCGTTCCGAAACTGTAGGTGCATCATCATTGCCTGGTAGTCCCACATGTTGCCAGCCCAAACACGCGAGCCTATGCACAGCGCTGCTGACATTCTGGTTGTTTCGACCTTCTCCTTCATGACAAAATCCAGATCCCACACGGCGAGGGCCTTGGGGTTGAAAGATGCCAATCTCAGCTCAAGCAGCGTTTTGCGGGTATCGGTTCTGGGATCAGGAGGGACGGTAAAGAGAGTTGAATGGTAGGGCGACGGCTGCCTGAGAAGTATCAGCTCGAGAAACGGAAGGTCTGACATGATGAAGGTGTTGAAGTGGGGCTTCTCCAACACGGCACCCTTCGCTATCAAGTACCGCTGAGCTATCCACAAGACACGGGCGAGACTGGCGCAGCGACAGGAGCCTAAATGTTCACTTTCCAAGCAGTACACCACCATGTCGCTGCAAGCGGCTAGCTTGGCCACCTGGATGTGAAAGTTGCGGAGCGAGACGCCCAGGCTGGGATCTAGGTTGAGAAACACTGGCAAATGCTTGGTGGCATAGCAGTCTGCCACCACGGTGTCGAGCATATCGTGGGTGTCGGTCTTGGGAAACACTATGCCAAGCATGTAGTCTAGGAACTTGACAATCTCGGCCCGCGAGACATCAATGGGATGGAGTATTTCCAGGGCATGGACAGTATTGCGAAGAAGGGTGGGGCTTTCTATTGGAGAAACACACATGAGAAAGCGGGGGACGCTAGCAGGATCGGGGGATAAGGAAGGGTCGCGTTCGGCGGCCTCTGGCAGGTCGCTGGCCATGTCGCTGGCCATGTCGCTGGCCAGGTCGCTGGCCAGGTCGCCCGCCAGACTGGTGGAAGACTCCACCCCGAGACTGGGTTTTAGGGCGTTGGAATCTCGGTAGAAGAAGCGCTTCTGGGCAAAGTTGTCGGGGTGGATGCCGTGGAGCCAGGGGAACATCTGGTTTGTCTGGGGGAGGCCCTGGTTGAAATAGTACTTGAAAATCGACGCTAGCTGGGCGTAGGTGAGGGTGCGGATGGACATTAAGTTGTCGTGGCAGACATTGGGAAGCTCCGATAAGCCTTTGTAGAATGACAGGTCACTGCTGAGCGGGCTGGGCCCGTCGCTGTCAAACTCAAGCGACGATGGCGTCACTTGTAGCCGGGTAGTCTTCAGCTGAATAATATCGCAAACGTCACAATGAGCCTTTTCCTCCTCTATAGCGTCACTTTTGATGCTTATCAGGGACAGAGACGCTTCCTCCGACTCCGGACCTCCGCCGTTACGTCCATTGAAGGTTTGGAGCCTGGCACGAAAACGATCTCTTTCGTATAACAAATCGTTGGACGAGGAAGAGGAGCGTTTGGAGCCTCCACGGACATACGACTCGTCGTCAAGAGTACGGGGTACTTCAGCTGCTGCTAGCGACGCCATAGCTGAGCCAGAAGGTCCCAGCAGAGTGCGTAACAGCAATACGGCTGGAGCTCCTTCATCCATGCTTATCTGTGGGGTGCGGTTAGGCGAAAATCAGGGTGATGGAGTGCAGGTGGGGCGAAGAGCGTCTGGGTCGCGTGCAGGAGGCAGACCAGGCCAGGCAGGGCTGGGCCTGTCGGCAGCGGGTTGTCTGCAGTACGGGCCGGCCTGCCTTGCCAGCATTTATCTGCAGTATTTGGCTAGACATTTTCACTTGTTGTTACAAAAGTACCAGGCAGAATGGCAGATATAGTGGGCCAACTTGAGCAGGCGCGTGCGTTGGCGTTTTCGAACCGCGACACGTTTCCGCAGGTGCTTCGCCAGGTGTTTCCGCTCGCTGGAAACCCCGATATCACCATCCAGAGGTGGTGCTCACAGTTCTTGAAGGATGCTTTCAGGGCTCCCGCGGACAAATTGGATCCGGCAGCCAAGGTGGACTTGGCCATCGATGCGTTGGACGCGTTGCTACTGCTCTTGCTGGTTCTGGACCGCGATATCGCCAAAAACTGCATCGATGCCAGTGATGTCGTTTACCGTTTGGTGTTCCGCTACGTGGCCGACAACGACGGCAGCACGGGAATATGGGTGAAATTGCAGCAGCTCATCGGGCTCCTTGCGGGCAGGTACTTGTGTGCCTGGCCGCTTGACGCTGCCGAAACTAGCGAGGCAGATATGCGTCGAAACATCGAAATCAACCTCGAGTTGTTGAAGTTCGTGATGCTTGTCATCGACTACCAGCTGCGGTCGCCCACCCAGCCCGCGTTGTTCTCGCTCTCGCGTGTCAACCCCAGCCATACTCTTATCAAACCACAGCAATTGGAGGCGGATGCACACAAGTTGTTGGAAAAGGTGCTTCTGGTCTTGGACTGGGATATCCTCGTGACGCCGTTGGTGACGGCCACCCTATCACAACTCGCGTTTGTGGCGCACCGGAAACCCCAGTTCATGAGCGGGGTGTTCAAGGCAGTGGACAACTTTGACCTGGCCTCGAAGTTGCAGTCCAACTATGAGTCCGTCGACCAGTTCAAACTCTCCAGAAAGTACGCCGACCGTGCCATCCGCATCTTCTTGAGCCACGCGCTCAAGTTCCAGCTCGTGCCTCCCAACTACCAGCTGGCTGCAAACAAAAAGGTGTCCCAGGTGACAGCCCGCGGCGACGAGGTGCGCCGAAGAGACCTCTTGGCCATCGACGACCCGTCTATCCGCAAGGTCAAGTTTGACGGGTTTGAGAACAGCAGCAAGCGCCTCAAAACCCTCGACTACAAGAGCTTGTACTGCCTTACCGACCCCAACAACGAGCTCAACTCGTTCGACCTCACCACGCTTCCTCCTAATATCCTTGTTTCTATGGCCATCGCCGCCTTGAACAAAGCCCTGCCCGAGCGGTTGACCAAGGGCTTGGACATCATTTGCCAGCGATATAAGCACGCTGTGGAAGGCTCGTCCATCTCGGAGGTGAAGAAGCTGGAGCTGGACGACGAAGACGACAACATGGAAAACTTTGGCCCCGACACCGTGTTCACGCTTCCCCCTCCACAGACGTTGGACTTTGCGGAAAAGAAAGAGCACTTGTCAATAATCATTCAAAACTTTTTCAGCTTGGCAGACCAAAAGGTGCCCGAAGTGACAGACAAGCAAGACACGGGCACACAGCTCACGCAAATAGCCATCAAGACATGGAAGAAGGACTCCTGGTACTTGCTTCTCACTAGATTGGCCACGCGAGGAATGCGCACGGTTCCAGGCGACGGCATCGACGCTGAGCAGGAGCAGGAACTTGCGGACATGGTAAGACAGGCTCTTTTCGACTACTTCCTCGCCAATATCCACTCGCGAATCGACATAGTGATAGAGTGGCTCAACGAAGAATGGTACGCCGAAAAGGTGTTCAACGAAGGAAAAGCATTACAGCAAATGGCACAAGAGAACAATGGAGTACTCACGGACGAAATGCGGTCGCAGGTTGACTTGAGCTCTACGCCCACACCAATCTACGCCAAGTGGAGTTCCAAGGTGCTAGACTCCATGATCACGTTCATTGAGCCTGGAGACCGTAAGATATTCATCCGGTTGCTTTCTGACTTGCCGTATCTCACGGACGACATGGTTTCCCGCATCAAGTCGTTGTGCTACGATCCCGGTAGAGCCAAGATCGGCTTCCTTTCGTTGCAGTTCTTGGTCATGTACCGTCCGCCAGTCAAACCGGCATGTTTGGTAGTGTTGAAAGAGCTAGCAGAGGGAGATCAAGACGACCTCAAAGACGAGGCTACGAAATTGTTACAGAAGTATTCCTAGGAGAGCACTGCAATTCACCCAAACGAAACTACGAACACATGAAAGCTCATAACTACAGCAGTCGCTGGATGTGTGCTATTTTTAGCCTACAGTTGGTCCCCATGGACAAAAACGAAAAACACCAATCCCCAAAAGCGGCACGTTCCAGCACACCCAATTAGCTAGCTGTACATAGATATACACTAGACAGACCAAGTCCGTCCTAAGCCACGTCTCCTTACAGTCCCCAAATGCTTGGCCGATACGGAGCTAGATGTATCCAGCCGCACTGAGCCTCACCGTGTCGAAACACCCACAACGCGACAATGATAAGCTCAAACATTTTTTTGCATGGAAACACGGGTGACTTGAAACAAACCCAAACTGCTTGATCCTGTACTATATTACCTTTCTGCCCTTGCACATTCGTCTAAAGGAGGTTTCAAGCCGTCCAGTTAACGATGGAGCATTTTAATCCGCATCGTGAAATTGACAAGTATTCCCTTGATCTGTCCACATTTGACCTTATAGACGTCAGGAAATTCCACAACTTGAAATGCTCCACGGTGTTGGACTACGTGTTCACGTGGTTTCTTCTTATCCTTGCGGTTGTTCTTCTAGGAGTCGATATCTACACCTGTCTTAACATCCTCGTTTTCCATCGCTGGAGTTCGGACGATTACCAACCCTATGCATATTCCGTCGCCAAGTGGATTTTCACCGGCTGCATCATCTTCCAGTTCGTCCTCCTCTTGTACCACTGGATATGGGCCATCCACACCTACCGGACCAGGAACATTGCCTTGGCCTACGTGAACAATATCGCCCGCTACTTGTACACCATCAAATCGTACGACTACCACTGTCTTTTCAACCTGGTGGAACAAGACAACTTCTTCGACTGGGCATGCTTCCTTGCATACTTCGAGATGGACTCGGCGTTGCAGATCCTTGTGGCCGATACGCCCCGTCAGGTGATCAACATCTTGACGCTCCGCTACTATGCCACCGACGAAGACTCGTCCAACGACATCATCCAGAACATCAAAAACATCGCCCAGTCCAACATCCGGCTTTCGGTCATCTTGTCGTTTATGGTTCTCTCCGTCGCCATCTGGTCCATCTTCTTCTTCCGGTTCGTGTTTGGAATGCTCTGCTACATTCCGTGCTTGGTCAAAATCCGCAAGAAGGGCCACTCGAGCCTCAAAAAGTACTGCTGCTCGGTCGTCAATCTGCATGTGCGGACCTTTGTGTTTAAGCACCACAAGCCCCGCAGCAAGTTGCTTGAAGAGGGCATTCTCGATTTGAAGGAAATCAACGAGAACCCGCTTCTCAACTCGTCGTCTACCGCCACTTTTGACTCGGCCTTCCAGTACAAGCCCGAGCCACAGAGGGCCTTGCATTTGAAGGAACTGTCTTTCGACACCTTTACCGGCTATAACCAAAGACTGAACACCTACGAATCGTTGCCGCTCCAAAACATGCTGCGTCGTAAGCCCCCATACGACCCGTTCAGCGATGAGAACAAGGTTTCCAGTAGGGCCAACTTGGTCAACCCAGATCCGTTTGCCGACTCCAAGGAAGAACAGAACATAAGCGAACGAGAGGGCTTGTACGAGCTGTACAGAGGCATGGAGCCAGAACGCTCGAACTTGCCATATGACGCCTATAGACTCAGAGGACCTCCAGCTCCTCCTCTCCGTATGGCACGATCCGGCTCTGCATCCTCGCTCACGTTTGGAGACGGCCCTGGACAAGGCAGTCTGACGAGCGGTTCTTTCTCGCACCAGTCGACATCAAGACAGCACACGGTCCCCGACATTGCTTCCGTTCCTTCTGTTCCCATGGTTCCTTCTGCTCCAGTCACCAGAGCAGACTCTATTCCGTTCTCGGTCCAAGGAAACCCGCTGTTGTCCCGCACAGGAACTGCACCGTATCCTTCTGACGAAGCCGACAGCACTGTGGCTACGAATTATTTTGACGGCACTGAATCTCCTCCGTATCCGCTAGACGGCAGCGATGAAGAAACAGAAGTAAACGCAGCACCATATCCCTTACGTGACCCCTACGCTCATCCGCGGTACTCCAGCGATTACAGGTACAACAGTGACAGGTAAAAGACATATAGTTAATATTTACAGATTGGATCTCCTACTTTTTGCTTTCGTACTCTTTCTTCAACTTGGCCAACTCTTCGTCAGAAACTGGAGGAATGGGGATGTCTCCGAACTCGTCCTTGTTCAAAAACAGCCATGTGTAAGCATACACTCCCAAAGGAATCGAGCTGAAGACAATGAAAGCCAATGTATTTCTCCAGAAATATGGAGCACGAACCCGCACAAGAGCCGGGGTCATTTCAAAGGTTTTGGGGTCCCTGTACCGAGCATGGCCCTTTCTGCGTTAGTTGCAGTCCCAAACGGCGTGGTGATTGTCTTTACTTACGGCCTTCCGATAACTGGCATGATGTTGATGAGGAGGGAATCTGCAGGAAACTTCAACATGTTCCCGCGGTGTCTGGGTGTAGAAACGGGCTACGCCAGGCCCGGGGTTGGTCAAGGTGATGTGGTGTGAGTTAGCGTAATCTATATCCGTATATCTAGCCGTAGTGGTTCAAGCTCCATAACGTGACCTTTCCCGACTCGTTTCCGATCGCCAACATCTGGTTGTCTGGAGAAATGCTCACCGCGGTAACCTTACCTAATGGAGTTCCGCTGGTAGGCCAGTTGGAGTAGACGCTGCCCTGAGCAACATGGACAAGTTTCAATGCATCCCTCTTGGCTCTCAGAGCAATACACAACACTTGGCCGTCGGGCGAAAATTCGAGCGACGAGATGGAAGTGACGAGATTTTCCACCGTCTTGTATGGCTTTGGAGTGCTCTTGGCAAACGTGTGACGGTCGTACAAGTTGACAATACCGTTGTTACTTCCGACCGCCATCCAGCGGTCCTTGGGTCCTCCGAGTCTCAACTTGGTGATACCAATGGCTCCATCGTCGTCCCACTTCCGGATGATTTTGGCCAGCTTCAAGTCGTACTCCCAGATGGTTCCCGCGGAGTTCACGACGACAAGGAAGGTCTCGTCTTGCGAGAACTCAAAGTCGACTACTGTTCCCTCTATCTTGAAGCCTTGTACCCATTGGCCGGTTTCGCCGTTCAACAAGTTGCACCATCCGCTGCTGCCCACCATTCCGATCCAGGTTCCCAAGGCTGAGATCTTGAAGTACTCCATAGATCGCTGGAACTGCTCGCGCCCGTACATTCTGGAGATCTTTTCCACCTCTCCGGTGCTTATGTTCCACTTGTTTATGTAGCGTCTTCTTCCTGCTGCGTACACCACATCGCCGGTGAAAGCACAGGTGGTGATGGGCGAGTTCTTGAGAAACAACGAGGTGACAAAGTTGTTGGTTCGTCCATCGATGTGGTATATTCTGAGAGTGCGGTCGAATCCACCAGTCATGAGAAGGGGATGTGACTGGTGGAAACAAAGCGACTGGATGGCAGCTCGCGAAGGATGCGTCTGGTTTGCATTCTTGAGTCTGGTTATCAGGATCTTGTTTGGCGATATTAATTTGAGCTGCTTCGTCTGTGTGAACTGCTGGGTGGATGCTAGTGTCTGGAGAATGGCATTGGTGTCGTTGTGGCTGGTCTCCTCAGCCGCATCTTCGGAGTCTTCTTCTTCGCCATCTTCCAAGTCTTCTATCCATCGTGGCCGAGGATAGATTTTTTCGAATTGGGCACGGAGTCGGTGTACGTACGCCAGTGCGCTTATGCTAGTGTCGTCTGGGTTCTTTCTGAGTTTTTTGAGCCTGTTGGATTGGGTCAAATTTATTGCGATTCTCTCGTCATCGCTGTCGTGCCAAACTGCTTCGTCGATTTCTTCATCGGTGGACGTCTCTTCGGTGCTATCGGCGTCGGCATCCTCCATCTCCTGGTCCTCTGCCGTTGTTCCGTCGTCAATAAAGAACAAATCCTCGTCCTGGACGTTGTCCAAGTCACTTTCATCTCCAGACTGAAAATCATCAGACTCATTTTCCTCCTCTTCAGAGGCAGAATAATCGTACAAGTTATCAACCTTCCGAAGGTTCGCAGCAAAGCCTTCCTCGTCGCCAAAAACGAGCTTCTCTAATGCAATCTCTTCCTCATCCTTGGGAATCTCCATGTTGTTGAATCTTGCAAATCAAAGCGATGCGATGAGATGCTAAAGTGTGCATCCGTGCACCCGTACTTAAGGTGCTCTCCAGGTCAGGTCTGACGGTGATGGTTAGATGGTACCCAGCTCCAGTGGAGCCATGCCATGGTATTCACTCCGGTGGTTCATGCTTTGTATTTCCGTGCTATATACACTATGCCGATTTAAGCTGGCTCACAAATGTGATAAAGTATTTTTTGAATGCTCTATTGTCAAGCTTGACCACACTGGTGCCAAAATCGTTCATGAGTTCGGGAGACATGCCCATGTTGGTCAAGTATGTCGACAAGTACTGCAAATATGTGTCACCCTTGCGCTCGTAGCACACTTTTATTAATTGTGAGATTTCCTGGGCAATCAATCTAAACTGTGCGTCTTTGAGGTCAAATTCTGCCTTTTGAAATGGAAGTTCAAAGCAGAGATGCATTGATTTCTCTATGAGGTATTCGTCAACACCCTCTATGGCTGGCAAGCTCTCGCCGTAGCTGTCATTGGGGTCATTTATCTTGCCGCCAGAACCTCCCAACACTGTCACAAAGTTTATGAGTTGTGTTACTGCCAACTTTGCAACGGTGGTGTCCGATAAGTCGTAGGAGTATTCAAAGATAGACGACAAGATCTCTGGAAGTTTGGTTTTATTGGATTCGGTAACCAACAAACTGGAAGAGTTGTTGGTGATGATAGCTGTGAGAAGATTCATGTACGACTTCTTCAACCCGTTTTTGTCACGCACAACATCTGGCATGGTATTAAAGTCATTGTTCTCCCCATTATACTTTAGGAGAGTGAACACCTTGTCCACCACTGGTGTAAGCAAGTCGTTGAGCAACTGATAGACGTTGGCATTTCCCTTGAAGGTGTGCACAAGTTGGCCCAAGAAGCTCAAAAAGTCGGACAATTCAGTGACGGTAAGGTTATTGGCACTGATAATCAACAGAATGAGTTTGCTCAAGTGTACTGTGCATCTGTCACGGAGAATAGGCACGAAACGTGCAAATGCGAACCGCGACGCTTCTCGTACCTGCTCGTGCTTTGCAAAGTTGCTCAAAGTAATTACAACCACCTGAGCGGCATTATCAACTTTGTCCACCAAAGTGTCGCTTGATTTTCCGTTTGAGTCGTCGTATCCTCTGACAAACGTACCAATAGCCATTAGAACGTGGTGTGCTTGCAATGATATAATGGGCTGGGAGTCTCTTTCCGACTCGGGGGCGGCTACGCAAGATTCCAAGCTGTTGAAAAGCGCCGAGAAAATTGCATCGGCCATTCTGAGTTTGGCATTGTCATCAACGGTCATGAGGCCGATTAACAAACCGAGGGCTTCGAAAAGATATAACTGGCTGGAGAACGAACCGTTGTCGACCACGTCGTCGTCCTCGTCGCGTACGGGAAGTACAGCTTTAATGACGAGAAGTGGTTGGAGCTTGAGAAGCATTTCCTCCACGAAAGTTGGGTTGGACATCTGGGGCTTCACCAATTTGATGAACCGGAAGAACAAGTACCAGCTGCGAAGACGGACTTTTTCTGACTCGTTGAACATGCCCACCAGCGAGCCGAATATCTTGAGGATGGGATCAGGGTTTACGCCCGATGCAATGAAAGTGTAGTGCCGTACGACAAGCTCAAAGAACAGGAGCTGTACTCTGGGGTGGCCCAGAGACAGAACCATGGACGAGTCGGCGAGGCGGATGAACAACTCGCGGAGCACGGCGAATGCCTTCAGAGTAGTCAACTCTTTCTTGGGTACACCCACGAGATTGTTGCGCACGCCGTCGGCAAAGTTGCTGAGCTGGTAGAGACCAAGCTCGGACGTTTGCCAGCTGGGATCGTTGGAGAAAAGGGACTCTGAGATCACGGTCGGAACGAGTTCGAGGTAGAGCTCGGGGACGAGCACAGCGATGGTGTCCTGGAAAGTCTTGAGCTTGGCTCTGATGTCCTCGAACTGAGCCGCCGAGTCGTCGTCCAAGCCGTCGTCATCCAGGTCGAACTTCATCTTGAGGATGCACTTGGCAAACAATTCCTTCAAGAGGTCGTTGTTCACCAAGGCCTTTTGCTTCTTGCATGCTAATAAATACTGCTGGATGTAGGGGAAGACTAGCTGGGCCACGTCGTCGAACTCGTGGGTCAAGAAGCCCAAGACCGAGGGCCAGAGACCCATGAGCTGGTTCATCACATCGGGCGTGGGGTCGCCCTGGGCGTCGAGGACGATGAGGAGCTCGAGGCCGACCTGGTTTGCCAACTTGGCTACGCTTTCCGTGAACTCAAGATCGTCGCTGTCCTGGGCGAGCGACCCCACCACCTCGGTGATGTTGAGGAGGGCAAGAAGCTGGAGCTTGTTTTCGGGCTTCATCTTTTTGGATATGATTTCAGCCACGGTCTCGCACGCGGCAATACGCTGGTCCGGCTTGCGGAGGTACGACAAGATGATGCCTATGAAGTCGGACAGCACGAAAAGGCTGATTTCCATCCACGACACATAGCAGCCCACCACCCGGACGGTGTTGTTCAAGGTGTCGGCAGACGGCGAGTTTGCGTTGTCGAGAATCAGACGCCACAGCTGTACCAAGCGCTGCATGTCGGTGGCCCGAATGGCGTCCTTTAATGCATTATTACGTTCCTGCTGCTGCAGACTGCGGGCAATGAGCTTATCGCCAATTTCGGCGTGGATGGCAAGGAGCACACGAACGTAGATGTCGGTACCCACAGCAGTGGAGACTAGTTCGAGGATCTGCTGGAGAAACTGGGGGTTGATGGTCAAGTATACGTGGCAAAAGACGGTGGCCACCACGGAGGCGAGCTTGTTGCGAAGATAAACGGGGTAGTTTTGGTGGTTGGAGAGGTAGTTTTCTCGCAAAAACAGAAGCAAACTGCTGCTGATGCTATAGCGACGGTCGTTGGATGCCTTGGGAACGTTTTCCTCTATCACCTGGAGCACAAAGAACCGAAGCGCCTCGGAGGTGGAGCTGGAGGACGAAACAAGTATGGCGACACAAGACTCTAGGCCCGTTTCAGAAGCCTTGATGTCGTCGATGAATTCATATGCCTGTGCTTTGAGTGCAGAATCTGCTGTTCCGCTTAGAGCGATCTCCACAGCCTGCTGGATCTGGCTCTCCATCGACGATTCTGTTGTTGTGGCAGGCGTGAAAAATTGATGCGCTGGTGTGTGGCTGCACCCTGGGTGGCTGCCAGGCTAGCTGCTAAGGGGCGAGAAAACGACAGAGGGAAAGTGGGGAGGGAAAGGTGGGGAAGACGGGAGGTGGTGTGGGCGGTGTTGGTGTGGTGTGTTTTGGTGTGTTTTGGTGGTCTGGGGCAATTTCGGACTGTTTTGGGGTGTTTTCAAGTGTTGTGACTTTGGTAGGTGGTATATAATAAGAGGAGGAGGACTGTTGTGCATGCAGGTTTACTAGTCTATTTTCACCGTTCACTATGTAGGATCGGACGCACAAGACACTAAAAGACGGCTATTTGCAATGCTGTTATGCTTTTCCATTAGTATGCCGCGCCGCGTGGTGGGCTGTAGTTGCATCGCTTTTGCTGTGTCGTTCCAGCGGCTTCTGCTCCTTCGCTTGCTTCGCTTGCTTCGCTTGCGTCGCTTGCAGCCATTCCAGAAAGTGCGCACCCATGCTCAGTTTTACGCTACTCCAAAATAGCGTACTTTTTCAAGTGGTCCGGAATCACCGCGTACAAGCCCTTGGACTCGAGCCACAGCTTGGAGAACATCTTGTTGGCGTACTTGTGGGCCGAGTCCGCCAACAAGGTCACCACGTTGCTGCCTTCCGGGACGGTGCTGGCCACGCGCACCGCGGCGGCAACGTTCAAGGCTCCGGTGCCGCCGATGTAGAAGCCTTCTTCGTCCAAGAGTCTGTAAGCCATGACGATGGACTCCTCGTCGGCCACGCGGATGGCGTCGTCGATGAGCTCCAAGTCCGGCTTCAAGTTGTCGGTGACTCTTCCCTGGCCAATGCCCTCGGTGAACGACGAGCCTTCTCTGTCCATTTTCTCGCCGCCCGAAGTGACGTACGAGTACAACACCGAGCCCGGGGGGTCGGCCAACACGCAGCGCACGTTGTTGGACGCCATTGACTTCAAGTAGCGGGTGACGCCGGCAAACGTGCCGCCGGTGCCGGTGGAACAGGTCCAGGCGTCGACCTTGCCGTTCAATTGGGCCCAGATTTCCGGCCCGGTGGTTTCGATGTGCGCCTGTCTGTTCGCGGTGTTGTCGAACTGGTTCGTCCACACCGCATTCTCCAATTTTTCCGCGTGTCTCTTGGCCTGGTGGTTGTAGTTTTCGGGGTCCGTAAACGCGACCGCCGGTACAGGATACACTTCTGCTCCCAACAAACGAAGCGTCTCGATCTTCTGCGGCGACTGCGTGTTGGGCATGTAGATCACACACTTGTAGCCACGAGCACGGCAGACATGGGCCAATCCGATGCCGGTGTTTCCTGCTGTTCCCTCAACAACAGTGCCTCCCGGACGAAGCAAGCCTCTCTCCTCCGCGTCCTTGACCACGTAGAGAGCCGCTCTGTCCTTGACCGATCCTCCAGGATTCATATATTCTGCTTTGGCGTAGATGTTTCTGCCGGTCTCGCGGGAGAGACGTGGCAATCTAATCAAAGGAGTGTTTCCAACCGCACCAGGCAAGCCGGATTCAGACACAAGGGGAATGAACGGCAACTGGGAAGCGTTTCCCGTGCTGATGCGAAGCCCACGACGGGCCAACACAAAGGTTCTCGAAAGCATGGTGGCGGCCAAACCGAGCGTGGGCTAGTAGGGGGCACACGTGACGCAGAGTGATTGGTGGTGCAGTGGCTGGAATGAGGGGTGCGCGAGGCGAGGGCGCCGGTGGCGCTGGTGGCGGTCCGCCGGGGATCGCCGAGGGTGGTGTGTGGGTGTGCGTGGCACGCGAGTGGTGGGGTGGGCGGAGATTAGTGGTGTCGGGGTCTCGTTGGGGTTTTCGGACCCCCGGTGCACCAGGCTCTGTTGACGCTCCCCTCCTTTCGTCACATGAGGGAGCGCCACTATCACGGTTATCCTTCATGCATAGAGGGAGCAATCATACGATACTCGCAATGACGCATGGCGCATGTCGCTCCGATAGGCCAGTTACGAATAGGGTCGCGGCAGGGCACTATCGTGCTTGCAATAGATACTGTAGGTGCGAGCCGTGCTTATCCGATCGAGCAGCAACTTGCAGGAGCCTTGCATCTACGGTTGCAGCCAGAAGATCGGAGCACGAGCAAATATGCACCCACTGGTGGGGGTTCTGATGTAATCGAACATTTTTTTTTAATAATCTATTAGTCGAGACGATTACGGCGGCTCGGGCCTGCACCAGCTATGCATGGTCGGTGCCCAGTGGTTACCACGGAGATGTAGCGGCCACCGCGGCCCATTCCGAGGCCCGACGAGCTTCCGGAGAATATCTCCGACTGCGCCGAGTCAAGCGGGGAGGCGATGCTAACGAAGTGGCACCCAAACACGACTTTGCCAACGCTCGGGGAACTCGGTGCCAGCGCTCGTAATTCGCCCGTCGATTGTACAGATATGCAATGCATACCTACCATGCAATAGCATGCATGCACAGGAGATATACAGGAAAGGGGCCTTACAGGGTGTTTCTATCGGCCAGCGTATACGGAGATGCAGAATCGTATATAGGAACGCAATATCTGCCTGTTATTTTCTGTGGTTGACACCCTTCACTTCTATTTGCATTATGTTACACGTCCAACAATTAGACCTTGCGTCCATCAACAAGTCTAGTTCGCACCGGCTCCCTTCCTTCAATGAGCTCTTGACGGCGATACCTTTACCCAACGACTTCTTGTCCTTATCCCCTCCACGTTCCCTCATCAGCCCACCAGCCCGGGAGTACCGTGACTACTACAACAACCCCCAGTACCAGCACCAACAACAACAGCCCATGCCACGCGAAATGATGCCGCCGGTGATGCCGCTCCCTACGCCCCCGGTGCTAAACACCCAGGTGCTGTACTCGTCGGCTCCCCACCTGCCACTATCCACGGCGGGCTCAGCAGCACCTAGCCCGGAGGTGCAGGTGCAGCCTCCTACGAGTGGTGCAGCCGCAAGCGTGCCGGTGCCAAAACGCACAGGACAAACGCACCCTGCGCTGGGCCGAGGTGCAGCGCAGGCTGCCCGTAAACACATCTGCAAGTGGTGCCTCCGCTCATTCACGACCCTGGGCCACTTGGCACGCCATAACCGGATCCACACTGGCGAGCGGAAACACACTTGTCCCTGGCCGCTGTGCGACGCCAAGTTTGCCCGCCAGGACAATTGCATGCAACACTACAAGACCCACACGAACAACAAGAAGAGGAAGAGACTCAGTAAATAGCTACACCCGCCAATGCATGACTTTACGTGACCCACACCGTACACCTGACGCACGGGATGGACGCTCCTCCGTGGGCAGACATTCTCAACCAATACACTGGCTGCGACCATCCCGCCTGCCAACTCCGCGCTGTCGATGAGGTATAGATCATGCATCTTCCGATCCTTTTTTTTTTATTTTCAGTAGGCCATTTAAGCTTTGGTGGTCCGCACCGGTATTGTTCAAAATTCAGCCCAGGGGTGTTTACGCCTCACCTGTAGGCAGCCACAGAATCAGCTGCAGCTTGGCCCTAGGCCAAACTTAGTTATCGCGCCGTTTTGGCGCCCTGCTTTCGCTACTATTGGCGGATTTATTTTATGCGTCTGCGCATCCAAAAGAAACATTTTTTGCTGCGCGCCGCCGCACCCACAGCTATTTTTTGCCGGACGGCTGCGCACCTGGAAATGATGTAATTCGCCAAATCCAGTTAATGTCGCTAGGGATATGCATACCTCTCTGGCATCCTGCTACCTCCGATACGGCCACCCCGGGGCCACCACCTGATCCTGTTTACACGATGTCTTAAACCTACGTAACATTGGTCCCGTCTGCGTTTACAAGTTATATTTTGCTATACCACCACCATGGCGCTGCATCGACTGGACCGCGGTCCATCTTAACCGTTGCGCCTGAAAGGGTCCAAGAGAAGACTTCGCACATTGCGCATCAATTCAGCCACACGTGCTTCCTAATTAGGAAGGTGATTCCTTGCCACTTGCGATAACCGTTGACGAAAACAGAAGGTTTTACGATCCGGCGTTTCCCCTATATTCGTCTCGCGCGCTTTACTCCTCGTCTTCGTCCTCGTCTTCAGACAGCGACTCGTCGCTGGACACATCCTCGCCGTGCTTCTTGAGAAGGGTTTTGTACTTCTTGATTGTCTCGTCCATGTCCGACATCAAAAGCATCAAATCATCCACCTCGGACTTAGCAACGTACTTGCTGGCGTCCGGTTGCAGCTCCTGTGCGGCCACGATGTCTTTACGGAGCCCTGAAATCGTAGCCTGCAAATCTTTACGGGTGCTTTCCTCTGTATCCTGCTGCAGCTTAAGCTTTGCGTTGGCATCTTGCAACTCCCTGACTTGCGTTTGTGCCTCGGAGTTGGCCCTGGCTGCATCTGTCAATTTCATATTTAGACTTTTGACTTTGGCACCCAAATCAGCCACCTTTTGTTCCAGAGCCTTCACCTGCTCGTCGTGGTCTTGTTGGGTGGCATTTGCGAGCTTTTCGTTTTCTTTGGCCTTGGCTCGCAAGTCAACATTCTCCTTTTCGACTTTTTCCTTTTCTGCCCGAACTGCGGCAACTTCCTTTTCGGTAGCAGCCGACTTTCTTTCCTTCTCCTTTTGACCTGCATTCGCTTCCGCTACCTTGGCTTCGAGGGCAGACACGGAAGACTCGTAGGTCAAGAGTCGTTCCTGCAACGACGAAACTGTAATCTCTAGTGCGTGTTTTTCTCCCTTGGCGGACTTGCTCGACTCAGATGCTTTGGCAAGCTCTTCCTTCAAGCTGGAAACTTGCTGCTCCAACTTCTCTTTCTCGGCTTCGACATCCTCCAACTTCTCATCTAGTTCCTCGTTTTCACCTTGAAGCTGTTCCAATTCATTGTTAACTTGTTTTAAACGCACGGCGGCAGTTTCCAATTCCGCGCTTGTTTTGGAATGCTGTTCCAGGAAATCGCTAACCTGCTTCTGAAATTCGGCCTCCTTCAGCTTCGAAGCCTCGTATTCAGTTCTAGCTTCTGCAGCTTTCTTGGCTTCCTCCTGAAATTGCTGCTGCAATTTTTCAAGCTCGGCATCCTTGGTTTCTACCTGCGTCTTAAGGGTCCTGGTTTCTTTTTCAGCCTCATTCTTGGATGCTTCAATGCTCGTATTTTGTTCAGTGGCTTGTTTCAATTTAGTCTCAGCGGCATCGAGTTTCTTTTGCACGTCCTTCAACGACGAACTGTGACGTCCGCTTTGGTCCTCCAATTCCTTCACCTTACCTTGATGCAGCTTGCGCATTTCAGTGATGCTGGCTTCCAACTTGGATACCTTCTCGCTATATTCTTTCACGGCAGATTCCGAGTTTTCAGTCAAGAGTGCACGGTCCTTCTCCATGTCCTTGGTTTTATCACTCAAGGATGTTTCCAACTCATTGGCTCGTTTTTCTGCTTCTTCGATCTTGGCACGGTGATCCTCCTTTAGTTGCTCCAATTCTTCTGACAATTCCTTGACCTGGGCTGTGCTGTCGTCCAACTCGTTCTGAACTTTGTCTTTGTCGGTCTTCACCTGAGCAACATCCTTTTCCAACTCACTGATTTTCGATTTTTGGTCAGCAATGCTCTTCTCGTGTCCCTTGATTGCCTTCAGATGTTCCTCGGCAAGATCACTCTTCTCCGTAGCACTCTTCTTGTGCGTCTCAATATCCTTGTCTTTCTTACGAAGGTTTTCAAGGTTCACTTTGAGCTGGGCCTTCGCCTTCGAAACAGCCTCTTCAAGCTCGCCAATGGTCTTCTGGTGTGATGCATGCTTCTCGGTGCTGAGACTTTTATCTTGCTCCAAATCGCTCTTCTCTTTCTTCAACTGCTCTAGATTTTTGGTCAAGTCGTTATTTGCCGAAGTTAAGTCAGTAATTTCTTTCTCCAACTCGGCCACTTTCTCATCTGCTTGCTCTTTGGCCGATTTCAATTCTTCCACTTTAGCAGTTAACTCTTTCGTGGCTTTGGTGGATTCAGCCTCTGACGATTCAAGTTTCGTTTTGGCGTGCAGCACTTCTTCAAGAATTCCGGTTATTTTCGTTTCCAATTCTTTGATCTTGAAATCATTGGCTTGGAGCTCCAGTTCTTTGGATTTCAATGTGCTCGAATAAGAATCAAGTTCTTTCTCCATTTCAGTAAGTTTTGACTGCAAGACTGAAGTTTTCTCGTCAGATGATTTGGATGCGTCCTTGAACTCTTTGTCTTTGGCAAGAAGCTCGTTTTCCTTGGCCGAAAGATCTTCCTCTAGTTTCTTCAACGAAGTTTCGGCGTCTTTGAGACTCTTATTCAAGGTGTCCTTCTCCTGTTGACCGTCAAGACTTCTCTTCTCGTGGTCTTGTTTGAGAGAGTTTATGACTCTCTCTAATTCCTCTTTCTGCTGGTTGAATGTCTCCAGTTCTTTGGTCAGTTTCAGTCGAAGACCCTCCGTTTCTTCGTTGGCTTTTTTGAGATCATTCTCCAACTCGGATATCTTCTCATCAACTGATTTTTTGGCCCCTTTGAGATCTTCAATTTCAAGACGTTGATCTTCTGCTGCCTTCTTCAACGTAGCAATTTCTGTCTTATACTTCTCTTCTTCAACTTGGAAGGTATCAATCGCGGTTTTACTGCTCAGAACCTTTTCATCCAAGGACTTGCGGACTTCCTCAACTTGCTCCATATCCTGCTTCATTTTTTGGATTGCCACACCTGCTGCTCTCAATTTGTCCATGAGATGTTCATTAGATGCGTCAGTGTCTGCCAATTTTTCATCCTTTTCTTTCAATTGTGTTGAATGAGACTCCGCCAAGTCTGACATGTGCTTCTTAAGCTCTGCAAGCTGTGATACGAGAGCTTGTTTCTCCTGTTCAAGTTTCTTTATTTGCTTGTCCAGTTCTTCGGATTTCCTCTGAAGTTCCTTCTTCAAAGAATTCAGTTCACTCTCAAGGTTTTTTGCCTTCTTTTCAGCATCTTTGCCGACTTTGGTAAGGGAGAGTAGCTCACGGTTCATTTTATTGATACCGTCTTCTGCTTTCTTGCGTCCTTCTTCTGCAAATGCAAGTTTGCTGGTCAAAGATTTGACCAGCTCATTCGATGATTCAGACGCCTTTGTTTTCTCTTGCAAATCCTTCTCGTACTTTCTAGTGGATGCCAAATACGTGTCACGCTCGCCTTTTGTCTTTTCAAGTTCCTCTTGAAGCTCCTTTAATCTTTCTTCGGTCTTCTTATGCTGCTCTCTGAGTTGACGAAGTTCCTCTGAAGTGTCCTGCAAGGTTTTCTCTGTGGAATCGAACTGACCCGTAATTTCTTTAATTTTCAGATCAAGTTCATCCTTTTGCTTTTCAGAAGCCTCTTTTGTTGCAGTGACTTCTTTCTGCAACTCTTCGTAGTCCTTTGTGAGTTCTTCATAAGTCTCATAATTAATCTTAGCCTTTGGCTGGACCTGGGGATCATGAAAAAGGGCTCTTCTAAAGCGGAGATGATTGTCCTTCATCATTTGCACATAAATACCATCAAAGTAAACTTCTGGCAAGCCAGTATCGTCCTTTTGGTAGTTGAAGATACCTTGCTCGTCAAAGTTCTTGATTGCTTCATCGTCTGCAAACTGTTTCACCTTAAGTGAGTAGTTCGTTGTGCCGACGGCTTTCAGAAGAAGCTGGTGGAGATCCTGTCTCAGAGTGGGAGAATCTTTGGTAGAAAACTCGTAAGATATTCCAAGTAGCAACATGATCATTCCGTTCATTATTGGCAGTTCTGAGGTATTGTTGGTGACAAAAGCAACCAAGGAACGCACAGTGGAGATGTCCCCGAGGAAATCATCTACTGCCTGGAAATCGCCCACGAACCACACACTAAGAAGCATCATATAACCGATAGAAATCCGGATGTCGGTGTTTTCTAATGTCGTGACCAATAAGCTTGACATTGCCTGGATAGCACCCATGACTTCTTCGCCGGCGCCCTCGTTTCCAACGGAAACACTGCGAGCTATTTGCCTGTTCTCGTCGCAGTCCTCAAAGAGGTATAGAAAAAGCACTGCTGCAAACCAAATCTTGTAAGGATTGAGTCTTATGTCTATGTCGTAGTCCATCAACGTTGCAAATAGGTTGGCTTGAGGGACCGGGATGGATACCCCGTTACTGGAATTGCCATTTGGCACTTCGGGAGAGGAGTACTGCTCGATTTGCTCCTTCATGAATGCTACTTTTGCTTCATCGTTATCTCGCAAGTACTCATGCAAGCAGCAGATGGAGCCCACGCGGACATCGAACACATTGACCGAATTTAGATTGAGGGCCCAATTCAAAAGAGCCAACGGAACAGCAATAGGCTCGACATATTCGACACTGGTAGGAATGGAGGGATCAAAGTAGGGAACGTCCACCTTGGAGAGCTCGAGCTGGAGGTTCAGGTTTCCCGAGATGAGATCGGCGGTGCAGAGAAGAGCGACGCTGCGGATCTGGTTGACAGTTTCGGCAGAGAACACCAACTTCAACAAGACGAAGAGAATGCCGGAGTCAAAGAGCTTCTCCTGCTGGGCTCCGGTTCTGTCGTCCTCGACCAAGGTGCGGCAGATCTCGAGGGCAATGACCATGTTCTGGAGACGTTGATCTGTCCACACCATTGGCGGAGGAAGGAAGTCGACTTCGGCATCGGGTGCAAAGTCCGGGTCTATGTCGGCCAATGGCTCGCTCAAGAGCTTGGCCAAACGGGCGACGCAGTTTGTCTCGAGGAAGTACTTTTGGTTGGATGCGTTGTACATGAGAAGGTTGGTGAGAAGCGTGAGGCAGTCCTGGACGAGGATGGAGCCACGGATACCGCCCTCTTCGTCGATGATGTTGAACAAGATGTCAAAGGTGTTCTCAAACGCCACGAGCTTCTGGATGTTGAAGTTTCTATTTACAGCGGCCATCAAGAAGAGAATGGCCTCGTTGCGGACGGGCTCGTGGGGGTCGTTGAGGAGGGACACGAGGGTGGAGAATGCAGTGGGGATGGCTAGGAGGGCCTCGCGCGTGCGTGTGGGACGGGTGGACACAAGCAGCTCCAAGAGCTGGAGCGAATAGAGCCGGATGTGGAAGTCGGCCACCTGGCCCACCACGTCGATTATCACGTTCAACGGGTTGTTCTCGGGGTCTGCGTGCTGGGTGAGCTCGTCGGCCACCATGAGCAGAAACTGGTCCATTCCGCCGTCCAGCAAGAGAATCGGTGACGGATATTTGCCGTTTTGCACTCGCAGCTGTTGCGAGATCCATCCCCGAGTGAGATCCTCGTCGTCTTCTCCGCGGATAAAAAGCACCAAGAGAGTCTCCAAAACGGCCTTGACGATGGCGTCCTGGTCCTGGTCCTTGACTAGTGTGGTCACAAGAGCTCTGAGTCCATATTGAACCACCAATTCTCGGTACTGGCGACTGAAGCTCTTGAGACCTAACACTGCCGAGCGACGATCAGACGTCAATGTGGCATGCTGGAGTCTGTTGCATAGTGTAGGGATGGCCTCCTCCACCAGGAGTCCCTTCTGAGGTCCTAGAATGCTATTGATGTACTCCATACCAGACAGGCAGTTATTAAGCGACACGAAACACTACGCGGCCAGACGAACTTTATTCGCAAGAGTCGCGGGACGAGACGCGAAGCACGGCAAATGATCTGGAACTGGTAACTGGAAAGTGTGATAATAGAAGGTTTCGGAGCACGAGAGTCAGCGTTTCGGTTCAACAGGTGACGAGCAGTAACGTGGTAGCGTCAAGTGAGAGAAAACATATCAATCAAACACCATAAACGATAGATCACAATTTTTGGATCACAATTCGATCACAATTTTTGGTTCACAATTCTTGGATCACAATTTTTGGATCACAATTCTTGATTGACAATTCTTGATTGACAATTCTGATTCACAATTCTGTTCACAATTCTTGATCACTATTCTGATCACAATTCTGTTATCAATTCTGATCACAGTTCTGTTCACAATTCTGTTCACAATTCTGTTCACAATTCAATTCATCCCAAACCACCAGCAAATGTCCTTTTCCCATCCACTGGTCCAGTTCTTTCCGGACCTCTCAGAGTTCGAACCTCTGCCTCCACAGAAGCCTCCGTCAAAATGGGCTCAGGTCAAAATTGGTACTCTTGAAGCTCGTCTTGAAGCTCTCCAGCTGCGAACCCACAAGACCCGCTACGGGCTTCCACCTCGTCAGGTTCTACTTTTGGCTACACGTGTGTTTGGCTACAATGGCTGGAGCTCCCGCATCCACAGCTGTGTTGCGTTGCCTTCTACTGGAGAACCCGATTCTTTCACAGTTTCTCATTCTGCAGAAGTAGAAGTAACCCTAGCTGACGGCACTAGTTGCACCGGTTTTGGAACAGGAAGAGCTACAAACATCCCACGAGCGATGGCTTACAATAAGAGCATAAAAGAAGCCACATCCCAGGCCACAAAAGAAGCTATTCTAGGCTTGGCCCTTACTGTGGAGAATCAGAGATTGGCCTCAGCAACTTAGCTGTCTGCTGTCCGCTGTCGCTATTAATGGTATGCATTGTGGTTACATCTAGTAGTCTAGCATGGGAATGCGTGGGAACTGCGGAAGACTGGGCACAGGTATCTCGTCGATCAAGTACACCTCGCCGTTGTCGTCAACCCGCTCCCGGTCCTTGATATCCATCTTGTGCACCTCGTGGATGTTGTCGGCAATGAACTGAATCAACTCGACCCAGCTCTTCTGGATCTGGTACGCTTGTTCCTTCTTGTGGCGTCTCAAGAGCCCTTCAAGAAGCCTCACGGCGTCGTCCTGGGTCTGCTGCAAACGCTCCACCAACCGGCCAACCGACTTGATGAGGTACTCCTCCTCGTATATCGTGCCCTTTCTTCCCTTGGCACGCTTTCTTTCCTCTCTCTTCTTGTTCTTGGCTGTTCTTCTGGACGCTCCAGTCTTGGCTGTGCCGCTGGTCTTGCCTGTATAACGAGTGAAGAACGACGGAGCGGTGGAGGTTTCTGACGCAGCCACCGACACGTTATCTGCTGTCTCGACGGCCTCTGGGTTTTCATAGAAGGAGTACGGATCTTGGGACTTCTTTTCACGCAATTCACGCAAACGACGAAGCTGTGAGGTCATCTGGCCCTTGCAGTCGGCCAAGAGTTCGGCAATGGTTCCGAAACCGTCTCCTAGCTGGCTGTCCACGACAGTGTCAAGAAGATCGCTGCGCTTCTTCTGCAAGGCTAAAAGAATAGCCTCGTCGTAGCGGTAACTCTTGCAGTACAACACAACCGCTTCTTCCACTTGCTCCAAATACTCTTTCAGAATTGTTGCTGCCTCTGAGTAGCGGTGGTCATCCGAGAGCAATCCCACGAGCTTTTCTGCTATAGCAGTCTGCTTTTCTGTTCCAGCAACGAGAGCCAACGCTTCTCTCCACCGCTTAGCAGTTACATAGCTGTCGCATGCAAAATCTAACTCTCCCAAGTACTCGTAACTGAGAGCCGCTTCGGCATACTTTTGCTCCAGGTGCAAAAAGTCAGCATACAACTTGGTGAGTGTCTTGACACGCTTGTCGTCATCATGATAGATCAGCAAAGCACGCTGGTACAAAGTGTGCTTGACAGTAAAGTCATCAAACTCTTGTTCTGCTTCGGGGCCAAGTTCATGCAACCAGTCGAGAGCTTTGGTATAGTTCTTCAAGTAGTCGTCAATAAGGAAGCGGCGACGTAACTCACTCTGGTTGTGCAAGTTCTGCAAGAAGGGTAAGTATTCCTTGGGGTCCATTTGCGACTTCTGTGCAATTGCCAACGTCATCTTAACATTGTAAATACCCAATGCAGTCTTGTATAATTTCAAAACGTCTTGCAAAAAGCACAAATGTTCAAGGGCCAGTTCGGCCTGTTCGGGATTCTCGAGCTTGTTAATTAACAGAAGTGCCTCCGTCAAGTTAGGAGGGTTCTGACAGGCGTAGGCAGTAACGATGGTTTGAAGGTGAGAGTCAAAATACGTAGGCTTGGTAAGAACCTTCAATATAGCATCACAAATTTTGTTCACCTTGCTGTTCTCTGTCACTGTGACTATCTCCTTGTTGCGGATGATCTTCTTTACCAGGGTAGCATTGACATCTTGGTCAGCACTTTCAACAGGAGTTGTTTCTATCTCTTCAACTTCACCCAAAGTATCTCTGTATTTAGTCTTCGTTGCATCTTCCTCGTGCAAGCAGGAAACAAACAAGTCCAAATGTTCTACTTTATTGATTTGCTTGACGAACAACTCCACGTTGTTATGGAATGATACTGGGTCATAGTCATGGAGTATATCCAAGTCAATCCTGTGAACTCGGCATGCCATGAAGGCTGAGCCATACTCCTTGTTACGGATAAAGTCACGGATAGCAGTAAGCACCATGATACGGGGGCAGACTGTTTCAAGGTTGCCTCTTGGTGCTTGAAGCACAACTGAGTATCTGGACGGCATGACTGTCACAAGCAAGGAACCCTGCTCTATTTGACGAATTCTCTCGTCAGTGCTGGATTTAGAAACCTCGTCGAATTCTTGATAGTTTGTGCTCAAGTGGACGAAACAGAGGTGATTCCGCACAGTTGTAAAGAGAAGATGCGATTCTGTAACCTTGAGCGAAGTTACTCCGGTACTGATCTGAGTCTCGTTAGCAAACAACTTTCCGTTGGCAGATATGCCAAAAGCAGAGACGTTATCATCGTGGATAGCAAATTCAAAGTCCCGGCAAAGTTGAGGAAATTTGACGACTGGTTGAAAGTCGCCGTCTCTAAGACGGAAAACTGTGCCGTTCGAGGACTCAAGAACCCAGGAATCAAAATTTGATGTCAGCTTCAACAAGACAATCTTTGCAGGTGTATCGATAGAATCAGCAAATGAAATACTTTCTTTGTCGACATCGAAAATAAGGACTCTCTGAATGTCACCATCAACGAGGACGGCAACCTGGCTATTGGCAAATGCCACTTGTCTGGCAAAGTTGTTTGGCAGAAGCAAGTCTGCTAAGTTTTCCTTCCTCAAGATTTTGGCCGGGCCCCTAGCAGGTACGGCAACCGAAACGAGGCTCTGTTTACTGGTGAGAGCAACAACTAATTCGTTCGACACACTGCAGGCGGAATCAACAATGGGCTGTTCTACTTCTATCTCTCTGTATGCCATTGGTGGAGGAACATTGGCTACAGCCATGGGAGTGGCTTTGAGCTCAGAGCCGTCGGTTACCAAGACAGTTCCACTATCGAGTCCTCTGTAGCATGGTCCAGTGGATAGCGCCAGCACTAAGTCGATTATGTGAATTTGATCGGGCGATCCAACCATAAAATGCAAAGGTTTCTCGGGGTGGAATTTGAGGAAAGATACTTGGTCAAACTTGATTTGCTGCTTCAAGTACCAGTGGTAGTTTTTGGTGGTCCAGAGTTGAACGTGGTCGGTATTGGTGGAGTTGTTGCGAGTGTGGACAGCCAATACAGTGCTGTCGGAGGACCACTGAAGGTCCAAGATGGTCTCATCTTCGGGATCTAACCGCGAATTGAACTCACCATGGCGAAGACCATTCCGCTCATAAAAGACGATGTCAATTCCTGACTCTCCATCGGTGTGTCTTTGGGTGGATGCTAAGTGACCCTGGGGCCTCCAGGCCAAATTGTGCTCGAGGCCATCGACTGCTTCGTTGACACTGTCGAGTTCACCTTCACGGCTAAAAACCCTGATAACTCTGCGGTCGTACATGTCACCGGTATCTTCCACAACCACTGGCTCTATCGTGGAAATAGCGAGGTAAGCACTATCTCCACGCCAGGAGATGGTGGCCAGCTTGGTGTCAGCAGACGACAACACACCCTGTTCGATTTCGCCCACAGTGGGGTCTTTGAGGTGGGCAACACTGTCGTCTAAACCAGCATGTTTCAAGGCTTCTCTTTCTCTTTCGGCAGCCATGGCACCCTTACCTTTGAACTGTGTTTCCTTCTTACCCCATCCCACAGAAACGTGCTTTGAGTCGGTGATTTTGATGTCGCTGTGGTCCAACAATTTTTCACCAATGGGCTCGAGGTCTCTCAGAAGAAGAACCAACTTGTGTTCTGCTGTCAAGACAGCGAATGTTTCTTCGTCGTACGACCATTCAGCAGCCAAGATTCCCACGTCAATTGAGCCCACGATCTCCACGAGGGTTGTGTCTGGATCCGGAGCAGTTGGATCGTAGGTTGCGGTGACTATATCACCATTGCTGAAGGCAAACACCAAGAGCGACGAGTCGACAAAGTGTGCAAAGCTCATCAAGGAGCCCTCGGACACCGGAAACGACCCGAGAACTGCAGTTTCGCCAGTTTTCAGGAACAGCTGGATCTCCAAAATGCCGGATTCTGGCAGCGAGAGGGCAAACAAAAGACTGTTCTGCGTAGCATCGAATATGGCATCCACAATAGCTAGATCAGGATAGGTCCTGGCCTCCGGAACCACCAGGCCCCGGTTCAAGATCCGAAGGTTTCTCATAGTCAAATGGCCAACTCCAGGCGATGAGTTCCGGCACCTGGCCGAGCCCACCGTGGAGATGGCACCGGTGCACCCATACTTAGTGCGTGTCTATTCGTTGGGGCGTATGCTGTCTATGTATTCGGCCACGGCGTCCTTGACGACCAAGTTCGGGTAGAGCTGGTCCTCCAGCACGCGCTTACGCGTGAGCGGGTCATACGGGCCGTTATGCTTGAAATGGTGGAGAAGCGTGTTTCTCTCGTAGGTGATGCCGCTGGGGGTCACCACTGGGTCTAGAAGGAGGTTGAGCGATATCGGGTCTATGAGCGAGTCCGGCGCATCGTCTATGTCTGAACTGCTTGTGGACGTCTTGCGCAGTTCTGACGAGCGTTGTTGTTGTAAATGCTGCTGCAAAACCCCGGAATTGTGGTTGTTCCTGCACATGCCCCGGAACTGTTCCCACTCGTCTGCATGGCGTTCTAGAACGGCCACCAACTGGTCTAGCTTGCCCTTCTCGACTGATCGGGCTTCCTCCTCGTGGGATCTTTCCAACGCTTCGTAGAGTCGCCTGTAGAGGGTTCGGCCGAGGATTCCCGTGGACTTATCGAGCTTGTTGATGTCGCGCTTGAGAGCCTTGATGTCACGCTCGATGTACGCAGCAACCTCCGCGGCAGAACCCCTCACGGTGTTGCTAGCATCCGGCACTAGCATCTTGCTTCGAAAGAAGTTCATGATAAGTTGGAGCACCGGTGGCCAAATCATGTTCGTGTAGCCAGTGACGTCAGCGCCGCACAGGTTGCAGGGCAACCGGAATGCACGAGGCGAAATGATGCCGCAGCAGGGCTTATGACGTAGATGCGCAAGCAACCGTCACCGCACCTGCCTAAACCATATTGCCGCAACAAGCAGCCCCCCACGGCCCATGCCATCGGACCGATGCCGACTGGGTTGCAGCGCAAAATGTCGCACGACATCCTCCACCGGACCCGCCCGCAACTGAACACGGCTGCCCGGGTGTGTGCAGGCGGTTCGTGTTATCGGCAAATTTTTGCAGTGTGCAGGCCGTCGCTCGCAATCTCCCGTTCTCATTTCCGAAGCCCCCAACACTGCGTTTCTTGTCGTCATGACGGACAAGTATGAAGCTGTTTTCCGTAAGTTTTTTGTGTGAATCCAATGTAACCGACATGGCCAATTGCATGTACTGGCTCCATTATTCCCCAGCACTAACACAGGCTCTGCGGAAATGCTGCTTGTCCAGCTCTATGTTCCCACCGAGGTTTCCAGGGACATTATCCACCAGATTGGTCAACTCAATCTCGTGCAGTTCCAGGACCTCAACTCCAAGGTCAATGAGTTCCAAAGAACCTTCGTTAAGGAGCTCAGAAAGCTCGACAACATCGAGAGACAATACACTTTCTTTAAGGAGCAGTTGGACCGTAAGGGTATCGAGGTGTCCAGCGACCCCTATGCCTTGGAATCAACGGAGATCACTCCCCAGTCGGAGATTGACGAACATGCGGAAAATGCCCAGATATTGGAGGACAGAGTCAGCCAATTGACCGAGTCTGCTGGGGTGTTGTACGACCGTCAGCGGGAATTGCAGGAGAAAAAATGGACAATCCACGCCGTGGACAACTTTTTCAAGTCTTCCGTGGGTGCTCCTTCGTCGGGCAACGATGAAACTGAGGCCCTTCTCTCTGCTTTGGAAGAAGGTGTTGGCGCAGCTGCCGTCAATGGTTCTCGCGAGTCCAGCTTTATCTCCGGTATAATTCCTCGTGCCAAGGCCATCACCTTGCAGCAAATTCTCTGGCGTGTGTTGAGAGGAAACCTCTACTACTACTCCGAGGAGATTTCTCAGCCTATTTACGACTACAAGTCTGACACCTCCGTCGACAAAAATGCGTTTATCATCTTTGCTCACGGTTCGTTGATCCAACAGCGGGTGCGCAAGATCGCAGAGTCGTTGGATGCTGATCTTTTCCACGTCGATATCTCGCCTGAGTTGAGAATTGAACAACTCAAGGAAGTCGACGGCAAGCTCGCTGACTTGTCTACTGTGGTGGCTCAAACCGAGCACGCCTTGAGCTCCGAACTCATTGCCATCTCCAGAGACTTGGCCAAGTGGTGGGAGGTCATTGCCCGTGAAAAGGCTGTGTACTACACCATGAACAAGTGCGATTATGATGCCCTGAGAAAACTGTTGATTGCTGAGGGTTGGGTACCCAGCGACGAGATTGAGGTGCTCCAAAGAACGGTCCGCAGCGACTCAAACTTCCCAACTATTGTCAATTTGTTGGAAACTTCAAAAATGCCACCTACATTCCACAGAACTAACAAGTTCACCGGCGCTTTCCAGAGCATTTGTGATGCCTATGGTATCGCTACTTACCGTGAGGTGAACCCTGGTTTGCCCACCATCATCACCTTCCCTTTCATGTTTGCCATTATGTTTGGTGATTTAGGACATGGTTTCATCTTGGCCTTGGCTGCCCTGCTTCTTGTTCTCAACGAAAAGAAGCTCGGGGCAATGAAGAGAGACGAGATCTTCGACATGGCTTTCAGCGGTCGTTACATTCTTTTATTTATGGGACTCTTTTCGATGTACACCGGCTTCTTGTACAACGATTTGTTCTCCAAGACGATGACGATCTTCAAGTCCGGTTGGGAATGGCCCGAGGAATTCGAGGTTGGCGAGACTCTTTTGGCCACCCAGGTTGGAACCTATGCCTTTGGTTTGGATCCTGCCTGGCACGGTACTGAGAATGCACTTTTGTTTTCCAACTCATACAAGATGAAGCTTTCGATCTTGATGGGATACGCACACATGACGTATTCGTTCATGTTTTCGTTGGTGAACTACATCCACTTCAACAGTATCGTGGACGTCATTGGTAACTTCCTTCCAGGTTTACTTTTCATGCAAGGTATCTTCGGATACTTGTCGTTGTGTATCGTTTACAAGTGGTCGGTTGATTGGTTTGCCATCCAGCAACAGCCACCAGGACTTCTTAACATGTTGATTTCCATGTTCTTGTCTCCTGGAACCGTTGCTGAACCATTGTACTCTGGTCAAAGCGGGGTGCAAGTATTCCTTTTGCTCATGGCGTTGATCTGTGTGCCATGGTTGTTGTTGTTCAAGCCACTTTACTTGAAGCGCCAAATGGACAAGGAAGGCTACCACTCTGTTGAGGGCAGCGAAAGTGAAGAGCACCACGAAGACGACGAGGAGGGCGAGGGTGCACACAACTTTGGCGACATCATGATTCACCAGGTTATCCACACCATTGAGTTCTGCTTGAACTGTGTCTCTCACACTGCATCGTACCTTAGATTGTGGGCCTTGTCGTTGGCCCACGCACAATTGTCCACCGTGTTGTGGTCCATGACCATCCAAAACTCGTTCGGCATGACCGGCTTTGCCGGTGTCTTCATGACGGTGGTGTTGTTCGGCATGTGGTTCACGTTGACGGTGGTCATTTTGGTGGTCATGGAGGGTACCTCTGCCATGTTGCACTCGCTCAGATTGCACTGGGTCGAGTCCATGTCCAAGTTCTTTGAGGGTGAAGGTCGGTTGTACGAGCCGTTTGGCTTCACCAACTTGTTGGCGGACGTATTCTAGACATATAGATACTGGCGTGGTGCTCCGGCAGCATGCAGGAACTCTCTTCTAATTCTCACCGATGCTCATCGCGCTGATTTCCAGTGTAGTCACTGTATACACCGATACGAATGTTGCCATTGGCGGTGGTTTTGACGGAGCTACAGGATCACACGTCGATTGTGCCTGTGCTCTCGAGTCTCAGAAATGGTTCTCCGCTTTGGAAAGACCTCTCGGGTGCCGACCAGAAGCATTTGGTGTCGCGTACCTTGAACCTCACCCGGTCGTCCATCCAGTTGCGGCGGTGGTTTGGCATAAATGTGATTCGCGTGTTGGCAGACAACTATAGGCTCATGGCCAGTGAAGGTCTGCAGCTCGTAGCTCAGCTTTTGAAGCTTCTAGAGCAATGCAACTCGGCGACCAGTGCCGTTTATTTCAAGTCGTTAGTCGAGTGCATTGACCACGTATGTGACAGCATCCGAGGAAAGCCCACAATGACCCGTGAGCTTCTCACGCCCAATTTGCCAGCTATCATAGGCTTGTATTTGGAGAAATTTTCATACGACCCAGCATACTTGACGTCGAGATTGGCTCCGTATGTCAGAGCACACCCTACCACATTCCGTCCGTTTGGAAACAAGTTGCGAGCCAGAATCATGGAGACCATTCTCAGTCCTGAATTCCCCAATTTCCCCGAAGCCAGCAAGCAGATTTTCTGCAACACACTTTCCACGCTCTGCGCGGTGGAGAAGGTGGAGCCCGAGGAAAGATGGTCGCAGGACTTGAACGCGGTAGTTGGTGAGTTGGCCAGCACGTTGGAGATCTACGCCGAGTTTCTCAACTTTGACGACGACGCCGAATTGGCCAAATTGCTCAAAAAGATTCCTCGCTCTGGCGGCTCCGACATGACATTCCCTCCACTTTCCATTGACATCAACGAGCCAAAAACCTTCTACTCGTTGTCCGATAGAATCGACCTCTTGTTCCGTCTTGTGCGTGGCTACTTGGTTGCGCCTACCACCTTTGTGGCCAAAGTTCCGTTGGGAATTATCGTGTTGCTTGCCGAAGTCACCATCTCGGTGAATCCCCGTTTCATCCCCTTCAAGAGGGAATTGAGGGACGAAAGCACCAAGGCAATAATCCGCAACACTCTCCAGTGTGTCCACACTTCTGCGTTGCAGTACGTGAATCTCTTGCCCTCTGTATTCCGTGGATCTTTGGTGTCGTACTTGCGCTCGATCCTCGGCCTGTTGGAAACTTTGTTACCAATGAAGAAGAAGACGCTCGACAAAGACCAGATCCTCGCCAGCGAACAATTCACCTGTCTCGTGCTCGACTGTGTCGCCAGCATCGTCGCGTTGGTGAGCAGCTACCACGAGTCCGTTGCTCTAGTGAGGTTCATTGACGCAGCGATGATATTGGTTCAGCTGAGATCTGGCCTCAATCCCGTGGAGCAGCAGCTGTCGACGCCTAACGGGTCAAAGAACAAGAAGAAGAAGAAGCATGCTGCCGTACCACTTGCTGACGTCTTGTCTCACCAGCACCTCTTTGAGGAATCTGTGTCTGCCAAGACAGCCGGTTGCGTCCAGTCGTTTGTCAATGCTGTGATCACCAGAGTGGACCTCCCCACTGCGCAGCACAACAAGGTGTGCAAGTTTGTCATTGTGGAGGCCGTAAAAGCATCTTCTCGTGTCCACGAACGTACGGTTCCAGCCCAGCTCCGCCAGCTTTTGGTCAACGCTGTATTGCACCCTGGCTTCGAAACGACGTCGATTCTTCCAATCGTGTGCAGCATCTTGAAGGACGACGAGCTCTTGAGTGTATTCAGAAACCCCCGATTCCCTCCCATCGCCAGAGCACAACTTGAGCCAAGAGACAACGATGAGGAAGATGAAGACGAAGACGAAGACGAGGACGAAGAAGAGAACAAAGAGGCTGCTGACACTCTGGTTTCTGCACCAGCAAACATAAACGAGCCTGTAGAGCCAGAGGCTAAAAGGCCAAAAGTCGAACTACCAAAGGCTGAACCAACAAGTATAACAGGCTTGGCGTCTACCATACCAGCAACAGCATCTATATCTGTCAGCAAAGCTGAGGAGAAGGTCTTCGAACGTAAAACCACTGTGGATCAGCAAGTTGAGCCTACGCTGGAGACTGTTGCAGCACCAGTAGCGGAAGCCAAAACCGTTGCAGAAACCTCTGCTGCTGGTCCTCCGTCAGACGACTCGGATTTCGAAATGCCAGAAATCGATGTCGATTCCGACGACGAGTAGTCGTATATCCTCTACCCAATAATACAAAAAACTTGGTATCATCATCTCTGCCGTTTTTTTGCAACTTTCGCCAGCCTTGAAATCGTCGCGAACTTTATTATCTTCATGACTGAGGTGCTTCTCACTGAGGACATCACTCCTATTAGGATATGTCTACTACATCTTATAGCGCTATACGCTGGAAACAAGATCCACGAGTCGTTCTGTCGACCTTTGATGACCGTGGTTATCGGAATTCTAGAGAACGAATCAATTCTGGACGAAGACGGCGAATTGTTATTGTTTCCTGGACTACTTGCTCTCATCCAAAAGTTGGATCACGAGGTCCAGAAGGGGGGAGACGAGCTCAATCCCGATGCCCTAAAACTCCTCTTCCTTCAGGAGCTCTGGAACATAAAATCCGTGGACGATCTTGACGCGATGGTGAACCGGGCTGAACTGTATCTTCTGCCAATGGACCAAATAGTCGTTCAGGATGGCCAGAGCCACAGGCTTATATCTCCGCGTTCCTTTCTAGGTGGAGTCATTCAAAAGTTGTCTACTACCTACAAGCTATTGCAGTTTGATGAGGTCTTCCTATTTTTCGATTCGCTTGTGGATTTCCGATCTGAATCCTACGACTTGTTTGTGAGCCTAGGAGGCGAACTCCCGTCGGCAGGCATGCTAGAACCCGATGCCAATGTCTATGCACAGCTTGCAAGCCAATTGAATGAAAACTTGGGTATCACCATATCCTCTTCAGAATCCAAACCGGCCAGTTCTGGTCTCGTTTCTTTGTCGAGATCGACAACGCAGGCCCTCCTTGAGAACCAGGTCCGGCTCTTGGAGACCTACGGCGGTGTATTGCCCTCGCTGATGCGACAGGTCCTTTCTGCCATGGCATTGTCTGACCAGGCTCCATCGCTGGCAGTCAACTTAGCATTCAGTCCAACGCCGTCCTTCTACTATGCCAACTACTTGCAGCATTTGCATGAATCTGATTACCATGGCGCTCTCGACTCCCTCCACCAGTACTTCGATTACATGGTGTCTAATAACTCCAAGTACTTTTACCACTTTGCACTCGTGTCTCGAGCTTCTTTGCACCAGCATTTCGGCGAGTACGAGCAGGCCCTCGACGCAATCGAGGAAGCTATATCTGTAGCTCGTGAAAACAAGGACAACTCAACCCTCACATTCATTCTTTCTTGGCTCTACAATCTAATGCGGAGTAAGCCCCAGCTTTGGAGAAAGCAGTCTTTCTACCACAACAACAATGCGCTGCACCTTCTCGATTTCCTCGTCACCAAGTCTCAATCCGTTTCCTTGCTGCTTCACTGCATGGGTTTCCTATTTGAAACTGCGCACATCATGGACTCTGCGGGAGTCATGGGGAGATACTTTGAGAGCCTCGTCAAAGCTACCTATCTCGCTCTCAATGACTCCAAACCTACCTACATCCGGGCCATCGAAATGGCATCCACTGTGTGGGGTAGAGTGGGTCAGCCGCAGTTGTCTCGGTTGTATATCGCGATGGCGTCTGAAACTCTGGTGCAAACTGGAAAGCTTTCTGACCAGATTACTATGGAAATACGTCGCTGCTTTCTGCTGCTACCCAATGAGGACGGTGATGAGCTACACAAGGCACTATGTTCCTTGCAACAACGAATCGACAAGAAAGATCAAGCTTTGGAGAACTTGTTGAGGGTCCGCTGCACCATGTTGTCCATTGAGCTCCATCTCCGCGCTGGTCGGTTATTTCAAGCGAGGGAACTAGTGGGCGATTTGGCCAGCAGTGACAGCCATGACAATGAGGTGCGAGTTGAACTGGTTTACCTTGGAGCCAAAGTAGAATTTGCCCTAGGAAACCATGCCTCGGCCCTTGCTATGATATCGTCGTTTATATCGTCGTTTGATGCTAGAGCTTTGGAGACCGATGTGAGTCTCCATGGAATCTTCCGCCTCAAGCTACTCCAGTGTGTGATATACAATGCCTCCGGAAATCCGCTGCGGGCATTTAGCTTGTTGATGAGCCAACTAGTGAAAGCGAGGGACGTTGGGTATTTCTCGATTGTTTCCGAGGGTATCGTGCTTCTAGCATCCATACAAGCAAGGCTTGGCGGACACCAGGATGCTTACAAGATCCTCACAGCAAACATGCCACGCATCTTGGCCAGCGGCACAGTCGAACTTTCTGCCAATGCATACTTTGAGCTTGCAAGTGCCTGTCTTGGTATGGCACAGGAACAGGATTTGTCGTTGCTTGACGAAAAGGAGCTCTTGGCTCGTTTCTTGCGGTACTTGAATGCATCTATCCATGGATACAAGCACATAAAGCACACTGTGGAGCTTTTGAGGTGCTTTCAACTAGAGGAGCAGATGGCTACGTTGAAGGAGAAGAAAAACTTGGTCGGACATGCGCAGCGAGCCATTGCGAAGCTCAATGCCCAATTGCTGGAAGAGTCCAAAAGAATGATGGTGTAACAAGCGGTAGGTTTCTATGTCGTGTGGGCCATGGCATACATGCATTATATAAATATACACCTTAATTACTACGCTGGTCCGTTGACCCAGAGCTTCGAGCAGCATCGAGCAGCACAGCTACCAGCCTCGAGCCTATCTTACTGCGACTTCTTGAGCTGCTTGCTCTTGTCGGAAGCATCTATGGTGATCATGATGAGCGCAGCGGCACGAAGCTGGATCACGTTGGCCACCTGCTTGAAGAGCCACACAGGAGCACTGGCCCAGGCCACCACGGTTCCGAGCCAGAAAAAGCCAAACGAATGCAAGTACACGGCCACGTAAAACAACTCGTTGAGGAGACACACACCAAACAACACCTTTCTGTTGGTGTAGTACAAGTTCAAAATCCTCGACTGCTTGGCATCCACGTTCTTGTGGGAAGCAGAGCCCGACGTGGTCATGGCATACATGTGCATGTAGTGCGACGTCAAGTCAAGCGACACCATAAGCTGCCAGAAAAGAAAATAGTCGGGATATAACACACACAAGTAGCAGATCAACGACGAGGTGGCGCAGCGGTCTGTCACCATGTCCAACACGGCTCCAAAACGTGTGCCTTGGTCGTATTTTCTCGCAGCCCATCCGTCAAACGCATCCAAAAATCCAGATATACCGTAGAGGTAGAGCATTGCGACTGGGTGGCGCTTCATACACATGAACGAGAGCACCGCAGTTAGTATTCGAGTGTAGCCGATCAAATTTGGAATGAAAAGGAGCACATCTTTGGCAGTGACGGAAGGTTCGGGACTTCCAGAAGGGTCCTGCGACTGATTCGATGCCATTATTAATCAAATGTTGCAGCGATCACTTGGTTCAGCTTGCTATAGGTCTCAAATCTACTAGGGATCCAGCACAATCAGTTTGATTGCATAGATCTGGGGAATAAAACTCGACCAGACATTTTTCAATGGCTAGTTTGTGCTTATGTCAGCGGGTGCTGCACCCCTTTTGGGCAGCCGCTTGGAGGAGGTGGCTTATGCTGTTTCGGTTTGGGCGGATGTGATGGGCAGACCGATGCCGATCATTGTGTGTCACAGACCCAAATGGGGTTGTCTTATCTCGTGGACCCTGTTTTGTATATTGTGGTGTTTGCAAAGTATTACCGCTGTACAGGATTTTTAGATCCGGCCGATGGACATCGGAACTTACGATATCCGAAGTCAAAACCAGGGCTGTAATTGCGCGTATTTAAGTACCCAGTGGTAACTCTCGGGCCGTTTTGTGTGTTCCTTTGTTGTTGCTGTATTTTCCAATTTTGCAAGATTATACATTTTTGTACATTTTTTTGCATTCTTGTGCATTTTTGCTATTACCAGGCTAGGGCATTCTCCACCTTTTCTAGCTTCCGGTCGAGTTCAGTTTTGAACACTATGGTTTTTATCCTTTCAAAGTAGATATCACAGCTCTGATTCTCGCACGCGGTCTCCATGCCCTGAATTGAGCTGCCACCATTGTAAGGCGACCCAATACACTTGTAACAGGTCTTTGCTATCTGCTGCAATAGCCGGTCTCGATGTCGGCAATGAACGACAGAATTCAATATCAACGACTGCTCGCTGCCGAGGCAATCATGGCAAACACTCGTAGACATAGAGCCTTTAATCTCTCCGCCACAATTGATACATGTCTTGGATTTGATATGTCGTGAAATCTTCAACACTCCCGTATTGAGGTCTGTCTTTGCATGCTTCAGGATTTCTTTGTACCAGCCTCGTACATCGGCTCCCATAAGATTGAATATCCTTTCCAACGGTGGTATGAGCACCCGGGTAATGTAGTACTCATAATCTAACCGTATGGGTCGAAGCTGCTTGTAAGCTTCGATGAACTCCTCTGGCGGAACGCTTCGATCTTTGATCCGAGGACTCAGTGCGTCTTCGATGACGACATACGGTACCCGTTCCTTGTACTGTGGTTCTGAGCGAGGATCCCGGGCAACTTTGCGCATGGCTACCATGGCACCCGCGGGTATGTGTTTCAAGTTTTTGTATGTGCCGAAACGGACCTCTTTTGCAAAGCAAAAGTCTCGAATCGATATACGATTCGCAGTGATCTTCCTAAACTGATCAAGCGTGTAGTCTTTCACAAGTGACAAGTCCTTAGAAGCGAAAAGGATTCGTAGTGCTTTCTCAACCATCTTCAGTTGGGCCGGAATTCCATCTCGCCTGACTGTTTCAATACCTTTGGCCTGAAAGGTAGCTTCTTGTTGCGACTCATACTCGAAACAGTTTCCCACATACCTCTTCTTACTCAACAAAACGCACGGATGATATACCTTTTCAAACTTCAATTGAATGGGATCAGGAAACTGTGAAGTGATATGTGCAGCTACCTCGCGACCAATTCTAAATGCATCTTCCTTGCTTCGTCCAGGCAAGTACATGAATAAAGAATCGGTGTCGCCGTACACGATTTTAGCACCGTAATGCGACAGCTCTATAATGTCAATCGATTTAGCCAATATTTCACGTCCTGTTGAAACAATTGCATCAGCAATTGCAGAATTGGGCATTCTTCCACTGAATGAAGCAGAAGCATAGCCGTAGGTAACATTTGCAATCAATTTGAGAGCCAATTGACGCGAGTTGAGCAACTTCGAGAGATCGGCTTCGTCTTTGATCATCAGCATAACTGTCTTCACCTGTATTCTCGTGTTCAAGATCTCCTCTAGCATCTTGGATAGAAGAGACTTGCGAACAGAACTCTTGGCAAACATATACCCATTAGGTGATAAGTTGATATCATCATTCGCATTTAGTAAATTCACCAACCCGGGCGGTAATTCAAGGTGCTTCAAGAACCCTATAGTGTTTTTCTTTGGGTTAAACCCGTCGAGTTTCCCAATCAAAGTGGTGAAGCAGTAATTGTAGGCTATCATGATTGAAGGATACAAAGATTGAAAGTCCAACACCACCAATGGAGACTTGTAGAAGTTGGAGTCAGGTTCTAAGATCAAAGAAATAGCTTCAAGCGGCTTCATATTGCTGACTTGTGCCTTTGATGGAGAATTTAACAAAAGGCTTTCCACTTTTGAAATCCGTGACAATTTTGATTCTACTTTGTACTGCGACCCTCGGAAGAAGACGGAATAGAAGTCAACGCCAATAAATCTGGCTTGTTCAACATTCTTAGTTATAATTTCTCGTACGTCAAGAATTTTTTGTATCAATAATATCCGTTGCATGTAGTAGTTCATGACAAACAAGAACTTGCCAGCATTCACACCTTGGAACCATTCTGAAAGCGACTTGTTGGAGAACTTCGCTATTGTTTGGTGCAAAATATGATATACAATATTTTCCAACGAGTAAGAGGTCAAGGTGACATTTGATCGGAGGGTTCGCCATACGTTTAGTAAATGTCGGCCATTGATTTTAATAGCCGAGGTATGGGTATAACCCCATCTATCTCCTAGTTTGCCATTACTCTTGAAGGATGATCGGCTGAGCAACGGAAGCAAATTGATGTCATATGCTGCTCTAAATCGTTCAACCACATAACCCCAGCTAGAAGCATTAATTTCGTAACCACAAAGAATATCGGGATCAAATGCCTCCACAAGAAAAATAAGACGGTCTACCATTTCTTTCTCATCATGATATATCTCAAAGCACATTTCGTCGTTTTTGATTTGAGGAATATTCTTGCAAGCCTTTTTGTTAATTAAAACTCCCGTGAGCCTACTCGTATCGAACATGATGTTTGCGTCATCAAAGTGATAGAATATGGCCGAAATTTCGTCCACCTCTGGATTAGGTAGTGAGTCACTGTTGGTATTTGCATGAATCTCAGCATGGAAGTTGGTTAATCTGATGAAAGAATCAGGCCGCCGTGACGTCAGCTCCAGTCGATACGAATACTTGAATATATCCGACCCTGTATTTGGATGCTCAATTTGAGTAAATAGTTTAGGTTTCAGTGTATGAGACATATGCCAATCATTGAGTTCATCGGGATGCGGAGCAGGGATAGCATATTCCCATACGCATAGGTTGTTGCTTGAGCGTATGCTTGTGTCAATTGTGTCCAACATCTTCTTTACTTGAAACGAAGGAGAGTTGTACTTGCCACCTCTTGGGAACTTGAATGGCGGAATAGTCAAATCATTAATACAAGGAACCACAATCTTTTTGTTTGCAAATACTAATGGCTTGGCGAGTCCATCAGACAGCTTTGAATAGTATGGATCAACATAATCATTCTGAAGGATCCCCTCAGCATCCAAATCTTCTTTAAAGTTAGCAGGTGATAAGTTAGAAGGTTGTACCAATTCGAAGCATGCACCCTCGCATCCTGGAATTGAAGTTTCAGGGAAAAGATGGGATTGAACGTCAAACTCGGTAAATGAGCTGTGGACCTGAACGACAGGAGACAGTGGAGGTTCCTCTAGTGGCCGTTTGCGTAGATACCTTTGGGTCATATGCAACATAGCTTCGTCATCAATGAACTGGGACGGTTCAACGGTTTCACTTGCAATCAGTTCGGGCTCAGAATCAATTTCCAAAGGTATTTCTTTCTCCTCAGAGCTTTGACTATCTTCACTGACTTCATTATTCCACGGAGGCAGACGCAGGTCCTCTTTTGAGGAACTCAAAGCATCAGAAAGAGATTCAAATGACTGTAAAATAGGGTTTTCTTGTGTGCCGACTCTCTCCAGCACCACTTGTGAATAGAGAGACAATTGAGACTGATAGACAGTGGACTCAGGCTTTTCGTTGAAGAGTGAGTCATAGTCGAACCATCGAAGAAGCTTGGGGGAAGGGGTCCCTTTGCACTCAAGATCGACCAACGAAAACGACGAGGGTATTTCCGTGTTCTCCTTCTTTATTTTGGTTTTAGCAAAAGTCTCATAATCGGTCTCAAAGGCTCCATTTAACGTTATGACGTAGTCTAAGGATTTGCGAAGCTCAGGAGAATTGGCCCATTCTGTTGAAACGAAGCCGAGATTGTTGCCGATGTTCTGGGTATTGACTGGTTGTTGTCCTCGAGCTTCACATTGGTACTTCAAATCCTTCACAATATGCAGCGTGGATGTCAAGTAGGTCGGTTTTTCTGCCAGGTTTGGATTAAAGGCATATCTTTCGACAAAATCATGATGAAGGAACCGCTCCAGAAGGTGCTTTCTATTGGAGATCTGGGAGGTGGTTACATCGAGTTCAATGACACAATTAGCAATGCGCGGGTAGTCTCGATGGCTGAGTATATTATTGGGTGTTATGAAATGGCGTAGACTGTCTTTGAGCTGTGCTGTCTTGGAGTTAGACAAGAAGTGAAGCGCAGGAGAGGTGTAGTCTATCACCGGAGACCTGAACCAGCAGGACTCCAAGTCAACCCAGCCACATCCGTACAAGTTGAAGTCGGTGAGGAATTGGAGAAGCATAGGGATATGGGTTTCGTAGATGTTTGGCTTATACTTTTCCTTCGTGGAGCAAAATTTGGAGAAGTCCACCTTCTTTTCGTGGATGAGGCGTACCAACCTCGTCTTGTAGAGGGGTGATAGGAGTGAGACTTTCAACACACATCTATTACCAACATGGTAGCCGTACACTGGAGTGCCTTTGCATAGAGAAACGCGAGCAATGAATCTGCGCATTCCATCTTTCGAAACTTTTCCCGATGAATTGTCCTTGGAGCAATCCAAATGTGCGTCTTCATCGCTGTCGTCAGCCGGCTGGCGAAGAAACGATTCACCAAGACATGACTCCAAATGGGCCACTATTGTTTGTACGGGAACACTGTGGACAGGAGCATCGATGTAGAAGTAGGGGAAGAAATTGTGGACATGTAGGACGGCCGTGAATGATAATGCCGAGTCTGTGGCGACAGTAGATGAAGGATCAATTGATGATGTTGCAGCCGATGACTGGTTTGTGGAATTAGACACAGAAAAGGACCCGTAGATTCGTATGATCGGGACAACCTGTACTTGCTTGTACACACAGTCTATGTCCAGGGGGAGTGTTTGGTAAGTGTCATAGTCGTTAAACTGGATTTTGAATGGGGCCATCGAGAGAGAACAGAGATGAATATTTCCATTTCAAAGTACAAGATAGTGCTCAAAATTGTGCAAAGCAACTGATTGGGCGATGCTTGTTGCAGATGAGGTACTGATTTGTTCTCAGACGATTCAACAGTGGTTAGGTTTGTTGTTATCTTAAAAATTGCCTTCGTTGCGAGATTAAATTTGGTCGCATTTTAATCAAATTCGCAGCTATTCTGAGAGTCGATGTATGCAGTCTGGCACTTTTGGATGCTTGGGGAAAAAGGAGTGGGAGGCTATTGTAGAGAATAGGGAGAACAAGGGGAGGGTAGAGTGGAGACTGGTAATTACAGATCATGATAAATCATGAAAAAACGACATATTCCAGGATCCAGACATATCTGACCGCGTCAGCTAGTAATCAAAGTTCCTTCACAAACAGCTCTACTCCTCAGTACCGAACTGTAGGCACTTTCTTGTTTGGGTTGTGTAATGCTGCACATCATTCTATTATTGCGACCAACGGTTCTACTTTGTTTATGTAACTATTTTTAAACACAATTATCCTTTCCCTTGCATATACGTGTTTGTTTTGACTTCTGTCTACTATTAAGCTTCTGGTGAAGCCACAAGCGAGATGTTTACAATTACATGTCCAAAATCCCTTCGTACCTATAAATAAATAGTCGTGCGAGAAACAGGCACAGGTTGCAGAAATAACCAACGCCGCGTCAAAGACAGCGAAACCGATCCCGATCCCGAACCGATCGTCTATTGGCTGCAGAACAGACATTTTGGCAGCTGCCAGCACATGAACCAGCAGAGGCAAAGCCCAACCACAGGTTGCCACCTTTTGGCACGCTTAATAGCGCGCTATTAAACACACGATTGGTTCTTCCTTGCAGTAGCCAAGCTGGATGGACCCGTGGCATCACGTCCACACTTTTACATCTCCAGCATTACCTCTTGCATTTGTTCCTGACGCCAGACCCTGTTTTCAGCCACTGTATGCAACATCTTCTATTTAGGATCTCATCTGCGGCAAGATGAAGCGAATCCTGCAGGACGCGCAACGCGAGAAACCCACGCCAGTATGTACTCTGCAGCCACTTGCGCAGCTAGGACGCAAGCATGCGCAGAATATTTCAGGTTCCGGATTACCGTATCGGCATATGCGATCTTCGAGACAACAGCGGCAGCCTGCATGGGGATAGATTTAGGCTTTCGGAGTCCAGCCACAGAAAATATCCGTGCTGCGCGTCAACCGGGAAACTGTAAGCGTCCCCAACCAGATAGGCAGGCCGGAACCACAGCTGCTGCACGTGTTATTTGGGCTATAGATGCTACGCGGGCCACACGGGCAAGCCTGGCGACGACCAAAGCCACAGCCAAGGCGTTGCTGTCTTCAGAGAAGACGCGCTTGGATGCAAGAGCTACTGTTCGAGCGGCAGTTGTTAGGCGGCCCGCATGACGTCTGTCGTATGATATGCACTACTATTTCCCACATGAAATTTACGTGGGCAATCTATTTTTAAGCAGTGCGTTTCCGTGCAGCATGACACGAAGCGCATCCAATATGCCTTATTTGGTAACGCCCATGTGGACCTGAGTCAACAATAGACGTCCACAGCAAGGAACAACCAGATGAAATTCTTATGTGCGAACAAAGCCGGCAAACGCAGGTGCCGGTGCCAACAATAGTGGCCCTATCTGCCTCGCGTTACAAGCGTTGCAACTTTTTGTGCCGGGCACTATTCCTGAGCCCCTGATCATACGACGCAGGCAACGCCAGAAATTGGTCCTGGCGACTGCCAAGAAGCACCCGGAACTCGCTACCGGCCGCCGGCAGCCATCTCATCGTGCACCGCAGCAATCGTTGCCATCGCTGGCCCGTTGGGACATTATTTTCTGAATTTGCGCCCTGTGCGGCGCGACCGCCGATGCACGACGCACCCGCCGTAAAAAAGGATAATCAGTTGGGGCACAGGGCCGCAAATACGTCCGCCAATTGCATTTAATCTGCCCCATCTGGCGATTGTTCTCCAGTTTCTTCACAAAAAAGTCGATCCGGGCGCCGTATATAGCACCAGCCCCACTTCTGTTGGGCACATAAAACATTCACCACCGCAACCCACCAGACTGCACACAGCTGGCCGCCTCCATATGCGCCCTGCCTACTTGGCTTCAAATTTGATCATAGCGTTTTTTATCAGTCGAACACCACACCAGTTTGTCGCTCCTTTTTTACATATTTGCTGGTAGTTTCGCAGAGCCCCCGCTAGTGCAAGTCGTCTGTCTGTTCCTGGCTCCTTTTGAACAACAGAACACCCCCCATTTTTTTCTCCCGTATCTTTGACCCTGTTGTTGATCCCTAATTTATTGCTGCTGTTTGCCACCCCAGAAATCTCACCTAGCTGTACATCCACCACCATGAGCGAGCTTCCCGATATCGACAAGCTATCTCTCAAATCAAACCTGGTGCCCGGAAGACCCTCCACTTCCGAGCCGAACTCCAGCGGATCCGGCACCCCAGGCACCCCAGGCCGGGTCCCCCAACTGCCCCCACTTTCCACCAGCCACATCCACATGAACGAAGACATCCAGGCCCGCTTGTTGGCGTTCCAGCAGAAGCGGACCAAGGCTCCTCCGATTCCCGCTGAACGCTCGCAGTCCGCCAACGACGTTTCCGACAAGTCTGTCATCCCATCGCCGGGCGGCAAGGACCTGTACCGCAAGTCCAACGACCGGCCGTCGCTCTCGCAGCGCCGAGGCATGGCTCTCAACATCGGCGACATTGGCAGCGGCCAGTCCAGCCCAGAAACGCTGTCGCCCGGGCTCAGTCCTCCCATCCAGTTGAACGAGGCGGCTCCTCCGCTCAGCACCACCGGCGAGCTCGGCAGACGGTTGTCAGAAAGAAGAAAGAAGCCCAACTTCAAGTTGAAGTTGGACCAGGCGCCCTCGGCGTTGTCCAACGAGGTGGAGCAGAAAGATGCGCTGCAACCACAAGACGAGAAGAAGCCCCAGCTCCAGGGCCTTTTTGCAAACTACTCCAAGTACGTGGACATCAAGCTGGGCTCGCTCAACTTTGCCGGCAAGGCGTCGCTCCACTCCAAGGGCATCGACTTTCTGTCCGGGTCGTCGTTCCACATCTCGTTGGACCAGCTTGAGTTTCTCGAGGAGTTGGGCCACGGCAACTACGGCACCGTGCGCAAGGTGCTCCACAAGCCCACCGGCGTGCTCATGGCGATGAAGGAGGTGCGACTAGAACTCGACGAGTCCAAGTTCACCCAGATCTTGATGGAGTTGGAGATCTTGCACAAGTGCGCCTCGCCGTACATTGTTGACTTTTACGGCGCCTTTTTCGTCGAGGGCGCCGTGTACATGTGCATCGAGTACATGGACGGCAACTCGTTGGACAACGTGTACACCAAGGACGAAGGCGTGCACGACGAAGCGTGTCTTGCGTACATCACCGAGTGCATCATCCGCGGGCTCAAGGACTTGAAGGACGAGCACAACATTATTCATCGGGACGTCAAGCCCACTAATATTCTCATAAACACCAACGGCAAGGTCAAGCTCTGTGACTTTGGCGTGCTGGGCAACCTCGTGGCGTCGTTGGCCAAGACCAACATCGGCTGCCAGTCGTACATGGCGCCGGAACGCATCAAGTCGCTCAAGCCGGACGACGGCACCTACTCGGTGCAGCTGGACGTGTGGCTGTTGGGGTTGTCCATCTTGGAGATCGCCTGCGGCCTGTACCCGTACCCGCCAGAGACATACGACAATATCTTTTCGCAGTTGAGTGCTATCGTGGAGGGCGAGCCACCGCGGCTCGACGCCGCGATCTTCTCGGCCGACGCCCGCCAGTTTGTGCGTTCGTGTCTCAACAAGAACCCCAACCTCCGGCCGTCGTACGACAGCTTGCTCGAGCATCCCTGGTTGAAAAAGTACCGCGGGGTCGACTGCCACATGGCCGACTATGTCAAGCAGCGGCTCGCTGACAAGGCCAACAACAATGTGTCCGCACTGGAGCCGGCCAAAGCCAAGGGTCCCAAGGGTCCCAAGGGTCCCAAGGGCGCCGAGGATGTGCGGTCATTGCTCAAGAACAAGGTGCGGGCACCAGCATTGCATCGTGGAGGACTTCCAGCAGCACGCAGATGATAGATATAGAGTGTATGCGTGGCTCAGGCACCAATGCAGAAGACCGCAAAGTAACATGTAGACAGCATTGTCTGGCTCTCTTTTGCAGTCGTACTTCAGCTTCACTCTTGGCGGCCGGAATGAAGATCCATACCAGTCAAAAATATACCAATTCAGATCTATACCATCTGAATTATATTATTAACGAAATCAACAACAGCAAATTCTCTATTACCTATCTTCGAAATCAACATGAGCAATAGATATCATGTTTAATGACCATCACTCATTCTCGCAGCCTTCGCAGCCGTCGCAGCCGTCACAGCGGCAGCGGTCACCGTGGCCGCTAACTGTGGGTGTGTGGGTGTGCTCTCCCAAGACCAGCGACGTTCACCAACACTCTCCTTACCCCGTATGTTGCAATTGGAACAAAATAATCTTCTCATCACCAAGACGCTTACTGAGCGGGTGGCTGCCGCCGAGGAGAAGAGTTTGGACAGGATTGTGACTGATTTCGACTTCACCACATACCATCTTCTGACGTTGCCGGACCAGAAGAACCAGATCCTCGTTTCTGTTTACCTCAAGTGTTGGAGTGACTTGGTCAAGTATGGTGTTGTGGACTACTTGACAAGCAAGTACTCGCCGTACAGCGACGTGTTGACGATTTTGGACCCCAAAGACGCCGAGCCCAACTACAACTACTCCATGGTTTTGGACTTGGACAAGGCCAGACAGAGCGACTCCACCAGCGTGATCGAGGAGGTGTCGTACTTGAAGAGACACTGTCTTGCTGCGCCGTTTGAGCGTGGATTTACCCGCTACGACGAGTTGGCAGACAAGTATGCGTCGTCCAACACCTACTCGGAAGAGATCCAGGGCGAGTTGCAGACGGAGGAAGTGATCGTCATCAAGTACCGCGGGGCCGAGGAGTGCATTTTCATCAAGCCGTCGTTCGACCGAGTCACAGTGGTGTTTTCCACCACTTTCCAGGACGAAATGGACAAGACGTTTGGCAAGGTGTTCCTCCAGGAGTTTGTCGATGCTCGGAAACGGTCGGTGCAGACGGCGCCGCAGGTGTTGTTCACGCAGAACGAGCCGCCATTGGACATCGGCGACGCAGCACCAAGCACCAAGTTTGACAGCAACAAGGGCTACGTGACGTTTGTGTTGTTCCCGCGTCACCTCGTCAAGGGCGACCGCAGAGACAACTGTATTTCCCACATCCAGTACTTCCGCAACTACTTCCACTACCACATCAAATGCTCCAAGGCGTACATGCACTCGCGGATGCGTCACCGGGTGAAGGAGTTTCTCAAGGTGTTGAACCGAGCCAAGCCGGAGAACGTGGACAACGAGGGCCGGACCATCGAGAACAGAAAGACTGCCAGCGGACGTCGTTTTGACGTGCGGGCATGAGGAAAGATTAGAGAGAGCTTATGGTGAATGTACTTATGAGATTAGGATTGTAGAGAGAGGAAAGAGGCAGAAAGAGGCAGAAAGAGGCAGAAAGAGGCAGGAAAGAAGCAGGAAAGAGGCAGAAAGAGGCAAGGAATTGCAGTGACTTTAGTTCCTTAATCGCAAGTGGCTATACTGTTCAGCAACTTGCGCTGTTAAGAGTATCGAAACTAACCAACGTACTGTCATTTAGTTCTCTCTTCTCTCTCTTCTCTCTTCTCTTTCTTCTACTTCTCTCTCTCCCTCTTCTCCCTCTCCCTCTCCCTCTTCTCCCTCTCCCTCTCATACTGTGCATTTCTATTTACATATGCTAAGCCTTCGGCTTCTTGACGCCGTATTTGGACCGACTGGTGGCCCTGTTGGCCACGCCCGCCAAGTCAAACGCACCACGAACCAATCGATATTTCACACCAGGAAGATCCTGGACTCTTCCTCCACGAACAAGCACCACGTGGTGCTCCTGGAGGTTGTGGCCCTCCCCCGGAATCAAGCAGGAAACCACATTGCCGTTGCTCAATCTCACTCGGCAGCACTTTCGCTGGGCCGAGTTGGGCTTTTTGGGCTTGACAATCATCACCCGTAACACCACACCCTTCTTGAACGGATTGGCATCCAAGTGCGGTGCCTTGGACACGTATGGCTTGACTGGTTTGCCCTGCTTGCCACTTTTGAGCTGGTTTAAAGTGGCATAGCTCCGGCTGGCCATCATCGAGATGGGCCTAAACGCGGGGAATCCAGCAGCCGCAGACATGCGATTCAAGACAGACACCCCGGATATGGCAGGAACCGTGCTCGGTCTCATCCCACACATCATCCGTGCCAGCACGCCAAACATCGACCGTATCATAGCTGTTGCACAACCTCGCGCACTGGAAAAATTTCCCACTCTCACCAAAATGTCGCGCCGGTGTCGCGCGCGCCCTGGTAGCGGCCATGCAACGAGAACCAATCCTTTTAGCACCGCAAGCAAATGTTGAGAACCGCGCTTCTTGGAGGGTTGAGGACCCGTATTCCTGCTGCTGCCGCGTCGCAGATGCCAAAAACCACATCCTTTTTTGCACAGAAGCCCTCGTTCGTCCGTGGCTACGCCGGCTTTCCCGCGTTGACCCGAGACGTGGCCAAAGAGAGAGTTTTGGAGCTCTTGGAAGGCTACGACAAGGTCAAGTCCACGGCCGAGGTCGGCGAGGAGACGTCGTTCATCCAGGACTTGGGCTTGGACTCGTTGGACGTGGTGGAGGTGATTATGGAGGTTGAGCACGAGTTCAACATCCAGATTCCAGACCACGAGGCTGACTCGTTGAAGACGGTGGGCCAAACCGTGGACTATATAGTGTCGCAGCCCGACGCTTGTTAATATAGGCAAGAATGAGTACTGTAGAAGAGCGGAGAGGAGAAGGAAAGAAAAAAAAAGGAAGAAAGGAAGAAAAGAAAAGGAAGAAAGCAGAAAGGAAGAACGAAGAAAAGGTTACAACGGATACAAAGAAACGCCTAAACGCTATTCTGCACTATATCTCCCCCACTCTCTGGCACTCTCCTCCAAGTGGAGCCTCCATCTTCCACCTCGCACGTGACCCCAACCAATAGAATTCTCACCATTTCTACTTCTTCCTCACCATGGTTAACGTATGTAAACACCACCCACCGTTGAATTCCCACTAACCCAGTACGTCAGAGGCCCTGCCTACAAGAGCTTGAAGAGTATCGCCGGCTTGAACGCCCAGCAGATCCGTGCTTATGTACCAGACTTGATCCTCTGGGGAGCTGCGGCCGGCGCCGGTGTCGCTGTCTTCACCGAGGGTGTTCCTTTGTTCCAGAAGACCTTCTACCAGAAGATTCCATTTGTCGGCGACCACTGGGTGTACAACCCCGACCCCGAGGACGTTCCTGTTTAAACAGCCGTTTACAGCCGGTATCTCCAAGTCAATTAGACAAGTCAAATAGTTCATACAATTCATACAGTCGTTACGGAACGTAGACTACTTGGGTGGCGTCGCGCAGCACGTACTGGTTGTCCACCAAGAACTCAAGGTTGGTGTTGAAGTCGTCCAAGGCGATTGGGCCCTTCGGTGCCACCACCTTGAAGACCGCATCGAAGAGCTCGGGGATGCTGGCACGCCTGCTGGCTTTCATGGTCTTGACGATGGCGGCCCGGATCTCCTGGTTGCGGTTGCGCTCGATGGCCCGCAACGAGCTCTGGTCCATCGCGGCACTTTCCTTCTCTCTTATAAACGGAATCCTGAGCTTGGTGCTCTTGTCTTTGAACCCGGCGTTGAAGCGGTATGTGCGTCCGTCGCCAACGAGAACGGGGTACTTTTCAGACAAGGACACTAGCACCCGGCGTACGAGCTTCTCGCCCATGTTGGTCTTGCTCACGAGCTCGTCCATCGTGTAGCTGTCTTGCTCGTTGAAGAGCAACACCACCACCGCTTGGAGGACATTAACATTCAACTCCTTGGCTCCGCCGTCAAACTGCGCAGCGATGTCCACCTGGTGGAGCGTGTAGTGGCTCCAGTCGAGCACTCTGTCTTTGAACTTTTCGTTGGACAGAAAGTATCTGGCCGAGAACTCGTCCAACACCGTCTGGAGCGGCCGCGGAAGCCGGACGTCAGCTACACGTCCCGGGACTTCTGGCCAGCACAGCTTGGTGAGAACCAACGCAGAGAAGTCCACGCCGTTGGTCACCAGCGCGTGCTCCCGCCTGGACAGCACGATGTCGTTGAACATGGTATCCATCTCGCGGCCAACGTCACCGTCTCCGATCACCTCGAGAAACAACGACACCAAGCTGCGTTCGGACTCGATGTTGGGAGACCGCCCCATGAGAAGCCGCTTCGAGAGCTCCTTCTTGTACAACACCATGAACGAGTCCTTGTTGTTGATGAGCTTGAACATGAGAAGCACATTAGTCAGAAATGCGTCGAACGAAAGCGCCGCAGACGCCTTTCGGGACCGCCGGGAAGAGTCCCGCAAGAACGAGTCGCAGTACTTGCTCAAATGCGTCAACACCTGGATGTTCAACTCACGGTCGTTGAAGGTCTTGGAAAACGAGTTCCGCAACTCAAACTCAAAGTCGTCTCCGCGCTGGAGCTGGTCCTTGCAGATGCCATAAAAACCGCTGTACAACTCCACCAACGACGGGGTCCAGTTCTCGCCCTTTGGGATCGTGTGGATGCGGTCCACGATGAGCTTGTGGATATACTCTCCCCAGCAATACACAAACATGCTCTCCGACTCGAAGGCATAGTCCGCCATGGTGGTTTGGCAAAAGTCAAATATGACCCGAAGCTGTTCCTTGCACTCGGGCTGCAACAAGTACCCGAGTGCGCGGGTGAGGATGAGCCTGAAGTCCTGGAAGAAGAGGATCCACTTGACGCGGAGAAGCAACTCCCGCAAGAACGACTTGGGAGCTCGGGCGTCTTTGAAGTGGGCCATTTCCTGGGCAAGAAAAGCCAACGACGTCTGGAAGTAGGTCTCTGGCGCAGCGAGCCACTCTGCCTTGAGACGTGTGAACTGTGCCACCACCAGGGTGATGAGTTTGCTGTGGAGGGGGATCCTGTTGTTCGAGTTCAACCAGAAAAGAGCGGTTGTAAATGCAGTGGTGATGTCGTCAAACAGTCTTTGTTGCCGGTTGAGCTCAAGAAGCGCAATGTACTTGTTGAGGATGACGCCCAGGGTGGCGGCCGACTCCACCAACAAGCTGTCGACGAATAGCCCCGAGCCCAATTCTAGAATGGTGGGTTTTGTGGAGTGCTGGAAGAGATATGCCCGGTCCAAATAGAGGAAAAGCGTACTGAGAACGTATAGCTGCTGTTTCCATTCGGTGAAGACATCGAGAAGAGTCGCTATCGTGTCCGGAGGCGAGCCGTTTTGAGCCACCAACTCCTCTACACGTCTCCTGACGCTGGTGTGAAAATGGTCCGTCAACTCCGCGGAGATGTGGTCTGCCAACAGCGATTGTTGGGAGTGTTTGTAGCGGCAGATGGCTTCCACGCCCCGGTAGTATGTTTCGTAGCTGTCTGGGAGCTTCTGGTTGGCGAGAACAAGCTTGATGGCCCGGAGGCAACGGGCCCTGACCACCTCCACTCCGTGATCTGTCGTTGTAGATGGATCTTTTCTCGGTCTTTTCCTGATTTTGGCTGGCTGGGCGAGGTGTGACGGCACCCCAGATGAAGAGTCGTCTCCAAAACTGAGTATGTCGTCCCCTATAGCCATGTTTGGTTCTGGGGGCAAGAAAGAAAGTGATTTAGGTTCCGCGCGTTTTAATAGTTTGCTCCTCTCTTTCCTGGCCATGACGGACAACGACACAAATATCGATGCTAAGCAGCTCATGAGCATATACAAGCGTAGCGGCGCGTTTGACCAGCAGAGAAAACGGCTTTTGGAGGACTTCAAGAAGTCGGAGACCCATAACAATCTTCTCTTGAAGCTCCAGATGATGCTAGACAACAAGGTGAAAAACGACCCCAGCATATTGGCCAAGAACAGGGGCAAGATGGGGGCACTCATCCAGGGCGAGATCGTGAACCAGCATTCTTCCAGCAACGAAGCTGGACTATTGGGGATTGTAGACAAAGATATCCAGGAAAAGATCATCGAGTCGCCCGAGTTCCGCAACCTAATCAAGGACGAGATCAAGGACGTGAAGAGAAGACTTCTCGGTGTCAGCGACGAAGACTACCAGCGCCAGCTAGAGGCAGAAGCGACCCAAAAAGCAAAGGAACAAGAAGAAGCCGAACAACGAGCGAGCGAAAGAGACCAGCAAGAACGAGACCGCGAGGAACGAGACAGAGACCTTGCTTACAGCAACAACTTTAAGGTGAAAAAACCCACCCACAAGTCGTTCAAGACGCCGAGAATCAACCTCCCCCCACGGGAACGTGAGAACGACGAGAAAGAACAGCGTCCATTAATGTACTAGTATTCAAGAAGCTGGTCCTGGAGACCAACGAGGATGGCACTGCTGCGCACAGCGTGTTCATTTATAACGTTATCCTAGCATAATATACATCTATTCATCCTCGGTATCAAAGATCTCGGTCGCAATGTGCATGAGCTCCTCCACCACCTTGCTCTTGTAGCTCAAGTCCTGCGGACTCAGCGAGTTGTCGTTGAGCAAGGCGGGGCCCCAGATGATGGACAAGCTCTTGGCCGACATGCGGTTGGTCGCCTGGTGCGAAGCAACCTTGTTCAAGTGGAACATGATTGCTCTCAATGTAAAGTAGGCTCCGTCGGGGAGATTGTATACCAAATGGTGCAACTTTTTGGCAATGAACGTTTCGTCGAGAGACTTGACGGTCTCGATGAACGACTGGTAGTACTCGCCGGTCAAAAGCGGCTCCGGCAAGCATGAAAAGTAGAGCTTCAACAACAGCGCGATGCAGTACACGTCGCCGTCCACCGCGTGGTTGGGGTCGATGTCCTGGCCGATGGTGACGTAGTTGGTGAAGTCCCCGTCGATCTTGTCCTTCATCTGCTGCACGGTGCTGGCGTTGCCGCTGGTGCGGTAGATGCCCTCGATGTCGAGCCCGTACGTCTCCACCATCTCGATGCACTTTTTCACCACGAGCGGCACGTTGTCGATGCCGGCAAACTGGATCAAGTCTTCGATGGAGATGCCAAACGTGGGCTGTGCGGGCCGCAGCTGGGTGCTGAGCGTCTTGGGGCCCTTGAGCTCGGGCGTGTTCGGGGTGCTGCCGGGGTCGAGCGAGCTGTAGACCCCGTCCTTGGACTCCATGTGTGGCTGGGGAAGACTCAGGTTCAGATGCAGATTGTACATGCCCGGCTGCGGCGTGGACACGGACGCGGACACGGGCGCGGGCGCCGGCTCCGGGGTGCCGCTGGTGGCCAGAGCCCCGGACACCTGGCGGTTGGTCAAGAACGGCTTTTCCAGCTTGACGTTGCGCTGGAACGACGAGTGCACGGTGTAGGCCACCGGCACGAGCGACTGGCGCTTCATGGTGGCCTCGTTTTTGAGGAGGTGCTCGTACAAGTCCTTCTCGTTGTCGATGGACGCGGCAATGGACTTCATCGACTGCTTGCCCTGCTGCAACGGCACGATCATCACGCCCGAGTGCAAGATCAAGTTCTCGCTCCAGGTGGTGTACTTCTGGAGCTGCACGTTCATGGCGATGTCCAACTCCAAGATCAAGTTCTTGAGCTTCTTGGAGTTGGTGGGGCGGTGGACGTGGGTGAGCTCGTCCTTCAACTTCTTGCCGGTGTTGACCTTCAGCTTGTAGTCCTGGTCGGCGGCGTCGATCTTGCGCTGGAGCTCGTCCTCCTGCTGGATGGCCAGCCTGTTCTTGAGCGAGAACAGCTTCTTGTTGGGGTCGCTGCGGAGCTTTTCCAAGTCGTCGCACAAGTGGTAGTACTTCTGCTTGGCCTTTTCCGCCGCCGAGATGGCATCCAGACACTCCTTCTCGCGGCGCTTGCCGTCCTCCTTGATCATCTTGCGCGAGCGCGTGACGGTGCTGACCAACGACGACAGCTCGTCGTACATCACCGTGAGCGCCCGCACGTAGGAGGTGCCGACGGAGTACAACTTTTCGTCAAACTCGATGATCTGGTCCAACGCGGAGCTGAACGCGGACTTGCCGACCTTGGAGTTCTTGATCAGCATGCGTGCCTGCGCGCCAAACTTCTTCATCTGGCTGTGGTGGTCGTCCTCGATGATGGCCTTTTTCTTGACAAACTTGGTGAACTCCTCGGCGGCCACCATGCTCTGTTTCAAGCGTTCGAGCAACACGTCCAAGCTGGCATCGCCCGCAAACAAGTCCTTGATGCGATCCAGGTCCAACGCTTCCGCGTACTCCGATTCCGTGGACATGGAGCTAGTGGGGAAGACAAAGGCTGACGCGCACTCGGCGGCAGACGGCAGACGGGTGGGGGGCAGGATGCAGGATGCAGGATGCAGGATATATATAGAGACCCGAGACCCGAGACCCGGCCACGCTATGAACAGAACTGAGGAACAGAAACTCACTGGAAGAGGGTGCTGGCACGCTTCTCGTCGGCAAACGCAGACACGCCCTGCTCCACGTTGGCCACCGAGAACTCGAGGTCGTCGGTGGTGATCATGTCCCAGAACTTGTACACCATCATCACCGTGAACACGTTGCAGAGACTGGCAAAGAAGAGCCCGTCGAGGTAGTGCGACGCACCGTTGCAGATGGTGTCCGAGAACACGTACGCGAGGATCTGCCCGCACACAAAGAAGAACACCCCGAGAAGAATCGCCCCGAGCGGCCAGTACGAGTCGAGCGCGAACACCACGAGCACCATCTGCGACACCACGTAGGCTGCGAGAAGCACTGCGTTGAGCACAAACGTCACCACAAACAACACCGTGGTCTTGCGGTTGTCGAGCGCCGTGTTCCACCCCTGGAATGTCACGAGCGCCACCACAAAGTTGACCACAAACCACCCCGCGCACACCGCGCGGAGCGTCCACAACGACTGCTTGCTGCCGTCCTCCCAGAACTGGAAACACAAGATGCCGTTGTACAAGAGACACACGCACAGCGCCGACGCCACCCCGAGCTGGAGCGCCACAAAGTACGCGTAGCTGGCCGACGACGGCGGCGACACGCCGCAGTCCACCACCAACAGCAGCACAAGGAGCGCGATGAAAAGATAGAAAAACGTGAGCATTTCCGACCGCCCGATGGCGGTGTACTTGGCCCGCACGTTGAAGATGATGATCAAGGCGATGACTAGCCCGCCAAAATGCACAAACGCGGTGCCGATCTGGAAGATCATCGTGTTGGCGAGCTCCACCGACCGGCCGTAGCAGGCCGGAAGAATGCCCCTGGTGAAGGACGAGGCTGGATCGGTGCTGCCGAGCACCGAGCAGAGCGGAAACGGCGTTTTGGCACAGATAGAGTCAAAGTGTCCCGCCATGGCTCAGCAAAACAAATGCAATCAGCGCGAAAATCTAAAAATGGCCGCAAGGGCGCCCTCAGCCTGCAGGCCACTGTCCTGCAGGGGGCGGACTATCATCCTGCAGGTGGTCCTCGGTCCTGCATACTACAAGGCTCATCTCGGGTGTGTGTATAGCCTGGCGGCTGATAGCCTGGCTGGGAAATAAATATGTACAGGTCGGCTCCACTAGAGCCGGTACGGTGGGGGCGGCGGCGGCATCTCGAAGCCCGTCTCCAACCGCCGCTCGAGCGGCATGCCGAGCGACAGCGGGAGCTTCGTGTTGAGCTGCGCGTAGAGCTGCGCGTTGAGCTTGGAGTTGAGCTCGCCAATGTCGAGGTGGTTGATCGACTTCTTGCCCACCTTCTTGTCCTCGAGCTCCTGGCTCGACCGGCGGATGGGCGACGTCGAGATCTGCGTCTGGCTCGCAAAGTTGAAGTAGTTGTTGCCAATGCCGATCCCCGACAAGAGCGAACTGTTGGAGTGGAGCTGCGGCGTGCTGCTCACATTGTGATATAAATAAGGCTGGTGGCCCGCCGCCGGCACCGCGCCCGCACCCTCGGCCAGCCGGGGCTTGGGGTGGTGGAGCGCCTGTGCCTGGGGCACCGTTCCAGCGGCGACCGCCGGCTTGGCCGGCGTCGCGACCGGTTCCGCCAGCGGAGCGGTCTCGCGAGCCGCCGGCGCGGCCCGCTTCTTGGACCCAAGCTTGATGGTGCGCCGCTTGGGCCGGCCCGACGTGGTGCGGTAGTAGTTGCTGGCCTGGATGCTCGAGATCTCGTGCAAAACGTGGTTGGTCTTGCGGTAGTCGGCGCCCGACACCAACTCCACCGGGATTTCGTTGGTGTGCTGCGGAGCCGCCACCAAGTCGAGGTTGAGGTTCTCGTGCAAGCACCGCACCAAGCTGGGCTGCGTCTTGGTGAACTTCTCGAGCCGCGACCGCTGCACCGAGTGCCGGAGCTTGGGCACCGCCAACCGCAACGTCTCGCGCGACTTGAAGAGCGCCAGCACCCGCGCGAGGTTCTCGGGGCAGTACGGCGTGTTCGGATCGATGTCCACCAACGACACGCTGTCGTCGTGGAGCGCCGCCAACTGCGGCCGGAGATCGTCCAAGAAGCTCGACTTGTCGCTGGACAAGTACTTGAGCGAAAGCCGGTGGATGAGCGTGGGCAACGTCTCGCGGAACAAGTCGCGCACCTGGGTCTCGATCTGCTTCTGGAGGAACTTGGCGAGCACCTGGACGGTGTCGAACGTGGACAGCACCTTGATCGAGTCCAAGGGGTCGTTGCGGAACACCATCGTGAGCCCTTTGGACCGCAGGAAAACGATGATGCCGATGCCCAGGATGCGGATGTCGCTCAATTTAAGGTCGAGCGGCAACGCAAACGGGTCGCTGGCAAGCAAGAAGCTCGGCGTTACAAACGCCGCGTCGTTGGCATCGGAGTTCTTCTGGTAGATTGTCAATGGGTTGGCCTGCACTTTTGTGTGGAGCGTGAGGTGGAAGTCGCCGCTGTAGTTGATCTTGAAGATCCCCCGGAACCGGTCCAGGTCAAGCTCGCCGATATCGAGGATCTCAAAGTCTGGCGCCACCTTCCCAAAATTGAGATCCTTGATCTGGATGTCGGAAGCAAGTATGGGAGGTCTCTTGCCCGAGTTCAACGCGTCCGTGAGGAGCTGGCTCGTCCAGTCGCGTAACGAGTCCGTTTCTAGCGTGTTCCAGTTGACCTTGAAGGACATGATGGAGCAGCAAATATGTGCGACCAAAAAAAACATTTGGATACGGCTGGTGCACCGGTGTCAGGCAACCCGGGGAAGGACGGCAGACAGGCCAGTGATGCCGGAGAAAAGAGGAAGGGGGACACGACGGATTTAAGCGCCTCGGGTAAAGAGCGTACAGAGCTGGGTGTGGGGAAGGGAGCTGCGGGAGGGTCGGTGGAGTTAAGCTACGTCTGGTGTTCGGCTGATTGTATACTACATAGGTGTATGGAGCACACCCCAGGGCGCAATTTCGGCGCGTCATTCTGTTATCACCTTTCCTATTTGGGCTCGCACACGATGCCATCATCCCGAACGTGCATATTTCGCCGGTAGCGTTAATCCTGCACTTGTCCGGGCAGTTGCTCGTAGGTTCTTAGCACCATGTTCTACGACTATACGGTCCGCAACAACCGTGGCAGTCCGTTGCCGTTGTCTCTGCTCAGGGGCAGGGTCGTGGTGATCGTCAATGTAGCTACCTTGTGTGGGTTTGCTCCCCAGTACCGTGAGTTGGAGCACATATGGCGTCTTTACCGAGATCGCGGTTTGGTCATCTTGGCGTTTCCGTGCAACCAGTTCGGGAACCAGGAACCGTTGTCGGCTCCAGAGGTGGCCAAGCAGGTACACGAGCTCTACGGAGTCTCCTTCCCCATCATGCAAAAGATATACGTCAATGGCCCCGACGAGTTTCCGCTCTATACCTTTTTGAAAGCCGAGCAAAAGAGCTCGTTGGGCTTCAAGGGTGTCAAGTGGAACTTTGAAAAGTTCGTCGTCAACAAAAGCGGCCAGGTGGTACGACGGTTCCCCACAGAAACCGAACCACACGAAATGGTGCCGTTTCTTCTCCAGCTTCTCGACGAGTCACTCTGACATCTACTTCTTCCGCCGCTTTCTGTCGTTCAGGGGATGTATCTCCCGCAACACACACGCTAATAGAGTTGCGCAACGTCTGGAAAGCTCACTTGCATTTCGTGACTGGAAAAAGAAGTCGAGCCGGAACAACGACGACTCCCGGATCACATCGCGGATGCGTTCATACACATCGGGCCTGTCCACTCCGTAACGGTAGAGCTGGACCAACAAAAAGCGGTCTTCTTCGTCAGAAAAGGTTCTTTTGCTTGTAGCCGTTGGCGGGAACTTCAATGTCAATTCTTGAAGCGGGAACTTGTACTGGGCCATCTTGCGCCGTAATGACTCCTTATAGAGCTTGGTCTTCATAATTTTGTCTTCTCCGGCCTCAATCTGATTAATATACCGCTCATAGCCATCAATTTCTTCGTAGGACGTCCAGAATTTCTTGGCGTACTCGCGTACTTCATCAACGGTCTTGTCCTCAAACTCTCTTGAAATCAAGCCTATCGAGTTGCGGCCATACCGACTGGAGCTCAGGATGAAATGCATGAAATCACGACGGTTCCAGTTGCTGAAGCCGTCCGCCAACAATTCCTCTTTGAGCTCCTTCTCTTCGTCAAGAAGCGGACGTGAGTTTTCAATCTCCTCCTGCTCAAGCTTTTGCTCCAATTGTCGCTCGCTCAATGTCTTGGGGCTTCCCTGCTTTAAGGGCACTTTGTAGCTGGTCTGCTTCTTGAAGTAGTTCTTTTCAAGCTCGTACAATTCAAAAAGCTTTGCAGAATAGAACTGGTGGTCATAGATGTTAAGTTGCTTTGGTGGTCGCGGGCCGCCCTTGGGAGCACTCCGGCCACCAGTATTCAAGACATCCTTATAGTACATGTCAATGGAATAATTGCCCTTTCTTTCACGTTTGCCAGGATTGATCCAACCATGGCCAATATTGGCAATTGTGGAGGTTTCCTTTTTCTTAAAGTTGGACCCATTCCACTCGTACACCGACTCGTCGTTGGTGAAGTTTTGCAATGCGTTCAAGTCAAGCTTCTCGTACTTTTTATTCAACTCGGCAGTCTTGCCCTCTGAATCCTTCAAAAGCTGCTTGATGTCCAAGTCGTCTTCCTTGCTTTGCTCGGTAAAAACGTCAGCTGCTCCATGTTGGATCATATTGAGCAATTCGTCCTTCGAAGCTGCCTTGTTACTTTGCAGACCAATATTGCTGTTTCTTCCCTGCTGAATAACTAACTGGTCCAAACGCAACTTCTGGGCTGCTCTTTCCAAGACCTTCTCTTCAATAGCATTTTCAGTAATGAAGCGGAACACCTTGACTTGTTTCGTCTGACCGATTCTATGCGCTCTATCCATAGCTTGCAAGTCAGCCTGTGGGTTCCAGTCAGAATCGAACAATATGACAATGTTGGCCGATGTCAAGTTGATGCCCAATCCGCCGGCTCTGGTTGTCAACAAGAAGACAAACTTCTCCGAGCCAGGTTTATTGTACTCATCAATAGCGTTGACTCTGTCAACATGATCGGTTTGTCCGTCAATACGGCAGTACTGGTACTCTCTGAACACACAGTAGTCCTCCAAAATGTCCAACATTCTACTCATTTGCGAGAAGATGAGCACGCGGGAGCCTTCACTTTGAAACTTTCTCAATAATTGATCCAAAATCCTCATCTTTTCAGCGTTGAAAACCAAATGTTCGTCAGTGGTGAACGGAGGGCCTGGCTCGGCACCCTCGAACAAATAGGGATGGTTGCAGCACTTTCTCAATTGCATGACGATATTCAAGAGACGCGTCTTGGACTCCTTTTTGTTGGCCCCGTTCACGGCGTCAATGTCCTTTTCCAAGATTTTCTGGTACCACGAGCGCTGCATTTCTGTCATCTTACAGTAGATGTTGAGCTCTTTCTTTGGGAGCAACAGTTTTTCCACGTCGGACTTGATTCTTCTCAACAAGAACGGTTTGAGGACCTTGTGCAACTGCTGGACGAGGTTTTCCTCGTCACTTTGGAACCATTCGTCAAAGGTGTCGCTGTCTCCGAACACGTCTGGCAACAAGAAGTTGAGGAGGGCCCACAATTCGTGGAGGTTGTTCTGCAACGGAGTGCCGGTGATGAGAAGTCTATTCTTGGAGTGGAACATGCGCACAATCTGGGACAAGAGCGAGTCCTCGTTTTTGATTCTGTGGGCCTCGTCGATCACAATGTACTGCCAGTCGAACTTGCGCAACGCGGCCTTTTCCCGGATGACGATTTCGTAGGACGAGATCACCACGTCAAAATCGCAGGTCAAAAGACGGTTCTGGATGATATCCTGGCGCTGGTCCTTGTCGCCCTGGAGAAGAACAACGTGCACCTCCGGAGTCCAGCGGGCGAACTCACGCGACCAGTTGTCCAAGGTGGACTTGGGCACCACCACGAGATGCGGGCCGTTGACTTTTTTGATGTAGCGCAAGTATCCCAAGAAGGATATTGTCTGTAGGGTCTTGCCGAGACCCATTTCGTCGGCGAGGATTCCCGACAAGTTGTTTTCGTGGAGCGACACCAACCAGTTCAAGCCCTGGATCTGGTACTCCCGCAACTGGCCATTGACGTAGGCCGGACTTTCCACGAACTCGGTAATTGCTTGGGTGGACTCTTCGTCCTGGAGCAATTCCTGGTCCTCTTCCTTTTCGGATCTCCGCTGGCGAGCAGCTCCTGGTTTCTGGGGAGTTTGGTTGTCCAAGATTTGCTTGATGGTGGCGTCCTTCTCAGCTTTGGCGGTGAGAAAATGCCGAAACAAGTCTGTGAGGCCCAACAAGTAGGAGAAGCGTTTGGCAGCCTGGGCAGGATCGATGGTGGGTTTGTCAGAGGTGGCAAAATACTTCTTTTTGTTTCCTATTATGTCTGTTGATGTGTTTGGTTCGTGGGATGTAGGTACTGGGGAGGGTTGCTGGGCCAAGTCTGGGCCCAGGGGTTCTACCAGGGGTTCTGGTGTGATGGCCTCCAACTGGTGTTAGTAGCGACATGTGAAAGGATGGATGCAACTTACGTTGTGGCCGTTTTCCATTACCGTTGCGTGAAAATTCGACGCGCGTTTTGATAAGATGTAAGCGAGAAATGGTGAGAGAAGTGAGAAGGAGGGTTGAGGGAGAAGTGAGAAGGAGGGAGTGAGGAAATGGAAGTGAAGGAGAAGTGAGAAGGAGGGAAGTGAGAAGGAGAGCTGAGTATGTTTGTGAGGAAAAGAAGATGTGTAGTTATGGTTTTCTAGCTCTGGCTATATTGAGGACTGTGTAGGACTGAGCGGGCTACGGCAATATTAGGAATCCTGTTTCTGATACCAGAGAGATGCAGAGAGATGCAGAAGACATCGGGAGACATCAGGAGACAGTAATAGGATATTCAGGCAATCAGAAGATATTCAGAAAATCAGAAGATATCCAGACAATCAGAAGATATCCAGACAATAGAAGATATTAGTCAAAGTAGCTGCGGACCGCGTTTCATTCAGTTGCACGGGTTCTGCAACATAGTGATAAAGTAGCCAGGGAGAGGACTCGAGCAAGGCACCACTTTTTCTTTCTTTACCGGACTGATTAGGATCCTGGTATTATTCCAGCTGTCTGAAGCTTAGCCAACAAGTGGCTATTGCAACCAGTCGAAGCTATAAGTAGCTATGCTTTCAGCTACTTGCACTTGCACTTGCTACTTGCACTCGCACTTGCTACTTGCTACTTTTAGCTACTTGCTACTTGTTACTTCAGCTACTTGCTACTTGTTACTTCAGCTACTTGCACTTGCTACTTCAGCTACAAAGTTCTGTTTCTTCTATCCACAGTCATAAGCAGAAACAAACGGCACCTTCGAAGCTGGCGGCGACTGTCCTGATCGCGACCAAAACTCACCATCCACATCATGCACGGTGATACGAATTTTGTCTCACCTCCCACCTCCCTAAACTGTCCAGTTGCAATTATAATCAGCTCGGACATGTATCACAAATTCTGAAACCGCCAATGCTGCTTGCCGAACTCGTATCGCCCGTTCGTATGTCAACCCTCCGTTCCCGGATCGCCAAGCACCAGCTGCTCCAAAGCCAGTTGCCAATCTCGCGTCCACCCCTTCGCAAATGATTCGATCGCTGCAACCGATTCAAATCAGGAGGCATAACGCGTGGCATGCATGCTGCGCCGCACAGCGCATTCTGCCCTGTACCGTTTGGCAACCATCGCAACCATCGCAAGCCTAGCTTACGCTATTCCTGCTGTACCGCTTCGTCGTAACCGGCCCCGCCCGTGGCTCCGAGTTGCCACTCCCGTTTCAGCCGTTTCAGCCGAGCCTGCAAACATCCCATGTGACGCAAACTGGGCGGTGCTTGACAGGTCGTGCAGCATAGCGCATTTACCGTGCAGCAACCTCCAGCATAGACGCCTGCGACTTTACCGCCTTTCCGTTGCGCTGCTAATCAGGGACAACCCCGCTTATTTTCTGCTGCTCATCTCGCCCTCCTGCGTTACCGTGCATGGCTAGTTTTGGCCTGCTGCAGCCGCCTGCATGTTTCACAAGTTAACGCTATATAGCCATGTCCGTCCGCAGAAAACCTCCACTCCAGCTGGGACTCGACCAGTGCATCGATGAATACGTGATGCAACTGCCGCTCACCTCGCCGTTCCGCCAGCACAACCCAAATTTGCACCCGCTAGCCGACACCGACCGCGACACCTCGGATACCTCGTCGTCTAGCCGCGACAATTCCACCTCCAGCAGGACCAATTCCACGTCCAGCCGCGCCCCCTCAGACTCAATGCCCTCGGAGACGGCTTCTGCCACTGCTGGCAGCTCGCTGAACACTGCTGGCAACTCGCTGAACACCGCCGGCAGCTCGCCGAAGCTTCTGCGGTCCGGCACCTTTCGCCGAAAACTTCGGATGCCTTTGCAAAAGTCCACCTCGGTTGGAGATGTGGCCGGCAGCATCGAGCAGTCGCCCCGGAAACGCTTTTCGCTCAATTCGTCGTTATCCCGACTCAGCATCTCCACCAAGAGTTCTCCAGCCCGGTCGCCAGTCCGCTACAATGCGAGCACCGGCGACGAAATCGACACCGGCAGCATCGACAGCGGGGAGAAAGCACGGCCCTCTGCCCACGCTGCCAGCCCGGCCAGCGCCGCAAACGCTGCGTCCGTGCCCTACTGGAAGTACCATGTGCTCAAGTTTGGCAAGGACTTGTACCTCACCACCAACCCCGGCCTCAAGCACATCTACTGCCGCAACGGCCCCAGCTACTATGTGGAGGTGGTTTATCCCAACAAGAAGCACCGAACCGCCACCAACGGGTACACGCTCATCTTCAAGGAGCTCGACGGCGTGGAAAAGAACGACGCCAAGCCGCCGATAATGATGGTTTACAAGAAGCCCGAACGCGAGGGCGGCCACTATACCCTCTCGATTCCCCAGCGCAGCCGGTTGGTGCAAGACAGCATCAGCCACAGCTCGGAACCGCACTCGTTGTTCCACGGCATTGTCATTCCCAAGGGCATCGACAGCAGCTTTGTTCCCTACGACCGCATCGCCAACATCCACCGCTACCAGAACCTCCGCAACTATGAGTTCAAAGACTGCCAGAACTTTAACTGGAATGTAGGCGCCATTCCACGGCTCCGCACCAGAACGCTTGCCCGCTTGAAGAACAGGATGCAGCAGGACCAGGACGACGACGACGACCAGCTCAAGTTGTTTGGTGCGCAAAACGTCTACTTTCACCAAAACTATATCGATCCACACTTGGCCCAAAAAGTACGCACGGCGTCGCAGGACCCACAATACCTCCATAATGCCCACCACGAGTTTCCGCCGGTTCTCGCGGTGTTCCGGCCGGTGGAGACCAAGATACGCAAGAAGCTCATGTCCAAGCTCAACCGAATGCTGCAGTCCAAGTTCAACACCCGCACGTTTGACCAGCACGCGGCCACCACAGGCCTGGACGTCAAGTCGTTCCACAACTGCGGAGACGGCCTCTACTACCAGACCCATCCCGTAGACGACGAGCCCAACGAGAACAAGTTGGGGTGGCTCACCGTGTACGAAGATAAGCAGGTTTTCTGTGACCCGAAGTACCGGGGAATGTTTGACATTGTGCTTGGGCTCACGTTGGCGGTGGGGTTTGAGTCGCTGATGGAGAGGGGTGAAGCGGCGGAGTGACATTGGAATGTCTGATATTCTGATGGCTGAACAATCATCAATCATACGAGTTCATAGATTCATATGAGTTCATATCATTCATATGAGTTCATAGATTCATATCATTCATGTCAATTCATATCAATTCATATCAATTCATATGAGTTCATATCAATTCATATCAATTCATATCAATTCATATGAGTTCATATCAATTCATATCAATTCATATCATTCATATCAATTCATATCACTCATATCAATTCATATCAATTCATATCAATTCATATCAATTCATATCAATTCATATCATTCATATCAATTCATATCATTCATATCAATTCATATGAGTTCATAGATTCATATCAATTCATATGAGTTCATATCATTCATACATATCATTCATATCATTCATATCAATTCATATCACTCATATCAATTCATATCAATTTCATTCCACTTTCCGTTTCCGCATTCACCCTCATTTGCGTCCTTCCTTGCATCTCCGTAGCTCCCATATATACTCCCGACACATGCGTAATTCCGAAAGGACTAGACCCAATAGACCCCAGTGGCCAGTGCCCATTGTCCGATTGTGCTATATTTGTCACAAGGAAACCGTTGCCCGTTCGAGCTCATCGAACCAATTTCAATCACTCGTCCTATTTCTGCAAACACATTACGTGCAGCTGCTTGCAGGCGCTGCAGCCTTTTGCAGCAATTTGCATCCATGCAACCAGACAAGCTGGCGCCGATTCTCCTCCCTCGGTTGACCCGGTCGCAGCCCAACTGTTGCTCTTCGACAAGTGACTCTGAATTCCACACATCTCGTATTGTTGCCTTCGGTGGCATCTTCGGCAGGCCTGTGAAGACTCAACAATAGTAGCAGCTATCCCGATTCGGAAAGATTTTGCAGCAGACGCGTCGACGTGCAGGTCGCAACTACAGGCCACGGAAATGGAAGCCATGTCGGTGCGGTTGTTTCTGCTCGTGCACAAACAAAAAAGTGCCAGCCACGAACCACTCCAGCAAGCTGCCGGGAAGAGCTCCCGGGAGCCGTTTCCAGAGCGTCGGCGTCGGGCGAGCCCAGCCTTGCCCAGCCCTGCCTTGACCCCTTCGCTGGTGTCCGGGTGCCATCTATTGTTCAGACGCACCGGAGACAAATCCTGCGCCAAGGCGTTTCTTTAGGAAAAATCGCAGTGGTCGTTTGCGCCCAATGCGGCAGGAGGAGATGCATGCAATCAAGGATTGTTGCAGCCATTATTGTTTGCCAGCGGGATTGTGTTTGCAGGCAATCGTAAATATAAATGGAAAGTTCGCCGTCTGAGAGACGTGTATCATGATCCTGCTTGCGTCGGTGACCACCAAGTTCAACCACTTTTACTTCATTCCGCTTTTCGGCTTCTTCTGCTGGTACGGCCTTCTTTTCGGGCTTGTGGGTGCGTGGGTCCAGGGGGGGTCCACCACCTATCCGCAGTACGACGAACACAACAAACCCACGCCGTTGGAGAGAATCGGGGTGATTGTGGAGCCGGGCTTCTTCATTGCCTTTGTCATCATCCACGCGGTGGTGTTCTGCATGTCCATGTACCTCGAGTTCTACCACCGCCGCATCGGCAAGTTGATCAAGTTTATCAAGCCCACGGTCCAGACCCGGCTTGCGTACGCGTCGCTTGCGATCGGCATCGTGGGCCAGATCTTTTTTGTTGTCCAGGCCATCGTGTCCACCGTGTACATCCACAACCACGCCCGGGCCAAGTCGCACTACGCGGTGCTTCTTGCCACGTTTGCGGTGTTGATCATGATTTCGTTGGCGCTCAACTTTACCAACTACTACATCATGGGCCAGTACTACCGCAAGTATGTCAACGGCGAACGGTGGAACAAGTTTACCATCTCGTTCATTCTCAAGATTATCTGGTTGATCGTGACCATCGCGCTCGCCATCAGCTGCTGTGTGCTCTACGTCAAGGACTTGAGCACGCCGTCCAGCATCCTCGAGTGGTGCTTCCACTTCTGGTACGGGCTCCTCATGTTGTTCTGGACCTACGACTTGTACCCGTTGACGGAGTTGCGCGCGTTGAGACAGAGCAAGAAGGAGAAGAAGAAGCGGTCGCTCCGGGCCAAGCTTTCGCGCACGTTCCACAAGGACAAGGACGAGTCGGTGACGGCCATCAACGAGGTGCAGTCCGGGCCGTCCGAGGACATTTCTCCGACGGGGTCGCTGGAGGATATCAGCTCGCCGGAAACGAACAACAAGGCTTTTGACTACACCAGTTTCAACCATGTGTAGCAGCAGGCTGCGCACATTGACGATGTATGGAAGGTGCGGCGCGGCTATGAGATGCAGCGACGAGTATCGATAATGACACTGTAGGAATATATGAAGAGTGAAGAAATGGAATGCAGAATATTTCATGAACAGTCGTGTATTCATTATTCATGAACAGTCGTGTATTCATTATTCATGAACAGTCGTGTATTCATTATTTCATGAACAGTCGTGTATTCATTATTTTATGAACAGTCATGTATTCATTATTCTTGAACAGTCATGTATTCATTATTTCACGAACAGTCATGTATTCATTATTCTTGAACAGTCATGTATTCATTATTCTTGAACAGTCGTGTATTCATTATTTCACGAACAGTCATGTATTCATTATTTCACGAAATAATAGCCGCTGCACAGCTAGGCATTGTTCTCAATCGCTCCTTTTTCCTGTTTCCTGTTCCCGTTTCTCTGTCCTGTTTCCTGTTTCCTTTCTCTCGTCCTGTCTCCTGTTCCCGTTTCTCTGTCCTGTCTCCTCGCCTGAAATCTCCGGTTCCTGCAGCGTGCCTGTCCCTGATCCTCCCCGCGTCTCCTCCTTCTTCATGGCTACTGCTGGCGATTTGGAAGACGGAGTGATCGACGAGATCGGCTCGATGGTGTTCTCGGACAAGTACTGTCCGAACGCCCAACAGACGTTCCGTATATGTTTGAACTTGAAAAAACTCATCGATCGCGTTATTGCTGTTGAGTACAAAGAGGAGGAAATCACCGCCCTGAACTCGCCCATCATCAGCGACAAGGTGTTGGCCTTGGTCTACAAGGCAGCAGGCGGCAAGGGCGACGGCAAGCCAGGCACCAGCTCCTTGAAGTACCAGGCCAGTTTGGTGTTTTGCTTGCTACGCGTCACCGACTGGTACTGGCAGCAGGCAGAAAACGAGCTTACCGACAACTACTTGTACACGTTGCGGGCCATCGCGGCACAGACACTCGCGGTGTTGGTCATCGACGGCACCAGAAACGACGAGCTCTTGTTTTTGGGCATGCTCTGCCACCGGTACACGGTGGCTCTCAACGGCATCGACGCGCGGCCGGTGTCGGCATTGGAGCTAGCGGTGGACATGCACTCCACCATCGTCATGGGCTCGTCGGGGTACCAGCGGTGCATCCGGTGGCTCTGGCGCGGGTGGATCGTGCAGAGCAGCCTCGACCCCCACTCGTACGTGATGTACAAGGGCGTCAACTCGTTGTCGATTCGCAGCCATTTCGACCCCGCCCGGCTCCGCACGCCGTTGTACCAGAACATCCTCGAGGTGTGCTTCAGCTTGATATACTTGTTTCTCTACACCGTCATTTTGAACGGCCACCAGCAGCAAACCACCCCGGTGGACGGCTTCGAGGTGTTCTTCTACCTCTTCACCCTCGGCCTGATCGTGGACGAGGCGGTCAAGTTGTACCACGTCGGCTACAACTACATCCGTTTCTGGAACGTGTTCAACGACCTGATGTACTCCATCATCGTGGTGGCTGTCGGGTTCCGCTTCGTCAGTCTCAACCACCACGGCCACTTGCGGGAGGTGTACGACGAGATGTCGTTCCGCATCTTGTCCTGTGCTGCCCCCTTCATGTGGTCGCGGCTCTTGTTGTTCTTGGACGCCCAGAAGTTTGTGGGCGCCATGATCGTGGTGCTCAAGCTGATGATGAAGGAGTCGCTCATCTTCTTTGTCATGCTCGCGGTGGTGATCTTGGGCTTCTTGCAGGGCTTCTTGGGCCTCGACGCCTCCGACGGCAAGAGCGAGGCCACCCGACGCATTCTTGTGTCGTTGGTCAAGTCCATCATCGGCGAGGCCAGCTTTGCCGACGTGGCGCCGCTCGTGCCGCCGTACGCGCTGATCATGTACTACATCTACTCGTTCCTCCTCACCGTCATCTTGATGAACATCCTCATTGCGTTGTACTCCACCAGCTATGCGTCCATCGTGGAGAACTCCACCAGCGAGTACTTTGGCTTGGTGGCCCAGAAGACTTTGAAGTACATCCGGGCGCCGGACGAGGACTTGTACGTGCCGCCGTTCAACTTGATCGAGATTGTGCTCTACCCGTTGTCGTTGGTGGTGAGCCACACCGCCTTCAAGGCCGTCAACTACTATGTGATGTTGGTGATCTACCTGCCGTTGCTCTTCTACATCACCAGTCTGGAGATTGCCAACGCCCGCCGGATCCAGTACAACCGCTACAAGGGCCTTCCCGACGACGCCAACGAGTACGACGCCGACTGGGACTTGACGGACGGCTTCAACGAAGACGCCGATGCCAGTTGGGCTGGCATGCGTGAGCAGGACGACGACACCCGGCGCCGGCTTCGCGACCAGCACGATGGCGAGCAGCAGGACCCCGACTTTGCCATTGACCAGCAGGCGTTTGACGACAGCATCGACTGTGCGGTGCAGCCAGTGCAGAAGGCCAAGGATGCTGGAGTCAAGTGGGAGATGTACGTGTTGTACGCCAAGATCGACGAGCTCACGTTGTTGGTGAACGAGCTTTTGGAGGAGAAGCGGCAGGGGAAAGGGCAAGAGGGCAAGTAGCGGAGGGCTGAAGGTGCGAAGCAGCGGAGGCCAAGCAGCAGCGGAGGCCAAGCAGCAGCGGAAAAGGCCAAGCAGCAGCGTGGTATATAGCCTACATACAAATGTCCAGTAGTCCTGTCCAGTATTGTCCAATATTGTCCACTATTGTCCACTATTGTCCACTAGTGTGTCCACTATTGTCCACTAGTGTGTCCACTAATGTGTCCAGTAATCCTGCCCCTCTCCAGTAATCGTCTCTCCATCTGTCCAAATCCTGTCCACTCCACCTCTGGTCTCACCTCCCCACACCAAAAATTTTGTGCGACTAAACTTCACCACGGCAACATGAGCGAGCCAGAGGAGCCAGGCGTAGCGTTTAAAAACGGAGAAGGAGTGTACTTCGACTACCACACGCATCCGGACGGCCAGCAAGACCATCCGCCGCTGGTCATATCCTCACAGAACCCGCTGCAGATGTCGCTACCGACCACAGGGCTAAATGGAACCAGTGGTTTCGAAGCCCAGGCGGCGGCAATCAACGGAAACAGCTCGAAAAAGAAGAAAAAGAAGTCCAAGAAGCGTTCTGTGGACGCCACCATCCACGATCCCGACGCAGACTACCCCACGTCCCGAGTAATCAAGCAGGCACCCAACGGCGATGTGGTGGTGGAGAGCCTTGACGACGACCACCACCATCACCACGACCACCACAGCAACCTCAGTGCCAGCATATGGGACAACCTGACCATCGAGGAGCAGGAGGACTTGAAAAACTTCTGGGAGTCGTTGGAGGAGCCCGAGAAAATCAAGCTTGTCAAAATCGACAAGAAGCTGATCTTGGACTTGTTCCGGACGTTTTCCTCGAACCAGCAGGGCGGGCCGGCCACCCACCACACCCCCGCCTCCACCACCACCCTCGCCGGCACCCCCCACCACGGCTGCACCTGTAGCTCGTGCGGCAGACGAAGCAGCATCATCGAGGCCGAGCTCGAGATGATCTACGACAACCATTTCGACGACATCATCGACTTCATCCACGAGGTGCGAGATATCAAGGACTTGAACGCGTTGCCGGGCTTGCTTTTCGGCGGCTTCCACATGCTTGAAGAAGAGCACCGAATGAAGCGGACCCGGGCCCGCCGCACCACTGACCACTCCCCAAAGAACACCCTCCCCGGCCACCCAGCTGTGCATCGAGATGGTCACGATGGCCACCCAGACAATGCAGATGTTCACCCAGACACTGCTTCAGAAACACATCTACAGAACCACCCAGGCAGTCATATAGACAGTCTACACAACCATGACAGTCTACACAACCATGACAGTCTACACAACCATGACAGCCATGACAGCCATCTAGACAGTCATCCAAGTCATCTAGACAGCCATCCAAGCCATCTAGACAGCCATCCAAGCCATCTAGACAGTCATCCAAGCCATCTAGACAGCCATCCAAACCATCTAGACAACCACCACCTCCCACAACCCCCAACAATCCCACACCAAGATCTCGATATACCGAAGAACACCGTTTCCAAAGACCTTCCGATCCCCTCTCCATCGCCTCAGGCTGTAGCCGGGCTTCTCGAAAAGTTCCGCCAGGAAAACTCCGAGGCTGACTGGAACAAGTGTACCCAGCTCATCCAGGAGATCCAGGAAACAGAAAACAACGATGAGAAAAGAGGCGTGTTCCTTGAGAGCTTGGGCAAGATGATCTCGGCCGGCGTAAGCGACATGACGCTGGACAAGAAGAAACAGTACCCCGACAGCTTTGCAAACGGCATATCCAAGGTGGCTGACGATTTCCTCAACAACGACGGCAAGTCGTTTGTGGAGATGGTGGAGGCGCTTTCGGGCTCCCGCTCAGAGAGAGCCGATCTTCTCAAGTCTCTCCAGGATATCGACGAAGCCAGCATTCTGCAAGCTGGCCAGGAACGTGATGCAGTGCTCCGCGACCAACTCAACGACGTACAGCAAGCGCAAGCTGAGATTGCCGAAGGAGCAGAGAACGCCCCAGACGGCAATTCGGGCCACTACCTCCAGCATCGCTACAAGCAATTGACCGAGCTTAGAGACCGTCTACAGGAAGGATATGAATATGACACATATGACGATCCCGAGTACGACGATGGTGAGTACGACGACCAGGAATTCGAGGAGGAGCTCAGCGACACCGAGTCGGAAATCTCCGACGAGGAAAAGATGCAAGAGATACGACGCTTGTTCTTGATCCAAGTGATCAAGCTTTTCCAGGAACGGTTGAAGAGTGCCTACAAAGAGAAGCTTTCGCAAGACCGAACCAGAAAGTTGATCGAGGAGCTTGAGGCCGAAGAAAACGCCAAGAAGGAGAAGGAACTCAAGAAGTTGAGACAGAAGGAGAAGGCCAAGGAGAAGAAGCGACTCCAGCAGCTCGCCAAGGATGAGGAGCGCAAGCGGAAGGAAGAGGAGGAGCGGGCGCGCGAGGAAGAAGTGCGGCAGAAGCAGGAGGAGTTGCGGGCCGAACAGAAGCGGCGCAAGGAAGAGGTGCGGCGGAAGAAGGAGGAGGAAAAGCAAAAGCGCATTGACGAATTGCGGACGAGGAAAGAGGCGGAAAAGAAGAAGCAGGAAGAAAAGGAACGCAAGGAGCGCGAGTTGCGGGAGAAGAAGAAGCAGGACAGGATGAAGCACGAGGCGGAGGCGAGGTCTGAGGCGAAGACTGAGGCGAAGACGGAAGACGCAGAAGGTGCTGAAGCAGTCTTTTCTGCTGAACCACCGGTCTTTCCTGCTGAACCAGCACAAGCTGCAGTTCCTTCGCTTTCGCAGAACCTCCAGCACGCCCTTCTGAACGGCATTGAGCAGCTCTCGCTAGACCAGATGGCACAGCCGCAGCCGCCAGTTCTCACCCAGCCGTTGTTCAACGACCAGCACCAGCATATGCAGCCGTCCGCCAGCACCGGTGTTTTTCAGGGACCGCCTGCAATGGCGCCGATGCCAGGGTCCGGCAGTCGCAGCGGGCTGCTCTGGGGCCTGTCTGGCGTGAACAACAACTTTAGTCCGTTCAGCGACGGCGTGTGGGGTTCGAGACAGAACACCATCTGGGGCAATGGCAGCAGCGGCAGCATCTGGGGGTCGCAGACACAGACGCCCACGCTTTCCAACACCACCATGGCCATGGGGCTTGCGCCCGGCATCAGCAGCCTCGCGGGCATGCCTAGTTTGGACTCCGCCGACAACGGCCCGGCTATTCCTGCCTCTGGAGTGGCCAGCATGGGACCGTCGGTGGCAGTTTCCATGCCGCAAACGACTGTGTTTTCGGGCAGCACCGACGCTGAGGTCATCCGCAATGCCGCGTTCCAGGCGTTCACGCTCTTGCAGGGTTCGAACCAGTTGGAGTTTGGATTGGCGCCTGCAGTCAAGCTCTACCAGACAACGGTCTTGATGTTGTCTGCGGAGGTGAATTTCAGCCAGTTTCTCGGGGTGTGCCGGGACGACGGCGACTCCACGTACCGGTTTGACTACGTGTACGACGACTACGGAGCCGTCAGCCACATCAAGGCTTCGCTCCGCAGCAGCCTCTGGAACTAGGCTCAGCGGTGTCGAGTCCGGTGACCAGTCCGGTGTGTCCGCTGCAACTAGGCTGACCTGTGTCCAGTCCCGTCCGGTGTCCAGTCGGTCGTCCTGTCGGTGCCCTGTCCTGCCCACCGTGGGTGCAGCGGGCGTTGCAGCCTCTACATAGTGGCTAGACACGAATGAGTAATTATTTACATAGAGGGTGATCCAGGTCCACGCGGTTTTCTAGAGTCGGCCACGCCCGCAGACGTATCAGGTTGGTCAGATGGAAGCACATATCAAACGAAAGATCGTGATTGTGGGCGACGGCGCTTGTGGGAAAACTTCTCTCTTGTATGTGTTCACGCTTGGCGAGTTCCCCACCGAGTACCATCCGACGGTGTTTGAAAACTACGTGACGGACTGCCGTATCGACGGCAAACCCATCCAGTTGGCGTTGTGGGATACCGCTGGCCAGGAGGAGTACGAGCGGCTCCGGCCGTTGAGCTACCACAATTCCCACACCATCCTAATCGGGTTTGCCATCAACGACCGCGACTCGTTGGAGAACGCAAAGTCAAAGTGGGTGGACGAGGTCAAGAAGTACTGCCCGAACACCACCTACATGCTTATAGGCTTGAAGAAAGACCTCCGCAGATCCACGCGAGACACCCGCTGCGTCCAGGTGTATATGGGCGAACAGGCGGCCCGGGACATGGGAGCCAAGGTGTACATGGAGAGCTCTGCACTTACCGGCGAAGGCGTGGACGACATCTTTGAGTATGCCACGCGCACCAGTCTTTTGGTGAGCGAGCGAGACGGCAGTAGGTGCTGCGCGATATTGTAGTGACGAGCTTATGGTAGCTACAATGCATGGGAGAAGGACCGCGGAGCGGGTGCTGGACTAATAAGGAGGTGTTTGATTTCAGTGGATCCTGTGGGTCGATAACACCACGAAAAGTGGCCAGAGTAGCTGGCCATACGTACTCAATTCGATTCTTCGGCATGCAGTTCAGGTAATTCATCAAGCTAATGTTGTTCATAATCCGATTCAATTCGATTTTTTCTTGAGTTAGTGAGTTCAGTGAGTTCATTCAGTCAGTTCAATTCAGTTAATTCAGTTAATTCAGTGAATTCAGTGAGTTCAGTGAGTTCAGTCAGTGAATTCAGTGAATTCAGTCAGTTCAGTGAATTCAGTCAGTTCAGTGAGTTCAGTCAGTTCAGTGAATTCAGTCAGTTCAGTGAGTTCAGTCAGTGAATTCAGTGAATTCAGTCAGTTCAATTCAGTGAATTCAGTCAGTTCAATTCAGTGAATTCAGTCAGTGAATTCAGTGAATTCAGTCAGTTCAATTCAGTGAATTCAGTCAGTTCAATTCAGTTCAATTCAGATCAATACAATTAATTCAGTTCAATTCAATACACTTAATTCAGTTCAATTCAATACACTTAATTCAGTTCAATTCAATACACTTAATTCAGTTCAATTCAATACACTTAATTCAGTTCAATTCAATACACTTAATTCAGTTCAATTCAATACACTTAATTCAGTTCAATTCAATACACTTAATTCAGTTCAATTCAATACACTTAATTCAGTTCAATTCAATACACTTAATTCAGTTCAATTCAGTTATTTCAGTTGAATTCGGTTCAATCCAATACAGTTAATTTGCTTCAATTCACTTCAATTCACTTCAATTCACTTCATTCAATCAATACAATTAATTCATTCAGTGAGTTCAATTCATTAATTTAATCAGTTCCATTCTCTCAAGTTCATTCGGTCAATTCAGTCAATTCAGCAGTTCCTCATTCAGTTGCTACATGAGATCTCTGAACAATCCGTAGATAAACTGTCTCTTTCATTCACTCCATTTTCCTTCACTTCAATGCAATACACTCCCATCTACATCTTGATCTCTTCGCAGCCTCGTTTAACTCAGGTCACCACTCGAAAAGACCAATATTAGCCTCCTCGTCAAATGCATTAAACTCTACTTGTGGTTGCAACCCCTATCCATTTCGCATCCTCCCCGCCCTTTCTCTTCCCCCTTCCCTTCCTTACCCTCCTTGCTGCTGTCAAACCCGATGCCGTTCCTATTGCGGCTTAATTTCGTGCATGAGAAGTGCGGCATGATAACGTAATTCCGCCATACTCCTTCTTCACTCTTGATCTATGGACCCCCCGCCGTCTAGTTCCAGTTCCACGGATATCCTGCTAAACTCGCCGCAGATAGCACCTCCCAAGTCCTCCTACTTCCAATCGGTCACCTCAAAACTATCTGCGGCTACTTTATACGTTCATGACAATCATCCACACTTTTTTCACTTATCCGAGTCCCACTGGGGGATCGTATACTTGGTGTTGGCCCAGGCCTGCAACGCAGTGATGGTCACCACCTGCAAGTTGTTGGAAATGGACAAGCTGTTTGCCACTCCCATCCATCCACTCCAGATTCTCTTTTTCAGAATGATCGTCACCTACATTTGCTGTGTGGTGTACATGTACTTCACCACCGCGATCCCAGACTCGCCGTTCGGGCCCAAGGATCTCCGCCCGTTGTTGGTGGTCCGTGGTGCTGTTGGTTTCTTTGGTGTTTTTGGCCTCTACTACTCGCTCATGTATCTCAGCTTGTCCGACGCCGTGGCCATCACGTTTTTGGTGCCCATGGTGACTGCGTTCTTGGCATACATCTTGCTACATGAGCGGTACTCGGTCATGGAAGGTGCCTGCTCCCTCTTCTCGTTGCTAGGTGTCTTGCTTATTGCCAAACCAAACTTTCTCTTTGGCGACGCTGCGAAGAGCGCCGATGAGCTGCTCGAGTCGAGCTCGACGGAAAAGCGACTCATAGCCACCGGCGTTGGTCTCTTTGGCGTGCTCACCACTGCCTCCGTCTACATCATCCTCCGCAAGATCGGAATGAGCGCCCATCCGCTCATCACCGTCAGCTACCATTCGCTGGTGACAGCGGTGATGAGCGGGGCTGGGCTCGTGGCAGTGCCGTCGCTTTCCTTTGTGCTCCCCCGCACAGGAAAGCAGCTATTCTTGTTTGCCTTGATTGGAGTGTTCGGTTTTGCCATGCAAGTGGCATTGGCCGCTGGGGTCCAGCGGGTGAAGGCGTCGAAGGCGGCACTTATCAGCTACACCAACATGATCTTCTCGTTGTTCTGCGACCTCGTGGTGTTTGGCCATCTTCCTGGCTGGTTGAGTTTCGCGGGCATCATCGTGATTATGGTCAATGCCTTCTTGGTGATCAAGTACAAGCCGGAGGAGGAGCCTGACACGCAGTATACTAGTATTCCACTAGATGAATTCGACATAGAGGAGGAAGAGCCATAGTTTATAGACCGAATTCATCGTGCTCATTTTGTGTTTGCCATAGTTATTTTAGTTCATTATACGTTTCTTTTGTTCTTTTGTTCTTTTGTTTCGTTGTCTTCGTGGCTAACTGAGCCACGCCAACTCTTCCTTCACCTGGTGCAAAGGAAGCAATTCTGATACTATCTGGCGTTCTGTGGTTGTGTCCACCGCGGCGTCTGCATTGACCGCTCCTGCTAGGTCGTTCAAATTGTATATGAGTTTACGCAGATTCTTCAAATTTACATCTATGTAATCTGTCTTGAGCACATCGTTGTGTGTGTGGTGTGAAGGTAATGCTCTAACTTGCTTGATCCATTTGAACTCCATGTCTGATAAGGACAAATCTCATAATCTCATATCAGAAATGTCTCGCGAGCTGACGCGGCGTATACAGGACGGAGGAGACAAGCGGAGGAATGCAATTATAAGGTTTCTGGTTCTTGGACGAACCTGTCGTGGCGGTACACCTTGGTGATGTCCCGGGGCAAATCTGCTTCTGGAACATTGTCCTTGGACCACGAGTGTTCGTCGAGCTGCTGGAACAATTTTGCAATCGGCTCGGCGTACCATCTTTTGCCCAGAAGGCTGAACCAGCCCAAGTGGCCGCCGATGCTTGTGGTTATCAAGAGTGTGTACGGGTTCTGCTTGACTTCGTCGTGAGGAAGCGTTCTGTAACCGGTGATGGGGTCGTCTTTGGAGCTGAGAATGGCCAACGGAACCCGCACCTTGTGCAACCGCTGCACGGGCGACGCAAGACGGTAGTAGTCGCTGGCGCTGTTGAGGCCAAAGAGCCTGGACGTGAACGCGTCGTCAAAATCTCTCAATCGGCTGACGTTGTAGGCACCGGGATTCTTTTTAAACTCCTCCACGAACGGGTCCGACTTGAGATGGCCCTCGTAGTGCTCGTTCAACAACCGCAAGAGGTTCTGGCACATGGCCGGCGAGTACACGTGGTGGCCAAGCATGCTTTCCCGCAAGTAGTGCAGCGAGTCGGTGAAGTCCCATGGCGTGCCGACGGTGGCCGCGCCCTTGATGTTCTTGTACACCTGGTCAAACTCCTGGCCCAAGTAGTTGGCGGTGATGGCGCCGCCCAACGAGAAGCCGATGAGGTAGATGCGCTTGTTGGGCCACTTTTTGCTGATGTGCTCGTTGATAAGGTAGCGCAAGTCGTTGGTCCAGAAGCCGTTGAAGAGCTGCGGCGTGGTGATGGTGTGGTTGGCACACCCACGGGCATTCAAGACCAACGCGTCAAAGTTGTGCTGGGTGATTCGAGACACAAACGCCCGGATATACAGCTCGTAGGAGCCGCCAGAAAGACCGTGGAGACAAACGATCAACGGTTTGGACTCGTCTGCAAGCAAACCATGTTCTGCTTCGGGATCTAGGTACTCTGTGCGAGGAGGAAGGTCCTTGGTTTGTGTGTCGGGACGAAACTTGATGTGGTCTGGATCAGACATCGATTCTGGCACCGCGTAGTCGATTGTAAAGGTGCTTTTTCCGCTCCACCGGTCGTAATGCAACTGCTCGCCACCGGCCGAGTACTGAACATCCTTCACCTGCAACACCACTCTCTTGTAGTGGACTTTGTCCACGTTTTCGAACTTGTTGATGGCGGTATAAGCGGTCTGGAGATGGCCCGACGGAAGCAACGGGTGGGTCCAGAACGAAGCGCCGTCCTTGAGGTCTGGAACTGCCTTCAGAATGATTTCCGGGATCGACAGGAGTGCTCCGGACTTGTCCGCAAGCCGCAAAGGTGCCTGTGGCGCCAGCAACGACACATACGACTTGAACATATTTGCAGCTGAGGAAGGAACAAAGACGACTCGAGAACCCGCGCATCCTGCAGGAGGGCACGGGCTCAGACTGGGTGCTACGGCCGTAGCGCGACACCCACACACCGCCCCTGGGGTGGACGGCGATAAGTGGGAGTGGGCTGGTTTGTTCCTGCACGCACCCCGACGGATCCAGCCAGTTTATCTCCCAATTGATTCTGCTGGGCCGTTGTTCCTGCAGGCAGCTCCTGCAGACACTCTCCCGCAGCCAAGCCGGCCGCACACGGTCACTCTTCCTATTTGCCTCCACCAATGCAGCTTTCACTTTCGGTGTTGGCTACTGTCGCTCTCGCTCTTTTTGGCACTGCTGATGCTGCCGTGCACTCGGCCAAGCTCAAGAAGGTTCCTGTGGACGAAACTTTGGCTGCCCACAGATTCAAGGAGTACACCTCAGGACTTGCTTCCAAGTACTTGAACGCCTTTGCCGCCAACGGCGTCTCCGTCAACCAGAACCAGGCACAGGTGCCTTTTGTTCAGGGGACGTACGACAGCGACCTCACCAACTACGTGAACGCCCAGTACTTTACGGAAATCCAATTGGGTACCCCTGGCCAGACGTTCAAGGTGATTTTGGATACCGGCTCCTCCAACTTGTGGGTGCCCTCAGCCGACTGCTCGTCGTTGGCGTGCTTCTTGCACACCAAGTACGACCACGAACTGTCCAGCACCTACAAGGCCAACGGCAGCGAGTTCTCCATCCAGTACGGCTCGGGCTCGATGGAGGGCTATGTGTCGCAGGACACGTTGGCCATTGGCGACCTCGTGATCCCCAAGCAGGACTTTGCCGAGGCCACCAGCGAGCCTGGGTTGGCGTTTGCGTTCGGCAAGTTTGACGGTATCTTGGGATTGGCCTACAACACCATCTCCGTCAACAAGATTGTGCCGCCCATCTACAACGCCATTGACCAGGGCTTGCTTGACGAGCCGGTGTTTGCGTTCCGCTTGGGCGACACGTCCAAGGACGAAAACGACGGCGGCGTGGCCACGTTTGGCGGCTACGACAAGGAGCAGTTCTCCGGCAAGATCACCTGGTTGCCCGTCAGAAGAAAGGCCTACTGGGAAGTGTCTTTCGAGGGCATCGGCTTGGGCGACGAGTACGCCGAGTTGACCTCCACCGGCGCGGCCATTGACACCGGCACGTCGTTGATCACGTTGCCCTCGTCGTTGGCCGAGATCATCAACGCCAAGATCGGCGCCACCAAGTCGTGGTCCGGCCAGTACCAGATCGACTGTGAAAAGAGAGACTCGTTGCCGGACTTGACGATGAACTTTGCCGGCTACAACTTTACCTTGTCGTCCTACGACTACACCTTGGAGGTGGGTGGATCGTGTATCTCGGTGTTCACCCCAATGGACTTCCCCGAGCCAATCGGCGATCTTTCCATTGTGGGTGACGCTTTCTTGAGAAAGTACTACTCCATCTACGACTTGAAGAGGGATGCCGTTGGCTTGGCCCAGTCTAACTAGAATACAAATTGTTTTTGGAGAGTGTAGCGAGGCAAGAAGATTGGCCTGCACGCTGAGCGATTGCCGATGTATCTAGGTGTATCTTGGTGTATCTTGGTGTATCTTGGTGTATCTTGGTGTATCGTGACGCATTGTGATGTAGGACCTATCTATTTTTAGTAGTTATCGCAATTGACAACTGGGCATATGAATGGAAAGTGGACTGTCAAAGTGGACTGTAAAAGAACTGCAAGTGGACTGCAAGTGGACTGCAAGTGGACGTAAAAAATCGTTTGCCTGCATGTTCCACAAGTAGAATCAGCAGCTATTTTCGACTGCGATAAGATCTTTTTTTAGCCATAAAGTAGGCATAAAGAAAACAGAAAAAATAGCACAAAAAGCACAAAACCAACACCAATGTAACACCCTAGGAAGGCACCGAATCCCTCAACAATCCACCACAATCCACGTTCACTACATTCCACTGCCTCCACACCACTTCCTCCAACGCCCCCTCCCCTTTTTGCAACCACGATCGCACACCCACTGCACCGCGTGGCTGGCTGCCAGCCATCGGCTGCACAAAACATCCCTGGATCATTTTCTTCCAGATCACCGATCCGCAAACGCACGTCGCCGCCTTCATCGTCTAATATATCTAGAACATGTCTCGGTACCACGGCAACAAATCTCTACAACTGACCATCGGCATGACTGGCAGCCAGATCCCGTCTTCTCCGGCTCCAGAAACCATCCACAGGTTGGAGGTGGAGTCCACATCATCCGCCTCCCTTCCCACTTCTGTGCCTTACTACAATATCAGCAACCATAACAGCTCGCTAGACACTGTCAGCTTGCTCCGTGGACAACCTAGGTACACCAACACGTCTCATCTTAACGTGGGAACTCCCACTGGCAACCGTGGTGGAGCCGGGGTGGCTGGAACTCCCGTCAAGGCTGCAACTCCAAGGAATGACGAGTCGTTCAACCAGGTTCCCAAACGCTTTTCGCAGTTCATTCTCGACCAACAGAACCCCTATGTTGCCCAGAGGCTCGATAATCTTTCCCTCAACTCACTCACTGTCAGTGAGCACCTGAGGGGCCCCCGGCGGAAGCGACTGACGTTCTCGCGCCAGCCTCGCCAGAAGACTGCCACTGCTTCCCAGTCGTTTGAGACGTCTCGCTACGGCCACAGCACTGGACTAGGCCGCTCTTCCACCAACATCTCCGAGTCAATGGGCTCGCAGGCCACCATTTTCTCCACCAGAGACCAGCTCATAAACCGCCGGGCGACCAGACGCCGCCAGAGACCACATCTGCAGGCAGGCGCCAGCGAGGAAACCAGTCTCTCTCGGCACAACGCAGTGCGGGTCAAGCAGGGCAGCTGGTTCTACCGCTTGCGCATCCGCCTCGCTCGCTTGGCCAAGCGTCTCCGCTACCGCTTCTTTGCCTCGTCCAAACGCACAGGAAGCATCAAGCGCCACGGCAAGCGGAAGGTCAGCATCTCGCACCAGAACCGCAGCCTCGGAGCCGCCACAGAAACCGTGCCCTACCTCGACGATAACCTCAAGCTGATGGCTGGCGCTTATCCAGTTCACATTCGCTCCACCAGCCCTCAGAAACAGAGGTTGCAGGAGATGGCTTTTACCCCTGCTCCACCGCAAGAGCCCATTCGCCGGTCGCTGCAATCGTCTCAAGACTCAACCCCTCCTCCCGTCCCTCCTCATCTTGTCCGCAGAAGCTTGACCGCGCCGTTGTTCGACGACACGAATGACACAATCGAGCTCTGGCGCCAGTACCTCGCCCACGTCGTCTGCCGGAGAGTCCTCTTGCGCCAGGAAATCAACCAATTTCAGCACTACTTGGCTGGCCAGGACCCTCTTCTCAGCCGCTTGGCTGCAATTCGGACCCAGGTGCCTCGTGCCTCGTTCCAGGCGGCCGTGAAAGAATCTGGCTCTTCTGACGGCTACGAAACGGTGTCGGACTCCGCCAGCTCGACAGGCTCCACGGTGCTGGAAGCCTCAGACTTTAGCCAAAATGTACTTCACAGGCGCTCGATGTTGGGCGAAATGCTCGACTACGATTCGGACGGTCTGTCAGTCGAAAGTTCGCTGGACCGTGGTGGCCTGGAGTCAGGTGTATCTGACAAGTCTGCCACCTCAAAGTACTCGGACGAATCGGCGCAATTGTCAGTGGTCAAGAGATACGGTACCGTTCGTCGGCACAAGACACAACAGACATACACTCCAAGCATCCCTGGGTCTCTTCGAAGGTCTCCAGGGGTCCAGATGGACCTCCACATAGCATGAAACAAGTACATAGATCAACAAAAACAGCATTATACTGAACATATTTACAAGACACTATACATCAGTTCTTTGGCTCCTCGCTGGAACCAGAGTCGTTAGACTCGTTCGATTCGTTGTTCTTGTACAACTTCTCAAACACCTTCAAGGATTCATTCTGCAACTCCTCAGTCTTGCTCTTCAACTCGCTAGCATCGACCTCCTCACCGGCCTGGGCCTTGACCACAATCTCTCTCAAGGAGTTGATTTGGGTTCTGAGCTTGTCGGCGTCAGCAGAGTCAATCTTGTCCTTGAACTCGTTCAAAGAGTTCTCGGTGTCGTTGCACAATTGGTCACCTCTGTTGGCAGCCTCGATAGCCTCTCTTCTGGCCTTGTCGGACTCGGCAAACTTCTCAGCGTCGTTCACCATCTGCTCGATCTCGGACTCAGACAAACCAGAGGAGCCAGCAACAGTGATGGAAGCATCCTTGTTGGAAGCCTTGTCACGGGCAGACACCTTGATGATACCATCGGTGTCGATGTCGAAGGTGACCTCGATTTGAGGAACACCCTTTGGTGCAGGTGGAATACCAGACAAGGTGAAGTTACCAATCAACTTGTTGTCTCTGGTCAACTCTCTCTCACCCTGGAACACTCTGATCTCGACGGAGGTTTGACCAGCGGATGCAGTGGAGAAGATTTGCGACTTCTTGGCAGGAATGGTGGTGTTTCTGTTGATCAATCTGGCGAACACACCACCCATGGTCTCGATACCCAAGGACAATGGGGTAACGTCCAACAAGACAACGTCGGTGACGTCACCGGCCAAGATACCACCCTGGATGGCGGCACCCATGGCGACAGCCTCGTCGGGGTTGACGGCCTTGGAGGCGTCTCTGCCAAAGATGGACTTGACGGTCTCGATGACCTTTGGCATTCTCGACATACCACCGACCAAGATAACCTCGGAGATGTCAGAGGTGGACAAACCAGCATCCTTCAAGGCCTTCTTACATGGCTCGACGGTCTTCTTGATCAAAGGCTCGACCAAGTTCTCGAATTGAGATCTGGAGAACTTTTGGTTGATGTGCTTAGGACCGGAAGCGTCAGCAGTGATAAATGGAAGGTTGATTTCGGTGGAGACGGTGGACGACAACTCGATCTTGGCCTTCTCAGCAGCCTCTCTGATACGTTGGATGGCCATTCTGTCCTTGGACAAGTCGACACCAGACTCCTTCTTGAAGTTCTCGACAATTTGCCTGACAACGGCAATGTCAAAGTCCTCACCACCCAAGTGAGTGTCACCGTTGGTGGACTTGACCTCGAACACACCAGCACCGATGTCCAAGATGGAGATATCGAAAGTACCACCACCCAAGTCGAACACAGCAACAACCTGACCGTCGTTCTTCTCCAAACCGTAGGCAAGAGCAGCAGCAGTAGGCTCGTTGACCACTCTCAACACGTTCAAACCGACAATCTTACCGGCATCCTTGGTGGCTTGACGCTGGGCATCGTTAAAGTACGCAGGACAGGTCACGACGGCGTTCTTGACTGGCTTGGACAAGAAAGACTCAGCGGTCTCCTTCATCTTGTTAAGGATGAAACCACCGATTTGCTGGGGAGAGTACTTCTCGCCACGAGCCTCGATCCAGGCGTCACCGTTCTCGTGCTTGACGATGTTGTAAGGAACCTCGTTCAAGTCACGCTGGACTTCCTTGTCCTCGAAACGACGGCCGATCAATCTCTTGGTGGCAAACAAGGTGTTTTCAGGGTTGACCACAGCCTGTCTCTTGGCTGGGATACCCACCAATCTCTCGCCCTCCTTGGTGAAGGCAACAATAGAAGGAGTGGTTCTGCCACCCTCCGAGTTTTCAATGATCTTGGGGACCTTGCCCTCCATGATGGCAACGGCGGAATTGGTGGTACCCAAGTCAATACCGATGACAGGACCGCCAGGAGCAGCGGTGGAGTTTGCACGAGCAAACAAACGCTTGCCGGCCAAGTTACGAACCGAATTTCTTGCAGCTAACATATTCGTGAGTAGACTGAAAATTTGCCGGCTTTTGACCGCAATGTTCCCGGCGGCGCGCACGACCATGGAACTTTCTAGACCGGACGTCACACCCAAACACCGGTTTAGGCTGCAAAAGTCCAGGGCTACATGGCGGGCAGGTTTCTTTTATAGTCGTTAGGTATATATTACATTTTGAGGCCATATGCATCGCTGGCGAATGAGGAAAGGACCATGCTGTGTTCTGTGTGTTGTATGCGTGTGCATGTGCGTGTGCATGCGCGGGTGCGTTAGCCCAGTGCATACGCAGTGGTCGAGGTAGGCAGGCGGCCTACCCAATGAGGTCAGCGGGAAGGTTGCCGTTCATGACCCACGTAAGCAGCTTGTCGCCCCGGAACTCCTCTATGTAGCCGATGATTTCGTCTGCAGACTTGTCGTACTTCTGCATGCCCCTGCTGATGGCGTCGCAGAGCTTCTTGCGTCGCTGGTACCGCTTGGATTGCTTCGAGCGCAGATCCCCGCGCCACTCGTGCTTGCCGAATCGTGCGTCCAACTCGCAAAGCGCCGGTTGGCCCCGGAACCCTTTGGTGAACTCTTCGTAGATCTCGTGCACAGTCATGGGGTTGTGCAAGAAGTCGATGGTGATCTTGGGCTTCTTGCTCGAACCGTTGGTATTGCCACCATCCTCGGAAAATGACCGCTTGCGATCTTCGCTGTCGATGACGCCATGCAGATGCACAAGCACATGCAGCTGCTGCCGGTGTTGCTCTTCTTGCTGCTGCTGCTGCTGCTGCAGTGTTACCGGTGGCGCGTGCGCATCCGCATTAGATTGTGCATGCCGGTGGTCAGGCTGCATGAGGTGGGAGTTGGTGCGGTCAGAAACGTGGCCCTGGGCCCGCACGGCAGCAGCAGCCACTGCTACCTGGTGCAACTCAGGGTCCATATTACTGTCGAGGTGCAACCCGGACTGGTCAGCTCCAAGCTGGTCCACGTTGGCGGCGGCAACCACTGCAGCCGCGTCTGCATCTGCACCGGCGGACGCATCCTGCGCGTCACTGTCGCCCTGCAATGCATGAAGCGAGGAAAGAATCGCCTGCTGGTTTTTGTTCTCAAGCACCTCTGATACCACCGACGAGAGCTTTTCGAGCTTGGTGTTCTGAACATCGACTAGCTGGCGTAGGTAGGCAAGCTCATTGGCGAGCACTTGCGACAGGTTGTGGTCATCAAGCTTGCTGACTATGCTGTGTATCTTGTCAAAGCTGCGCAGAATCAAGTCTGCAGAGACCTCGCCTTCCACGTCTGCAACTCCTACTGCATCAATGTCTTGCAGCTCATCGCCGCGCGGCATGGGCGGCGCATTCTCCATCAGTTCCAACTTGAACGACATCCGGGGGTGGTGAAAATGTCGGGTTGTTTTAACGCGACCGGCATGGGTGCAGGAGCAAATCCCGCTCTGGCTGCAACTTTGGCCGGCCGGCCTACAGGTTCAATGGGTGGATAACCGGCTAGCAGTGGTCAAAAATGCTATTTTTATTGTTCTAATATGCTTGGGCTTCGATGGGCAGCGCTATCTTCAATATATCAAATTCTCGATATCCACTTCTGCCATCATCGCTTCTCCAAATAATGCCAAGAGTCCTATTTCGCTTCCTTCGTTGCTGAGGTAGACAGCTCGGCAGCAAACAAGGGACAAACTTTCGGTGACTTCTCTTATTTGATCGAGATTCAGTGTTCGGGGCAAAAATAAACCGAAATTGCTCGAAAATTGCAGCATCTGCTTGCAAAGTGTCTCTAAATTGAACGGCTTCATCTGCTGGAGGTCAAATGTACCCGATCTTTTGTACAGAGGACCACCCCATGGCGGTGAGCAAAAAACAAAATCAAAAAGTTGCTTGCCGTTTTGGCCATTTTTCGCTATTTTGCGGGGGATCCAGTCCAACCCGTTGTCGAGGTTACTCAATTCGTTCCAGTCACCCAAGTGGCTCCATATTCGGTCCAGCACGTTGTAAATTGCGGCGTTGTGTACTGTGCATTTGAGGTTGTTTGGTTGGACGTCGATTGCGCCCACAGAGGGAAAGTAGTGAGCAAACTGGATGGCGTTTCCTCCGCCGCCGCAACACACGTCGAGTATTGTACGTGCTTCTGGTAGCAACAGCTTCACTAAGCGTGCAATAAATATGGCTAGAGCCTCGGGAGTCACCGAGTACCAGAGTTCTGACGTCATGTATATACCCTCGTCGAACCGGCTAAAGAGGTTGTATCGTTTTTTCCAGTACTTTTTGCACTCGGCCGGAAGTGTGTGGTAGTTGTGGAGCAATAGCTCGTCTTCGGGAGCTATGTAAAAGTCCATCCGCGTGATATATACAAGGATGGTGGTGGCTGCGAAGCGATGAGTTTCGAAATGCGCGCGATGCGATGCCATGCGGACTCGGGCTGCACGTAATATATCCCGATTAGTTTAATTCGTACCGTTAATTGTTCTCTATACCTGTAACCTTACATCCTAATTACCTTGCCGTCATTCAAATAGATCTTCTCTTCGTCGTGCATCCTCTGGAGCGCGGCCTCGCTCTCTTCCGGACTGAACACTTCTTCCTGGGGAAGGCTGCTGTTTACAGCACTCACAACCGCATCCACGGCACAAGAATCGGTGTCGTTCTCGAAGAGTTGGGAACGTACTATACCTGCCATGAGGCGGACAAAGTTGGTGTACCGGTCATTGGTGATGTTGCTGTTGTGGTTGGTGTTGGTGTTGGCGCCGGTGGAAAGATGAAGGTTATCGAGGTTGTGCAGCACGGTAACAGCTGCCGGCGATTCCTGGTCGGTGGAGTCTGGGGTCTCTGGAGACTCGGAAGAGGCCGCAGAAGCGTTGGACTCGGGTGTCTGTCTTTCCCGCAACCTTGTACTAGCTCTGGTTCTAGTAGGAAGAACTTCTTGTTCGCTTTCACTCTCGCTTCCCGCAACGTCGCTCTCTTCGTCTTCCTCGGTTCTTCTCTTCTTGACTCGGGACTTCCTGGTGATCTCCTTGAAGAGGGCAAACCGCAACATCTCCTCGGCCACTTTGGCGTCCTTGACATCAATGGTCCGTGAAAGACGCACCTTGGCATGGGCAGTAGCAAGACGAATAAGCGTCTCCAAGGTTCTGGCGGTGATGGGAGCCGTATGACGCTGGTTGTTGTCAATGAGGTCGTTTCGCAACGCCGCATATGTCTCGGTAATGTAGTCCGAAGAAGCCTTGGTCAACACCGGCTGCACTCTCTGTTTGGCGTATTGTACGTACTTTTTCAAGAACGGGATGGACACCAAAGTCTTCTTACGCGATGCCTCCTCGCCGGCAATGAGTGCATTGAACTTTTCAAAGACAGGTTGTTCTTGTTGCTCTTGTTCTGCGGTAGACTCGTCACCAACAGCAAGTGACACAGTCGACTTTTCACGGATGGGTTCTCCCTCTACCAAGCCTGGGGGAATAAACCGGTGCATTCTTAAAACATGCTCGGAAATCACCCGGTCTCTGGTTGGTTGGACATCGTCAGTAACCACGAAAAGCAAGTCAAACCGAGACAAAAGGGAATCCGGCAAGGCGATATTCTTGTGGGGGTCCTTGTGAACGTCGTACTGGCCAAACACCGGATTGGCAGCTGCGATGACAGAACACCGGGCATTCAAAGTGGTGTGAATACCGGCCTTGGCAATGGTAACCGTCTGCTGCTCCATCACCTCGTGGATAGCCACCCGGTCCACGTCGGACATCTTGTCAAACTCGTCGATACAGACGATACCTCGGTCGGCCAAAACCATGGCACCTGCTTCGAGCCGTCTTTCTCCAGTTTCCTTGTCGGAGGTCACTGCCGCAGTAAGACCGACACCAGAAGACCCTCTACCAGTGGTGGCTATCGCCAAAGATGCAGTGTTCAAGACAAATCTGAGCATCTGCGACTTGGCAGTAGACGGGTCTCCCACCATCAAGATGTTGATGTCACCACGGAGATGGGTGCCGTTGTCGAGGTTCTTCTCCACGCCTCCCATGAGCATGAGCAACACCGCCTTCTTGATATAGTCAAAGCCGTAGATGGAGGGTGCCAAGCTGTGCGAGAGAGTGTCGAAAATCTTCTTTTCCTTGGCCATCTTGTTGATGTTTCGGATGTCCACGTCGGTGAGCTTGTCCTGGAACGCAACACCGGTGGATCTGGCGTGCAACGGGTACACCGAGTTGGCCAAAATGACGGTTCGGAATGAAGACGAGTTATTGTTGGCAGCTCCAAGAGCACGGTACACACCCACAACCTGGATGCGGTCGCCGGGCTTGGTTGTGTCCACCAAGTCGTCGTCCAAGATCACATCCACCGACCGGGGGAGCTGTCCTGCCGGTGCAGACTCGGGCATCTCCTGGACGGATATCTTCTGGTGGTCGCGGTAGGTGGAATATCCGTACTCGGTGGTCAATTTGTTGCCGTCTAAGTCCTCTGTTGGGTAGATCGCGGGTGTGGAGATCGGGTCGAACGAAGTGGTCTGGTCCCGGTAATCTCTGGCGTAGAACCGGTTGGTTTCTTCCGCATAGTGGACAGAACGGATGATTTTTGGCCGCACCAAAGACGCTCTGGTGACAATTCCTTCAACAGACACCATCTTGGAGATGTGGCTCGACGTGATGGACCGTGGAGACACGTGGTGGTCTCCCAAAGAGCCCTTAAACGAAAGATAGAACTGCTGGTTCTCGTCCATATGGTCAAATCTGGAGTCGTTGGGGTCGTAGATGGTCAACACAGTATCACGCAATGCTCGCTCGCACGCCGGCAAGTAGTCTGCTGGAGTGTTGAGGAGTCCCAGCCAGTATTCACGGTCAAATTCCCGGATTTCATCGAGAGAAACCGTCAAGCGGAACTTGCCCTTGGTCAACATGTCACGGATTTGCGACCGGTACTCCACATTATTGCTGTCGATGCGGTCCAAAAACTCCTGGAAACGACGTACCCTGTCTCCGAAAACCGCATCTATGGGCTGTTCTGTCAGTTCGTCCATGATGAAGAAGAAAATCCATCCGCTCGACGCGTCTAATTTACCAATGCGGAGCCTGTGTACAGGATTTTCCTAAAAGAATAAATGGGGTGCATACAACGCCAGGCCGGGCTGGTGCCTTCAACGTCGAAAGTGTCGTTGCAGGGGTTCATGGTTGTCTATGCCACTGACACGAGTGCTGCAGCCGGCGCTAGCAGGTCAATTGGTGATTCGAGTACTGGCGGCGTGAATAGCCAACACCCACTAGGGATACGGCTGGGTGCCTTGGTGTATTGGGCGTGAAAGGTTCGTGGACAGTCGATACTCAGACTTCGACTGGGACTCTAGATTGTAGGATGCATGTAAGCTTAGGGAAGGTGGCTTGGGTGTCGTGCTCTTTTATTCTCCGAAAGTTTTCAATTTTGTAATTTTGTATTTTATGTGTTTTTTGCAATCTCGTATAATTGTGAGGATGGATAAGTTTCACAACTACTTCCGACTACTCCTCTTCATCTTCTCTTCATCTACTCTTCATCTACTTCGTCTATAAACTCCATCCCGTGTAACTGTCAGCCCCAAATACCTTTGGCCATCTCTCAAACTCAAGCGCAGCCGGTCTGTACTTTCTGTTTCTTTCACTTTCCAACAAACTGGCGTAGCTCCAGTCCAAAAAGTCCTCGAGATTGTAGTTGTGTTTGCGGAATGGCTCCTTGAAAATGCTTGCCAAGGTAGCAATGTTGGGATGATAGTGGGTCATGAGTGTCTCAAGCTCCCACAACGAAGAACCGATGGCCTGCGTCTTGAGTGGGTCTTGTTCGTTCGTGTCAAACGGGTCGGTGTACTTGGTGACGTCAGGATTGTGGATCATGATCATGCATGTAGGGTGCCTCTTGAGTAGGTTGTATATGAAAGGAATGACAATAACCACTCCAGAAGCACTGGAGGTCAATGCGAGTCTTGCAAGTCTCTTGATGAACGAAGCGATGAGGGATGCCGACAAGTGGGTGGACGACAAGAAGAGGTCGCAGAGACGAAAGTAACGAGACCGGAACCGGGTGTACATCAACTTGGGAGTAAGAAGCGAGTACAACTTGGTGTAGAAATCCGGGTATTCCAAGTTGAACGTCTTCATGAGTTCGTACAACGAGTTGAGGGCCAAGATGGGCACAATGTCTTCTCCGCTGTTGTAGCTGTCAGTCAAGAAATCCATGAGTCGTTGCGGCTGGGCCATGTGAGGAATAATGCGCTTGTGGAGAATAAGCAAGACAGCCTTGTACTGGTTCTGGGTCAATGGCAACGACAAGAGCACAAGAACCGCCTTCTGGAACTGGCGCTTGAACCCAGACTGTTTGAGGGCACTGCTAGGAAGCGGTCCATTGGTCCACAATGGCGCTTCTTCCAAGTCTTGCATGTCGAGGAGAGGCTCCTTGAGAAGGGTGTACACATTGGCAAACACCATCTGGAGCCTTTCCCGGGGCAACGTTTCCTTCAACGTCTTCAACTCTTCGTCCAACTGACTGAAAAAGTAGAATTGAAGATCCCAGTTGGCGCTGAAAAGCAGCCGGAATTCAGCAACGATAAAGTCGTCACTGGTACCGTCCCCCAAAATGGTACACTCACGGCAGACGACACCAGTGATTACTCTATTGTAGGTCTTAGATGCAAAGTATGGGTCGGAGGGACCAGATCTGAAATACTGCGATTCCAACCGAACCAAGTTCATGAGAATTTCCAAGAAATCCACCTGGAGAGAGAGCCTGGCAGACAAGCTCGCACCAACCACCAGAAGCCCCAACGTCTTATATCGCTCGTACTTGTCCACCAACCATTTCACCACCAACGCCTTCTTCTCATCGTACGATCCTCGGCTTATCAAAAGTCCGTCGGACATGAGACTCTCAAATACGGTGAAGAGAGCCACGGAAATCTTTCTGCCAGCCTTTTCAACATCACTATCCTCCTGTTTCTGTAAGATGTTTACGACTTCAGCAAGCTGATCAAGCAACTTGGCAATATTATTGTACTTTTTTTGCGAGATAACAGGTGTCACCAACACATCAATCTCAGCCAACGAGAGAATGCTGGATTTCTTGGCCCGTTTCTCAGCCAGAGAACTGCTTTTAACCTTCCTCTTAGGCGCCATATTAATCCCTACTGCAGCCTGGAAATTTCCGATGAGCATCGCAGCCACGGTTACCCGGCCGCGCACCCGCGCTATAAAAGCAGCCAAAATGCGCACCTTCGCCAGTATGACCTTCCAAGTTTTTACAACATATGATGAAATCTCGCGCAGTAGCCGACATCTCCCCTAGAGTTGAGTTCTTCGGGATTCCTCCAGCATGCTCCTCACACGAAGAGCTGGGTTTTAATGGTGAAAGCGTTTGGCGCAACCAACCTTGTTACAACAAACAGACGCGGAGAACTTCTGACCCTTCTTGGAACCTAGCCTACTGCACCCTGCTATACCTCTTGCTTACTTTGGACTCTTGCTACGTAACTTGCACTTCTTTTGACTCCTCTAGCTAAACTGCTCGCCGGCCGCCACTCGCATACTGCATACAACCACTCGCAGGAAGCGGAAAATCCTGATTTGGACACCACCCTCCAGTTGCAGGTTCCTGTGGTAGCCAGACTTCCTTGCTACGGGCAGCACATCCGGCGCTGCAGGCTACGACATTACACCATGCGGACTAATTATACATTGATTAGATGAAAGTTTCGTAAGCAACTGGAGCCAAGGTTTGAGGAAGGTTGTCAACGGTCTTGATGATTCTGGCCTCTCTTGGCTTAGCTGGTTGTCTCTTCAAGAAGACGGTCTCACCCTTGGCCTTGGCATCTCTCTTCTTGGCAGCATTGCTCTTGACTCTGTTCAAGAACTCTTGACGACAGGCAGAGTGCTTGACGTGCTCGACTCTCAAGTTGACTCTCTTCTCAAGGTATCTGTTACCAACAATCTTGTGAATGATGACACCGACAGAGGACTTGGTAACGTTGTACACGACACCGGTCTTACCGTGGTAGTATTTGTGGGGCATACCCTTTTGGATGGAACCATTGGCTTTGATGTCTACGATATCGCCGACCTTGTAGGTCTTCATGTAGGTGGACAAGGGAATGGCACCATGCTTCTTGAAGTCACGCTGGAAAGCGTAACGAGTACCCGATCTGTAACCACGCGATTTACCCATTCTTAGTGTAGTTGAGAGTTGAGTTGAAAAATTTTGAGAGTGGTTTCTGGAGTCACGTGCAGAAACCCAGGGTTGCACCCTAACTCGAAGAAGCGAGAACCGAACTGTATGCAGAAGAAACATACCGGAGACCAGCGATGGCTGCAAATACCAGCTATGAAGCGGGTGCTATTGCTGATACAGGGTAAAGGTATTCCCATGTTATCCTTATAGTTGTTCATTGAAATCGCCGTAAATATGGTACGTCATTATATATGTTTCAAGTTCATGTCGTGCTTATAGTGCCTCGAGCTGTATCCAAACCACAACCCGATGCCGATAAGGAACGTTGTACCAAGAACAGCACATGCGTAGTTCATGTTGGAGGTGGTGACGGGATTATAGAGGGGAAAGTTGAGCCATACCATGATAAAACAGGCCCAAATGACCGAGGCAATATTCATGGCAAGACCAAACTTGCCAAGCGAAAAGTACGGCAAGTCCCTTCCAGGTGCACAGACCACATCGCCATCCAGGGCTGGAAAACGCACTCTGGAAGCCAGGGAGAAACCAGATTTGAACAAAAGACAAGTGATGGGAAAGATGTATGACAAGTTGATGCAAACCATAGAGGAGCCCAACACCGCATTTAGGGCTGTGCTCGAGCCGAGGATGATTGTGCCGATAACCAAGCCTATCACGGTGGTGAAGCCAAGGGCATTGATAGGCGACAGGAACCGGGCGGACACTTTTCCGAAGAAGCGGTCACCGAAGGGAAGGCCATTGGACTTGGCAAACGCCCAAACCAAGCGTGATGTGGAGCAGTAGTAGAGATACGACGAGCCCACAAAGGTGACGATCAAGCACAAGATGCCAATGGTGGTCAAGGCCGTGGAGTTGAACGCATCGTACATCAATTGCACTATAGGGAGCCCGCCCATAGGAGCCTCCATATTTTGCTCGTTGACAATGCAGAACATGTAGACGACGGCACCGATGAAAGCCACAAGCGCCGAGAAGGTGTTTGCGATGACCATCACCAACGGGACGTTCTTTTCTGGGGTGACGATTTCGTCGGTCATGTGGGCGGCGCAGTCGTAGAGACACACCGAGGCTATGCTGGGAAGCAAGCCCAAAAAGAACACCACTCCGTTGGAGTTCCAGCCCGTCTGGTTGGATATGTTCTTGAAGACGTAAGCTGCGGATCTTTTCGGGTGAGCTCTGGCAAGCAAGGTGATGAAAATGAAGAGCGTTCCTCCGTTGATCACCGCTACAAGTCCATTAGTCAACCAGGTCAAGAAACGCACGCCGTACGAGTTGAGGACGTGGCCCAGAAGGAACACCCCTGCGTACACGAGGTAGTAGTGCCATTTTTCAGCGACATACGCGGGATGGTACATGACAGCAAGCGCCAAGACGAACAGGGCCGCAATGTAGGTGGAGCTGACACAGGCTAAGATCCAGCCCGCACACGAAAGGACGCCCACAAAGAAGCTGAGCATTGTTCTGGCACTCTCTGGAGCTAGACAGTACGTCCAGTGGACCTGCGCCGAGGCGTGCGGGTAGGCGGAGGCTATTTCTGCCAACGAGTAGCACACCACCAAGTCAAAAAAGACGGCCAAAATGAAGCCGTAGATGAACACCGGCAGTCCCCCGACGCCCACCACGGTGGAGAGGAACGTGCCGATGGCGAGAGCCGAACAAATCAAGGAAAACTGGAGACCACACGCGGTCCAGAGACCAAATCTTTTCACCAAGCGGCCATCATTTTCAGCTACTGAGCGTGGCAACGGGCCAGAATCAAGCGAGGCTTCCTCCACAACATACGGCGGCTTGTCCAGCACCGCCATTGTGTCGTTTATGATGGGTGCAAAAGTGACTCGTCATTGCTGCGACTAAATAATTCCAAAAGAATCATAAAATAGACGCATTACACCTCAGCTCCCCACGACTGGCGCATTGTCTGCGGCCGTGCCCCTGTGCACATACGTTCTAGCGGCTGATGGTTTTGGGAACACAGGCCTTCCTCGCATGTTCCTGCCGTGTAAAAACAACAAAGATAACTCTCACGGCGCTCCCCGCTTATCTCCAACGCCGGTGCAGGACAGGAGAAAAACCGCCAGCTGGATCGCGGCGGCACTGCCGGACACGGCAGGCGTGCGGCACGGATCCGGCACACGGGCGATTCTCGCTGCCAAAATCCTGCAGGCAGCCCAGCGGGTGAGTATCTTGACGCGCCGCCGTCATTCTTGGCACCTGTCTGATACTGCACCAAACTGGTGAATCGGACAGATAGGAGCCCTGGTATCTATGGCTAGTCTGGAGGTGGTGTAATTGGCATGATCGCAGCTCGATAAGAACTAGCGCCTAGTCGCCTTTTGTCATTCTGCTTTTGTATATAAGTCACTTCCCGCCAGGTGGCAAAACGACGTGTCATGAGTTTGGAAAAGAAGTCTGACTATGTGGTCGACATCGAGCAGTGCGTGCCGAAGAAGAGCGGCATGGCCACCACCGGCTTTGCCGATTTCAACGACAAGTTGGACGTGGAGAAGTACGGCCAGACCGAGCGAAAGCTCAGTTCGAGACATGTGGCGTTGATGATCATCGGCCAGTCCATCGGTACCGGTTTGTTCATCGGGTTGTCGACGCCGTTGCAGACGTCCGGCTCGCTCTCGCTTCTCCTTGGATTTTTGTGGTGGTCCTGTTTCTGCATCTGGCCCATGATGCAGTGTGTGGCCGAGATGTGTTCCTACTTGCCGATCAAGGGTACGTTTATCCACTTTGCGGCCCGGTGGGTGGACCCGGCGCTCGGGTTTGCCTGTAGCATCATCTACATCTACACCTCGATGATGTTTGTGTGTTTGGAGGCGACGGCCGTGGCCTCGGTGTGCAGCTACTGGACTGACGTGAACCCGGCCATCTTCATCACCGTGTCGCTCCTCTTGTTCTTGTTCTTCAACGTGTTCGGCGTCAACTGGTACGGCGAAATCGAGTTTGTGTCGTCCATGCTCAAGGTGCTCTTGATTGTGGGGTTGATGTTCTTTGCCTTGATTTCCATGTGCGGCGGCAACCCGCAGAGAGACGCCTACGGCTTCCAGCACTGGAGCGAGGGCGGCCTCATGAAGCTGTACTTGGTGGAGGGCGCCACCGGCAGATTCCTCGGCTTGTGGCTGGTGCTCATCTACGCCGCCTTCTCGTGCGGTGGCCCGGATCTCTTGGGAATGATTGCCGGCGAGGTGACCCACCCCAGAAAGGTGATCCCGTTGGCCGGCAGAAGAGCCTACATCAGAATCTACTTGTTCTACTTTGGCGGTATCTTTTTCATGAACTCGTTGTGTGCCTCCAATAACGCCGACCTCGTGGCCGCCAGTGCTGCCGGCGAGGCCGGTGCTGCTGCCTCGCCCTGGGTCATTGGCATCCGTTCTGTTGGAGTCCGTGGCCTCGACGACTTGGTCAACGCCATCATCATGACCGCCGCCTGGTCCTGTGGTAACGGGTTCGTGTACGGAGCCGTGAGATGCACCTACAGTGCGTCGTTGGCCGGCTACCTCCCCCGGTTCTTCTCCAAGTGCTTGAGAAACGGCGCGCCCATCTACGCTCTTTTGCTCACGCTTGCCGTCGGCTGCTTGGCCTTCTTGAGTATTTCCAGCAGCACCGCCACCGTTTTCAACTGGTTTGTGAACTTGGCCACCACCGGCTTGTTGTGCACCTACTTGGTCATCTGGGCGTGCTACTTCAAGTTCAGACAGGCGATCGACGCCCAGGGCGTGAGCTACAAGAACGACATGTACTTCAAGGCGCCGCGGTTCGTGCACCCATGGATGACGTACTACGGGGTGTTTTTCAACGTGGTGGTGCTCTTCTTCAACGGCTTCTGGATCTTCTTCCCGGGCAACTTCAGCGTGGCCAACTTGTTCACGTCGTACTTTGCGCCGGTGTTCATGATTGTGTTGTACTTTGGCTGGAAGATTGTCAAGAAGACCCACATCAGAACTGCACAGGAGGCAGACATCACCACCGGCAAGGCTGAGATCGACGAGGAGGAGGCCATTGAGTACGAAGAAGACGTGAGGAATCCTCGCAAGACCGGCTTTTTATGGCGGGTGTGGTACGCGGTGGCGGACGCGTGCTTCAACTAGCGGCCGCCGCTCCCCCGATGTTCTATATCTACATACGATTAAATTTGCGAATGATGTCATCGTAGGCTGGGCAGACGTCAAGCGAACGTCCACCTGCGAGTTGCGAGTTGCGAGTTGCGAATTTCGCACCCAGGTTCTAGACACCTCTCTAACGCGGCCGTAAACCAGATGCACGGCATAAGCCAGATGCACGGCGAGTGGGCGCATCAGCCCCGAGGCTGGAATTGCCGGATATCGACCGGAACCGCGGGGAAACAGTCACAAGCCCCCCTGTCCGGCCTCCTGAAATCGCGTGGTGGTTGCCTTCGCACATACGAACGAATCATAACCGGAAAATATGTATGACCAGATATGAGCGGCATGGCATATGTACAGAACCATGGTGCGGCGCGGGCTATATGCAAGGCCAGCAATCCATGGCGTGATAGAGCCGGGGCAATTTAGCAGCGCGGGCGTCCAGTGCGTGGCTGCACGCTGCTCCGGGCCGGCACCAACAGCCCCTCCTTTGCCCAGCTTTCCGGCGCCTTTCAACCCCCAGACAGCCCGCCCAGCAAATTCTTGACATCCCCGCTAAAGTCTTGGCGGCCTGCAGACAAGCGTACCTTGCATATTGGTGAACGGCGTCCGGTTCTTATCTACCAGAAGGGCCTTGGCGAGATAACAATACCTATAAGAAACATCGGTGTGCTGCAATCAGGTCCACGCAGCAGCAGCAGAGCAGCCACGTTTCCGAGTGCCTGCCCCGTTCCACGCCGTTCCACGCCGTTTTTCCGTCCCCTCCCGGATCGACCCATCGCCGCCAGCTCTTCGCTGTACTGCACACACCCCTCCCAGCTTTTCCTAATCGGGCGCACGTAGCAGCAACGCCGTGTACCGACAAAAGACAAAAAGTATATTTTCTGGGGAAGTCCGATTTTTGGTTTTTCTCGCATCATGACTGTTGATTACGAAAAGGGCCTTTCGAGGCAGACGACCGCACAGTCGATGTTGTCGCGTCACACCGACGACTACAACCTTTCGATTGCCCGCTCCAACCCTTCTGGCCACCTCGCGTTTGAGGAGGGCCACACGTTGAAAAAGACGTTGGACGCCAGACACGTTACTATGATTGCCATCGGTGGTGCGTTGGGTACCGGATTGTTGATTGGCACTGGTTCCGCCTTGAGAAGTGCCGGTCCGGGTGCCATCTTGGTGGCGTACTCGGTGATTGGTTTTGTGGTGTACATGGTGATGTGTGGCTTGGGCGAAGTGGCCACGTTTATTCCGCTCGCCAACGGGTTTGCCGGCTACTGCAACCGTTATGTCGACCCCGCGTTGGGCTTTGCCTGTGGCTACGTCTACCTTTTCAAGTACTTGATTTTGCCCGCCAACCAGTTGGTGGCCGGCTCGCTCACGGTGCAATACTGGGTGGACAAGGACACGTTGAACCCGGGCGTGTGGATCACCATCTTCTTGGCGGTGATCGTGGCCATCAACGTGTTGGGCGTGCGTTTCTTTGGCGAGATTGAGTTCTGGTTGTCCACGTTGAAGGTGATCACCTGCTTGGGCTTGATCTTCCTCTTGTGGGTCATCGCGCTCGGCGGCGGGCCCAACCACGACAGAATCGGCTTCAGATTCTGGAGAAACCCCGGCGCGTTCCTCCACTACCAGGACGCCTCCAAGGACTTGTACATTGGCGGCTCCAAGGGCCGGTTCGTGGCGTTTGTCTCGGTGTTGGTCACCGCCGTGTTTGCCTTCTTGGGTACCGAGTTGTGTGGTATCACGTTTGCCGAGTGCGCCCGGCCCAGAAGAGCCATCCCCAAGGCCATCAAGTTGACGTTCTACCGTATCGTCGTCTTCTACTTGTTCTCCATCTTCTTCTTGGGCATGTGTGTGTCGCCCACCGACCCGCTCTTGTTGTCCGCGTCCGGCAGCACCGCCAGCGCCTCGCCCTTCGTGATCGCCATCAGAAACGCCCGCATCGACGGCTTGGACCACGTCATCAACGCCTGTATCTTGCTTTTCGTGTTGTCCGCCGCCAACTCCGACATGTACATCTGCTCCCGTACCATCTACGGCTTGGCCGTCTCGGGCTACGCACCCAAGTTCTTCTCCAAGACCAACAGAATGGGTGTTCCGTACTACGGCGTGGGCTTGAGTTTCCTCTTCTGCTTGTTGGCCTACATGACGGTGTCCAGCGGCGCCGCCGAGATCTTCCAGCACTTTGTCAACGTTGTCAGTTTGACCGGCTTGATTGCCTGGGCCTGTATTCTTGTCATCCACATCAGGTTCATGAGAGCTTGCAAGGCCCAGGGCATCGACAGAAAGCGCGACTTGGCCTACAGATCGCCGCTCCAGCCATACGGCTCCTACTTTGCATTGGTGGTCTGTGTGCTCGTCATCTTCATCAAGAACTTTACCGTGTTCTTGGGTAACAGCTTCACCTACAAGACTTTCATCACCGGCTACATCGTGTTGCCCGTGTTTGTCATCATGGGCCTTGCCTACAAGCTCATCGAGAAGACAAGCATCATCCCAGCGAGCGAGGTGGACTTGGACACTTACAGAGACGTCGTTGACGCCGAGGAGGAGAAGTTCGCCTCCGACGCCGCCGAGAAGGAGGCGCTCAGAGAGGCACAAGGCAACCCCCACGACAAGGAATGGTACTACAACACCTTCATCGGATGGCTCTTCTAAATGTTTCACTAGCATCATCGTTAATATAGTAAAGTTCGCTTAGGTAAGCCGCTCCATCGTGCGTCGCATCGCATCGCATCTGTCAGGCGAATGTGCATATGCAATAATTCCGGAATCATGCCCCACTCCACCGAGCCCCCGTTCACGCTCTCGCCGCTATTTTCGATAGCACACACACTGTACGGCGGCCGGACGTGTGTGGCCAGCTCGCGTATTCCGGCGGGCACTACCGTCCTCGTATGTGCTGCTCCTTTGGGCGCCAGTGTGATAAGGCCGTTTCGCAAAGAGGTGTGTCAAAGATGCTACGGATACAACGGGGGTCGGACCCTCAAATTCAGGATCGAGACCAGGATGGGCAGCATGTACTTCTGCACCGAGCTGTGCCGCAGCGACTTTGAGGCCGAGGATAGCGACGCCGTTTTGCGCACCTGTCTCTTTGATTTGGAACACTGGTACAGATCGAATTCGTGTGCAGAAAATTACGAGGATGAGACAAAGGACCTCGAGCAGGTGTGGAGCGAAGTCGAGGCTTGGGAACTACAGAATGTGAATGCAAAGAGGAAATCTCGTTTGGTTCCTAAGCTCACCGAGACTGACTACACCGATATCATCTATGTTCTTGATGTGCTTTTTTCCCAGTACAAGGCCACCAACGAGTTTGAGCTTTCGCTCTTTGCCCAGCTCCAGTCCAACGAGAAGGAAAAGGTTGCAAAATACCCGTATCTCAAGAACTCGTACGCCAGAATGTACAAATACCTCAAACTCACCTGCGGACCTCGGCTCCAGCCGTTTATCACCGTTGCCAATTTTAGACGGATTATCGGAACCAGCCTCACAAATGCGTTTGGTATATGGTCCAATACAGCAGCGGGGGAAGACAAGGAGTACTACGGCTGTGCGCTATACCCGTCGGCATCTTTCTTCAACCATTCCTGCTCGGCCAACCTTGTCAAGCACCGAGAAGGACGTCTGATAGCATTCACCACCTCCAGCGATGTGCAAGCGGGAGACGAACTTTGCATACAATACGGAAACCACACTGACGAGGACTACGCAGCCCGCCAGAAAGATCTCAAGGAGTGGTTTTTCGATTGCGGCTGCCCAAAGTGCAAGTCGGATAGCATTATTTAGTAAAGTCATATTTTTCAAAGAACGTCTTGTAGTCCCCACAGTCGGCCGTCTCCTGGATTTTGTTCTGCTTACACTTATCCCAACGGGCTCGTTTGGGGCATTTCAATGTGGCAGCTAGCACACGCCGAGGAAACTGCAAGTCGACCATCTTGGAGGTGTCTGTCAACCTGGCAGCGTAGATGGTGGTCTCGGACGAGTAGACATGGAATATTATGTGGTCAAACTTGTTGATGGTTTCCACGAGCTCCGGGTTTTCACTGGAAGTGTACGTTTTGAACTGGAGAGACTGGTTGCGCTGAAACTTTTCGTTGTTAAGTGCAGCCTTAGCATCAAGCTCTGCAGCAAACGTCTCCACGAGTGACTCATGAATGGGCAAAAGTTGCACATGCAGATGGACGTTCTCGGCTCTGTTGATCTCAAACGAGATAAGCACGTACTGGGGATAGGTTCCAGCCAAGGCAGAGACCATGGCTGCTCGGTATTTTTGAATCTCCGTATAGGTGGGATCCTCTAGCACATTTTTGTTCGGTGAACGAAGCGTGGGAACATGGTCGATGGGAATAATGATGGCATGACAGGGAAAAGGAATGTCCTTGGTGGGCTTTGGAAGCGGCCCCTTTGCTGTGGTGACATATGCCGTTTTTCCAATACTGACAATCATGTGTTTCTCCACGTTGGGGTTGGAAAGACAGAAAAAGCAGCTTTCGGGACCTACTGTCTTGACACGCTTCTGGTTGTCAGCAGGACCGTCTTCGTTGGTCTCCAACTGTCTCTTGCGTTCTGCGGGCACTTGACTGGGTACGGTGGTGAACGGATTAGGAATAAGATGAGCATCGGGAACGGCTGTTGGTACTTGGGGATCTATTCCAAACGCATAGAACCACTTTTCTCCGCTTCCCTCCTGGCCCAAGCTGATGAAGCGGGTGGTGGTGTCTCCCTCCCATTTGAACGGCGCCAATTCAAAGAATTTAGAAGCGGGCGAGCCCACGGCAAAATGGTAACGAGGTTTTAAGCGGGCCACAACTTTATCAACATTTGCATCAGCGACCAAAGTGAGCTTCTCCCTTGCTGCGATGGCCTTTGGCCACTTGTACGACACCAAGACGTCCACATTGCCGGTGAAAAGGGCCAATTTTTCATCAACTTTTTCCAGGTCAAAATCAGGCCCGGCAAGATAGGCGATTTTCACTCCACTTGGAAGGGTCAAAATCGAAAGTGGGGGTTTCACGTACGTCAAGTTCTGCGCTATATCCTCAGATACTTCAGATACACCGTCCAACTTTTCAGAAAACGAGTCTGACGGTCCCTTGGTGAAGTATGTGGGCTGGTCTATGTTGGTGGATGGAGCAGCGGTAACGTCTCCTAAGAGCAACACGGCATCAAACTTGCCATTCTTCGTGCCCTGCAAGTTTGCTTTTGCAATCACCTTGTCGATGTCGGCGGATGGGTGGAGCACCAAGAATTTGGCTCTCATTGCAGAAACAGATATTCGCGATGAGCATCGCGGGGGAACACAAGTGGGGGACAGAGGGGGAAGCGAGCGGGAGCAAAATCTAGCAGAAAGAGGAGGTGTAGCAAAGGCAAGAGAATAGCAAAAGCAAGAGAATAGCAGACGACGAATTGAGTGCTGGTGCAGCAAATTGACCACTACTTTCGTACGCAGTGTGAAACAAAAGTGAATTAGCATAATTAAATAGCAAGTACGCTTACCTGGACTTATCCTGCAAGTCAGGAAGAGAGATACCCTTAACCGTGATGTATGTGTTCTGCGAGTTGGCTATACCCGCGTAGGCGTTGTACCACGCCGCGAACGCCGTGAGAATACCAAACACACCAGCAGCCTTCTTGACGCCGACGGAGCCCTTGAACTCGGAGATGGCCAATAGGAGGAACGTGATGGACAAGAAAAAGAATATCAGGAAGAACGCCACCGTCGACTTGAGCGTCACGAGCATCAAGAAGAACGTAAAGATGAACCAGCCAATGAGAAAAATACCTAATGCGTATCGGAGTTCTTCCTCCGCGCCCTCGTAGGCCGCAACAATACCAAAGCTATCCACCTGGATGGCAGCCCAGGCGCCCCAGAAACCGCCGTACGAGGACAAGGCCACGCCACCAAAGGTGTTTCCCACGGCAATCTCGAACATTCCCGCAATCAACTGGGCAGCACCGCCGTAGAAGAACGCCAACCCGACGACAATGTTCGGAATAGTGACGCCCCGAGCCTCGCAATTGATCAAACTCAACACAAAAGTGGTCAAGGCGAAGCCCGACAAGCCGAGCGGAGCCGGGTTGGCAAAGTTGTGCTTGGGAGGAGGCGCCAAACCGGGATTCAACGTTCCGCCAAACGCCTCGCTCAAGTCCGAACGCAAGTATTTTTCGTTGCCAAAGTGGATGTAGTCGCCTTCCGAGCGCACCTTGCTGATGGTCAAGTGGGCGGAAGACTCCATAGGCAGATTGCCGTGGTCCTCCACAATAAGGCTCTGGACACTGTGGTCCTGGTTTTCCAAGTCCGGTGCAGACATGTCAGTTCGGAGTAGTTAAAAGTTCTCCTGGGGGCAGAGGGGTGTAGTCAGGGGGCAGTCAGGAGGTAGAAGTCCCTGGGCTAGAAATAAATAGTCGCGCTGAAAATTACCGGTCACGAAAACGGCCGCTTTAAAGTTGCAGAGTGTGGGGTCAAGGGCCTTTTAAAACCAATAAGGACGGACCTAAGTCCGAAGTGCCAGCGGGGTCAATAGGGGCTATCTGCAGGCATCCCCACAGATTGGCGTTTGGCATAAACGGAGATAATGGAGGTGGGGTGAGGGCAAAGTGGGTCGAGCACGGTTGGGCGGGTGGGTGTGGGTGCGAGAAACCCCGGGGTGCCCCGCGACGAGCCCGGCGGCCGCAACGATCTGGCGCACCGCAAACTGGCGCCCAACAGATTGTCGGTGCCCGGGCTCGGGGCTGCGCACGTGACTCGGCTGACGGCCGAAACGTCGGCCGATGGGGCGTGCGCGGCCCAAACGAGCGCAAGCGCAAACCTAAACCAAGCAACGCGAACGGAAACTCGGAGACCCCGTCGCCGCCCCGGCGGGCACGTGCCGCGTCACGCGCGCGCGACCCTCTTTCTTGTTTGGGCTGTTTGTAAACATTCTCTATTAGTACCTTAATTAGCTTCTTCTTCTTACCATGCTTTTCAAGTCCAAACGGTCAGACATGGAAAACCTCTCCATGTCCATGGACAACGTGTCACTCATGGAGATTGATTCCCCCACCAGAGCCGCCGTCAACAAGGAAAATATCACTCCGTTGTCTTCTCCGGCAAAGTCCATCGTTCACAATACGTCTTCTCCGGTAGCTAGCCATGGTTATGCGGTCAGAAATCCACCCAAATTTGCTGTGACAACAGCCCAGATGCCAAAACGAGTACCTTTAACCGAAGACGAGTTCCGCCGTAAGGCCAACGATCCCAAGACGAAGCGGTTGGCGTCGGTGGCCCAGCTCTACTTCTTGGACTACTACTGCGACATGTTTGACTATGTCATCAGCAGACGGGACAGGACCAGGTTGGTCCATACCAAGCTTGTGCAAGACCCCAGCTTTGCCAGCAACCCCCAGCGGCAGCAGCTCGAGTGGAAGAACTACATCGGCAGAGAACGGGCGCTTTTGCGCAAGCGCCGGCTCAAGCCCAAGCACAAGGACTTTCAGATGATCACCCAGGTGGGGCAGGGAGGATACGGGCAGGTGTTCTTGGCGCGCAAGAACGACACCCGCGAGATCTGTGCGCTCAAGATCTTGAACAAGAGCCTTCTTGTGAAGCTCGACGAAACCCGGCATGTGTTGACCGAGAGAGACATCTTGACCAACACCCGCAGCGAGTGGCTCGTCAAGTTGCTCTACGCGTTCCAGGACCCGCAGAAGGTGTTCTTGGCCATGGAGTTTGTTCCCGGCGGCGACTTCCGCACGTTGCTCAACAACACCGGCTACCTCGTGCCGCCGCATGCCCGGTTCTACATCTCGGAGATGTTCGCCGCCGTCAACTCGCTCCACGAATTGGGCTTCACCCACCGCGACCTCAAGCCCGAGAACTTTCTCATCGACTCCAAGGGCCACATCAAGTTGACCGACTTTGGATTGGCCGCGGGAACGGTGTCCACCGACCGCATCGAGAGCATGCGCACCAAGTTGAAGAACCTCCAGGACTTGGACCACTACGAGCTTCCCTCCAGCTCCATGTCGGAGCGTCAGAAGATATTCAAGGAGAGCCAGGGCCACTTGAACTTGGCCAACTCCATCGTGGGCTCGCCCGACTACATGGCACTCGAGGTGTTGGAGGGCAAGAACTATGACTATACGATCGACTACTGGTCGTTGGGATGCATGCTTTTCGAGGCGCTCTGCGGCTACCCGCCGTTCTCCGGCTCGAAGCCGGACGAGACCTACCACAACTTGAAGCACTGGAAGTCGTCGTTGCGGCGGCCGCAGACCAAGGACGGCCGGTTTGTGTTCAGCGACCGCACGTGGCAGCTCATCACCCGGTTGATCGCGGCGCCGGAAACGAGAATCAAGACGTTCAGACAGGTGCAGCGCATGGCGTACTTTGCCGACATCAAGGACTGGGCCAACATCCGCAAGAAGACGCCGCCGTTCACGCCGCAGCTCGACAACGAGGAAGACGCCGGGTACTTTGACGACTTTGAAGACGAGGAAAGCATGCAGAAGTACAAGGACGTGTTTGCGCGCCAGGAGCACAACGAGCTGTTGCTCGAGCGGTCCGGCAACAAGAAGATGTCCAACAACAACTTTATCGGTTTCACTTTCAAACACAAGCTCAACCCGAACAACAAGTTCCAGAACGAGTTGAATCTCCTTGCCCAGACAGGCTCTTCGCGCATGGACCCCCTCGCCACCTTGTACTGAAGGTCCGGCTCCTAGTTTATATCTCATTGTTTCCAAATAAAATCTCGGGAAACTTTCCGCTCTAGATACTGGCGCTGGTGCTGGTGCAGCTTGTCACACTGCTGCTGGGCGGTGTCCAACACCTGCAAGAGCTGTTCGCTGGTGAAGCTGCCCAGGCTCTCTACGAGCAACACGCTGTCTGCCTTTGCGTTGTGAATTCCGTAGCAAACCACATGGGTGGAGTCGGCTTCTGGAACGACGGCTGGGTTTGGATTGACCAAGATTTCGCCGTGGTGGATTGCGAGAGGGACCGCCGCAAACGAGCAGAGGAGCGGCACGTTGGCGTCCACCAATGCGTAGTAGCAGGCGTTAGCAGCGGCGCTGAGCTGGCCGTTTGTGTAGTGGTTGGGAATGGGTTCTGTGATGAGGAACTGGACCACGATCTGAATAAGCTGTCTGGCGTGCTCAAACTTCTCAATCACGTTCTGGAGCAACGAGCAGAGCTTGTCCTCCATGAGTTTTTCTCTGGTGGACGATACGCCGACCGCTGGACGAATGATGATTTCTAGGCTGGATTGCGTGGGAAGTTCCTGGCGGAGTTTTGGCTCGATGGGGCCGGTTACGGAGACCACCACCTTGGTGCCGCCCACGGTGAGTTCGGCGGAGCCGTCCACGCTGTTCAAAACCGATGTGGATACCTGGATTGGGTCAGATGCCGTCATGGTAGTTTTAGCGAGAAGAACAAATTGATGAGCATCGCGAAATTCGGCTTGAGCATCGCGAAATTTAGGTTTGAGCACCGCGAAATTCAATTTGAGCATGGATCTCCAGGATGAACTATTACGAGATTGGGACGACGAAGAGGCTTTCGGGGCGGAGAAAGAGGATTCGGGGTCTAGACGGCCCGGCGAGTTGGAAAATGTCCCCAAAAGTGGACAAAACGATCCGGAAAACGGAGAACCAAATGATAACAACGGGTCTCAGCCAGTCGGACCAGACGCTGACGAGTCGCTAGTGGACTACATACGGCGTCTTCTCGCCCAGCGCCGGCTGCACAACATACAAACCAGGACCATCCTCCAGGAAGTGCCGATATTTGCCCTTCTTCCACAATTGAAGCAGCAGTTGGAGCAGTTCCGCGGCGGCTCGTCGGACTACATGGAGCTTTTGAACAGCGTGGACAGGCCGGAGCGGAACGACGAGTACCAGTTTGTGCTGGCTATCAACGACTTGGCCACGCTCATCAACGACGAGTCCCGTTTTCTCCACTCGTTTGTCAAGCTCCACTACAAGCTTGTGTTTCCCGAGCTCGAGTCTTTGGTTGCGTCGGCCGTAGACTACGCCAGAACCGTGGTGGTACTCAAGCAGGACTTGGCACTGGTGCGCGAGCACCGCGACGAACTAGCAGCGTTTCTCTCCAACGAAAAGATCTTGCTTTTGACGATGGCGGCGGTGCAGAATCGCGACCACTTCAAACTCAGCGCTTTCGACTTGCAGCAGGTGCTCGACGGGTGTGTGATGATGGTCGAGTTGAGCAGCTTCCTCGACGACGCCCGCGACTACATTGCCCTGCGGGTCCAGCAGATGTGTCCCAATTTAGCTGGGTTGGTAGGGCCGGTTACGGCGTCGCAGCTATTGATTGCAACCGGCTCGTTGCGCCACTTGGCAGCTACTCCAGCCTGCAACCTAGCGTCTTTGGGTGTGCGAGAGTACGCCGACACAGACGACAACACCGCGAGAGGCGCCGTTCGCCAGACTGGCTACTTGTTCCACTGCGACCTCGTGCGCTTCCTTCCCATCGAGGTGGTGAAGCAGGCCATGCGTATTGTCAGTGGAAAAGTTGTCTTGTGTGCACGGATGGACCTCGCACGAAGCAGCCCTGACGGTGGTGTGGGAGCCGCCTTCCGCCAGGAGCTCCATGGAAAAATAGACAAGCTTCTCACTCCGCCCGAAAACCGTGGAGACAAGGCCCTTCCTATACCCGTGGACCAGAAGCTGAAGAAGAGAGGAGGCCGGCGATTCCGCAAGACGAAGGAGCGGTTCCAGATGTCTGAGTTGCGCCGGGCCCAGAACCGAATGGAGTTTGGCAAGGCCGAGGACACAGTGACCGACAGCTACGGCAACGAAGTCGGGTTGGGAATGGCTGCAAAAGAAAAAATAGCGGCCAATGACAACACCGGTGCACGTATGTCGAAGCGCATGGCCGAACGCATCGGCGGCGACGACAAACGACAAAAAAGGTGACACGGAAACCGGCGGCCGAATGGCTGCAAATAGCGAGCGACGAGCGACGAGTATAGACGAACCTCTAAAAATGCGCAATTGATTAATATCCCGAATTGCTTTGTCGCTTCGCCGCTTCTACGCCACACAACAGCCACACAACAGCCCATAGTTCCGTGTCCAGAACCCAGGATAGTGCCGTGCTTTTGACTCACCGGGCTTGACTCATGCGCGCCTGCATACGTCTGGTGAACCTCCCTGCACAGAGCAATATATAATGAGAAAAAATTCTCGTTGTATGGTACACAAGCTTGGGGTGTTTCGGACTGCGGTACAAAGACTGATACGATACTACACCATGAGTGAAGCCACGATCCCAGCCGCCGCTGCGGGTGAAGGAAACAGACCTAAAACTGCCAAAGAGTTGGAAAAAGAGAAAAAAAAGGCCGAGAAGTTGGCCAAGTTCAACGCTAAGAAGGCCAAACAGGCTGAAGACGCCAAGAATAAGCCAGCCAGCAAGCCCAAGAAGGAGAAGAAGGTGGCCGAGCCCGTGCCCGAGTGGAACGACACCACTGTCGACGGCGAGAAGAAGGTGTTGGCCTCGCTTGACGACGCCGCGTTCAAGGCATACAACCCCAAGAACGTGGAAAGCTCGTGGTACAGCTGGTGGAACAAGGAGGGCCTCTTCAAGCCGCAATTGACCGCGGCTGGCGAAATCAAGCCCGAAGGAGTGTTCACCATCCCGGCTCCTCCTCCCAACGTCACCGGTGCCTTGCACATTGGACACGCTTTGACGGTTGCCCTTCAAGATACCTTGATCAGATACAACAGAATGAAGGGCAAGACCACGCTCTTCATTCCGGGGTTCGACCACGCCGGCATTGCTACCCAGTCTGTTGTGGAGAAGCAGTTGTGGGCCAACGAGAAGAAGACCAGACACGATTACGGCCGGGAAAAGTTCGTGGCCAAGGTGTGGGACTGGAAAGAGATCTACCACCAGCGGATAAAAGAGCAGTTCAAGAGATTGGGCGCCAGTTACGACTGGACCCGCGAGGCGTTCACCATGAGTCCCGAGTTGAGTGAGTCGGTGGTGGAGGCTTTCGTCCGACTCCACGAAGACGGCACCATCTACCGTGCGTCGCGGTTGGTCAACTGGTCCGTCAAGTTGAACACGGCACTCTCCAACTTGGAGGTCGACAACAAGTCTGTTGCCGGCCGCACGTTGATCTCGGTTCCCAACTACGACTCCAAGATCGAGTTTGGTGTGTTGACTTCGTTCTCGTACCCCGTCGAGAACTCGGACGAGAAGATCACCGTGGCCACCACCCGTCCGGAAACCATGTTCGGCGACACCGGTATTGCCGTGCACCCAGACGACGCTCGTTACAAGCATCTCCACGGCAAGTTTGTGCTCCATCCTTTCTTGGACCGCAAGATTCCCATCGTCACCGATGCCGAGGCCGTCGACATGGAGTTCGGTACTGGTGCCGTCAAGATCACCCCAGCCCACGACCAGAACGATTACGGCTGTGGTAAGCGAAACAACCTCGAGTTCATCAACATCTTGACCGACGACGGTCTCTTGAACGAGAACTGTGGTCCCGAGTGGGAGGGAACCAAGCGCTTTGATGCTAGATACAAGGTGATTGAAGCCTTGAAACAGAAGGGCTTGTACGAGGGCCAGAAGGACAACGAGATGACCATTCCCATCTGCTCTCGTTCTGGAGACGTTATCGAGCCCATCTTGAAGCCTCAATGGTGGGTCAACCAGCAGGACATGGCCAAGGAGGCCATCAAGGCTGTCAAGGGCGGAGACATCACCATCACGCCCAAGAACTCTGAGGCCGAGTACTTCCACTGGCTCGAGAACATCCAGGACTGGTGTATCTCCAGACAGTTGTGGTGGGGCCACAGGTGTCCCGTCTACTACATCAAGGTGGAGGGCGAGACCGAGGACCGTTTGGACAACGACAAATGGGTTGCTGGAAGAACATACGAGGAGGCGTTGGAGAAGGCCAAGAAGAGATGCCCAGACTCCAAGTTCGAGTTGGAGCAAGACGAGGACGTGCTCGACACCTGGTTCTCGTCCGGCTTGTGGCCCATCTCTACTCTCGGCTGGCCCAAGCAGACCCGCGACATGGAGTTGTTCAACCCCATGTCTATGCTTGAGACCGGTTGGGACATCTTGTTCTTCTGGGTCACCAGAATGATCTTGTTGTCGTTGAAGCTTACCGGCAAGTCTCCCTTCAAGGAAGTCTTCTGCCACTCGTTGGTCCGTGATGCCCAGGGACGCAAGATGTCCAAGTCGTTGGGTAACGTCATTGACCCTATCGATGTCATCACCGGTATCCCATTGCAGGCCTTGCACGACAAGTTGAAGGTTGGTAACTTGGATCCTCGTGAGTTGAAGAAGGCCGAGGAGGGTCAGAAGGCCTCCTATCCAAAGGGTATTCCCGAGTGTGGTACCGATGCCTTGAGATTTGCCTTGTGTGCCTACACCACTGGTGGCAGAGACATCAACTTGGACATCTTGAGAGTTGAGGGCTACCGTAAGTTCTGTAACAAGATCTACCAGGCCACCAAGTTTGTCTTGGGCCGTCTTGGCGAGGACTACAAGCCTCCAGCAACCGCCGACTTGACTGGCAACGAGCTGTTGGTCGAGAAGTGGATCTTGCACAAGTTGACCCACACCAACAAGTCCATGTCGGAGTCGTTGGACAAGCGTGACTTCTTCGAGGCCACCAATGCCATCTACAACTTCTGGTACGACTTGTGTGATGTCTACATCGAGAACTCCAAGTCGTTGATCCAGGACGGTACGCCCGACCAGAAGAAGTCTGCCCAAGACACCTTGTACACCTGTATTGACGGGGCCTTGAAGTTGATCCACCCATTCATGCCTTTCATCACCGAGGAGATGTGGCAGAGACTTCCTCGTCGTGCTGGCGACTCTACTGTGTCCGTCATGGTTGCCAAGTACCCCGAGTACATCCAGCAATTTGACGATGCCAAGAGCTTGGACGACTACGACTTGGTGTTGGAGATCACCAAGGGTGCACGTTCGTTGTTGGCTCAGTACAACATCTTGAAGAACGGCCAGGTGTACGTCGAGTCCACCAGCAAGGAAGACTACGACGTCATTTCCGAGCAGCTGGACTCCATTGCTTCTTTGATCAAGGGCGTTGAGAGCGTCAAGGTTGTGGCGAAGGGCGAGGACGTTCCTAGCGGCTGTGCCTTGCAGTCCATCAACACCCAGTGTTCCGTGCATGTTCTTGTCAAGGGCCAGGTTGACTTGGATACCGAGATCACCAAGGTGCAGAAGAAGTTGGGCACCATCCAAGATCTCCAGAAGAAGGCGTTGGAGGCCATTGGCAAGTTCACCGAGAAGACCAACGCCGAGGCCAGAGAAGCCGCCCACAAGAAGGTCGAGAACTACAAGGCTGAGATTGAGGGCTACGAGCAAACGATTGAGGTGTTGGAGAAATTGAAGTTGTGAATAGATCTCCACTAATGGATACGAGAGTATGTATAAATGAACTTAGCAGTAACAGAAACACAAGCCTGACCAGCTGTGGCGGGGAACGTTATCTCCTCCTGCGCCACATGCACCACAATGCATGCCGTCGTGTCGCGCGTCGGCTTCGTCGTGCGCCTACATATGTATGCACATTCGTGTCTCGTTCCATGATGTAATGCACCGCATTAGGAGACGGGTGCCGCACAGAACAATCCAATCTTGTGTTCCTGTAAGGGTGAAATTTAGCCGCTATATAAAGAGGGCCACGTCGCCCATGAGGGGCATTCAAAATGGGATTTGACGATTTATTGAAAAAGGGACAAGATGCTTTAGCTGGTGAGGACGGCAAGGTCGACTACAAGCAGTACTCCAAGGACGCCCAGGAGGCTTACAAGGACTTCAACTCCACCGAGGGTGACTTCCAGAAGAAGGCCAAGGCTGCTTACGATGGTTACAAGGAGGACCACAAGAACGATGCCAAGAAGGACGAGAAGAAGGAGGAGAAGAAGTAGACTTGTGTACTTAATTTTTAATTGCGACCTTCAACATGATGTAGACATGACGTTTTATATGGTTGGTGAAGTTTAGGAAAACTAGGGATTGGGATACCGTAAACGAGTGACGGAGTTTGTATGTGCTATGGCAGGTGCAATTGAGTCAATTGAGTCAATTGAACCGTTTGAATCAACTGATTGTGGGTTTCCTGGTCTTGACCTGCTTTAGTTTCATTGTCGTGTGGAGATGTGGATTTCTCTTTGTATGTTGTATGGATGGAATATCTACTATCCACACAGGAGAGCAGCACGGTCCTGCTCGGCTATATTGCGTTTCGTTGTTTTGTAGCAGTTTGGCAAGTATCGAACATTAACGGCTTCAGATCGGCCGACCGTCCAGCGGCTATTCTCGCATACCCAGAAACACATTCTTTCAATTACATCAATTAGATCTCCAAAAACGAGAAAAACTCACCCAAAGCACACCCAGCGAGGACTGGAAGCACCAAACAGTCCACACAATAGTTTCAACACTGCCTTTCGGAAAACTATCCCGACTCCTTATACTTCTTCCGCATATGCAGTTCGCCGTACTTCTGCAATAGTGACGTCTGCGTGTCAGATTCCGCTGCGCAATATGCACCCGCTCATCTCCCAAGACTGGATCGACCGAATAACCCAGGTGTTCCAGGCTGTTGAGCAGGTGCTTGTTCTTCACTATGCTACCAATTCCTCGGACCCGGTCTTATCCCGGCTCCTAGATACCGCGTCGCTGTACGCCAAATTGCGCATCAACTTTGCACACTTCGAAGTCGTCTTGTTTCTTGTTCCCAATTACTACTTCGTATATCCAGACCACCGGGAGATGAATGCCGTTCATCTCTATCGCATATCTCCTCCAAAAGGAACCCTGGTACTTGCATTTACTAAAGCTATTGAAAGCCGAAGGAAACAATTCAACGTTGTGATGGAAAGTTGGCTCAAGCAAAATCAGGAACTTGGCTATATTCCGTCTGTACAAATACAGGAAGTAGCTATGGCAAACTATCAAAGGCAATTGCCCAGCAGTCCTAGCAAAAAAGCAGCTCCAAGCCCGGTGAGATCTTCTCCCAGTCCGACAAAGGTGAACAAACTAAAAAACGATGCATCCAGATTCCGCTTCAAAGAGAGGCTGGAGGACGCGGAGCTGGCTAAGACCGGCCTAAGCTTGCTCGAAAGAATCCGACTGAAGGAAAAACTCCGCAATAGCCAGAACACCATAACTCCAGAGCAAAAATACGACTCTTATATTGCTGGAAAGTTGGAACCAGTCTACGATATAATATTCCAACTCTGTGGCCGAGAACTGTTACCAAGGCTGCTTCTGATGACCATGTTGATCAGCACAGTACGTGACAGTTTTTCCTACCCAATTGCGGTTCTGGAAGTACAAGACACCATCCATTTGTTGGATACTTTGTTACCGTCGTTAACCATCATCACCAAGGCTGGAACTACAGTAGTACGGGTGGAGAGCATAGACAGAGGAAGAGACCTAGAAAGCATAAAGAAGACAGTTGCAGAGAAAACCACCGACATGAATAACCCGGAGAAGAAAACTTAGCCAAATAATATAATACAAATAGTCCAATTTTAAAACTTGTAGCACTAACTAGACGAGGCTGAAATCTATTAATCTCTCTTGGCAATGTCTGCGGGCCCGGAGTTCATGAACGCCATCTTCAACCCAATCTCGATCAACCAAGTGGCTCCCAAATCCACCAAGATGGATCCAGTCAACTTTGTCTTGAACAAAGTGTCCATCTTGACGAACTGCATCTGCTCATTCAACTCGGGAACAAACTCAGTGGAGCCAGCAATGGCCAAGCCAGCAACTCCCAACAAGCCGTACCACATTCCTCTATTATCTTTGATGCTCTCCTTGAATGGAGGTCCTTGGTAGTTGACAGCAAATGTCGACACTTGCTGGGCCAATTGCAAAAGGAACATACCCGTGTTTAACAAAGATGGCGAAAACTCCTTCTCAAGGTCAACCTGAGGTTCACGGGGCTCCAAAATGTAAATCTCTCTAGTGATGTAAATCAAGGTGGTGATGTGAACAGCAAACTGACCAAGAATAGATCCCATGATGTACTTGTTGAAGATTCCAGCTTGAGGTCTTTCCTTGGAAAGCTTGTCAAGAGGCTTACCCTTGGAAATAGACAAGAAACAAACAGACAACAAGATTCCACTAATAGTACTCTGCGCATCACCAAACTTGATACCAGCGAGGTAAAGAACCGACAAGGAGTAGGCAGAAATCAAACAGTTGAGAGCCAAAATCTTGTACATCTGAATGGTGGTGACCAATGCACAACGTCCTTGACGGATAAGATGAGTAACAGTAGAAACAGCAGACAACTTGGAAGTGAAAGGAGCAGCAACAGAAGCGTCACCAAGCTTGAGAACCGGTGTTTCATCCTCTTCTTCAGCTTCATTCAATGCACTAAGCACGGAATCAGCAATCGAAGTAGCTCCAGTTTGCTTGTTGACCGTGACTGGGGCGGCACCAGTCTTGTTGGCGAGAGAAACAGTCTTTCTCAACTCGGGGGTAATTTCAACTCCCTTCTTTTCCATAGCTTCAAGATACTTTGGATTCGATGGACCAGGAGGGTATAAGTGGGCGATAATTGCAGGCACTGGAGGAGCAGGTCTGTTCCAGTTAGCAAGAAGTTGCACTTGTTTGTCGTACACTTTCTTGGCGGCATCCATCTTTCTGTTTTCGGCCATCTTCTTCATACCTTCTTCAGTACCGTTCAATAAAGCGACACCAATGTGGGCTTGCTTCAAAGCACCCACATCGTTAGTTCCATCACCACACATCAAGGTGGCGTAGCCAGCGTTCTTCAAGGAAGTCAAGATAAATTCCTTCTGAGCAGGGGAGACACGAGCATAGACCCAAGTGTGCTTCAACAAGTCCAAGATTTGTACATGGTCACTCAAAAAGTTGAGCGCATATCCGGTGATACAGATGTCATGAGTTTCAAAAAGGTGGGTGTTAATACGGTCGGCACTTCTGAAGGGCATAACAAGCAGCTCGTCGACGTTACGCCAGACCAAGTTTTCGCCTTCAGACACATCGTGGTGTTCTTCTGGGGCATCCAAGATCAAGACTTCCTTGGTAGTGATCTTGACTTCCTTGGCAACGTGGCACGCGGTCAAAGGATTGTCACCAGTAATCATAACACATCTGTGGGAAGACTCGTTCAACATCTCAATAGTTTCGATGGCATCATCTTTCAATGGACAGTGGAAGACAATAAACCCGGCGAAATGCAACTTAGACTCGATATCGTCACGGTTGACCTTGAGGACGTTCACATTCAGCTCCAAGTACTTGTATCCAAGAGCCAACACACGGGATCCAGATCTCGTAAACGACTTGTAAATTTCTTCGTACGATTCTGGAGCATCAATAATCATTTTGCGGAGAGTTTCGGGTGCACCCTTGACAGCAACAAAGTTTTGCTTCTGGCCAGAAACACTAGCAATGGCAGCAGATCTCTTCAAAGCTGAAGAGAACTGGAAACGACGAAGAATTTTGATCTTGTCTTGCTTACCATTTTCCTTAGCACGCAGCACAGTGTCGTCACTTCCAACCTCCCAGTGAGCAGCCTTCAATGTGGCTTGTTCCATAGGGTCACCAACCACTTCACCATCGTTCAAGCGAACCAAGGCATGAGCAGAACCCAACACAAGAGAAGTGGTTTCTGGGGCCTCCTTGCAAGTGTACAAATGGTGAATGTCGTCCAGCTTGAAACCGGCCAAGCCTTCAAACACAAGGTCCTCAGCGGTAAGGGTACCGGTTTTGTCGAAACAACAAACGTCAAGACGACCAGCAAGAGGGATTCTAAATGGCTCGGTGCAGAAAATGTAGTGCTTTGACAACACAGCGAGAGATGCATTGACAGCCATGGACAACTCCATAGGAAGCTCAGGAGGCACAACAGACGTGATGACGATAATACAGTCGAGAATAAGCTTGGATTGGATACGTCCCATCTTGGTACCTTCAACCCAAACGTACCAGGAGGCGGCGATGGCAAACTGCAACAAGAAAAGGATGAAAAGGAAGGATTCTTTGTTTCCAACGGACACTCTTTCACTGGTGAAGACCATCATTCTGACAAGGGAACCCTGCGAAGTCTCGAATCCAGTCTTGATGACATAGGCAAGAGCACCGTGGTCTGGAGCCAAGCTGATACTGGAGGCGGAAGGGGCAGTGACCTGCAAAACCAGGGTTCCGCCATGAAGCAACGAGTTCTTGTCGACACCTTCGGGGTCAAATCTGTCAGTACCGGGTCTCAAATTGACGGACTCCTTCAACAAAGGTGTCAGTTCACCAGAAAGCATGGCCTCGTTGACGATAGCGCTACCGTCCAACAACAAGAGATCGCAAGGAAGAGCGCTGTCCTCGGCAGTACGAGTAACAGACACAATGTCACCGGGTAAGAGTTCGGTAGTCTCGAGCTGGGTCCATTTTCCATCGCGGAAGACGTAGAGTGAGTATGGCTTGATACCCATCGTCTGGAACTCGGTCATGGTGGTACGGCGCTGGAAGACGGTGGTCATCTCGAAGGAGACCAACATGAAGAGCGAGAACAAGGAGAAGTACCATTGATCGTCCATACACCAAAGAGCGACACAGAAGATCTGGAAGACAAAGAACGGAGCCACGGCGTGCTCCTTGAACAATTCCAAGAAGGTGGGCACGGGGATATCGAAGCGGTTGGAGCCATATTGGCGGCGCAACTTCTCAAGGTCGCCTTTGAGACCCTTCGACAGCTGGAACTCAGTCAACACGGGAGCAGAGTCCACCAAGAACTCGGGCGGGGAAAACTTTCCGGTATCCTTGTGGAACAAATGGCGGCGCTTCTGGAACAGGAAGCTGACCTGGACCTCTCCGTCCGGGAACGTTTCTCTGGAAATGGCACAGATCTCGCCGGCGCCGGTGTTGGGAGCAGGAGTGATCTTGATGTGAGAAGCTGCTGGAATCGAGCCTACTTTGGTGTAGTTGAAGCGTGAGTCGACGTCGATGTTCCAGTGGGGCATCAACCAGAACAAGAGGTTCAACGAGACGATGATGATGGAATACACAAACGTCCATTCGGAGCCACCAATGTACTTGTCGTACTGCTGGGTGTAGATCTGGAGGCAGACGGGGTACACGATGGCAAAGGGCCAGACATAGGGCCGGGCCCAGATGGCACGCGGCTCCATGAGCTCGGCCGACACAATGTCAGGGTTGTTGACCAAAGACATAGTGGACAACCGGTGAAAAATCGTGGTCTGGTGGCGGGCCTCCAGCGTTGCAGACCCGGACACCCACAGATCACCGGGCCCCCACTAGATCCGTCGCAGCGCGGTGCAGGTCGGACTGTGGCTGCTGCTTGGTAATGGCCTCTGTCGGACGATCTTGCACCACCGTCACCACAGCTGTTACCACGGTGGAGACGTCAGAGGCGAGCTTTTTGTTGCTGCAGCATGTCGTTTTCCGAGATCCCGGTCATAGACCTTTCGCAGGCCGCCACCAACAAGGCGGAGTTTCTCGAGCTGGTGCGCCATGCCTTGATCGAGGTGGGGTTTCTCTTGCTAACAAATTACCAGGACATCGGACCGTCCCAGGACGATATCAGGGCCATCACCGAGCAGGCCGAGGAGTTCTTCCGGCTTCCGCAGCACGTGAAGGACGGCTGCTCCATGATCCACTCGAAACACTTCTTGGGGTATACCAGGCTCGCGAACGAGATCACCGCGGGACGGACCGACTGGAGAGAACAGATAGACTTGGCGACCGAGCTTCCTGCTCCCGCGGCAGACGCGCCTATCTACCGCAACATTGAGGGCCCCAACCAGTGGCCCGACCCGGCAGCGGCCCCCAACTTCAGACCGGTGGTGAACCACTGGATCGACAAGATGACCCAGCTCGGCACCCACTTCCGCAAACTCGTGTGCGAGGCGTTGGGCATCGACAAGAACGCCATGGAGAGCTACTTCAAGGAAAACCAGCAGTGCAAAATGAAAATAGTTGCCTATCCCGACGCAGGGTCTCTTGAAAGCAACGGCAGCGACTCGCCAGACGGCCAGGGGGTGGGCCCCCATCGTGACTCGGACTTCCTCACCTATATCTACCAGGCTACTCCCCACGTTTCTCTTCAGGTGCAAAACTTCCAGGGCGACTGGGTGTCGGTGGAGAATGTTCCCAACACTTTGGTGGTGAACGTGGGCCAAACCTTGGAAGCAATCACCCAGGGCGTGTGCAAGGCCACTATCCACCGGGTGGTGACACCTGAGGCAGGCTCGGGCACCCGTATTTCCATCCCGTTTTTCTCCACCATCGACCTCGATGCCAGAAAGGCGGCGCTCGGACTTCCCGAAAAGGTATTAAAGTTGAGAGACGCCCGAGACCGGTTGATCGACAAGTGGGCCGTCGACGTGGGGTTCCAGTTCTCGCCGGACCTTGCGAAGGAGCCGGTGGGCAAGGCTGTTTTCCGCAACAGAATCAAGTCGCATCAGGACGTGGCCCAAAAGTGGTGGCCCGATATCTACAAGGAAGTGATGCTGCAGTTTTAGTAGCAGGATAGCAGGATAGCAGGAATAGGAGTAAATAGCAGTGATATTAGTAGTAATAGCAGTGGTAGCAGCAGAGTAGCAGTAGCAAATGGAAGCTGTGCGAGTGAATAGCGGTAGCTGGGTTGTGAATAGCAGAGGCTATGGTGGTGAATAGCGAGTACTATGTCGCAACGTCTCAAGCAGCCTCCGTCTTGGCCCGCTCGAGCTGGCGCGAAAGGTCAAAGTACAAGTTGGGGTGTCCAATGTGCTCCGACTGGACATTGTGGGTGATTTCAAACACCCGTGTGCATGCCACCGTGTAGTCCTTTCTCTCCACGTCGTTGAGGACGCCCTTCATGTCGACAGCCCCGATACCCATGTCGCTCAACTGGTCCGAAAGCGCGTCGACACTCAAGTCCCGGTACGGGCAGCCGTGGTACTCCTTCTTGGAGGGCGCAGGACGCAGGAGAATGCGGGCACAGTCCCACGGCTTGTAGTTGGTCCTGGCACCCTCCAACCCGTAGGTGTGGCGAATGTTATACTTGAATTCCTTGTTGAACCGCTCTGGGGTCATGGCGTGGGGGCCGCTGGTGAAGCTGTGGGACCAGAACTTGAGGGCCTCGTCCACGCTCAAGCCTATCCCCTTGAGGAAGAGCGAGAGCTGCTGGCGGCCCTCGTGCCGGAGATGCGAGTTGCCCATCATGTTGGTCTGCAAGTGTTTGGCACACAATGGAAAGTGCTTGGTGATGGCGGGCGTGGCCACCGACGCAGCGTGGATGTCCGAGACGAGCGACGGGTCCGCGCCGTACGCCGGGTCGTACTCCATGCTGGCAAAGTTCTGGCCCAAGTGGTTGAGGAGCGGGAGGAGTCTGTCGTCTTCCTCGAGCCGCGGGATGGCCTGGAACGTGCGGAGAAGATCGCGCAGCAAGAGCTCCTGGAACTCCAGCGCCAACAAGCTGAGCTGGAGCGTGGACGGCACGTAGCCGTAGCCGTGGCGGAGCAACACCAGCCGCGTGGCCACGAGCGCCGTGATTTTCTCGAACGGAACCTTGATGAAACTCTCGTTGCGCAAGTGTGCGCGGAGCTGGTCGCTGGAGATCTGGCCGTCGCTGTCGGCCGCCAACGCTGCCCGCACGGTGGCGCCGGTGGCCGCGTAGAGCTGCTCAAACAAGCGTGTTTTCTCGTCGGCGTCGATGTAGTTCCACGGCAACTTGTCGTGGTGGTCGGCGATGAACTGGTGCTGTTCCTTGGGCTGCATGGCGTTGTACCTGATCTTGAAGAGCACCGTCTCGTTGCGCACAAACTTGCGGCGCAAGTCGTCTGTCCGGCAAAACACGAGACGGAGAATGAAATGCGAGTAGAAGTCCTTCCGCAAATCGTCGTTAGTGGCGTTGCTGGTGGCGGGCCAGGTCCCTAACGGAAGGAGCTTTTGGAGGAGGGGCCGGACCGCGGCCTCGGCCTCTCGAAACGACCGTCCACGCGCCAGGCACGATTCTATCTCGATCAAAACCTTGAGCCGGTCGATGGCCCACGACTCGAACTGCTCCAAAGTGAGCTCCTGTGTCGGTGGAGAGCCGTAAAACGAAAGCCTGTGGTTGGGCACGTCCGTGTGGGCCACAGCCGAACTCTCGAAGTTTCTCCGCCCCGCGGTGCGCCGTTTGACCTGACGGAACATGGCGCGTAGTTTGTGAGGAAACGCGTTGTTTTCGCGGCTTGCAACCAGTGGTGAGGTGCACTGGGCGCGACCCGCACCCGCAACAAATTCCTTCTTCAGCTTCAACGTTAGTATGTCGGTGACTATTGACGCTGGGACGTTCCACAAACGGCTTCTGGTGTTGCAGCAGCACATCGTGGCGCTGCCGGACGCGGCCGTGCTCTTGATGACCGGCACCAGTGATGACAGCAACATCTACAAGAAAACCACCGTGACCCAGACGTGGCTTTTGGGCTACGAATTCCCCCACACCGCCATTTTGGTGACTTCTGACCGGTGCATCATCCTCACATCCGAGTCCAAGACCAAGCACTTGCAAGCATTGCCCAAAAAACCGTCGCCAAACTCGTCGGAAGTCGAGATATGGACCCGCACAAAAGAGGCCGCGAAGAACAAGGAGCTTTTTGAGAGACTCAGGAAGGCGATGGAGGACTTGGACGGCTCGATCGGACGCGTTGACGTCGGCGTATACGAGGGTAAGTTTGTGGACGAGTGGAAAGCGGTGGAAGCCGTGAAAAACGAGGGCAAACAGCTCCAGTATAACGACGCGGCCGGCTTGATTTCGGAGTCAATTGGGCCCAAGGACGACGACGAGCTTGCGCTCACCGCGGTGGCTGCCAACGCGTCGGTGGTTATGGTGGACAGCTTTGCCAACGAGATGGTTTCTGCGGTGGACGCGGGCCGCAAAATCACCAACTTGGCGCTCTCGGAGAAGATCGAGGACCTGATCGAGTCCAACAAGTGGTACGCCAAGGGCCTCGGCAAGAAGCTCTTGGGCGGCGACGCCAGCTTCGATCCCGATCTCGTCGAGTGGTGCTACTCTCCCATCATCCAGAGCGGTGGAGACTACGACTTGAAGGTCAGCGCCACGTCCAAGAACAAGAAATTGGCGGCCAACGGCGTCGTCTTGGCCCTGGTCGGCTTGAGATACAAGTCGTACTGCTCCAACTTGGCCCGCACCTTCTTGATCGACCCGACACCCACCATGGAACAGACATACGACTTTTTGCTCGAGGTGCAGGAACATGTGGTGTCGTTGCTCACCGCCGGCACTGCTGCTCTGGCCGTGTACAACGGGGTCGTGGAGTACGTCAAGGAAAAACGGCCGGAGTTGGCCCAGCAGCTCACCCGAAACTGCGGCTTCTTGACCGGTATCGAGTTCCGGGACTCGTTGCTCGTGTTGAACGCCAAGACCGACCGCAAGTTGCGCGAGAACGAGGTGTTCTCCTTGTCTGTCGGCTTCCACAACGTCGAGGACAAAACCGGCTCTGCCTTCTCCGTCTTGTTGACCGACACCTACCGGGTAACTTCCAGCGAAGCGGTGGCGCTCACGACGTACGCCAAGGACCGGCCGGAGATCTCGTTCAAGTTCGAAGACCAAAAGGCCAAGCCTGAACCCAAGAACGGCCTCGACCACCAGCCTGCGCGGACGGACCCCGCCAGCAGAAACCTCAAAAACAGGACGAGAAACGAACAGGCAGAAGACGAAACCAACGCCGAGCAGATCCGCCAGGAGCAGCAGAAGCGCTTGCACGAAAAGCGGCAGCAGGAGGGTTTGTCCCGCTTCTCCAAGGAGGACGCTGCTGACGGCTCCGAGCAGAAGCCCATCTTTAAGAGATACGAGTCGTACGTGCGTGAGTCGCAGATTCCGCTGACGGTCAAGGATTTGCGTATCCACGTGGACTACAAGAGCCAGACCATTCTTATCCCCATCTCCGGCCGTCCGGTGGTGTTCCACATCAACGCGTTCAAGAACGGGCTGCAGAACGAAGAGGGCGACTTTACATATCTTCGTCTCAACTTCAACTCGCCGGGAGCTGGTGCGTTTGGTGCCAAGCGAGCCGAGTTGCCGTACGAAGACGACCCGGACTTCCAGTTCTTGCGCTCGGTCACATTGCGGCTGAGAGACCACCAGCGCATGGTGGACGTCTACAAGGCCATTGCCGACATGAAGAAGGATGCGGTGAAGCGGGAACAGGAGCGCAAGCAGATGGCGGACGTTGTTACCCAGGCGTCGGTGGTGGAGTTGAAAGGCTCGCGGGTGCGCAAGCTTGACCAGGTGTACGTCCGTCCGCAGCCGGATACCAAGAAGGTTGCTGGGGTGTTGCAGATCCACGACAATGGCTTGCGGTACCTCCTGACGTTCAAGTCGGACCACAAGGTGGATGTTTTGTTCTCCAACATCAAGCACTTGTTCTTCCAGCCGTGCAAGGACGAGCTTATTGTGTTGATCCACTGCCACTTGAAGAGCCCGATTATGATTGGGAAGAAGAAGACCATGGACGTGCAGTTCTACCGCGAGGCCAGTGAGATGTCGTTTGACGAGACCGGCGGCCGGAAGAGAAAGTACCGGTACGGTGACGAGGACGAGCTTCAACAGGAGCAGGAAGAGCGTCGTCGTAAGGCCGCGTTGGACAAGGAGTTCCGGGCGTTCACCCAGCTCATAGTCGACTCGCTGCATGGGATGGTGGATGCCGAGACACCGTTCCGGGAACTTGGGTTCCAGGGCGTGCCGTTCAGACTGGCGGTGTTCTGTATGCCCACGGCGTACTGCTTGGTGTCGCTCATCGACCCGCCGTACTTGGTGATCACGTTGGAGGAGATTGAGATTGCGCAGTTGGAACGAGTGCAGTTTGGACTCAAGAACTTTGATTTGGTGCTCGTGTTCAAGGACTTCAAGAAGCCGGTGGCCCACATCAACTCGATCCCGATGGAGGTGTTGGAGGACGTCAAGTCGTGGTTGACGGACGTGGACATTCCGTACAGCGAGTGGCAGATGAACTTGAACTGGCCTGCGATCATGAAGACGGTGCAGGCGGACCCGTACCAGTTTTTTGAGGACGGCGGCTGGGGTATTCTTGCCGGCGACGACTCTGAAGACGAAGAGTCGGAGGAAGAAGAGTCTGAGTTTGAGGCTTCGGACGCAGATCCTTCGGACGAGGAGGACAGTGTGAGCGAGGAGGATGCGTACTCTGAGTCTGGGTCTGGGTCTGGGTCGGACGGGAGCGAGAGCGAGGGAGAAGACTGGGACGAGATGGAGCGCAAGGCTGCGAAGGAGGATAGCGGCTGGAAGGATTAGGGAGAGGAGAGAAGAGGGAGAGAAGAGAAGAGAAAGGTGACACATAGAAAAAATTCACCAGCAAGTCACCAGCCTGTAGTCGTAGGGCAACATAACCAGACACCCCGGGAACCGGGACACCTGGTGAACACCTCATCAACCGGGACACCTCGAACCGGGACCTCGTGAACACCTCCAACCAGGACTCCCCTGCACTGGCGCCCCCTGCAGGAAACACCACCCGCGAACTTCGTCGTCTTCCAAACACGACTACACATCATGGGTGACAACACAGACGACTACTCATACGACTATGAATATCTCTACAAGATAGTTCTTATTGGCGATCTGGGCGTCGGCAAGTCGAATCTCCTTTCCAGATTCACCAGAGACGAGTTCAACCTCGAATCACGATCCACCATTGGTGTGGAGTTTGCGACCAGAACGTTGGAAATCGACGGGCGCAGAGTCAAGGCACAGATCTGGGATACAGCCGGCCAGGAACGGTACCGGGCCATCACCAGCGCATACTACCGTGGAGCCGTGGGTGCGCTTATTGTGTATGACATCCTGAAAACAGAGTCGTACGAGTCGGTGTCCAGGTGGTTGAAGGAGTTGAAAGAACATGCAGACACCAACATTGTGATCGAGCTAGTGGGCAACAAGAGCGACTTGGACCACTTGCGGGCGGTGCCCACCGACGAGGCCAAGCTGTTTGCCAACGAAAACAGCTTGTTGTTCACAGAAGCATCCGCGTTGTCGTCGGACAACGTCGACTTGAGTTTCCACCAGTTGTTGAAGAACATATACGAGATGATCAGCAAGCACCAGCTTGACACGAACGACCAGGGTGCCCAGAAACCGTCGGGCCCTACCATTTCGTTGACGCCAGCACCGCAGGAGAAGAAGGGAAAGAACAACTCCAACTGCTGTTGAGCCGACACTGGCTAGACTTCTGGAGAGACTTCTGGACAGACCTGGACAGACTTTTGGCGGTGGAGACTGGACAGCCTTTCTGGTGCCGACTAGGTCCGACTGGTCCCGGTGCTGGTGCTGTCACTGTTATTACTGCTAAGCTAAATACCACAGGCTGGACGGCCTGAATATTGCTACATTATTATTGCACCACATGCTACTGCTGCTACTCTTGCTGCTACTACTGCTGCACTGCTCTCTTGCTATTATTGCTCTATTCCTTGCTACTTTATTTCTGCTATTCTTTGCTTATTCCTTGCTTCTTATTCTTCATTTTTGCTTCCACTTCCCGTCGATCCATTGCCTACTGTCTCCGGAACCCCCTGCTGGGCACCTTGACCGGCCGCACCGGCCTTGTCACTCCGCTGCCCTTTTCTAATCGTTCGGTAACCGAGCTGGGTGGAGGAGATTCGATGCTGAGACCCACGATTTGCTCCCCGCGCAAAATCAAGAGCCCCAACGACCGTTTCTCCTCAGCGGGCGGTTGTCCCGACCCCTTTTTGAGCTCTTGAACCGCCTTTTTCGTCAACCGGCCTTCCTCAGCATTGGCCAAAACCAAGTTCAAGTGGCCGTCAAACGCCAAAAGCTCACCCGTAAAGCTGCGGCCGTCCACGCTGGTCACCCTCAACCGGTAGTGGAGCAAATCAGACATCTTGGTCTTCTTGGACACGTTCATGGTGCTGTAGGATGTGTGTGTGGGCAGTGATGAGGTTGCGGTTAAGTATGGGTGGCTGGCTGTTTTTCATGGTCTTGTGGTGAAATTGAGTAGCGTGGAACACAGTTGCTATGGCTGAAGAACAGAAGGAAACCGTGCCCGTGCCCATTGACGAGGCCAAGGACGCCAAGAAGAGAACAATTGATGACGTGGACGCACCTGCGGCTGCTGAGGCCAAAACGGACGACGTGAAGGCTGAGGAGAACGGCGGAGACAAGTCGCAAAAGGCCGACAAGAAGCACAAGAAGAAGAGAAGAAGAAACTACGAGGACGAGGTGCCCAAGGAAAAGTCGGAAGACGAGGGCCAAGAAGAAGACGAAGAAGAGGACGAGGCTGATGACGTAAACGACGAGTTGCTTGACTTGGACGACGAAGAGGACGATTTGGCGGAGATTGACACGGCCAATATCATTGCTGGCGGCCGTAGGACCCGTGGCAAGGTGATTGATTTCACCAAGGCTGCAGAAAAGTTGAAGGCGGAGGGTACTGCTGAGGAGGCCGACGAGGGCGACGACGGCGAGTACGCTGAAAAGTGATAGAGCGAGCTGCGAGCTGAGCGAGTTGAGCGAGTTGCAAGCTGAGTTGTAGCACGATATGAGTACAGATGAATGGAGCCAAGTGTAGAGTTGCGACAATAATGTCTTATTGACTGAATTATTTCTTACCGAATTCATGTCTTATTGACTGAATGTCTTCTGACATGAATAAGTGTCCTTCTTCCTTCTTCCTTCTTCCTTCTTCCTCCTCCCTTCCTACACTTCACCTCGGACGAGCCAGCGGCTCACATCATATATCTATATGCGCTAAAAGCGAATGCGAAACAAAACTAATACGCGGTACTGCCGTAGTAGGGATTGGTGTATCCCACCACGCTGGGGTGGTAGCCGTACATTGGGTACGACCACATGTTGCTGTTGCTGCGACAGCCCCACTCGTCGTACGACGACGACGAAAAGGGTGCCGGGCTGTAGGAGGCAGAAAAGCCTCGGTGATGGTAGGGCGACAACGGAGACGACGGCGTGGGCGACGCCGACTCGGTGTACTTTTCGAGCCAGGTGGCCCAGCACTCCTCCAACGTGCGGATGTTGTGCTCAAAGAGCACCACGCTGAGCTGCCACTTCATTTCTTCGAGCCAGGTGCGTTCTTCGGCATTGAGCGCCTCGATCTGCAAGCCGGTGGCGCCGCACCAGCTGCGATTCGTGAACGTGTTGTCGTCGTTGAACTTGTTGGCAAGCACCATCGAAGTGACGATTTTTAGAAACACTTCCGACTCGGCCATGTCGGCGAGTTCGTGCGAGCAGAAGCGCTGGTTGATGTACTCCAAGGCCACGATGATGGTGGAGCGCGAAAGACGGGTGGCATAGAGCACCGATGTCAAGAGGCTCTTGAAGTCGGCCAGGGCCGGTCTGGTCTGCTTGAGCATGCCAAAGCCACACCACGAGATAAAGTTGGCCATGGTGGAGATGTCGTAGTCCAACACCTGGTTGATGCCGCCGGAGACCGGGGGATGTTCGGGGACGGGTGCTGGAGGAACATGCACTGCTCCTGGAGGAGCCATCAACGGCATGGGTGCGGCCATGTATTGGTGGGGTTGGGGTTGGGGTTGGGGTTGGGGGTTGGAGAGCATCTGATGGTGGAGATGGGACTGGTGGAGGGTGTAGTGGTGGTGGAGACTGCTTTGGTGGTGGTGGAGACTGTTCTGGTGGTGGTGGCTGTTCTGGTGGTGGTGGCTGTTCTGGTGGTGGTGGCTGTTCTGGTGGTGGTGGCTGTTCTGGTGGCTGTTCTGGTGACTGTGGTGGGGGCCACCAGCTACGCCAGACGTGGCTGGTGGGGGGTCCTCATATGGGTACTGGTCATAGGGAAACTGGTCGTAGGGGGCCGGCTGCGCGTAGTAGCCATAGGCGGCCACCACAGGCCCCGGCGGCGGGTTGTAGTACGACTGGAACATTCAAACAAGGCTTAATGAAAAGCTCGTTTGTGGCAAAGTAAGCAAATACTTCGCCCCGAATACCGTAAGCAAGGGTACGACTTGCAGAAGACCTGGGTCGGTCGAGTAGTGTATCCTGTGATATCGAGACGTCTCCAAAAAGACAGAGATCGATAGGGCACAAGGAGTGGTAAAAACTAGCCAGCTAACCGAGTCATGAGCCGCAAAATTTTAGAGGGTCGTGCGCGCGCCCGGGGTCTAGACCATCACGTGGATCACATGGTGGCTGATTTGCGCACGTGATACCGATCCCTTTGGAGCCCGGTTGATGATCCGGTTGGGGCAGATCTGCCCGTTGCATGAAATGCGCTGGTTTAGAGCGCCGGTTGGTGCCCGGTTGCACCGATGTTGTTTGTAGATGGGTTGGTGTGGTGTACCGGTGGAGGCAGGGGTAGTAACTCTTATCGCCGAACCACGGTGGTTAGGCGCTGACCAGTCATATTGGCACTGGTCACCACGCAACCCCGGGTGCTGCAGCGGCTCCTAAATGGTACTATAATCTATTAAGTAATCTGATCTCGAATTAATGGTCACGTGATCACAACGTCCCGGTCTATAATCTATATGGTTTAGGTGCCCAATGACGTGAACACGCTGCGGATGGGCGGGAGCTTGGTTCCGTTCACGGCGATGCTGTTGTCGGACTGCGCATGGTGTGCACCCGCGAGGTTGGTGGCGGATGCCGATGCCGACGCGGAGGCCGACGCGGAGGCAGATGCGGAGGCAGACGCGGAGGCAGACACCAGGATGGACTCGGTGGGGGTCATTACCAGCGGCGCCGGTTGGGGCTGCAAATGCGGCGACTGCAGCGGCGTTTGGAGCGGGGTGTCGGTGGGGGAGATGATGAACCCTGCCTTACCAGGCGGTTGGTCGAACGGCTGCGGGCCCGGAACTGGCGAACCAGGACGCGACCGTTTTGCCGGCGGCTGGCCAAACTCGAGGTTGAGCGACGACAGCGACGACTGTTTCGGGACCGCCGCAAACTGGTTGCGTGGGGGGATGGAGGGTTTTATTGGTGTCATGCGTTGGAGGGAGCTGAGGGAGCCCATGGAGGAGAGGTTGGTGGTGGAGGACGACCCGGGGCGTGTTTTTTGGTGGAAATAGTCGTGGAGGTTGGTGAGCGACAAGTTGCTGTGGTGGATGGCGGTGGTCAGGGGGTGCAAGCCAAGGCCATGGCCGGCGCTGGTGGAGGCGCCGCCGCCGCCGCCGCCGCCGCCGCCCACAGTGGTGGAGGAGGTGGAGGAGGTGGAGGTAGCGCCGCCGCCAGGCGTGGTGGCCGGTGCGTGGGTGTACAACGTGGGGGTGCTGCCGTAGGACGCCGACACGAACGCGGTGGGGGAGGTGCTGAGCGAGTGGGCCGGGGAGGTGCCGGCCAGGCTGGTGGCGGTGAGTTTGAGCAGCAGCGCCGAGTCTGACTTCGAGAGCTGCGTGGGGGACGACGGGAGGGAGAAGTGGGAGTGGGGGAGCTGGACCTGGTGCTGGTGCTGTTGGAGCTGGAGCTGGAGCTGGTGTGGGTGTGGGTGCGGGTGGGAGAGCGGGTGCTGGATCGCGCCGTCCACCGCGATGGTGGAGGCGGAGGAGGTGGAGGTTGTCGCGGGGGAGGATCCCGGGCCCGCCACCACCTGGCCCGCCACGTACTGGCCCGTGGCCATTTGGCCCGCTGCCATTTGGCCCGCGCCCATTTGCATCGCCAGGGGCGGGCCGCCGCCGCCGCCCGCGGAGGGGTGCGGAGGTGGCGGCGGTGGAGGTCCCCCAACCACATACACCGGGTGGGGGTAGTACCGGTTCCCGTTCTGGTCGACCGCTACCGGGATCGCAGGCACCTGGTACATGGTCTGCGGCTGCAGCTGGTGGGGGAGCTGCATGCCAGCGCGGTCGTAATATTCCGACACCAACTTTTCGCTCTGGCGGGTCTTGCGCTTGCGGGCGCTGGGGTTGTTGTGGATCCGGAGGTGGCGGGTGAGCTCGTCGGAACGCAGGAAGCGTTTCGTACAGCCGGGGTATGTGCATGGATGGGGCTTTTCGCCGGTGTGGGTCCGGATATGGCGGGTCTGGTGTTCCAACCGGTGAAACGCCTTGTCGCACATGGTGCACTTGTAGGGACGGTCTTCCTTAGGTTTGTCGGACAGCATGGCCGCGTGGGGGAGAGATTCACGGTGATTTTTTTTCGGTGGCCAAGTGCGATTTAAGAAAAAAGATATGCTGTGGAAACAATCTCGCAGCTTCGGGTGGCCGCGCCAAGTGACACAAAGAAGCCGGAAAAAGATTTTCCGGACGGCATAGAGCGGGCCAGGCGCATGGTTCCCCACCGGCGGTTGGGGGGCGGGTGCGCGGCGTATGCCGGACCTAGCCTGGCAGCATGCAGCCTGCCCCATGGGGTGCGGGGCAATAATAGGGGACGACCGGTTGCTATTGATGCGGAGCGGGAGCGGTGTATTTGGGACTACGTGCCGGAGCCGCCGGCGGCCGGCGCTATATATCGTGGTTAAAGTCCATCCACTGGTCGAACCACTGGAGGCTGCCCAAGTGGAAGTTGTCGTCGAGAACCGGCGGCGGCAGCGCCGGCGACACGTTGAGCAACACGTTGACTTCCGAGGGTGCCCCCGCTGCCCCCGAGGGTGAGGGTGGTGCCCCCGAGGGTGAGGGTGCCCCCGCTGCCCCCGAGGGTGAGGGTGGTGCCCCCGAGGGTGAGGGTGCCCCCGAGGGTGAGGGTGCCCCCGCTGCCGCGGAGGGTGAGGGTGGTGGTGGTGGTGCCCCCGCATACAGCGGATGCAACTTGCCGTGCGGCGACCCACCCTCGCCAAACTCGCCGTCCTCGGCCACCCCCACCTGGAAAAAATGCTGCTTGTTCACGTCGGCGGAACCGTGGTCCACGCCAATGTGGTTCAATTCGTCCGCGTCCTGCTGGAGCCGCAACGACACCGTCCGGCTGGTCATTTTGAGCGCCCAGAGACACTCGCGCACCATGGTGAACCGGTGCTTGGTGACGGTTTTTCCGGCGGCGTCAACCACCGCCGCTCGCTGGAGCACGGAGATGAGCCGGATGGCGCTGCGGAACATGTGTTTGGCCACGTCCACCTTCTGGCCGCCGTTGATGAGTGTGAGCGAAATGACCCCCACGTTGAAAAGAAGCATGAGGGTGTTGTACCACGGCACATAGAGGAGTTTTGCGCGGTGGACCTTGTCCAACACCGCGAGGATGCCGGAGCACGCCGCCACCACGCGCTCGAGCCGGAGACCCTCGTTGACAATCCGGCGGCCCAAAAAATCAAACAACACCTTGACGTGGAGGCACACAATCAAGTCGTAGTAGTGGAGCTTGACCTGGGCGATGGCGAGGCCGGAAAGGTCCAGGCGGCGGTTCTTGCTGAACAAGTCGTGGTCGGAAAAGCCGTTTTCGTCGAACCACCGGCTCAACATCTCGAGTTCCCGTTCCACCTGCTGGTACTTGATCAAGTCGACGTCATCGTGCTCGGCCGTATGCACGTATGTGGCGATGCGCGCAACGTGGAGGAGCGCAAACGCCGGTTTCGGAAGCCACGAGTCGTCCTCGGAACAATAGTCCAAGGTGGGGTACGGCCGTTTGACGTGCATGGACACCAACGCGCCGTAGCGGCCGCTCTGCAAGCCGAACACGCGCTCCATCGTGAACGCGGCCCAGAACACCCGCTTCGCCTTGAGGTACTCGTAGGCGGTGCCGTTGTCGATGGGCATGTAGGTTTGTCCGAGGCCCATCAGCCGCACCATGGTGACGGCGCGGTTGAGGGCGGTGTGGGCGGACGTCTGGCGGTGGGCGACGCGGAGGTAGACGGTGATGAGGAGCCAGGCCTGGACAAGCTCGAACGACTCCCACTCGAACGAGAGGAGGTTGACCACGGAATAACCAAACCGGAACCCGGCGGCCTCGGTTGCGAGCGCGGGTGCTGCAGGACCCTGCGGCAGCCGGAACTGGGTGAACCGGATGGCGAGCGCGTACACGAGGTGGAGCTGGGCCAGAAAGAGGCGGGTGTGGTTGAAGCGCGGCGCCGGCTGGTGGCCGGTCTGGCGGTCCGCCTCCTGCTGCACCAACTCGTTGTAGGCCGCGAGCTGCTCGCGGAACACGTGCTCGTGGATGATCCCAAACACGCTGTTGATGTCGCGGAAAAAATAGTCCACCAACGCGTCCTGCGCGTCCGGCAACGCCAACGCCGGCGCCGCCGGGAGCAGTTCCGAGGGCACGTAGCTGACGCCGGATAAATTCCACCCAAAGTACTGCGACCGCGGCACCAGCAACAACGCCTGGTTTTCCGCCAGGAGCGTCGGGTACACCGTGGCCGCGAGCTCGCTGAGGAGCCGGTTCTGGTGCCGCCGCAGAAACCGCCACTTGGACGTGTGGGCGTTCAACAACGGCGGCCCCGCGTCCTCCGGCTCGCCGGTGGCAATGTGCGTTTTCGCAACCGCCAGCAGGTGCGGCGCGAGAAGCAGCTCGAGGTACCGCACCCGGTTCTCGAGGTGCAGCACGTACAGCAGTTCGGCCGGCGGCGCCGTGGGACCGGACCCAAACATCACCGCCGTCTGGGTGTCCAAGTGACGACCCAACGGCTTGGTGCCGCTGTCCGAGAGCTTCAGGAACACGCACTCCTTGTGGTGCTTGGTGCAGTTGGAGCACGGCTGGTCGCCGGAACACTTGACCTTCTGGGCCCGGCACCGGTCGCACGCTTTGGACGCACGCACCCGCACGCGCTGCAGCTCCGACGCGTCCGCCGGCGTCTGGCCTGCAGCGGGATGCAGCAACGGCAACCGGGGGGCATGCAGCGGGAACGCCAGGGGAACCGGTCCCGGTCCCGGTCCCGGAACCGGCCCCGGTCCGAGGGCGGTGTGCATGACGGGGAGGAAACTCGGCCCGGGGACGTCCAGGTCGAGCGCTCGTTTGCGCATGTTGGGCGGGTTGCCGTTGGGAAACAGCATGCTGGTACCGCCGCAGTTGTTTGTGAGGTTTGCAAATGTCGACCGCTGAATGTCGCGCGACACGCGTGCGGCGCCCCGCGATACCGGCGCCTGCAGGGCTGCATTAACTGCATGCGTAGCGCTGCGTTTCCGGACCTCTCCTAACGAACAAGCAGGACGAGTAATGAGATTGGGTGAGGATCAAGTTTACTGTGGAAGGTACCGAATATTGCAATTTCGCAATTTTGAGATTTTGCACCTCCTTGTAATTTTGCACTATAAACGGAAATGAATGAACAACTTGATAAACTATTCGATACAAGTTTCTCGATGAACAAGTTACAGTAACCGAGACAATATAGATGAATATTAAACTCTCAATACACAAGGTTACATGACAGTTCATCCATAAACTAGAATTTTTCTGTTCATACAGCTTTCCTTTTTGCAACCATTTCAATGAACAAGTTTTGATGACAAGTAGAGCAATGGAAGAACTACTTTGATAAACTTGTTAACAAGACTTTAGAGTCCATCCACATGTTACAAAGTCTTTTGGCTGCTTCATTTCCTTCTCAGTTCCGACCACAAGGCTTGTTTGTCAGATACAGCACTTACACTTTTTCCTTTCCTTCCATTTGCTTCACTTTATCACTCACATAGTTGTTCTATTCATACAGCTACTTTACATTTTCGTGCCCTAAACCTGGTTTGCGGCAACATCCTCCAAGATTCCTCCACGGGCAGCGGACGGGTCTACGCCACTGCTGCGGTTGCTCAGCGGCTGCACCGGTCCTCCATACGGCACCGTCTGTGGGTTGGAGTGGCGCTGGATCTGGGGCGATGGATACCCGGCGGCATACTGGCGGGACTGACCGGACTGACCGGACTCGACACCGGACTCGACACCGGACACACCGGACGGAACATTCAAGCCATTGCTCTGCACCCCTCTATACCCTTCGTCGCCAGCTCCAGAAACCGGCCGGGCAGCCTGGTGGGTGGTGTCGGCCGGCTGTGCCTGCTGGTTCCAGGTGGGAGCGCCTAGCGACAGAATGGTGTGAGCATCATCGAGCTCGTTTTTCACCTCGAATTCCTGGAACTCTTCTGGGTGTCTTCGTCTGTAGTGTTTGACGGCCGAGGGGAAGAGGTCCATGGCCCACATCACCAATAAGAGTCCGTACCAGTACGAGATCAACCACTCGAAAATCGCACTTCTGCTGTCCTGGCCGTTTCTCATGTAGGCGCCAAAAAAAGCGGCAAACACAGCCGCACACACGAGCCAGAAACACTTGAACCAGAACGACACCATGTACAAGTTGCCCCAGCGGTGGGTGCTGAAAATGACTTTTTCGTGGTCGGGACTGAGCCGGTGCGGATAGTTGCCGAAAATGAACGAGTTGAAAAAGTTGAAAAGACAGGCAAAAAAACAAAAGGCAATGAACACACCAACCATGGTGATGTGCACGCGGTGGAACGCCCTGGTGTTGAAAATGGCCACGAAAAGAATGCCCAATTGACCAATAACAGCACACACCACACTGGCAATTGCAAACTTGGGCTGTCGTTTCAGCACGTATGGCTGCAACTTGTGTTTCTGGCGCAACACATACTCCATCACGAGCGACCCCACAAAGAAAATGGCCTGGAAACCGGCACACGAGATGAAGAGCGGCTGCAAGTTGGTAGCGCCAACGTCGGAAATGTAGACGGGGTTCTGCGGCTCGTCCATAAAGCTGTAGATGGGCCTTCCCTGGACACCCCAGCAGATGAGCATGGCCGTGAGCATTCCCCACCATACCACGAGCGCCACCAACGGCACCAAGTAGTAGTGGAATTTCTTGAAGCGAGTAAGGGTCCAGAACGGATCCATGATGAAGTCAATGGCAGCAGCGACAAGCGGACAGAATCACACCGAAAACCAACAACAACCAACAAACAAAAACAATCAGGTGGAACAGCAACGTCCAGTTTCACCGTCAGCAACTTGCCGATGCGCAACCGAGCGATGAGGTCTGGCGATGACATCATCGGCGGAACCGGGCCACAGCCGGGCCACAGCCGGCAGGCACAGCCACTGCACCGGGCTGCATGGTGCTACGGCCGCCGCCAGTTGGGCTGCAACGTTGCTGCGGCAACGCACCGGTGCACCGATTGTATAGGGGGGCCCGCCGGGGCGCGCACTACCGCGAACAATACGCAAGTGTCGTTTCAGGGCACCCAGCAGCCGGCACCCGCGGCCGCGCTCCTGCACGCGGCGGGAACAGATCCTGCAGACAAGCACAATATATCCTGCACGCGCCGCTCACGTCCTGCAGCTGCGGCACCCGTCCTGCACCACTGATCACTTGCAGCAGGTTGCAGCGGCCCAGCAGCCACCAGCCTGCAGCATGCGTCACATGCATGCCGGCCCTGGTCGGCTGCACCTGCCGGCTGCGGGCGCCTCGCTGCAAGCCGCCGCCACCGCCCCGGCGGCAGCACCACCAGGCATCACCCCGCCAACCATTTCCAGCCGTGGCCCCATTGGGACGGGCGCTGCTTTAGCGCTGCCCGTGGGCGAGCCGAGGTAGCAACCACCGCATTATCCCCGCCTGGGCGTGACCCACTGCCGTCTTGGTGGTCACATGCAATGCAGGCTGCATAATAGCTGCAATGCGCGATCGGGGAGCATTAAGCTTTGAAATTGTTCGCATGCAGCCGGGGCCCCCGATTGGGAGCTTTGTCCGTTGCTGGCGGCGGTAATCACCGAAACGACCTCCACTGCTGGCACGACGATCTGCGGTGCGTGTCTGCGTATTCGCACGTATTCGCAACCCATACCTGGTTGCTCCCTGGCATGGCAATCTTTCCAGCAATGTGGGCCGCACACGTCGGCGCGAGGCGTGCCCACTGCAGAACCGTGCAGAATACGAGAATTATTTGCACTAATGACATCCCAGCCCTTCCCGCTTGGGCTCGGCGAAGCGTCGCCTCTGGTTAATTTCAAGTATTTTGCCACCATGTCTGTTGGCCGCGCCGCCTGGCCTGCCTGATCCGCATACTGCCGACATGCAGCAGGCGTGGGTAGAGCATACGTAAACCGGTCCCGTGGCGCACCGCTGCGTTATGGCGCAACATGCACGACTAGGATAATAGTAGCGGATGCATGCAAGAAAAAAAAGGCGATCTGGATCCGCGGGTCCGGCGGGCCCAGCGGGCTGCGCGCTGCCATTGGCCCTGGCGCCGCCAGATGCCGTCGTAATGCCAGATGTCGCTAAGAAATTCCAGGTTGGATCTATTGTTCTGCACCTGCACCGCACCTGCACCGCACCTGCACTCCTCCTGCACTGCACCTGCACTGCTCCTGCACCGCACCCGACACACCCTATTGTCACAGAATACACCCAATACACCCATACTCTGCGCCTGCAGACAGCGCGAACGGTTTTTTTCCCTTCCGGTATGCCATTATCATTTCATTTATTTCGTTTTGTTTCAATTTATTTTATTTTTAATTTTTCTGCAAAGTTTTTTTTTGGCTTTTTTTTTTGGCTTTTTTTCGCCCCGTCTATAGTGTTGCACGCAGCTACCGCGCCAGGCAGAGGCCTGCAGCCCGCACAGGCAGTGGCCTCTTATTCTGGCAGAGAAAAATTCCACTTGTTGCGTGCGGCGCTTTGTAGGGATGACTCGGACTTGCACTGCTCGCCGCTGGGGCTGCAGGTGGTGTTGCAGGTGGTTGCGCGGATCGCTCCTAAATGGCCTCTTCAGCTGATTTAGGTTTCATGTAGATACGATTGGGCCCACATTATATATACCCACGTATATACTGAATACCCACACCAGCCTCCTATGGACCTGCGTACTTTTTGCTTGGAAGCATGGGCCACCATCGCCGGCACCATCCAGCCGCCTGCATCCGCAGACTTTCTCCTCCACCTCATAGCGGCGTCACAGATGTCAAAGACAAACTTGGCCATCGCCCTCCACTACCTTCGCTTGTACCGCAACAACACGGTGAACCAGCTCGATCCACATGAAAATCCCCAGATGGCCAATGCGGTGATTGTCACGTCGCTAATTCTTTCCAACAAGATTTTTGACGACCACTGCTACACTGTGACCACCTGGATCAGCATGGCGAACCAGATTGCCGACCACCCCCAGTTCACCGTCAAGCTCTTGACGTCGTTGGAAGCGCACTTTTTGGCGTGTGTGGACTACCGCGTGCTGCTCCACCTGGTGGTGCCGCGGCCCCTCCCTATCCGGGACACCCGTGCTGGCGGCACGCCCATTGCCCCCAGCGCTGCCGCCCCCGGTGCCTATGCGCTCACACCCACACACCTGGTGTCGGTGGTGCCGCCGACCACCGCGTACCACGCCACCCCCGCGCTGTACCAGCCGGCCATGGCGCAGATGGCGACGCCAATTCCGGGCGCCCTCCCTGCGTTTGCGCGCTGCATGCCAATCGCGCCCGACGTGGCCCAGGCGCAATATGTGCCGCTCACCCCAAAAACTCCTGCATACTGTCGCTCGCTTAAGCGGCGACAGCCCAGTCCGGTGGTGTACAAGCGACCACGCACGGACCGCCCGCAACGGGCTATTTAGCATATAGTAACGTGTCATGACTAGCTTGCGTAGCGCGAAAATGGGAGTGGCGGCGGGCCTCGGGGCCCGAACACCAGCAGCCCCAACTTTCGCCGTCTGGCGTATCTGCAGGCACCTGTATGCAGGCGGCTCATCGGTTCTCATCACTTTTGGTGCACGGGTGCCATCACCTCGACCACCCCACCGTTGATGATATGTGGGATCTGTGAGGAGAACGAGGCCAAGTACCGGTGTCCGAAGTGCGCGGTGCAGTACTGTTCCATCGGCTGTTTCAAGAGCCCGAAACACGTGCATGCAGCCGAGTCCAGCCCCGCTGAAAATGCGCCGGTTGCTGGCCCGAAAAACGAGTCGGCTGGTGTGCAGGGGTTGTACGAGAAGATAGCGCAGGACCCGCAGATCCGGTCGATGCTCAAGTACGACTCGCTCCAGTTCCATCTTTCGGTGATTTTGAAGATTTTCAACGACCCTCAACTAACCGGCGAACAGACGTCTGCAGGCCGCCGGGAAGTTGCCAATGCCAAACTCACGCAATTGCGCGCTGGAGGTGTAGAGGAGAACGAGTTGGTGGAGGACTTTGTAGCGCGGGTTCTAGAGCTCATGGAAGAAGGGTAATGGAGAGAAGAGAAGAGATATGAACTCAGTGTTGGAATGGTTGATGAGAGTACTGATACAGTGCTGGTGTGCAGTTTCAGGATAAGATCGAGGTAAAGTTTGTATTATAGCTTGGAGAAGTATTGCACAATACATTGAACGAATGTATCCACAACTTATGTAAACATTTTTCTATTGAAGTTCAAATGTTCTCTTGTTCTCTTCTTTTCTTTTCTGTTCTGTTCTGTTCTCTTCTGTTCTCTTCTCTCTTCTCTCTTCTCTCTTCTCTCTTCTCTTATGTACTCTCCTCTCTTCTGTTCTCTCTGCTCTCCTCTCCCCTCCTCTTCTACTTCCTCCTTCCCCAGATATAATTAGGCTGCGGCTCGTAGCTCCGGCCCAATGGCACCTGGAACAAGTACCCTCCCAAGTCGCCCGTCTTGTCCGACGCATCCGCCACAAACCCCGGCTTCTCGTGGTCGAGATGCGCCGTATTCACAAACAACAAGTCGCTGTTCCGGCCGCCAATGTGGGCGTTTGTCACACACCGAGCAGGGATGGGAATCTCCTCCACCACCTCTCCGCGGGAGTCGAGATGCACCACCCGCGAGCCATTGAACAACGCAGCAAAGATGTTGTTGGTCTTGGACATGCACAACCCGTCCGGCGCAAACCGGCTGTATCTCGCACTCGTTTTGACATTCAACACCTCCTGCCGGTTCGAGAGCTGGTTGCGCAGAACATTGTAGTCGTATTGCACAATGACCCCAGCCACCGAGTCGGTCCAGTACACCTTGAGCCCGTCGCTGCTGAACGCCATGCCGTTGGAAATCGAACACCCGTCAATCATGGTGTCGATTTCAAGCGTATGGTAGTTGACCCGGTACAACTTTCCCTCGGGCAAAACATCTCCAAAGGGAAAATCCGTCATCACGCCAATCCACAAGTGGCCCCACGGATCCACAATGCCGTCGTTGGACCGGAGCCGGTCGTTTTGGTGCGGATACTTGACAAAGTACTCGATGCTGCCAGACGAAAAATCGGCATAGGCAACTCCATACTTGCCACAAGCAAGGTAGATGTTCTCGTTGGCCGTCAATGCGACCGCGCCAATCGTCTCCTTGGAATCGGAGAACGATACCACCTCGTGGGTACCCTCAGGATCACCCAACTCGACGCGGTGGATCTCAGCAGCAACAATATCGACCCAGATCAATCTATCGTTTCGTCTGTCATAACGTGCACCTTCGGTCAAGGCACCGCGGTAGCCACCAAGAAAGATCCGACTCAGCATTGGCGAAAAACAGAAAAACAGAAAAACACCAACAGCTAAACTGTCTTGATGCAAAGAAAGCGGAACCGACTCCGCAACCCTGGCCCGCTTATCTGCAGTGCCACAATCTGGAGGACAAAATGCGCGCCTTCTTGCGCCCGATTTGCGCCTACTGCTGTTCGTTCTGGTTCCACGCGCGCGCCAACTCCACCATGGCCGCAGTGTCGTTCGCGGCACCAATGACGTCAAGCGGCACCTGGTTTTCCGAGTGGTCTTTTGCGCCGCGCCGCGCAATGTTGCTCTCCTGTAGGAACCGCATCTCGTACTCATGCACGCCGTGGTCCCGGTCACGTGAGGCATCACGTGACAAGAGCTCGTGCCAGGTGAAGAGAAGCGGGTCACAGGCGCGGGAGAACGGGTTGATATCGACCAACCACGTGCGCGCAAACGGCCGCGGGAGGTAGACGTCGAGCACGCAGCTCTGGGGCGCAAACCCGCCGGCGAGAAACACCTCGGAGAAAAACCGGTCTATCTGCAGGCGGAGCTGCGGCTGCAAATCGCCAAGGTAGTCGTAGTAGTTGAGGTCTCTTTGCGACACGCCGATGATGTGGCGGTGGTGGACAAACACCCGGAACTCGAGGGCTGGATTGATGGGCATCCACTGGCGGAGAACCAACTCGAAACTGTCCGGCTTAGCTCCAGACCCGGTCTCTTCGTATGCGTGTTCCATGTCGTGCACAATGTGGCTGGATGCGTTGAGCACCAAGTACACGTCACTGGCGTCCCGGCACTGGAGCACGTTGTTCGGAAGAAGCCACTTTGCGTCCTTCGGTGCAGACCAGTTCATTTTCGGCGTTACCGGGCCCATATCGCCGATGGCTGCAACAATCTCGTCATGCATGGCGTGAAATCCGGCCGTCACGCTTGCCTGCAGTTCGCTCGTTGTTTTGTTTTCTTCTTGTTGTTCTTCATCGTCACTGTCGTCCCAGTCGCTGTACTCGTTGTCACTGGTGGCCACCACTGCCTGCGACGAGGCAGGAAGCCGGATCAGCTCTGACGCTAGATACTCAAGAAACGCCAGCGGAAGCGGCTTCAAAATCACAGACTTGCACACGTGGTCGCGAAACAAAGGGTACCACGCCGAGTAGCGGCACAGGTCTATATCGGCCACCGAGGGCCGCACCGTGACAAACTCAACCGGCCTGTCCAGCGTCATCACTGCGATGAGAACGCCATCCGCACCTCTGTTAATGCGAGCCTGCAGACAGCGCCTGCAGACAGCGCGCCACCGCGACCACCACTATTTTTCGTTGTGACATAAGCGCTCACGTAAGCGGGTGTTGCAGAGCACACAGCGCTCACTCCGGGCATTTTTTCATTGACCATGTCTCCCAGTGCCGCTCCCAGCAATGCTCGGTTCAAGGACAAGGAAAAACCCCGCGAGGTCCGCCGGTCGAACATACTTGCTGCCAAGGCGGTAGCTGACGCGATTCGCACGTCTCTTGGTCCCAAGGGTATGGACAAGATGATCAAGACCAAGGCTGGCGATATTATCATTTCCAATGACGGTGCTACGATCTTGAAACATATGGCCGTGTTGCACCCTGCAGCGCGCTTGCTCGTCGATGTCAGTGCAGCCCAGGACGTAGAGGCTGGTGACGGAACCACATCCGTGGCGATCATCACCGGGGCGTTTTTGGGTGCCGCCGAAAAGTTGTTGAACAAGGGCATCCACCCCACGCTCATAGCCGAGTCGTTCCAGCGTGCTGCGGCCAGAGCGTCCGAGATCCTTCTCGACATGTCCCACAAGATCGATTTGAACGACAAGGAAGCGTTGGTGCGCGCGGCCCTGACGTCGCTTTCGTCCAAGATCGTTTCCCAGCATACCTCGCTTCTCTCGCCTTTGGCCGTGGATTCAGTGTTGAAGGTGGTCAACGAAGAGCGCAACAACGTCGACTTGAACGACATCAGACTCATCAAAAAGGTTGGTGGCACTATCGAAGACACCGAGCTCGTGAACGGGGTGGTGTTGACGCAGAACGTGGTGCAGAACGCCGGTGGACCCACCCACGTCGAAAAGGCCCGTATTGGTCTCATCCAGTTCCAGATCTCGCCTCCTAAGCCTGACATGGAGAACAACGTGGTGGTGAACGACTACCGCCAGATGGACAAGATTCTCAAGGAAGAACGCGCATACCTTCTCAACATCTGTAAGAAGATCAAGCGCTCCAAGTGTAACGTGTTGTTGATCCAGAAGTCCATCTTGAGAGACGCCGTCAACGATCTCGCCCTCCACTTTTTGTCCAAGCTCAACATCATGGTGATCAAGGACATCGAAAGGGACGAGATCGAGTTCTTGGCCAAGGCCACCGGCTGCAAGCCCATTGCCGATATCGACAGCTTCACCGAGGACAGATTGGGTTCGGCCGACGTGGTGGAGGAAATAGAGTCATCGGGATCCAGCATTGTTCGCATTCTCGGCGTCACCTCCAAGAACGTCAAGCCTACCGTCTCGGTAGTGGTACGTGGTGCCAACCAGTTGGTGTTGGACGAGGCCGAGCGTTCCATCCACGATGCATTGTGCGTAATCAGATGTCTTGTCAAGGAAAAGGCATTAATAGCCGGTGGTGGTGCGCCCGAAATCGAGGTGTCAAGAGTGTTGATGAAGGAGTCTACAAAGTTGGCTGGTGTGGAACACTTTGTGTACCAGGAGTTTGCCGAAGCGTTGGAGGTGGTGCCCACCACCTTGGCTGAGAACGCCGGTATGAACCCGATCAACGTGGTGACAGACTTGCGCAACCGCCACGAAAACGGGGAGAGAAACGCCGGTATCAGTGTCAGACGGTCGGGTACTTCCAACACGTTTGACGAGCATGTCTTGCAGCCCGTCTTGGTGACGCAGAGTGCCATCACCTTGGCAAGTGAGTGTGTCAAGTCGATCTTACGTATTGATGATATCGCTATAAGTAGGTAATTATATTCATTAGGTCCAGTGCAAGTGCATGTCCAAGTGCATGTCCTAGGTCTATCCTTGGGCGCTATTCAACTTTTTGATGCGCTTCTCTATCAACTTTTTGGGACGTAACGCAAAGTAGCACTTGCGGTCAATGGCCTTGTTCGCCTCCACCGTGGATGCGGGAACACTGAGGGCGTCCCGCAAACACAGCTCTATAGTCTCTGAGAGAACTGAAAGAGTCAAGGGAGCCGGCTCAGGAGCAGGTTTCGAATCTGAGCCGGGAGTGACACTTTCTGATTCTCCCAGTACTCCGTCTTGCGGTTCCTTTTTCACCGGCTGCTCAGGCTCTTTTTTCACCTTGGTGTCCTTGTCGTTGTCGTTTTCTTCTGGTTCTTCTTTTATAGGCTTGAGCTTATCCTCAAACTTGAGCTTCAAGTACGTTTCTGTGATTTCTTTGTCCGTTGCGTATGCTGCTGTGAGTGCCACCTGGGGAGGCGAGTACAAGAAGGTGATGTCAGAGAGCAACGCCTTCTCCATTATCCACTCTTTAGCCTTGTCGTACCAGGCTGCGAGTTTGTCGTTTGTAAGGCCGCGTAGACGAGGCTCCGGCTGCAACAAGACGGACTGGAAGTCGAGATAGAAGCCGTACAACGGGCGGAATGCATGGTGCACCAAAAGTGTGAAATGCAAGGCTTCCAAGACAGTGAACTCCAAGTCCAAAATGTCCTTGTTTTCTGTGTTTTGCAATGCCTTGGTGAATGAGTTGATGGATATAAAGTAGTTTTCCGACTTGGCCGCGAGGAAAACGCAGGTGTACATGATGTTTTTGGGGTGGAATTCCATGGTGGAATGCACAAGGTAGAACTTTCTGAAGAAGGACACGGCCGTGGCCTTGACCTGGGTGGGCATGCGGAAGAAATTGGCCGTTTCGATGATGTTTTTGCAGTAAAAGTTGATGTAGTTTGCCTCCTCGTCGAGCGTAAGAAGGTCTAGAAGCAGGTCTGCCGTGAGTTCCGAACCGTACTTCTCGAAGACGGCGGCGTTGGCCGTTTGGAACTGATCTCGAGCCTCGTTGAACTTTTCAACGGCCGTTTTTCGGCCCTTCTCGTTGGTGTTGGTCTTGATCTCAGCTAGTGTTCCGGGCGTGAACGACCACAATCGGAACTGCGACGACTGTCGGTACAAGTCGTCGATGCTGCGGGACTGTTTTGGCGTTTTCTGGGTCCCGGAAGGACTTCCAGAGCCCTCGGCGACGTCGGTGACAACCATGGCAAATGGCAGAGAGGAAGAAATTGATCGCGTTTGCACCAAATTATATACACACTATGACTAGACCAACTTGACGGACCGGGACAACCCCTTCTTGATACCGGTCTTTTCGCCCTCGTAAGGACCCAGACTGCCCTCGTACACCTGCCGCACGGACTTGAGCTTTTTCTTGGCCTGTTCGTACTTCTTTCTCTTTTTGACCCGGGTGTTTCTGTTGTCCTTCTTCTTGTGCGGTGTGAGCCCTCTGTTTTTGAGGATCTGGTAGTTGATGGCACGCTTGCCGTCATCGCCCAAGGTCTCCTGGAGCTCCTGGAGCTTGCCTGCCTTGGCTGCGGCCACGGCGTCTTCGTGCGCAGCTTTTCTGGCGGCTTTTTTCGTCTTCTTTTCTCGTGCAACATTCTCGTAATATTCGTCGTCGTTTTCATTGACTTCTCTGGCGGTGGCCTCGTCGCCGGAGCCAAAGTCCTCGCCGTCGAGTTCCTCGCCGACGTCCTTCTGCTGCAACCCTCTCTTGCGTGCTTCTTCCAAAAGTCGCTGCTGTCTCTCGTAGAGTCTCTCTTTGTACGGAACGTCAAGGTCTCCGGTGAACGTCTCGCGGTTGGCTTTGGCCGCGGCCTGGTCGATCTTGGAGGTGTAGAAGCGCAACGTACGCTTTCTGCGCTGCTTGTCTTCCATGTCGACGTCGTCGGTGATTTCCGTGAAGTCGTCTGTGGATGCAGCGGGCTTGCCAGCCGGAATGGAACGGCGGGAATTGATGTCTATGCGGAGGGGGAGATGCTCTTGGGCATCCACGAATTTGTCGGAGTCGGAGTCCAGAGAAACGGAGGGTTCGGACTCGGAATGCAAGGCAGCTTCTTCTTCTTCTTTTTGGTCTTCTTCTTGTTGCTGCTCAACCTGTTCGTCTATTATTTCGCCGGCAACGTCTCCTAGATCGTCTGGAGCATCAGAGAGGCCACTGGCCTGTCTCCATATCTCCCGACAGCCCAAAATGTTCTCCATGATCGGCTCGTCTTTCATGGAAAACACCTCGTCCAGGCGCAACTTCTCCATGAACAACGCAAAGTACGACGAGAGACACCCAAGGTACGCTCTCAAAGCAGTCGCCTTGGCCGCAGACGCACTGGACGCCTGCTTCTCCACAGTCACGAGTGTGGGCTGGAGCGTGACCATCTCTTGCAACAAAGGCACGAACTCCGGGTACGACTCCGTCAAGAACTTGCGTTGTTCTTCTGGTGCCAAAGCTTCCAAAGACGTACCGGTGGTGGCCACACTGGAGATGCGCTGCTGCTGCTCCTCGTCCTGGGCAGCGGCCTTCCAGTCGTCCATGATATCGTCGTCCACATAGTCTCCCATCGACAACTCTTCGAGATGCTTCTTTTGCTGCCGACGAGCCTCTTCTGCCATTTCGTCGTTGGCATCGTCGTCTTCGCCGCCGTAGTAGTTGCGACGGCCACCCCAGCCTTCTTCTCCCTCTTCTGATTTTTCCGACTCTGATTTTTCGGATTCTGACTCGTTGTTTTGGTCATCCTCATCGTCTTCTCCCTCCGATATCTGCATCACCTCTTCGTCTGAGAAGTCCAGGACCTCGTTTTCGTGTCCGTACTCGCCGGCTCCGTCCAAAAACACCTTTTCTCTGTTCGAATTGAACGCATCTACCTCATCCTGGTCGCTGTCCATGGTTGCAAGCTTGAGAATCTCATCGCATCGCATCTTAAATTTTCGTTTTGTGTCAATTTTCACCACACTTCCAACTGCCACCAGGGGCAAAACAACATGTCCAACAGACTCGAATCACTCAACTCGCCGCGGAAGCCGCCGGCTAGCAAGCCGTCCTTGAAGTTCAAGCCCAAAGTCGTGGTCAGAAAGTCCAAGGAGGAAAGAGAAAAGGAAACCGTGGTCAAGCCCGAACCGTCCGCCAAAAACGGCCCCAAAAATAACCAGTCCAAAGGTCCCAGAAGTCGAAAACCGGCGTATGCCGGTACGCACGTTGTGTCTGCGGGCCCATTGTCGATGGGATCTGTCTCGATGGGTTCAGCATCAGGCTCCAAAACCGGCAACACCAGAGACATGGTGTTCAACTCTGTGTCTGCGTCGTCGGAGCTTTTCCAGAGCTTGAAGAGAAAGACAAAGACAGAGTCCGGCTCGTCCACCAGCGACGACCTGGACGAAGAGGACATGACCAGGATCAACATGAACAAGGAGTACAAGTTTGCCGACGAAGAAACCGTGCTCTTCCCGGTGCGCCCAGAACGAGCCATTGTGCAAAATGCCGACGACCAGAAACCCTCAGCTACCAGGGAAGCCACGCCGCTGGAACCAGAGCACGTTCGCGAGGTGTCTGTCAAGAGCGAGGAGCCCATCGAACAGGAACTTCTCAAGGTCAAAGAGCACAAGGCTGAACTCGAGTCCAAGATCGCAGAACCTGTGGACTTGTTGGGCATGGAAGAGTCGCAGAAACTCGGCCAGGACCACGCAGCCATCACCGCCATGCTCTGCAAGAAAATGGAAGACTTGTCTGTAGACGAACCCTACTTTCTTGTCCAGCTTCCTCAGCTGTTGCCGCAGTTTACCGACAGCGAAGGCAACCCAGCCAGACTCGGCCATGTGGGCTCGATAAACATCCACAAGTCCGGCAAGGTCAGCATGAACTTGGGCAACGACAATAACCTCACTCTTTCCCAGGGCGCACCTTCCAAGTTCAAGCAGGAGCTAGTGATCATGGAACCGTTCCCGGAGTCCGAGGAGGAAATCTACAACGAACAGGGCCTTGTTGTCAAGGGCGGTATGTACAACTTGGGACGCATAGACGGCAAGCTCGTTGCCATCCCCAAGCTAGCATGATTAACGAATATATTAAATGTCTTGTATTATTATGCAAATCTACTTCTACTTCAGCTCCCAATCAACTTGGCAGTCAATGCTTCAAGGTCCTCCAACGTCTCCGGCTCGTCCATCTCCACGATGTCGTTTCTCTGCACATTGGGCTTGTCGTCCCGCTCGAACCAGCGTGGCTTCTTGGTCGCCGGCTGTTCGTCTTCATCGTCGCTGGAACCACCGGCCGCCATGTCCCGGTCAATGTCAGCGCCACCTCCAAGCGTAACCGTGTACTGACCGTCGTCCGAACCCGAGTCCTCTTCTGCCTCACGAGCCAAACGCTCCTGCTCCTTCCATCTACGTTTCTTCTCCTGCCGCTTCTCACGAGCAGTGGCCTTGTCGTCCACATCTGCCTTGGTCATCGCTTCGTTCTCCTTCGACACAAACTGCTGCTTCTGCAGCTTGGCGTCACCTCTCAGCTTGAAATCCTCCTCGTCCTCGAACTCGTATAATTGGTGGGCAACTCCCTCGTCGTCAAACTTCAACTTCGTAGGGTTTCCCTTCAGCTTAAGAGAAGCCTTCTTGGAAAGGGCCTTCTTACCCTGGCGCTTGGAAACAGGTACGGACAAGTCGGGCAATTCATCGTCGTTAATGACGTGATCTTTCCTCTTCACCGCCATAAAGTCATCCTCGCTGTCGCTGTCGTCGCCGCCAGCCATGTTCATATAGCTCTTCGAAAGCACAGTCTGGTTCTGGCGCTCAAACATACGGTCGTACTTGGTTCTGACCTTACCCGTGTCTGTTGCCTTTTCCTTTTCTGGTTTTTGAAGAGCCAACAATTCTCGTGACATGTTCTTCTTTTCTTTGTTACCAGCACCATTCTTGATATTGATATTAGGGGTTCCTGGCAAGCCCAAGGCCTTTGCATATTCCGCCGCTGGCAACTCATCGAGCTTGAATATGTCTTTGTCTTTCTGAATATGCACGGATTTCATGTACGAGATGAACGCTCGCTGTCCAAGATTCTTCAATTCGGGATCCTGGAAACAGAGAGACTGAAGCTGAGGCGAAATGACCTTCTTGTTCTTTTGTTTGATATTCATCAACTTCAAGCTAATCTTGTGAGCTTCAAGTCTTTTGATCATTCCTTCTTGTTCAGAAGGAGCAAGCATCATGAGAGATTTACCTTGACGTCCAAATCTGGCTGCTCTACCGACACGGTGAACATACGTGGCAGCATCTTCAGGACAGTCAACTTGCACCACCCAATCAATGGCTGGGAAATCAAGTCCTCTGGCAACAATATCGGTTGCGAACAAACAGGCATACTGTGCTTTAGAGAACTTCATGGTCGTTTCCAAACGAGATGTCTGCTTATGACGGCCATATAACTTCAAAAGAGAAATACCAGGCTGGAGACGTCTGAATGCTTCATATGCAAACTGAACTTGCTTTGAAGATGAGAAGAAGACCAAGATCTTGCTCTTGAGATGCGACTTGAGAAACGACCACAAAACATCCATTTTGGATGCCAAGCTGATATTGACATAGTATTGTTCCAACGATTCAGGCACACTCGACACTTCCTGGTCAGAACTGACACCCACACGCCTAGGGTTCACCAATGACAATCTGGCAAGATCCTTGACGTTATCGGACTGGGTAGCAGAAAACAAAAGCGTTTGTCTCTTCACAGGCAAATGTCCAAGAATGTTGTCGATTTGCTTGCGGAATCCCATATCCAAACATCTATCCGCTTCGTCTAGAACCAATACCTGCAAGTTGGAGGTTTCCATTCCCACAGCTTCGTTCAAATGCTGTGAAATACGGCCGGGCGTTCCCACCAAGATGTTCATCCTGGATATACGTTCCTTCTCGTACTTGACGTCTTTTCCACCGGTCACCAAACCAGCAGAAAACGAGTTGAACTTTCCAATTTTGGTCAACACTTCGAAGATCTGTACGGCGAGCTCTCTTGTGGGAGATACTATCAACGCTGCGAGCCCATCGTATTCGGTGATATTTTCACGGATCAATTTTTCGATCACTGGCACCAAGAACGCCAAAGTCTTTCCAGACCCGGTTCTGGCAGTGCCCATGACATCCTCCGACTTCAATGCTATAGGAATTGCTCTCTTCTGGATGTCAGTGAGCGACACAAAGCTATTTTCAAGAAGACCTTTGTATGTCTCGGCACTTATAGGAAGGTGCTTGAACTGGGAAATGGATTGTTCGTCTGTCGCTGGGTCATATTCCTGAATACGCTTCTCCAAATCAGCGATGGTGTCCAACACCTTCTGGTTGCGGGATTTCCGGTTCGGATTATTGACCTTGCCTCCTTTCCGTGGCTTGGCCATGACGCTTGAACTTTACAGGAACTGTTGGAGCGATGCGATGCGATGGAATATTTTCGGTCATCTGCAGGAACAAACATCCAGCTCGGCGTACTACCTCAAGTGTGGGCAGTCAAACGACGGTTAAAAGTTGAGTATTTCGGCTAGTTGCAAGCAGAGGTCGCCGTAGCCGTCCAATAAATGGACGTCCAAAACGTCAGTGCACAATTTGCCCTGGGGGATCCTGTAGCGCTCGATTACCGGCTGGAAGACAGACGGGTCGGCTGCTGTGACGGACGGGATTTCAATCTGGATGAGCAAGCCTTTGAAGACACCGTGAAGAAAGACGTTGGATGTTCTTATTATGACGCGTTCGTTTTCAAGCTCGTATATCTCTCCACCGTCGCCTTTCACCGTTTGTCTCATGGTCCACATGCTCTGGAGTTTTTGGGAGACGAAAAAGTCAAACGGGTCATTGAGGCCGGTGCTGGCACCCTGGTGCAAGTGTGCATCCGGAATGGTGAATTCCACGTCATCGCTAGCTGCTTCTTCTGCAATAACCTGGGAGAAAACACACGACGAAGACTTGTTTATGAGTGCTACACCAGTTCCAGGAAGGTAGGAGGGTGACCACGTGTGGAGGTACTTTGATTCATCAGACTGCAGTAACTCAGCTGCTTTCTCGGGCGGAATCGAGTACGGATTATTCCTGAAAATCTTGAAGGTAAAGTTCCAGTTACCCTTGAGAACGGGAAGTTCGTTCTGTAGTTGATCATGGAACTGCAAGATGGTGTCTGGAGTCGCATTGGACACTAGTATAATACTATGTTAGTCAGATTACCCGAAATACCGATAAATTATAGTACACGTACGCGGAGACCATGATTGCAAATACACCGTTGTCGCACCCAAGATCCAAACCAGGACTCGCACCTTTCCTGCAGGTGAACTACCATCATAAGTCTTCGCAGCCTTTTCTCTGACTTCTCTCAACTTGATGGTGCAGCAGGAGGCGGTTTTTATAGGAGCCAATACCCAGGCAAATATACTAGACTATGATGCACGCACGGAGGTCGTTGCATACGGAGCAGGAACCTGCGTAGCCCTCTGGAAACCCGTCAAAAGGGCAAAAGAAGGTGTTCTCACCACCTTGAAGGGTCATTCCAAGACAGTTACTGGCCTCAAGTTTGTTCCAGGCACAGATTTTCTTGTGTCGATTGCCGAGGATGCCACTGTGGTAGTGTGGAAGCGTCGTGGAGACGAGTACGATCTTTTTCAGTCACTTCAAGGACACACCAGTTCGGTCACGACTCTCACCACGGTGAACAGCTCCTTGTTTGCAACCGGAGGTGCTGATGGAATCACCATGTTATGGGGATATGTTGCTGGCAGCTGGCAGAAGATTTCCAGTCTCCAAGTCAGAACAGGATTTCTTCCTCTCACACTTGCTTTGCAAGAGATATCACCAAACAACTTGATATTGGTTATCGGAGGAACAGACAGCAAGTTGTATGTCTACTCGGTGCAAGTGAGCGAGGAGGGCGCTGCTGTACACCGTTGTGCTGTGCTTGCTGGCCATGAAGACTGGATCAAAGCTCTCAGTTTTGTGAGACAAGAGCATAATAACTACATACTTGCGTCTGGCTCGCAGGACCGCTACATTCGACTCTGGCGACTCCGAGTGGACGACAAGATTGACGACACCGACGAAGACGGGAGCACGCTCGTTCTTTTGTCCAACAAGCAGCACAAGTTCCAGCTCGCCAACCACCGGGTAGCGCTCAGCTTTGACGCTCTTCTTATGGGTCACGACGACTGGGTCTCAGGCTTGCAGTGGCATCCAGAACAAAAGCTTCAGTTGGTATCCTCGAGTGCTGATACAGCTGTAATGGTATGGGAAATGGACACCGAGAGTGGAATATGGTGCTCCATCAGCCGTTTGGGAGAAATGTCCATCAAGGGAGCATCTACGGCCACCGGTGCCAGTGGCGGGTTCTGGTCCTGCTTGTGGTTTATGCATAACGGAGTCGAGTACATCATGGCGAGTGGAAAGACTGGTGCTATTCGCACGTACACCAAGCTGGGAAATGGCCCTAGCTGGGAACCAGTCATCAGCGTCTCCGGACCTGTTCGTGAAGTGACCGATATAAAATGGACCAGCAACGACTACTTCATGGCGACCTCGCTTGACCAAACTACAAGGCTCTATGCACAGTGGGAGTTGGACCACACCTGGCACGAGTTTGCTAGACCCCAGATCCACGGCTACGACATGGTATGTTTGGACCATCTCAGCGAGCTGAAGTTTGTTTCTGGAGGAGAGGAAAAGGTATTGCGAGTCTTTGAAATGACCCAGCTGATCAACCAGTTGTTGCAGGACGCTTGTGGAGTCCAGTCGGCAGCGCTGGAGCTTCCAGAGTCTGCATCCTTGCCCGTATTGGGCTTGTCCAACAAGGCAGAAAAGCAAATGGAGGCTGGCGACTACCAGGAAGAAGACGCAGAAGAGAAGAGCGGCAACGAAGAGCAGACAGCAGAGTCGCTTCCCTCGTCTCCTCCACTAGAGGACTATCTCCAGCGGCACACACTTTTCCCAGAGCAGGAAAAACTCTATGGACACGGCTACGAGATTTCTACGGTTGCAGTCTCCCCCGACGGACGGCTTATCGCTTCTGCCTGTCGTTCTAACACCCCTCGACATGCTGTCATACGAGTCTTCAATGCGGCAGCCGAGTACCAGCAGTCACCACAGCTTCTCGAAGGACACAATCTTACCGTCACCAGCCTAAAGTTTTCCAGCGATGGCCAGTACTTGTTGGCGGTTTCCCGAGACAGGCAATTGAGCGTGTGGAGAGTGACCGACGCCGAACAAGCAACATTCGAGCTCGTGGAACTCAACACCAAGGCACACACCAAGATCATTTGGGACTGCTGCTGGGTCAATTCCACCAGCCATGGCCACTACTTCGTCACTGGATCCCGCGACAAGCTGGTCAAGTTGTGGAAGCTCGGCAACAAGATAGAAATGGTGTCTTCGATCAAATTGAAGGACAGTGTCACGGCAGTCGATTGCGAGATCAAGGACAGCAGTGCTACCATCGCCGCAGGAATGGAGTCCGGCGCTATCGCCTTGTTGCAGTTCAACCTACAAGCCCCAGAACTCAAGCTCCACCAGGAATTGAACGACAAGATCACCCCGGCCTCGAGAGTGTCGCGGGTCGGTTTCCGCAATGGCAGGCTTGCAGTGGGAAGCTGGGACAATTCCATCCGTATATATAGACTAGACTAAGCATTGGCCACGCACGGCACACACTCCGGGGTCCAGCTCAATAGACTGCCAAAACCAGCACCAAAAACCGTTGGCATATTTTTACCCCACATTTGGACCCCACGCACACCCGGGAGTAGCCGAGCTCACACCATCGCCCCAGAACGCCACATACTCCCCACCGTCCATTGGCGTCCCCCAGCGCCGGGCTCTGCTCCACGCCGCGTGCCCACCCTTGCCCGCTCAACAGAGATCCCACCGGGTGCTTTTTTGCCGCCGTCTGCTGGCCCGGTGGTGGTGGCCGCCGGGCCGATGCTGCTTATGTAAGAGCGGTATCGCTCGATATGATAGGCGGGTCGCGCATATGACTCGAGTTTACTCTAGTTGGAATCAGGTCGTTCGGTGAAAAATTGCATCCGAGTTAGTCTAGCACATTTTTGTCCACAGAAATTCGCAAATAGTCCACAATGGCCGACCCTAAACCGCTTCCCTTCCAGTACCAGTTTGCAGCTGGCGCCGTTGCTGGTGTGTCTGAAATCTTGGTGATGTATCCACTTGATGTGGTCAAAACCAGACAGCAGTTGGACTCCACGGGGGCATACAACGGCACTATCCGCTGCTTGCGGAAGATTGTTGCTGAAGAGGGATTCTCCCGTCTTTACAAGGGCATTTCTGCTCCTATTTTGATGGAAGCACCAAAGAGAGCCACCAAGTTTGCCGCCAACGACGAGTGGGGAAAGTTCTACCGGGCGTTTTTCGGGGTGCTGACGATGAGCCAGCCGTTGGCCATCTTGACCGGAGCCACTGCCGGTGCCACCGAGTCTTTTGTCGTGGTTCCCTTCGAGTTGATCAAGATCAAGTTGCAGGACAAGACGTCTCGGTTCAACGGAATGGGCGAGGTGGTGAAGGACATCATAAAGAACGACGGATTGCTTGGTTTGTACAAGGGTCTCGAGTCCACGTTGTGGAGACACATCTGGTGGAACGCCGGCTACTTTGGCTTGATCCACCAGGTGAGATCTTTGATGCCCAAGCCCAAGAATTCCTCGGAAAAGACCTTGATTGATCTCACCTGCGGTTCCATCGGAGGCACGTTCGGTACCATCTTAAACACCCCCTTCGACGTCGTCAAGTCCAGAATCCAGGCCGGTTCCACCAGATACAGATGGACCTACCCTTCGCTTTTGATTGTCGCCAAAGAAGAGGGTTTTGCAGCATTATACAAGGGCTTCATTCCCAAGGTGTTGAGATTGGGCCCCGGTGGAGGTATCTTGTTGGTGGTGTTCACCACCTGCATGGACTTCTTTAGAACCATCCACGAGAAGAAGTAGTTCATTTCTGGTCGAGTGCTATCTGGTATATTTTCAACACACTCTTGTCAAACTGATAGTCAATGGTTGACCCATAATATAAAAATGTGTCTTTGTATCTGTAAGACTTGGTCCCAGTTGTGCCATTGACGCTGGCGGTCAACATGTCCTTGAGCTTGCCGCTCTCCACTAGTGCCTTGTAGTCAAACTCGGAATCGTCAGACTTCACAAACTGGTTCAACTGCTTGAGAAGACTACAGAGACTAGCAAGATGCGAGCTGTCGAGTAGTGCCAAGTCGGTGAGTAGCGCAGTCAAGTCCTCAGCGTTGCCCATGATCTGATACAGAAGCTCGTACACTATAGGTATCGAATCGTGAACGACGCCAAAGAAATTGGCGCCTAGCAAAGTGTTGAGAATGATAAACACCTCTTCGATCACTGAGCTCAATTGCGGCATGTCCATGTGCTTGAGAAGCTTTTGTTTGCGAATAAACGTCAAGAAGCCTAGAAGTGTCTTGTACAACTCGATCCACGAATAGTTTGATTGACCTTGCTCGGTCTTGTTATCTAGTTCTTCAACAACGTGAAGAATCACTGCTGAGCAGCTTTTGAAGAGTTCAATATTCAACTTTCTGGTTAGGTTTGAACGGAAAAATACTTGGCAAATATCCAAGATATAGTACAAGGCGGACTTGCGGCCCAGCTCATCAAGAGACACCGGCACAAGCGGACCCGCCTGGTGGCACAATTTGTATGAAAACTCGTCCACCACATAAGTCTTCAAGTTCGAAGCCACCTTCTGATATGCGCTGTTTCTGTAGCTACCAACGTTCGGAGAAGTTATCTTGAGCAATATCGTGAGAAAGAGTTTGCTCACCGCCTGAAGCTGGGGATCATCGTGAACGTTTCGCAATACGTACGACGTAGTAGTGAGCCATAGATCAAGGATCTTGGAGCCCTGGTTTGTTGTAAGGTGCCACAAGAAACTGTCGTTGAACGAATACGCCGCCATCCATAAACTAAGTCTGAGTAAGGGCAAAAAGTCGATGGTGACAGCAGTGGGAACAATGAGTTTATCGACTTCGTTCAAAAAATGGTTCTTTTTGCTTTCGATGAGACTGTAAGTCTTTGAGTGTTTGTACAAGTCTGTTACCTCGTTGACGCTGGTGGCTACGTAAGGACTGCCGCCGATGGTGTTGGCAGTCATCCACGCCACAAACGACGTGCTTTTGACTTGCTCCATGTACAAGTCTGGCTCCTTGTTGTAAAACGCAGCATATGTCTTGGCCAAGATGGGGCATATCCGAGGTACAAAGAACTGGAGAAACGATTCGTCGTCGAACGCAAGGAATTTAATAAAGCTTGTGTAAACGTTGGTAAGATGGTCTGAGCTGGAGATATCGGGTTGCGAGTTATACTCGTCTATGGGAAGAAATGAGCCTGGAAGAGTGGGAAGAATGCCCTCAATGAGGAACAACAAGGAATGTGCTTCGTAAGAAAGCTGAACGGACGGAGCCTTGTATCGCTCGCCGTCAGCCTTTACTGTCGTGCTCACGAGAAGCTCGTGGATAGCCAGCGACAAGTTCGATGTGTAGAGCGTGTGCAACACTGAAAGCACGAGTGGTAGTGGTCTTTTGGAGCTCTCGTAGAACCGCAAGCTGGAGAACACCAATCGTTGCAAGGACACAAGAAACAGGAGAATGTTTTTAGTGGTGACTAGACATGCGCTGTCTTCGAAAGCGTCGTCCTTAAACCGGGCGGCAGCGATTCCCAAAATGCTCTTGAAATTTTGTACGAGGCCTTCCAAGTGCTCTCGGGCACCTTGTTCGTGGAAGAGCAATTCCACCGAGTCTAGCTCTGGTGCACTTCCCAAGCTGTTTGTGGTGGCATGGAGATCATTGTTGGCCCTCTCCACTGTCTGTATCCATACAAGAAGAACCAGGGAGATGTTGCAGGCAACCTCAAAATCCACCACCAGGGTGGAGATAGAAACCAGTGGTTTGCGGTGCAACAGTTTCGTTTCGGACGAGGCGACAGAGTCCAGACGCAGAATTCCGTCTTTCTGGTCATTTTTGTGGCCGTTTTGGAACCCATTAGCTCCACTTTGTTCAGAAATATCTTCTTCTGGCTCGTGGTAAACTCGGCTAGGAAGACTGCGAGCACCCCGCAATTGGGTGATGTCTTCTCCATCAGTAAGCACCGGTTTCCGCAGCACCAAAGTAGGCGTGTCGTCTTTGCGAGTGATGGTTCCTGAGAGTAGCCTGTTTCCCACCTCCAATAGTGCAACAAACGTACTGACAACGTGGTGCAGATGGGGAAGCTGTCTGCTGTGGTTTTGCAAGGCTTCTAGAAGCATCCGCCTATCCACTTTTAGCATGTATACTTGCTCAATTGCCTCTGCTGGATATCCAACTCGGAAGATTTGTCCGTAAACTGTGTCTATATCATCCATTCTGTGTTTACGGTAGAGACGTAAACCAACCGCAAATCGTACAAGACCCGATTGTGAGCCCTGCGCCGCGCCCTGGCCAAGATTTGGGACAGGATTGTTTTACAACTACGGACCGATTTGCAATTTAGCAGGAAGATTGTTTGCTACCCTAGAAGTATTCCGTTCAGTATACAGATACCGTACTACAAATCATTGATTGACTTGTAACATATATGGACCCTTGAATAAAGAAAACATGAATCAGTGCAAAACTGCCACATCCCACATTTGATTTAACCCTTGAACATATCATAATATCCGCGTATTAGGACCCATAACTATACAATCCAGCACCAAAGAGCCGCTTCATCCTCCAGTCCATACCCAGATCCATTGCGATAAGAATGCCTTTTTGGAGCTCAAACCAACCAGAGGAGTACGAATTGGTACCCCAATCACAAACCCCGCAAAATAATATAAACCATCTTGAAAACTCGTCCAGTGCTTTCACAGACTCTTCTGGTGATATTTCTTCCCCGCGAAGTTCCACCGACTCCGCAGCCTCCCGTGTGCTAGATCTGCTCCAGGACGACGTAGTTGGTTTTGAGGAAGACATAGCCTTCAAGAGTGTATTCAGCAAGTACCAAGGCCGTTCAAAAACACTCCTGCGGAAAGTGGGAGCTGCTATACTTGGAGCTGCTATACTTCTCTGGGTTATTCTGCTCATAGTCTACTCGCAAACCTCTGCCAGACAGGCTATAGCCAACTTACGATGGCATACAGACCTACATCTACAGGGCTATAATGTCACACTTAATCCTTATAAAGTGGGAAACAAGAACCTCACCATGGAATTATATAGAAACAACTGGGGCGTCTCATTCAGAATTCCAATCACCTGGTTATCCCCAGCTCAGCACCCGCGAGCCAATGAACCACAAAATAGAAGGCTATACTTGACGAGAGGTGCCAAAGGAAGCTTCCATATAAGAAGTATCGACTCCAATAAGGTGCATGTTCTATTTTCGTCGCCCAAATTTGCATACAAGAATACCTTTTTCACTATTGATGAAGTATATCTTAACCCTGCCAACCCTTTCGACCAGAAGGCAAAGAACTACCATATAGTGGTGACGGATAAACAAGAGCAGTGGCGTCACCTGTCATTTGCGCTCTACTGGAAGTACAATCCTGCAACTGAAGAGTTTGCTCCTATTCAGCCTGAAACCACTGATAAAATGGAAAAACTTCACTATGTTGAATTTTCTCCAGACGGCACTAAAGTTGTCTTTGGTTGTAATCACAACTTGTTCTTGCATGATCTTCATTCAGATACGACAACTCAGTTGACTACTGGTGGCTCTCCAAGTATCTTTCATGGAAAGACAGACTGGGTTTATGAGGAGGAAGTTACTTCAACCGATCGTTTACTTTGGTGGTCCCCCAGTGGAGAGACCTTGGTGTTTGCTACCCTCAACGACACCCTTGTGCCATCATTCAACCTAGAATATTACGTGACGGATCCACTGGAAATCACAGCCACGTACGAGTCTTCCGCCGGGCTCTATCCGGAACAGTATGTTTCGCAGAACTTGATAAAGTACCCCAAGCCAGGTACTCCCAATCCAATTTTTTCGATCACTGTCCTTAATATCAAAGATATGGATTCCAAAGGAGTGGTTCTCAACGATGGTATTGGTGTTGACTCTATCTTATACAGGGGTGCTTGGATAGACAACGATTCGTTTCTACTCCTGGCCACTGATCGCAACAGCGAGACTCTCACTACTGCATTAATCACTCCCGATGCCAAGTCCAGTATCTTCCTGACTTTGAATCTGTCAAAGGCATATGGTGGGTGGATAGAAAAGATGACCCAACCATGTATCATACCAGGTAATGGCTTCGTTGATAAGATTATCATTGATGGATTTACTCATTTAGCACACTATTCTGGACCTAATGACCCTAACCCAACTTATTTGACAAAGTCCAAGGTATGGGAAGTTACTAGCGACTCGCCGGTCGTATACAATTCTGACGACAATCAGGTATATTTTCTAGCAACCATTCGCAGCTCCATGGATGCACATCTCATGGCGGTTAATATTGGCGGAGGTGAGACCGTTGCTATAACAGACACTGACAAAGATGGTGTATATGAAGTTCACTTTAGCGAAGGAAGTAAACTCCTCAACTTGATTTACTTGGGACCTGGACCGTCTTGGCAGCGACTCTTACCCTTAGCTGAATTGGGCGTTGAGGGGACAGGCGACAGGTTTGCATTCGAGAACCGGAATCCTATCAATCTTTACGATAGGACGCAGCAACAAATCTCTACGACAAATATGCCAACTAGGAATTTCCGTTCGGTTAAGATCGGTACTTACCAAGACGGTACCAGTATAACCGCTAATATCATGGAAATATTCCCACCCAACTTTGACCCAAAGAAAAAACACCCTCTTCTTGTTCACGCTTATGGCGGTCCAGGTTCTCAGCAGGTGCAAAAAGGCGACCAGTATGGTTTCTTAGATGTTCTTTCTGTTTCTTTGAATGCGGTCATCTTGGTGATCGACCCTCGAGGCACTGGTGGTCAGGGCTGGAAATTCAAATCATTTGCTAAACACAATATTGGATTCTACGAACCACGGGACATTCTCATGGTAGTTTCGGAGTATGTTTCTGTGAACAAGGCCTTCATCAACAAGGCCCGCACGGCAATGTGGGGTTGGTCTTATGGTGCCTTTGTGACCTTGAAGGTTCTCGAATTGGACGCAGGGAAGACTATTAGGTATGGCATGGCTGTTGCGCCAGTCACCAACTGGATGTTTTATGATTCGGTCTATACTGAACGCTATCTTGGTCAGCCAGCTTCATCAGGTTACCCTAACACCACGATAGTCAATGAGTTCGATAACTTCAAGTCCTGTGGGCGGTTCCTTCTAATGCATGGTACAGCCGATGATAATGTTCATTTCCAGAATCTGGCTTGGTTGGTGGACAAGCTCAACCAGCATGGAGTGGAAAACTATGATGTCCAGTACTTTCCGGATAATGATCATTCCATCCATTACCATAATGGAAATGCCATCGTATATGATAAACTCATGAACTGGCTTCATAATGCATTTGACGGACTGTTTGACCGAATGCACAAGTAAATATGTACATAAGAGATAAAGCACTTTTTAGCTGCTGCACCCATCTGGGTCCATCTTCGCATTCCATCCTGGCCATGTTCGCAACCTCTCCATCTTTCGCAGCCATCTGGTGCTCCTGCGCATACGGCTCATCGCTACAAAAAATAGCTCATCGCATTTTTGCAGATACTTCCAAACATGGCCAAACCTTCGAAGGCAACTAAGAAGTTCCAAAGTAAGCATTTGAAGCATACGATTGAGCACAGAAGGGAGGTTCAGAAACACAACAAGAAAGCTCTTTCCCGCAAAAAAAAGTCCTCCAATGATGCCACTGAGAAGCCCTCAAAACCCCAGCCCAAGGAGGTGTTCAATGACATGTCAGTAGAAGACTTTATGGAGGGAGGCTTTGAAGTTCCTAAAGAGAAGAAGAGCAGCAAAAAGGCCGAATCTGAAGACAGCGAGGATGAGTCTTCCGAGTCCGAAGACGAAGAAGCCATGAAGCACGACATGAAGAACTTGGCAGAAAAAGACCCTGAATTCTACAAGTACTTGGAAGAAAATGACAAGGGTTTGTTGGACTTCGAGGGTGTCAACCCAATGGACGCCATGAGCGACGACGAAGGCTCTAGTGCACTGGGAGAGGATGAAGCAGAAGACGAACAACCCACCAAGAAAGATGAAAAGTCAACCAAGATAGAAATCACCCCAGAATTGGTTCAGGACTGGGCCAAGAAGTTGGAAAAGCCAACTCCCAAGCTCATCAGAAACATTGCTATTGCCTTCAAGGCTGCCGTGAACATCAACAGAGCCAACGAGGAGGACTACAAATACTTGGTCACCGACCCAGAAGCTTTCAACTCGTTGATGGTTCTCACCTTGCAAGACTTGCCAACAGCTATTCAGCAGCTCATCAAGTACAAGGTGAGCCCATCTACCGGAGCAAGATCCATTCCACAAAAGAACCAGCATGTTGGCCAGATCTCCAGCATTCTCAAGTCCCACGCTGGATCCTACATCACTCTTCTTCATGACATCACGAACACCGAGACCGCAGCTTTGGTGTTATCGTCGCTCCAGGAGCTTTTCCCTTACTACATCTCGTACCGTCGTTTGCTCAAGCAGATGTTGGCTGGTGTGGTCAATGTGTGGGCTACCACTCCTGATGTGGAGACCCAGATCGCAACCTTTGCATTCCTCAACAATGTGTCCCGTGAGTTCACCAGCTCCATCCTTGAAACTGTGTTGAAGCTCACCTACTCCTCTTTCCTCCAGAACTGCAGAAAGACCAACGCCTACAACATGCCCATGATCAACGTCTGTAAGAACTCGGCTGCTGAGTTGTTCGGCATCGACGAGAAGATCTCCTACCAGATCGGCTATGAGTACATTCGTCAGTTGGCCATTCACTTAAGAAACAGTATGAACGCAACTTCCAACGCTAAGGAAGGTTACAAGACTGTCTACAACTGGCAATACTGCCACTCGTTGGACTTCTGGTCCAGAGTGGTGTCGCAGTACTGCAACCCCGAGGTGGAATTGAAGCATAAGAACAAGGAGTCTCCATTGAGACTGTTAATATACCCATTGGTCCAAGTGACTTTGGGAACCGTCAGATTAATTCCTACTGCGCAATTCTTCCCCTTGCGTTTCTACTTGCTTAGGTCCTTGATCAGACTTTCGCAATCCACCGGCGTCTACATTCCAATTTACCCATTGTTGGCGGAAGTTTTGACGTCGACCGCCATCACCAAGTCGCCCAAGAGAACCAACCTTCCAGCTGTGGACTTTGAAAACAACATTAAAATAAACCAAGCGTACCTCGGCACTCGTGTCTACCAGGACGGTTTGAGCGAACAGTTTGTTGAATTGACAAGCGAGTTCTTCGTGCTTCACAGTAAGAGTATTGCATTCCCCGAGTTGGCCACACCTGCTATTTTGTCCTTGAGAAGATTCATCAAGAAGTCCAAGAACGTCAGATTTAACAAGCAGTTGCACCAGCTCGTGGAGAAGTTGAATGCCAACGCTGCCTTCATCACTAGCAAGAGAGCAAATGTTGAGTACGGACCCAGCAACAGAGCAGAAGTGCAAAACTTTTTGAACGAGACTGAATGGCAAAAGACCCCCTTGGGGCAGTATGTAGTGGTTCAAAGAGATGCCAAGGAGAAAAAATTGTTGCTTTTGAAACAGTCGATGGAGGAGGAAGAAAAGAGCAAAAACAAGCAGGCTCAGGAAGACGAGGACGAGGATGCTGCAATCGACGCTTTGGGTGACGACGATGAGAGCGGTTCTGACGAGGAAATGAGTGATTAAACACTAGCTATACATATCTACTGGTTGAATCACAAAACAATATCATGTGTATTGTCTTTTTCATGGATCTATAGGAATAAAATTACCGACGATGCAACTGGGGATATTGTATCTATCCCGTCTGATCGTAAAACTGAAACAGCAACTTTTGCGTTTTGTTCCATCTCTTGTCCGCAAATTGCAACTCGTCAAAACCGCCTTTTGGCCCTTGTCGAAGGCGATGGCACCGTATTTTTCCCAGAAATTAACAGCACTCTCCTCACTCATCAACTCGTATATGGCTAGCTTTCCGTCCTTGAGATCATCAGCCTTCACACCAACTAGGGAGGCAAATTCCTTGTTTCCTCTATATATTTCTCCTGTTCTTCTCCATAAACAGGCGGGAATTGCCATCGATGTGAACACTCTATCGTAATCGAGAAGCATTCTCTCGAAGCTTTCTTCCACAAGCACCAAGTCAACATCCTTCAAGGTTCTTGCAATGGCTCTAAAAGCTGGACGAAAGATGGAAAGTGGTTTGAGGATACGCTGGCGGCTTGACGCGTTCATATAGTTATCCATGTAGCTTTGTAGACGGGCATAGCCCTTGGCATAATTGTACGGTTGTAAAAGGCCAGCTTCAAGCTTAGCCTTGATAACTTGTTTTAATCTCTCTTCTGGTGATATTTCTGTGGTGGGATCGGCGGCAGTCAAAAAGAACTTATCTCGGGCAGAATCGGATATCACTGGTTGGTGCCCGGGACCACCGTTGGGTTGGGAAGCACTCAATTTTCGAGCGCTGGGTAAGGGCTTTTTTGTGTCTTCCGTAAACGTTGGGAACATGTTATTTGCGTTAGGTGAAAAGGCAAGCATGTTGGTCATGTTGGATGTTTCGGGGATGTCCATGAGGCCAGGATTGTTGGTGGTTTGGCCGAAGTCGACGACATTGTTATTGTCCATAAGCGCACCGTTGACAAGGTCAGGATCGTCGATCATAGAGAGGAAATCGTTGAGGGAACTGAATTCACTTCCAGCGTGCTCAGAATAGAAGAAGGGCTCCTGGTTGAACGGTATGGTTTGAGACAACACTGAATTTTGCAGCCGGGGCTGGACTTGTTGGTTCGTATTTTCAAGTGGGATCTGGTGCTGTTGTGGTCGCTGCTCCTGGGTCTTCTGCAAAAGCTGCTGGGTTTGTTGTACGTGCTGCGGCTGCAGTGTCTGGGGCAGAAACTGGTGGGCTGGAAGTTGCGATCCGGACAGGGAAGAATAGTTGGTAGGTGGAGTGTTGACTTCAGGCAGAGATCTCCCAAGACTGGAGGCTTTCTTCTTCTGCTGCGTGTTGGACGGTTCGTCGTAGCAAAGGTGACCGATACCCCGTTTTATACACCGTTGACAGGGCCGGGTGTCATCGCAGATCATGTGAGAGCGTCTGCAGTACACACAGGCAATTTCCACCTTCTTCTTCCGTCTTTTTCTGGTGGTGTCGGATTGCACTGGCGTCATGGAGTCTGATGCAGCCTCCTCAGACTTCATGCTGACGCTAGAGTCGTACTCATCCATGTTGTCAACCACGACATTTTCGAGACTCGCGAGAATCTGGGGACAGGTCGTGTCCGCTGCGAGAAACTCCGACCGCCGGGAGGACCCGGGGGTGGAGAGATGCAGTGCTCGGAGTTGCACCCGGCCTGGCACCGCCCTACGGAGTTGTGGCTGCACCCGGGGGTACAGCCGGAATGGTTTTGTGTTAGCAAGTATATATTAGCAATGTCGTAGCAATGAGTATAGGCGTAGCATCGTGATAATTGGTTGGAGTAGTGTGGGTTGGTTAAATTGCTGTGTCTCAAGTATTGATGGCTATTCGTGGTTATTCACGGTTATTTGTGGTTATTCATGGAACACCAGCATTGTAGATGTAGCAGGGTCATGCAGCATAAAGTAGTATCATGTAGGCATTGGTGTTATAACATGGCGGAATATGGCAAATAAGTTAGGCGCAAGAACTAGACAGGGTGGTGGGAAAGGCTGCGGTTCCAGACTGAGCCCTACTCAGGCTCTCCTGAGTCGTCGATGCTGTCACTCAACTCCTGTGTTCCAAGGTTCAGCGTGGTGAATGAGAGTAGCTGGGTGGGGCGCGAGAACACTCGGGGACGTTGTGGAGGCGGTGGGTTGTTGGTGGGTTGCTCAAGATGGGTGTTTGCGGTTGTGAATGATGCAACCGACTCTGTTGGTGCGACTGCCGGATCACTTTGAGTGGGTATGCCAGCTGGTGCACTAGTACTAGTAGTGTTAGGGGGCCTTTCTTGGTTTCTCGGTTCCTGTGGAGTTGAACTGGTATTTTGCTGGTCGCTCTGCAAAGAAGAGCCGCCAATAATTGGAGCAGATTGGGCAACGGAAGACGAGGCTGGTGGCTCGTGGTTGTGTTCTAGTCCTAGGGGAACATAAGATTCCATTGCCTCTTCGAGAGCACCATAGTTGGGCAGTGGTTGGCTCAAAAGATAGCTCAGCTTGAGCGAGTTGTTGCACAACGGACAGGACCGTCTGAAGTTGATAAGCCAGTTGGACAAACACTGCTCGTGGTAAAAGTGCTTGCAATTGAGAAGCAATACTCGTGAACGGAGCGGGTGGAACTTGTCAAGACAAATGGAGCATTTCGTGGCGTTGAAATAGTCTTCATGAGGTACAAGAATGTTCAATCCGCGAACCATAGCTGGAAGTTCAGAGGCCGGTGTAATTGGAGGGGACACTTCTGAGCTACTCACGGTTTCGTTGCTGGTGCTTTGCTCCATTGCTTGTGCTTGCTCCAACTCGTGTGTCTGGTTGGTCACACGGATATAATCATAGAAATCGCTGGCGGGAATCAAGTGGTTGCGGTTATAGATGTAGACCTTGAGTCTCCGTACCAACTGTTCGTTCTCGCGGCTGTGGTGCTTTCTCTTCAACACCTGACCAAGTCTGATGAGCCCATAGATGATCATCACTACCAAAGGAGGTGAGAGCATCACGGAAATGACCAAGTTGAGCCACCCTCCCAACTGGGCAGCAGCGATTCGCAATTCAATTCCCATGTCTGTGATCTTGTAGAGCTGCTGGTAATCCTCCAAGGTGATAAATAGCACCGGGGTACGGAGCGTTCCGTCCTGGTTGAAGTTGGTGGAGTACATGGTAACTAGTCCGTGGTTGGCAACGTTGTTCGCAACCAAGATGGCCTGCGGGTTTAGACCTGAATCGAGCAAGTTGCTGATTTTCTTGACAAACGTACAGTCGCCACGCTTGACAACAACTATCTTGTCCTTCAACTCTGGGAAATCCGTCTCGTTGAGTGGTGAACATGCACTGTCAGTCATGATTCCGAAGGTGCTGTCGATGTTGTAGTCCACTATAGGACTGAAGGAAGCATATCGGGCGGGAAACTCGTGTGTCTCCTTACTAATATTGTATTGTACGGTGGAATCAATAGGGAAGATCAGATTCATAACATTGGAAAAAGGATATTCCATGCCAAAATGGTCATATTCGCGGGAAAACGAACTAGCTGTGTGTGCGTTGGACGCATCGTCGTTCTGTGGTTTCAGCCAAAACTGCTCTTTGAGCTCCCGAAGCAGGTTCTTGGTCAAAAAGAGAGCACCTTCAAGGCCGATTTGGTCCAGTCGCTGAAGTGTCAAAAGCACCCCAAATAGTAACATGCCACATATGGCAAACAAATTTAGCCGTTTCCACCCCATATCCTAAAATATATCCCTGTCAATTGCCTGGCACCAAAAAGTGTGACTTTAACAACAATGACAATGTGACGCAATTAGATCATTAGGGATCCTGCCGGACCTGCAGGCAAGTAGATGACCTACTGGTGCGGCTGACCGGCTAGAGACGGCTGCAAATATGGTATGGTATGATATGGTCATAAGTCTATTTAGAATACGTCTTCGAGCTTCAAGCGGGGCGCAATGTTCATCGACAACAACTCCTGGAACAACAACTTGGCTGCGTAGGGAATTGTCATTTTTATGACATTCTCGGACGACTTGCAACTGGTACACCAGCTGTTGTAGCCCATAAGTCCACAGTTGTTGCACACATCCACCTCGAATGCATCGGAGGAAAGCATGAGTCTTTCCAACAAGAGCTGCGATGCTCCATATGCAATCACACAGTCTCTTTCCATCTCTCCGAGACGCAAACCTCCATCACGTGAACGACCTTCCGTGGGCTGTCTGGTCAAAACGGCTCTGGGACCTCTGGCTCTGGCATGCATTTTGTCCAACACCATATGCTTCAACTTCTGGTAGTAGATGGGGCCAAAGAAGATGTAGGCCTGTAAGCACTCTCCCGTGATTCCCGAGTAGAGCATATCCTTACCGGAGTAGTTAAACCCGTTCTGCACCAAGATCTCAGACATATCCTCAAGCTTGGATCCTCCGAAACAAGTACCATACTCCAAGGTACCATTGAGCACACCCGCCTTTCCTGAAATCAACTCGATCATTTTGCCGACCGTCATACGAGATGGGAAACCGTGTGGGTTCATGATAATGTCCGGCGATATACCGGTGTCGTTGAACGGAAGGTCTTCTTGCTGGACAATGATACCACACACACCCTTTTGTCCGTGACGAGACGAGAACTTGTCTCCAAGCTCCGGTCTTCTGGTTTGTCTGAGCAACACCTTGATCAAGGTCTGGTCGTTGTCACTCACAGACATCATCACTTGGTCGATGTACGAAGGTTCGGGACCCCTGTAAAAGGCGGGGGTTTCTCGGTGGCTCTCGACACTCTGCTGCTGCTGATGGTCATTGCCGCCCAATACCGATTCACTGGCATTGTTTGGCACACATTTGTTGACGTAGACTTGGCCATTCTCAACTCTCATTCCAACCTCACCCAATCCGTCGGGGCCAAGCGATGCATGTGGGAAGATGGCTTCGCCGTTTTCGTCCACTCTCATACCGGAAACAACATCCTTGGTATGGTTGGGGTATCTTTTAAGCTGGACAGTGTTTTTTCTCAACACCTGACATCTACCGAATCCTCTGTCAATCGACGCCTTGTTCAATACCAACGCATCTTCAATATCGTAACCAGAATAGGACATCACAGCCACTGTAGCATTCTGGCCTGCTGGCAACTTATCGTAGTCGATAAGCTCTATGGTCTTTGTTTTCACCATGGGTTGTTGGGGATACACCATCAAGTACAACAAGGTATCAATTCTGCGGAATTGATTGTAGGCAATTGCTCCGATTGCCTGCTTACCCATAGCACATTGATAGGTGTTTCTAGGGGACTGGTTGTGGTGGGGATATGGAATCAAACCAGCAACTGCTCCGAGAACAGTAAAAACCTCGATCTCCAAATGGGTGATGTTCTGGTTGTTCTCGAGATCCTTTTCATACAATGCAATAAACGAGTCGTTTTCTTCGTTGACATCAAGGTATTCGACCAAACCATGTTTGATAAAGTCTTCAAATACCCATTCGCCGGCTAGAAGCTTCTTCAAATGCAGGGCCCTGACCTTGGGTTTGTTTTTGTTGTCAACAATGATCAAGGGACGACATACTCTACCTCCATCCGTGGCTATTTGAACGGCATTCTGGTGAGTGTTTGTGTGAATAGATATAAATGGAGACACTTTGCCGGTTCTGCGAAGGGCTCTAAAGTTCCCCACAAATTGAGCTGGGAAACAAGTAGTACCAATGATCGTACCGTTGAGGTAAATTCCATAGTTGCCTTCCGAGTGTAAAGTCGCTGAATCAACTTCAAGAATATCTTCACATCCCAAAGCAAAGCAAACCAGCCTGATGGGGTCTTCTTCGTCATCGGTCGTGATGTGTGTCATTAATGCCAAATTTTTCACCAAACCACAAGCTTCACCTTCGGGGGTATCTGACGTACACAACATACCAAACTGCGACGGCTGCAAAGCTCTAGGACCGGAGACTTTACGAGACTTTTCGAACTGCGACGAAATTCTTGTCATCATTCCCAAAGCAGAAATGTACGAAAGTCTCGATAACACATGGGTAACACCGGCTCTTTCCATCTTGAAACGTTTAAGCGACCAGTTTCCCGTTGAGATGGCACGGTTCATGCCCATGGTGATGTTGTTAGAATGGATGTTGATGGAAAGTAAGGCGTCGAACTCCAGGGCACGGCTGGGTTTCTTCAAGATCTTGTCGATGTTTGCCTTGAAGTCGCTGTTGAACTTCTTGAAGAGATCCTCGAAAAGCAAAGACATGAGCTGTCCCGCAAGTTCCAAACGCTTATTACCCACGTAATCTCTGTCGTCCACCATTTTAGGGTTGTGCATAGTCATAAGCACCCTTCTGGCCATCATGGCTATGTACAAGGCCTTTTCACGGAACTGCAAGTCGTCAACCGTTATATGCGCAATGATCGTGGTGGCAATGGCTTCGATACCCTCCTGGAGCTGGGACAACTTTGGAGCTCCTGCTCTTCTGATGGTTTTCACTCTTTTACCCACGTAATTCAACGCTTGCTGTTGAGTGAACACTTCCAAACGAGCAGCTTCCTCGAAGTTGACGGCAAAGAGATCCTGGTACTGTGGGTTGCTGCCACACACAAGCTGCAAAATCTCGAGATCCGAAGTGATACCAGCAGCCTTGAGAATGACGACTATAGGAACATCCTCACCAATGGAGTTATGCTTAAGGTATATTTTCTCGTTCTTGGTAACGACGTATGTTTTCGACTTACGTTCGTGGGTCGAGGAGGTGACTGAGGCCTGGACTATGCCCTTCTTCTCGTCTGCCTCCACGATAATTCTGTTCTTGGAAAGCTGTTCCTGGATCAAAATGACCTTTTCTGTTCCGTTGACCACAAAGTACCCACCAGGATCAATCGGACACTCGTCAAGCTTGGCCATCTGCTGTTCGTTGATGCCGTCCAAGATACACTTGTTGGACTTGAGCATAATGGGCATTCTTCCGATCTCCAAGTCTTTATGCATGATAATCTTACGACCTCTGGTGTACTCCACATCCACGTAGATGGGAGCCGAGTAGGTCAAGTCTCGCAATCGGCACTCGTGAGGAGGCAAAATGACTTCCTTGGTACCAGGCGATGAGGTTGATTTATGCCCAACTCTGAGGTCCAAATATTTCAAGTAGAAGTCTGGATCGACGTCAGACAACACCAATTCGTTGGCTTGCACGATCTTCTTCAAATCCACATCCACAAAGAAATTAAACGAGTCCAAATGCTGCTTCACAAGTCCCTTGACCTTCAAGAATGCAGGTAGGAGGTTCCATTTGTCATCAACGGTGTTGATTTCCTCAGCAAGCTTCTTACCCTTGTACTCGTGCTGAAGGAGGTCCCCAAAACTATCGTCTGCTTCAAAAAGCAGCGATGCCTTGCGCTTGGACATTTGAGGTGGTAGCCAAAAGATGCCTCATCGAGAGAAAATGGAGATGATACATCCACACACCAGATCAGACAGCGCCGGCAGCAGCAGCAGCGCCGGCCGCAACGTCGGTGGAAAAAGGCTGTGAAATACTCGGAGGTTCGTACTCTTCTGCTACGCCAACACACGCAACCACCGCAATTGCCTCCCGCGCCCCCGCCAGCACTTGTTTCGCCGCCACCTCTCGAGGAGTTTGTCATCAGCGTCCTTACGTAAGCCAGGCTATACACACGCCCGGCTGTTATTCTTCACCATGTCTGCCAACCAGTTCAAAGTCACAGTAAATGAGTACCTAGAAGGGTTGCCGCAGACCATCCAGTCGCAGCTCTACGAGGCGCCGGCCACGTGCATATCGATTTTCCGGTTGTTGTCTCCGATCGCCAAATTTTTCATCATGCAAATGATCTTCAACGAGCGGCCCCAGTCGGTTCGGGATCTCGACAAGTGGTGCAAGCCGCAATCCAAGAATCTCCAGTACGACGCATTGAAGCGGCTCAAGTCGTTGCATTTGGTGGAAGAGGACTCAGGTGGCAATTTTCTCCGGCTCCATATGACGTTCAGGAAGAACTTCCGAGACTGTTTGACGGGAAACCAGGAAGCCACGGCGTTCGGGAACTTGTGCACAGACAAGGACGAGCACAAGGTGACGGTGGGGTTTCTAGACAAGTTTGCATCACAAAAATGGGAAACAATATTGCATTATATGGTTGGAACCGAGCTTCCTTCCAAGCCTTCTCCGTCGGTTTTGTCGCTTCTCAAGCTGGGAGGACTCATGGAAGGACCCGGGACAGACGCACGCAACTTGAACATCACTAACAGTGGGTTCCAGTTCTTGTTGCAGGACATGAATGCCCAGATATGGACTTTTCTTCTCCAGTACCTCAACCTCACCCAGGACTTGAACATGGACCCGGTGGACGTGCTCAACTTTCTCTTTGTCTTGGGCTCGCTAGAGCTCGGGAAAAGCTACTATCTTTCTGGCCTCAGTGAGACCCAGGTAAGTATGTTGGCAGACTTGAGAGACTACGGACTCGTCTACCAGTACAACGACAAGTCCGACAGGTTCTACCCCACGAGACTTGCGACGACACTTACCTCTGAAGCTGCGTCCCTCAAGACGCCGTCCATAGCTCTCGACCAGGTCGTAGACACCTCTGGTGCCGCCCTTGAGTCTGGACCAGGTCAAGGCTCGATTATTCTCGAGACTAACTTCAAGCTCTACGCCTACACAAACTCGCCGTTGGAGATTGCAATCTTGAATCTCTTTGTCAACTTGCGCACACGGTTCTCCAACATGGTCTCGGGCCAAATCACCCGCGAGTCCATACGAAATGCATTATACAACGGCATCACTTCTGACCAAATCATCAACTTTCTCGAGACCCATGCCCATCCTCAAATGAGAGCCCTCGCCAAGGAGAGACTCGACAAGAAGTTGGAGTTCGATGCGAGTAACAATATTAACACTGCAGGCGGTGGTCTGAACTCGTCTGCTCAGCATAAACTAGAAATCCTTCCTCCCACGGTGGTGGACCAAATCAAGCTTTGGCAGCTAGAGTTGGACAGAATACAAGCTTTTGAAGGCTACTTGTTCAAAGAGTTTGCCAGTCAACAGGAATTCGATGTGCTATGCAACTATGCATCTGATGTCGGAGTTCTCATCTGGTCCGATAAAGCCAAGATGAGATTCTTCGTCACAAAAGACGGCATTTCCCAGGTTGCAGACTTTGCCAACAGAAAACTTAAACGGTAATCGTCTATCAACTATATACATGATTCTTCCTGGTATACGTTAGCCTGAACATGCATTGCAGGCTGCCTCGTCTGGTGTAGAGTAAGATCTGTCGCTGTACTTCTCGTCCGTCCCAAATGGTGTTCTTTCCTGAGACTCGGGCGTCAAGCGGCTATCGTAGACTTCGTCAATTTTGCGTTTCAATGGGTTAATTGGGCAGCTGGCATTGGCAACAGTAAATTGGATGGCTCGGCTGGCTGACTGGGTCCGCAAGTAATACAAGCCAGTTTTCAAGCCTTGTTTCCAGGCATGGAAGTGGCTGCTCGTCAACTTGGATCGGGTGGGGTTCTGTAGATGAATGTTCAAGCTTTGCAGCTGGTCAATGAACTTGGCGCGGTCAGCTGCCATGTCGATAATCTTGCGCTGGGAGATATCCCAAACGGTTTTGAACAATTCTTTGACATTCTTGGGTATTTCCTCGATATTCATTACTGAACCGCCTTCCACGAGAATTCGTTCTTTCATCTGGGTATTCCATAACCCTAGCTCGATGAGTTTCTTGATCAAATATTTGTTCACCACCTGAAACTCCCCGGCCAAAACTCTTCGGGTATAAATGTTGGACGTATATGGCTCAAAGCACTCATTAAAGCCAAGAATTTGTGAAGTGGACGCCGTGGGCATGGGAGCCACTAATAAAGAGTTGCGCAAGCCGTTCTCGACCACCTTCTGCTTTAACTGGTCCCAATCGGTGTAAAGATCCGATGGCGTGTGGTCCCAAAGATCAAACTGGAGCAATCCTTGAGACGCAGGAGAGCCAGCAAAGGTGTCATATGGCCCATCCCTGATAGCTAGCTCGACAGAAGATTCAACGGCAGCGTGATAAATAGTTTCGAATACTTGAATATTGATTTCGCTTGCCCTTTGAGAGTCAAAAGGAACCTCCAACATCAAGAAAAGGTCGGCAAGACCCTGTACGCCGACTGCAATAGGTCTGTGCTTAAGGTTCGAAACCCTGGCAGATTCGAGCGGATACTTGGTAACATCGATGACCCGATTCAAATTGTTCACAAGCACCTTGGTAACGGCATGCAACAATTTGCAGTCGAGTTTCTCATCCTTGACGAACATGGGTAGCGCCAAAGACCCCAAGTTGCATACTGCGGTCTCTTCCAGAGAGGAATACTGGACTACTTCGCAGCACAAGTTGGACGACTTGATGGTGCCCAAATTTTTCTGGTTTGATTTCTCGTTGCAGGCGTCCTTGAAAAGCATGTATGGCCCCCCGGTCTCTATCTGGGACTCGAGGATGGCGCTCCACAACTTTTGCGCCCTGACCACTTTAGTAGCCAAGCCTTTCGTTTCGTAGGACTCGTACAATTGCTTGAACTCTTGGCCGTAGCAATTGTCTAGTCCTGGCGCCAGGTCTGGCGAGAAGCAGGACCATTCCTGGTCGTCACGGACCCGCTCCATGAACAAGTCGGGAATCCACAATGCATAGAATAGGTCTCTGGCCCGCATTTCTTCCTTGCCGTGGTTCTTCTTCAAGTCTAGCACCTCAAAGATATCCGCATGCCAAGGTTCCAAGTATATGGCGAAGGCGCCTGGGCGCTTATTCCCGCCCTGGTCCACGTACCGAGCAGTATCGTTGAACACCCGAAGCATGGGTATTAAGCCGCTGGATGTTCCGTTGTTGGCTATCTTCGAGCCTCTGGCACGTATATTGTGCACGTGGAGACCGATTCCGCCGGATGCCTTGGATATAAGCGCAGTCTTGTGGAGGGTCTTGTAAATGCCATCAATCGAGTCTTCTTCCATGGCTAGCAAGAAGCACGAGGAAAGGTGGTTGTAGGTTGTGCCAGCATTGAAAAGGGTAGGAGAGGCATGGATAAAGTACTTCTGCGACATGTAGTCGTAGGTCTCGATGACAGCATCGATATCACTGCCGTGGATTCCCAAGGCAACTCTCATGAACATAAACTGCGGGGTCTCTGCGGGCACATTATTGATCTTGAGCAAATATGATCTTTGTAAAGTTTTGACAGCAAAGTAGGACAACTCGTGGTCTCTTTCCGGACGTATTGCCAGATCGAGTCTGGCCCGGTTTTCGTGCACCACATGTACCAAATTCTCCGATAACGCATTTGGTTCCAATTTTGCAAAATTCGCAACATAGGCAGAAAACAGCAATTCGGCAAACTTGCAAATTCCCGTCGCCTCGATCCGGCCTGCAAGCATAGCATAGTCCGGATGGGCAGTGGTCCGGGACGCTAGCGATTCAGCTGTAAGCAGCAACAAGTCACCGGTGCTGATTGTGGCGGGCAAGCCAGCCTCTACAGCTTCTACTACATTCTCCAACTCCAAGTGCTGCGTGTCTAGACCCGCACACAAGGACTCGAGAAACCGCCGTAATCGCAGCAGGCTGAACTCCCCACGGGAGGCAATTAGCACCATCAAGATGAGGCGGCAAATGTCGCGCCAAGTCGCGTTTCTGGAGATGCGCGTGCCTGCAGGTAAGCCAGAAGCGACGTGCCAAGCCCAAGCCCAAGCTTCAGCGTCTGGTGCGCGCATTGTTAGTTGCCACCTGCATACACAAAGGAATGTGGTGCCTGGCACCAGGCACCGAGCCGAGAATGCGGCATGTCTGGCAAAGCGCAAGACGCGGCAGCAGATACCTGCAGAGCAGCCGCACCAGCCACAGGGACCCAGTCACAGCAGCGGCAAACATGCGTCTGTGTATGCGAGGCGCGCCGCCAGGGTGTCTGGGAAGCTGCATAATGCAAGCTCTTTGTGAATGCCACTGCGGAACATTCTGCGCCCCGGGGTGGGGTAGCCCTCCGGCCCCTTCGCCGTCCTGCATTGACATATACCGAGTGGCACCCCAAAGAAGGCTCCAGCCCCCCGCAGTAGCCGCTCCTACCCGAACAGCACGGATATGCACCAGAATCCCGATACCCCCCTATGGCCGCAAAAATCTGCACCCCACCGCAATGCCGCGAGGCGTCCTGGTCGGGCGCATACCCGGTCATACGAGATCGAATATCGCTTACGTTGCGCTTATGTAAGCGCCACGCCTTGCACGTTGGCGGCGGAGCGGGTTGCGGAATGCAGCTGTGTGGGTTCCGGCTCCCTTCTGGGGCCAGGGGCGCATTCCGCCGGACCAGAACTACTCAAAGGCGGGTGCATTGAGTGCACGGCAGTTCCGGCCGGCACGGTTGCCGCGCTGATAGCTCCGACGGGGTAATTCGACCGGCGCAAGAGGAGTGCGTGCGGCGCAGACGTGCGGCGCGAGGGCTGCGCGCGTCACTTGCACTTTTGGGAAGTTGGGCTGGAACCATCGGATCCGGCTTGCAGCAACAGAAAAGAATGGGGCGGAATATAAGACATCGCGGGCCGACCGGGGTAGATAAAGTTTTTCGAGTGCGACTGCTAATCACCTAGCTGTGGCTATATTCGTTCCTTGACCACAGAGACCCGTCTGTGTGCATGCCTACAGCAGCTACCAGGGCTGCAGACTTCCAGTTTCATTGATTCTAGCCGCAAGCATATTTTGGTATTTTGGCATTTTGATCCTTTTGCCCCCATGAGCAGCCACGAGAATTTATACTACAACACCTACTCCCACCCGCTCTACACGCCGCCAGCACAGGCCTACACCAGCCCAGACTACTTTGGCACCAAGGGAAATGCCCCCAGGTTGGCGGTGGACGTGGACTTGGAGCCGAGAACCATGCGGCCTTCCATGTCGGAGCATCCAGAACTACACTACATTTCCCCGGTGGACAAGGTGACCAGTCCCGAGGTGGAGACGCCGGCAGGCGTGGGCCCCGCCAACTTTATCCCCAACCACCACCAGTACCGCTTTTTGCTTGTCGACGACAACTCGATCAACCTCAAGATCCTCACCAAAATACTATCCCGATTGTATCCGCGGGCGCACATTGTCGAGCTCTGCGACTCCACAACGGTGCTCCAGTACTTGGCGTCTGCTCCTGCGTTTGACTGTGTGTTTCTCGACATTGAAATGCCCGAGGTGTCTGGCACCGAGTTGGCGCACCGAATAAGAAGGCACCCAGAACTCTGCCAGTTGCCGCTCATAGCCGTGACCACGCGCACCAGTGCCAGCGACTTGGCGCTGCATGCCGAAGTGGGCATCAACTGGACCTTTGGCAAGCCCTTCAACTACCCATACAGAACGGTGCTCGAGGTGGTGGAGACGGTGCTCCGCCAACGTGACGAATTATGACTTATAGACTATATACAACGCATCAAGATCCATACGAAGACTGCTGCAGAGCCTGTAACAACCGGTAATCCACCTCGCAGGCAAATAGCAACATCCAGCTTGCTCTCTTCTCCTTCCGCTCCGCTCACTTGCCTGCGGTCTCGGCCATCATCTGGATGCAACGCTCCACGTTTTGGCCTTGCTGGGCACAGACGGGCAAGATCTTCCAGCCCCTGCTCTCCACATGGCTCTGGAAGTCCTGGTACTGGGCGGCGGTGGAGTTGAGGTCGGCCTTGGTGGCCACCACCAAAACCCGTTTTCCCTCCATTCGCTTTCCTCCCACCTCATTCACCAACACCGACAAGTCGCTGGCTGGCGACTCGCTCTCCAAAGACACCACGAACACTAGCCCGTTGGACCGTTCAATGTGCCGCAAAAAGTCTAGACCCATGCCTTTGTCTTGGCTCGCGCCCTTGATAATTCCGGGAATGTCCGCTACTGTAAACGGCTCGCGGTCAATGGAGGTGGCTATGGTGCCCACGGTTGGCTGGAGCGTGGTGAACTCCCAGTGTCCCACTCTGGGTCTGGCCCGAGATATAGCCCGCAAGAGCGTCGACTTGCCAGCGTTGGGAAGGCCCACGAGACCCAAGTCGGCGATGATCTTGAGCTCGAGAATGAAGAACTGCCGCAAACCCTCTCTTCCCCGCTTGCTGAAACGGGGGTTACGAATGTCCTTGGTTAGAAAATGCATGTTTCCCATTCCGCCAGCTCCGCCCTTCATCAAGAGGACCGGCACATCCGTAGGCTCGTTGAAGTCTATTCCCACCACCGGAAACTGGTCGTGGCCGAGCTCCTCGTGCTGCATTTCTTCCTCCATTGCCACCACCTGCTCGTTGAGGTCGTTGAAATAGTCTCGCTGGGTGTGGTACTCTTCGTCTCTCTCTTTGAAAATCCACCCTTCTCCGGGCTTGTAGCTGTTGCGGAAGAACTGGATGTTGTCGAACTCGGTCGTCTGAAGCTCTAGCGTAATGTTGTCAAGCTGACGATCCGACTCCTGCAAAAACCGCCGGAGCTGCCGAGGGTCTGGAATCCACCTTAACGTTGTTCCAGCGGGAACTTCAATCACAACATCTTCTCCCTTTTTTCCGTCCAACTGCCGGCCGGTACCAGCAGCTCCGTTCTGAGCGACATACGTCCGCTTAACCTTGTGCAAAGACGTGAGTCCTTTGACAACTTGGACGTACACATCTCCTCCCGCTCCACCGTCTCCACCATCGGCTGGACCAACCGGACGGTGTGCGTCACGGAAGAACGACACAGACCCGTTTCCGCCTCTTCCACTGACAGCCTGGACCAACTTTAAGTCCACAAACGTTCGTTGTTCGACGTTTCGTGCTTGCTTGTACTTGTTTTGGTTGCTGAACACCTTGTGTGTTTGGTTCCTGTTGCCACAGAAATAGTCCTGGAGCGTAATGTGGACCTTCTGGAGACCGTTGGCATGCTCAATATGTCTATAAGGCATGTTTTCCTGGAATGTGGAGACGTTTTCTGGCTGCTGGATCCTAGTTTCAAGAATACGGAACGTTGGATCCTGGAAATCAACACCATCGTTATACAAGACTCTAGACGTATGGAGAAGCCTTCTCCATGCTCGAAAAGCAGGCACGCTAGCCTGGATCTGACCCATTACCAGGAATGAAGTAGGTCAAGCTGTAAGTTGTAAAGAAGTTATCACGTGCAGGACTCCAGGTGACCTCATCACGACTGCGTACAAGTTAGTCGAAGTTGTAGTCGATGGGCAGCAAATTCGGTTGTCTCCATTGCTTCTTTCAGTGGAAGTGCAGCCGCTCCTAACTTAACGTAATTGGGTCATAATATATAAATAGGGCATTAAAAGTGTTCAAGTGATCAGAACGTTTTTAGTGTGCTGGTATTGGCTGCACCAGTCGATCAATCCTCAGCAAGGTCTCGTACCGTTCGCTTCAAGTGGGCCTCAAACGCATCCAATGTCTCTTCTCCCACCAAGTCAGCCAACGGCGTGGTGAACCCGAAACACATATTTACACCTCCCAGAACCGAGATGCACGAAAGTGAACAGTGCGGGCCAAAACCGGTAGATTGACTAAACCAGGCATTGGTAGCCTTCAAGTCGCCGCTGGAAATATCCTGCACTCCTAGATTGGATACGTCCAACGTGGTGAATGTAGTCAGGTCGAGTTTGGCGGTGGTGAAGTCCCAGTAGTTGACTTTGTCAAAGAGCGAGAGGGACTTGAACGGGTCCTTGGAATCAAGAGCGGCAAAAAGTGACCTGTTGATACTTTTCACCTCTGAATTGGAGCCAAACCAGTGCCTGGGTGACTCTAGGCGGTTAACTGCAATGGCTGCCGAGGACATGGCAAGACCGTACTTGTCACGATACTCAGGTACATATCTTCTACCGTCGATGTCGATGCTAACAGTGGACGAGAATTGCTCCAGCGACACCTTTTTCATGACTGTTTCTTGGAACGAATACAACGATAGCGTGGCCAACAACGGCGTAAATGTGACCTTGTTGGCTTTGCAGATCTTGAGAAGCGGCGAGACCCATTCGCTTGTTAATGAAATTGCTCGGATTTTGGTTCTGGGTTCCAGCAAGGCACGCAAGCCGGTGGTGAAGGGGGGAGTCTTGAAAACGTCTGGACCTTTAAACACGTAAATGTTGAGGATTTTCTTGAGCCACTGGGGAACTAGCGACCAAGCGATCATTTTGATGTGCTCAAAGTAGGACGACTTGTACAACGACAGGGTGGTGAATGGGCCATAGGGGATCTTTCCAACCGTGGGTGCGTCCTTTGCGTAGTCAAAGAGAACAGGCTGATAAGTAAGGCTGGTTGACTTTGCAGCCTGGTCCAATTCACGCACCAAGTTCTTGACGAAAAGCATACCACTGCTGCCGTCGAACAACGTGTGGTCGCAGTAGAATGTAAGCAACTGGGAATCGTCATTCTCAAACACAACCAATCTCCACAATGGAAGCTGTTCATCAAGGGGACAAGTGCGTTGGTCTAGAGCGGTGAAAAAGTCGCTATCGACGTGTTGGAACGGTTCAAAGGTCACCACCGTCTCAAAGCGGATGGTGTTGACGTACTGGATCTGGAAGTTTGAGTAGTTTTTTTTCCTGTCGTTTTCGCCACCAGTTCGAAGCGCATTTGCAGCAAGATACGGCGAGTGTAGAACCATTGCCCGGAGGGCATTTGACAACTCCTTTGCATCAGTCTTGTGATTGAGCTGCACTGTGATGTTGTAGTTGGTGTAGAGCTTCCTGACGCCTTTGCAGATAAAGTATTTTTCAATGGTGTCCGCGTCCCGTCCGTAACTCATGGTCAAATGCGCGACAGGCAAAACAGGCAAATCTGGAAATGTGGGAATCTGCCCTGCATCTGGCAAATCTGGGTGTGGCTGACGTACAGGACACAGGGTACGGCACAGAGCCTGGCCATAACCAAAGATAAAGGCGACAAGGAATACCAATGAAAATAGACTAAGTAGAAGAAGCAGAAGCAGAAACGACAAAGACGCATGACAACGGTCCACGCATCCACGCACTCCCGCTCTTCCCCACCTCTTCTCTACCCTATCCATTCCCTTCGTCGTCTCACCTCCAGCCATAGGCTCCTCCTGCAGATACTACCTCATCGCAGCGCAGAATCAACCCCACCAAATGCTGTTCAAAGAGCTCGGAGTTTCAAAATGGTTAACGGAGGCACTTGCGGCCATGAAAATCCGCCTGCCCACTTCCATCCAGGCAGAGTGCATCCCGCAGATCTTGGCTGGCCGTGATTGCATCGGAGGCGCCCGGACCGGGTCCGGAAAAACCATCGCGTTTGGTGCTCCCATGATGAGCAAGTGGTCGGAGGATCCGTTTGGCATATACGGCTTGGTGCTCACGCCAACGCGAGAGTTGGCGCTCCAGATCGCTGAGCAGTTTTTGGCTCTTGGTTCTACCATGAACATCAAGGTAGCTGTCATTGTTGGAGGAGAAGACATGGTGAAGCAAGCATTGGAGTTGCAGAAAAGTCCGCATTTTGTGATTGCGACGCCGGGCCGGCTCGCAGACCACATCCTCAACAGTGGCAGCGACACTGTGGGTGGTTTGAAGCGCATAAAGTATCTCGTTTTGGACGAAGCAGACCGCTTGTTGAGCAACAGTTTTGGCAGCGACTTGCAAAGATGCTTCAGCATTCTTCCGGACGCCTCCAAACGCCAGACCCTCTTGTTCACAGCCACAGTCACCGATGCTGTGCGTGCGTTGAAAGACAAACCTGTGCCTGCTGGAAAGAAACCGGTGTTCATCCACGAGATCGTCTCGCACGACGAGGTGGCCATTCCCGCCACGTTGAGCATCTCGTACGTGTTCGTGCCGTCGTACGTGAAGGAGGCGTACTTGCACAGCATCTTGGTGCTGCCCAAATACGAGAAATCCCTGGCCATTGTCTTCGTCAACAGGACTTACACCGCCGAGGTTCTCCGCCGAACTTTGCGCAAACTCGATATCCGCGTGGCTTCGCTCCACTCGGAGATGCCCCAGAGCGAGAGAACCAGCTCGTTGCACCGGTTCCGTGCGGGCGCCGCCAGAGTCCTCATAGCCACCGATGTGGCCTCCAGAGGGCTCGACATCCCCAATGTCGAGCTCGTGGTGAACCAAGATATACCGGCGGATCCCGACGACTACATCCACCGGGTGGGAAGAACAGCCAGAGCTGGCAAGAAGGGCGACTCTGTCTCCATCGTGTCCGAGAAGGACGTGGAAAGAATATTGGCCATCGAGACCCACATCAACAAAAAGATGGACTTGTTGGAAGAGGTGAACGACGACAAGGTGATCAAGGAGTCGTTGAGTGTGGTGACGGAAGCCAAGAGAGAATCGGTGGCAGACATGGAGAAGGAGGGATTCGGAGAAAAGAGAAAGATCAACAAGAGAAAGCGGGAAGAAAAGCAGCATCACAGCAAAAAGAGAAAGTAGAACGTTGCAGGGGTGTGGATTACCACGACATAGCATAGATAGAGACAATCAACGACGAGAACACGCCGCGCCCACTACTCAATAGTGGTGACAAACTTTTTGGGCCGTTCGTCCACAGTAAGCTGGAAAATGTCATTGCGGGCGTAGTGGCCGCTGACGTCAAGGTCGTACTTTGCTTCCACGATGGTGTCCAACTCGATCTCGGTGCTGAGCAAGCCTTCCTTTCCCACCAACGGACCGGCCAAAACGGTTCCGTACGGATCGATAATCACCGAGCCTCCGTTGATGCAGTTCTTGTTTTCGCCCCAGTTTGGCAACTCCAAGCCACACTCGGCTGGCGTGGCAAGGAAGTGCACTGCGGAGACAACGAACAAGCGGCCTTCGGTTCCGATGGTCCTCATCAAACAGAGCCATGCTTCTCTGTCATCCACCGTGGGCGCGCAGTAGACACTCACACCCTTGGCATACATGGTGGCTCGGTAGAGCGGCATGTAGTTTTCCCAGCAGATGGCGCCGCCCAACTTGCCCAAGCGCTTGTCGTCCACAGTTATCAAGCCAGAACCGTCGCCCTGGCCCCACACCAAGCGCTCGGAAGCGGTGGGCATCAACTTGCGGTGCTTGCCAGCGTACCCGAGTTCCGGGTTGATGTACACCATGGTGCAATACAAGGTGTTTCCTGCTCGTTCAATCACGCCGACAACCACGTTGGCTCCTGTGCGGGAAGACAACTCCAGCAAGGCGTCGATTTCGGGTCCTGGCACCTCAATGGCTTCCTTAAAGTAACGAGAAAAGTCCTCTCTGCCCGATTGCAACCGGTAGCCCAAATAGGTTCCGAAGGTGGAGCCCTTGGGATAGCCACCCAAAGTGGCTTCTGGCAAAACCACGAGGCTGCACCCGGCGCTGACGATTTCGTCCTCGTAGCTGAGGATCTTGGCAAGAGTGGCCTGGGTGCCCTCTGGAGATGCACCAATCTGGAGTGCTGCTACTGTTTGTTTCATGGTTCAATGGGCAAAAACCGGGTTGTGACTCGTTGGGATGGATGACTAAAAGATACCGAGACCGAGACCGAGACTGCGACCTCGTAAACGCGAGCGGCTCATAATCATTGGGTGGGCGGAAAAAACTGCCCTAACGGCTGCGCGGCTTCTGGGTGCTTATCGTGTGGAGTACTGTCTTTTGATTCGGCAACTGACACTGTGGTATCGTAATGACATGTCGTAATGTCGTAACGTGAGGATGTCAAAGTCAAACGTAATAACGTCATAACGTCATAACGACAACGACAACGACAACGACAACGACAACGACAACGACAACGACAACGACAACGACAACGACAACGACAACGACAACGACAACGACAACGACAACGACAACGACAACGACAACGACAACAACGACAACGTCAACGTCAACGACAACGACAACGTCTTGCACGTGCCGCTCCAATCGTAGTCGTCAGTCGTCTTCCACGTAGCTTTCCACAATCAATAGTAGACAAAGGGCTATCATTCCCACCATGATAGACGTCATGCACACCACCGTGGCCGTGTTGTACACCCCGTGGATCCGGATCCGGCGGCGTGCATACCGATCGACGGTTATAAAGTAGTTTATGGCGCTGATGGTGAGGGCAAATATCGCCAATGCCACTAGTGTGAAGGCCACTGGCGACGTATAGGGGTTGGGCGGCCGCGGAACCACGCTCTCGCCACTCGTATCCAAGCGGAAATGCTCAAACATGGCGGCAGCAGTAAACAAAAGAGACATGGAAAAACGCAAAAACGTCAAAAACGTTCTTTCCAGCTGCAGAACGTCGCGCGGCTCGCTGCTTTCGATCTTGAGGTGCACCGCATACGGAAACTGCCATCGCAGGCCTGATTCGCCCTCCATGCTGCAGACACGTAACAGCACCAGTCAGCTGCCACAGTGGAGCGCTGCAGGTGGAGAGGTCTCCTGCAGGAGACCTGCAGGAGGAGATCTGCAGGTAACGCGATACCCGCCTCTGCTTCCGCATGCATTCTGTGGGCTTCTGACTCTCGTCCTGCAGATACCGCGAGGCATCTACCAGATCCGCATTTATTCCTACTGTTTATTCCGTGATGAGGGCCACTAAACCGTGTCGAAATTGCGGCCACACCAGTTTCTCGATTGATCGCTATACCTCGTCAGGCGACGTTTCGTGTTCCAGATGTGGCACTGTCCAGGAAGAAAACCCCATCGTTTCCGAGGTCCAGTTTGGAGAACTGTCTTCGGGTGCTGCTGTCGTACAGGGTACTATGGTGGGTGCAGACCAGACGAGAGCCACGTTTGGCGGCAGACAAAACGCCATGGAAAGCCGCGAGCAGACACTCCAGAATGGACGCAAAAAGATAAAACGTATAGCCACCGCCATGCGCATCCCAGACTACATTTCCGATGCGGCTGCCGAGTGGTTCCGGCTTGCACTCACCCTTAACTTTGTGCAAGGAAGACGGTCGCAGAACGTGCTTGCCGCGTGCTTGTATGTGGCCTGCCGCAAGGAAAAGACCCCCCACATGTTGATCGACTTTAGCTCGCGGCTCCAGATCTCCGTCTACTCGCTCGGAGCCACCTTCCTCAAGATGGTGCGGGCATTGCATATCACCAACCTACCCTTGGCCGACCCCTCTTTATTTATCCAGCATTTTGCAGAAAGACTTGACTTTGGCGAGCTTCTGACCAAGGTGATCAAGGACGCCGTGAAGCTTGCCCAGCGCATGGCCAACGACTGGATCCACGAGGGACGCCGACCGGCCGGTGTGGCCGGTGCGTGTGTCTTGTTGGCCGCCAGAATGAACAATTTCCGCCGGAGCCATGCTGAAATCGTGGCCGTGGCTCATGTGGCCGAAGAAACCCTCCAGCGTCGTCTCAACGAGTTCAAGAAGACGTCTAGCGGCGCCCTTTCTGTCGCCGACTTCCGCCTGCTGGAACAGACGGAGCACGCCAACCCCCCTTCTTTCAACAAAAACCGTGAGCAGGAGCTCCGCATCGCGCAAGAGCTCCAGCAGTCCCAGGATACCAACTCGTTGCTTCGTGGAGCCACCGTGTCTGCCAAAGAGGCGCACAAGCAGAAACTCCTCCGGACGATTTTGAAGGACTGCGATCTCTCAGAACTGGAGATTTCCACCCAGCTCCAGCGCATCGTCCAGGCCCAGCAAAAGTCGCTCCAAAGCTCGATGTATACTACGCCGTCGGACCGCCAGGGAAACGCCGATATCGACCGGGTGGACGTGGACAAGCCGCGCAACCTCTCCAAGAACCTCCCCCGCACCGAGGACATTCTTCAGACCGTGTCGCTGCATCCGACGGATTTCGGCGATCTTGACGATGAAGAGCTTCTGATGTTCAAGCTCTCCGAGGAAGAACACCGTCTCAAGGAGCGGGTGTGGACCGGGCTCAACCACGACTTTTTGTTGGCCCAGGAACGCAAGCGCTTGAAGGAAGAGGCCGATGAACTCGCCGGAAATACGTCTGGGTCCAAAAGAAAACGGCGAGCAAAAGCCAGTGGTGTTGCTGAGATGAGCGAGATGGGGATGGAAGAAGCACTCGCCAACATTGGCGTGGACGACTCCACCGGCGAGCCATTGACTGCAGCCGACAGTGCGAAGCGCATGCTTTCGAAGAAGTCGTTTTCCAAGAAGATCAACTACGCTACGCTCGGGGACTTGTTTGGCGAAACTGCGCGAGCGGGAAGTACGTGAGTGCCGGTGGAGCATAGTGTAGCATAGTGTAGTTTATATAAGTCGAGGTCATCAGATATTTAAAGATGTAGAAGGAAGGAAGGAAGGAAGGAACGAAGGAAGCAAGACATCAGCAAGTGCAACTGACCTGCAATTCACTGTGACTCTTCCCCGTGGCCCAGCTCCAGCTCCAGCTCCAGCTCCAGCTCCAACTTCACCCTTCCTATATGCAGTACACTCCATTATTTCTGCTCATCGCGGCTCATCGCTAGAAATCGTCACGATGGGAAAACAAAGAAGAGCTGCCATTTTGCCCACAAACATCATCCTTCTTCAGAATGTGGTGCGTCGCGATCCCGAGTCCTACTACGAGGAGTTCTTGCAGCAATATTCCCACTACCAGTCACTCCGGGATATTTTCCTCTTGAATCCCTCTGCGGATGAGGGCACCGAGTTTGCCGACTTGATTGGATTTGTGTCTGCGGTGTGCAACTGCTACCCGAAGGAGACTGCCAACTTCCCGCAGGAGCTCCGCACCATCATCCTTGAGAACCACCGGTCGTTGCATCCCGACTTGCGGGAGAAAATCATCCAGTGCTTGACCATGTTGCGCAACAAAGACATCATTTCAGCGGAGGAGCTTATTCTGACCATCTTCCCGCTTCTCACAGCATACTCCGCACACACCGCATCGCCGCAAGGCTCCAACGTGAAGGCCTTGCGTGCGCAGATCTACTCCACGTTGATTTCCTTGCTCAAGTCGGTGAATACCGGCGCCAAGAACCAGAAGATCAACCGGTCGACACAGGCGCTTCTCTTCAATCTCCTAGAGCAGAAGGACTCACAAGGTCTCTGGGCCACCAAGCTCACCCGCGAGCTCTGGCGGCGAGGCATCTGGGACGACTCGCGGACGGTGGAGATCATGACCCAGGCTGCCAACCACCCGGACGTCAAGGTGGCCATCTCGGCGGCGCGGTTTTTCCTTGGTGCCGACAAGGAGCGAGAGGAGAACTTTGAGGACAAGTCGGACGACGAGGACGGGTTCGACATGACGGCGTTGAGACACCAGTTTCTGGTCAACAAGAAGTCGTCCAAGCGGGGCCGCAAGCTCGAGCAGGCAGCCAAGACGGTCAAGAAGAAGAACAACAGCCGCGGGTTGGCCACCTACCTCAATTTCTCCGCCATCCACTTGCTCCGCGACCCGCAGGGCTTTGCCGAGTCGCTCTTCAACAACCATCTCAGCGGCAAGAACTCCAACAAGTACGATCTCGAGCAGAAAATCCTCTTCATGAACTTGGTGTCGCGGCTCATCGGTACCCACAAGTTGACGGTGTTGGGCATCTACTCGTTTTTCTTGAAGTACTTGACTCCCAAGCAGCGCGACGTCACCCAGATCATGGCGGCGGCGGCCCAGGCGTCGCACGAGTTGGTGCCGCCCGACGCCATCAGCGTGGTGGTCCGCAAGGTTGCCGACGAGTTTGTGAGTGAAGGTGTGGCCGCCGAGGTGGCCGCCGCCGGCATCAACACCATCCGCGAGATCTTGAGCCGTGCTCCGCTCGCCATTGAAGAGACGTTGTTGCAGGACTTGACCGAGTACAAGGGCTCCAAGGCCAAGCCGGTGGTGATGGCCGCCCGCTCGTTGATTTCCTTGTACCGAGAAGTGGCCCCGGAAATGTTGCGCAAGAAGGACCGCGGCAAGGGCGCCAGCATGGAGCTCCAGGCGGGAGACAAGAAGGTGCCGCAGTTTGGCGAGAACGCTCCCAGCGGCATCCCGGGCATCGAGTTGTTGGCCAAGTGGCGTGCTGAAAACGCCAAGGCCGCCGAGCAAAGCGAGCAGAATGAGCAGAGCGAGCAGAACGAGGCCGGCAATGCCAGCGACGAGTGGAACGAAGAAGAGTGGGAGGTGGACAACGACGGCGACGACGACGACGAGGGCGACTGGGTCAACGTGGAGTCCGACGACAACATGGACAAAAAGATGCACGAGGACGACGTCTCGGACATCGAGCTTTCTGGCGACGAAAATGACGCTGCTCCAGAAACGTTGCCCGAGGACAAGGCTGCCGCCGACAAGGCCATCACCGACCTCCTCTCCTCCCGCATCCTCACGCCCGCCGACTTTGCCAAGTTGGAGGAGTTGCGGGTCCAGGCCGGGGTGGAGAAGATGATGGGAGGCATCCAGAAGAACGAAGAGCTGGTGGACTCGGCGGCGCTTGTGGGACCGGTCAAGTACAAGCTCCTCAAAGAAGAGAGAATAGCGCTAGCCCGCGAGGGCAAGGACGACCGGGAAAAGTTTGGCTCCAGACGAGGCAAGCGGGACAGCGCCCACTCCACCACCAACAAGGAAAAGGCCCGCAAGAAGAACTTTGTGATGATGATCCACAAGAAGGCGGTCAAGGGCAAGCAGAAGCTCTCGTTGCGCGACCGGCAGAAGGTGTTGAAGGCCCACGTAGAGCGTCAAAAGAAGGGCAGGCATTAACGACACAGATAACAATACAATAAACACAGATAAAGTACACAGCAATAATTAGACGAGCGGTGGGGGCTCGGTAGTAATACAGTAGCGGCGCTGCCGGCGCCGAATTGAATCATTTTTCCTTCTCCTTCTCGCTCTTTTCCTTCTTCTTCTCGCTCTTCTCCTTCTTCTTCTTGGTGCCGTCCTCGTGCTTCTTGCCGTCAGACTTCCGTTTCTTGGACTCCTTCGACTTCTTGGCCGCCTCGGTAGTGGCGGGGCTGGCGGGCGCCGTCTCGGCAGCTCCAGCAGACAGAGGCTCGGCAGGAATTGCAGCAGGCTTCTCGCCAGCCTTGTCGGCCTCGGATCCAGCTCCAGCTCCAGCCTTCTCGGAGTCCAACTTGGTCTGGTACGCTTCCTTGGCCTTCTGGTAGTCCTTCAACTCGTTCTGGTACTTCTTCTGCCAGTGGGACTTCTCGTCGGCAGTGATGGAGTTCCATCTCTCCTTGACTAGCTCGTTCATCTCCACCGCGGACAACGGCGCCTCGTTGTTTTTCTTTCTCTCCTCTCGGATGGTCTCTCTGGTGTGGAAAGAAAAGGCAAAGTAGATGGTGAGCGGCTTCTTGGGCGCGTTGGGATCCTTCTCCACCTTCTTCTTCTTCTCGGCGGCAGCTGTGCCGTCTTTCGCAGCCTTCTTGCCCTTGGGTTTGTCGGACTCTTCTGTCTTGGCCACGGGCGCAGCCTTGGAAGCGTCGGTGTTGACGAGCTCGAGCGCGGGGGCCACCGAGTTGATGGCGGTGGCCAACGCCGTCAATGACTCGTCGTTGGCGGAATCGTGGGCCACCTTGTAAAAGTTGACGGTGGCCGACGCGGCATCCTGGGCCGCCTTGGAAAGCTCGAACAAGGCGGACACCAAGGCGTCTTTGGAGGTTTTAATGTCGCTCATAGTGGTGGGCAAGGTGCGTGTGCTGTTGTAGGGAACTCTGGGTGGCTCCGGGATGCTAGACGTGGTTCTGGTGTGTGTTTGCGTTTAGCGAGGCAGTGACGGCAGTGGGCAAATTAGTGAGAAAATAGGGAGAGGGCGGTGGTGAGAAATGAAATTCGCTCCGAAAAGCGCGCAAATGGCCACGCACCCTAGCCGCCCCGCACGGGGAAATAGCGACGCCCGCGCGGTGTGGCCCTGCAAACTTTTCGCGCCAGGGGTCGGTGCTTACTGCGGCCTGGGGCCATGCCAAACAATAGGAAACGAGTCGTGAAAAGAATAGAATGAGCCAATTCAACGCCGTTTGGTTCGTGCTGCTGATTTGGCTAATTTGCTCATTTAGCTCATATTTTCTGCTGCTTCTTCAATGTAAAGGCCTGTTCCTCGTGGGACCATCCTCTTCCTGTACACGCTGTCACGCCTACCAGTCGCGATTTAACGGTTGCAACTTTTATCAAGAATGACTATTTCTGCCGTGGTTGGTAGCGGTGTTTCAGCGTTGAAAAGAGCAGCCATCGCATGCCCAGGGCAAGGAATAGACGTGAAACAAACATTCTCGGTTTTCCGCAAATATAAAGATATATTACAGCCACTATTCAACGAGATTGATGATGCATTGGGAGAACAGTTGTCGCTGAATCTCCTTGGTGACGGCAATAACCCCGAGTTCGAATTCACACGTACATACTATGCACAGCCTGCAATAGTAGCAGCAACACTTGGTATAAGCGAGTATATCCGTCGTGTACATGGCGTTGAACTCGTCAGATCCAAGCCAGTAGAATACGTTCTTGGCCATTCTTTAGGAGAATACTCCGCTTTAGCATTGACAGAAATGATATCGGTTGGCACTGCTGTGCAGTTGGTTCGGAAAAGAGCAGAATTGATGGAGAATGCCGTATCAAACGACAACGACTACGAGATGAAAGCGCTCATGTTTCGAGCACCTTTATTTACACAAGTTTTGGCTCATTGCCAGGAGCACGGCATCCTCGCAAACATCAACACTCGGCAGCAGATCGTTGTTGCTGGAAAAAAAAGCATAATTTCAGCAGCTTTGGAACAGTTACCCAAACGTACGATAGCCAAAGCGACTCAATTGCCCGTGAAGATTCCATTCCACAATGAGGTTCTTCGCCCCATAGAAGCAGAATTGCTGAATTGGCTAGCCAGGAAAGAGATCAAACCTCCACTCAAGCCTATAGTCTTGAATTTGACAGGTGAAGCACTGCTGGACCCGCAGGAAATAATAGCATCGACGATAAATACGAATTCCCGGCCAGTGCAGTGGGTCAGCTCTATGGAAACATTGCTGTCCAACGGCATTGAGACGATTTACACGTTGGGACCCGGAGAGGTGCTAAACGGACTAAACTCTAAATTCATGGACAGCATTCCGCTTTCGCAGCCATAATAGGCAGCCATGAAAGCCACTAGTACTATCTGAATAGACAATGGTACACCTCACTCCAGGCTAACCCATGAGCTAAAAAGCTACACATTCTGAACCAGTGCGCTGCAATTCAATTATTCTCGTATAGCCCTCCTATGACTCGTATGGTCACCGTGCGCGAGTCAATGAAAAATTAATATTTCTCGCATATCACCATCTCTTTTTCATCTCCAGTTCAGATGTCTATTATTGACGGCAAGGCCATTGCCTTGGATATACGTACTCGTATTCATGGGGAGATCAATGCGTTCCAGCAAATCCACCCAGACTTTAAGCCCCGCTTGAGCATCGTCCAAGTTGGCGAGAGACCTGACTCTTCCACCTATGTCCGGATGAAGCTCAAGGCTGCTGAGGAGGCTGCTATCGAGTGCAACACTATCAATTTGCCCGAGACCATCACCGAGTTTGAGTTGTTGACTCAGATCGAAAAGTTGAACGACGACTTGGCTGTCGACGGTATTTTGGTCCAGCTTCCTCTTCCTGCCCACTTGGACGAATCTAAGATCACCAATGCTGTCCAGGCTAAGAAGGACGTGGACGGCTTTGGTCCTTACAACGTGGGTGAATTGGCCAAGAAGGGTGGTTCTCCATACTTCTTGCCTTGCACTCCAAAGGGTATAATGGAGATGCTTGAGAAGGAAGGAGTTCAGGTTGCCGGCAAGCACGCTGTTGTGTTGGGAAGATCTGACATCGTTGGCAAGCCAGTGGCCCACTTGCTCAACAGGGCCAATGCCACTGTCACTACCGTGCACTCCCAGACTCCCCAGGATCAGGTTGAGTTCTTCTTGAAGCAAGCTGACATTGTCGTTGCAGCCATCGGAAAGCCTCAAATCATCAGAGGCGAGTGGCTCAAGAACGGTGCTGTGGTCATTGATGTTGGTACCAACTTCATTCCTGACAACACCAAGAAATCTGGCAGCAGAATGGTCGGAGATTGTGACTTTGAGTCCTGCTCCAGAGTCGCCTCCAAGATCACTCCTGTTCCCGGTGGAGTGGGTCCCATGACTGTTGCTTCTCTCTTGGAGAACGTCATCATTGCAGCCAAGGAGCACTACGCAACCAACAACCAAACTCGCCAGTTCACCAACCCATTGAAGTTGAACTTGTTGAACCCTGTTCCAAGTGACTACGAGATCTCGCGTAACCAGCAGCCAAAGAAGATTGACCAGGTTGCATACGAGGCCGGTATTTTGGAAAGCGAATTGGAGCCATTTGGCTCCTACAAGGCCAAGGTTTCTCTCGACCTCTTGAACAGATTGGAGAACAAGGTCAACGGTAAGTACGTCTTGGTCACCGGTATTACACCTACGCCATTGGGTGAGGGTAAGTCCACCACTACCGTTGGTTTGGCCCAGGCCTTGGGTGCTCACTTGCAGAAGAATGTGTTTGCCAACGTCAGACAGCCCAGTATGGGTCCTACTTTCGGTATCAAGGGCGGTGCTGCTGGTGGTGGTTACTCGCAGGTCATCCCTATGGACGAGTTCAACATGCACGTCACTGGTGATATCCATGCCATCACCATGGCTAACAACTTGTTGGCTGCAGCCATTGACACCAGAATGTTCCACGAGAGCACCCAGAAGGACGGTCCTTTGTACCGTCGTTTGGTGCCAGCCAAGAAGGGTGTTCGTAAGTTCACCACCAGCATGTTGAGAAGAATTGAGAAGCTTGGAATCAACAAGACCAACCCAGACGACTTGACTACCGAGGAAATCACCAAGTTTGCTCGTTTGGACATCGACCCCGACACCATCACCTGGCGCCGTGTTGTGGACTGTAATGACCGTTTCTTGCGTGGAATCACCATTGGTGAGGCCCCCACCGAGAAGGGATTTACCAGAAAGACCGGTTTCGATATCACCGTCGCTTCTGAGTGTATGGCCATCTTGGCGCTTGCCAACTCTTTGCCAGACATGAGAGAGAGATTAGGACGTATGGTGATTGCCTCGTCCAAGGCTGGCGAGCCCGTTACCTGTGAGGATATTGGCTGTGCTGGTGCGTTGACTGCCTTGTTGAAGGATGCCATCAAGCCCAACATCATGCAGACTTTGGAGGGTACTCCTGTGTTTGTCCACGCTGGACCATTCGCCAACATTTCTATTGGTGCTTCTTCTATCTTGGCAGACAAGATGGCATTGAAGTTGGCCGGTACTTCTGCGTCGTTGTCGGCGGAGGAGAGAGCCAGCCAGGAGGGCTACGTTGTCACTGAGGCTGGTTTCGACTTCACCATGGGTGGAGAGCGTTTCATGAACATCAAGTGTAGATCCTCGGGCATTGCACCTGATGTCATTGTCATTGTGGCCACTGTCCGTGCCTTGAAGGTGCACGGTGGTGGTCCAGAAGTGAAGGCTGGAGCTCCATTGGCACCCGAGTACACCCAAGAGAACGTGGAGCTCTTGCGTGCTGGTTGCAACAACCTTGCCAAGCACATTGCCAATGCCAGAGCCTACGGGCTTCCAGTTGTTGTGGCCATCAACAAGATGTCTTCGGACTCTGACAACGAGCACCAAGTGATCAGAGAGGAGGCGTTGAGGGCCGGAGCTGCGGACGCCATTGTGTCCAACCACTGGGAAGAGGGTGGAAAGGGAGCAGTTGACTTGGCCCAGGGTGTGATCAACGCCTGTAACTCGGGCGAGAGTCAATTCAGATTCTTGTACGACACTACTCCCAGCGTGGAGGAGAAGATCACCACCATTGCCAAGGAGATGTACGGAGCCGGCGAGGTGGAGTTCCTTCCTGAGGCCCAGAAGAAGATCGACACCTACACCAAGCAAGGGTTTGGAAACCTTCCTATCTGTATTGCCAAGACCCAGTACTCGTTGTCGCACGATGCTGCGTTGAAGGGTGTTCCTACTGGGTTCAAGTTCCCCATCCGGGACGTGAGAGCGTCTGTAGGTGCGGGCTACTTGTACGCCTTGGCTGCCGAGATCCAGACCATTCCCGGATTGCCCACACACTGTGGGTTCATGAATGTCGAGGTCAACGACGATGGAGAGATCGACGGTCTTTTTTAATCGCTTCTAGTTCAACACTGGCTGTTGTTCAGTTCAACACTGAAAATATAAGACTCAAGAGTAAATGTAGGGCATCAAGACGAGTGTCGACGTAAAGCAAACGGCAAAGTGACAAGTGTAGAAGTGTACAATTTGTAACAGTGTAACAGTAACAGTAACAGTGTAACAGTAACAGTAACAGTAACAGTGTAACAGTAACAGTAACAGTGTAACAGTAACAGTAACAGTGTAACAGTAACAGTAACAGTGTAACAGTAACAGTGTAACAGTAACAGTAACAGTAACAGTGTAACAGTAACAGTAACAGTGTAACAGTAACAGTAACAGTAACAGTGACAGTAACAGTGACAGTGTACCGACGTAAAGGCAACAGCAAGTCAACTTGTGTAACTTTTGTTACACAATCGCCACCCACAAAACACTCACAACACCTGCACTAATCCCACAACAAAACCCGATGTTCACCGAACACCCCAATCTCTCCCTTCCTCTCCCAGCTCTAATGACGTATGTGGTTTGCACCCACGGAGGCCAGAGCCACGCAGCGGCGCGCGCACGACCCAGTGATAACGTTTTTTCCGGTTTACAAGGAACGGAGAACAAATAATGGTTGCACAATTGAGGACAATGCGGGCAGCTTTGCCGCTTGTGAGGCTCCCTGCCGGCAGCTTGCACACGCTAGGTGCACGGGCATCTGTGAGAGCGTTCTCTGGAACTGTCAGCCGGCCGCAAATCAGCCGGATTTTCGGCGCCGGGGTGAAGGCAAATTGCCCCCGTCCGCAAGCCATCAGATCATACAGTGTGATATCCGAGGATCACAAGGCCAAGTTGTACAACTACGACGAGGTCAAGCAGATTGTGTCCGACAAGGAAAACCACCCCAATTCCATCATTGTGGATGTCAGAGAGCCGGTGGAGTTCCAGGACGGCAGCATACCCGGCGCCATCAACGTGCCGTTCAAGTCGTCGCCGGGGGCGTTGGACTTGAGTGCGGAGGAGTTCGAGGAGAACTTTGGATTTGAAAAGCCGCCCAAGGACAAGGAGTTGATATTCTACTGCTTGGCCGGCGTGCGGTCCACCGCCGCCGAGGAGTTGGCCAACACGTTTGGCTACAAACATAGAGGAAACTACGTCGGCTCGTACGAGGACTGGGTGTCGCAGGAGAACAAGCGCGGCTAGCCGATTTTTTGCCGTTTTCCGTTTCCCGTCCACACAACTCTTGTCTATAGGTGTATACTCATTACATGCTGAGATGGCTACTTGCGGCCAAACTCCAACTGGCGCATCTCGCGGCCCAACCGCCGCTTGCGCTTGCGCTCCATCACCTTCTCCCGCTGTCCGGCCTTCATGCTGTCGAACTTGGCCTTCTGGAGAAGCTTGCGTTTCTCGGCCTTCTTCAAAAAGTACGGCGCCGCCTGCTCGCCCAGCCGGAACTTTTCCTTCTGCTGTTTCTTGTGCTCGGCCAACACCTGTGCCTCCAACTGCTTGTTCTTCATGCTGTCGAGCCGCGATCGGAGCGACTGTGTCTGGAGCTCCAAGTCCTGGCGGTCTCGCGCGCTCATCGTGCGGGCGAGCTTCTTGTCCTTGAGCATGTGCTGCATCTGCTCCAACTCGCTTTGTCTGTACTCGTTCAAGAAGCCGTAGTCCTTGCGGATGCGCTCGTCGTTGGCCTTGCCGAACGCGGGGTCGAACCGGATGTCGCCGAACCGGGAGCTGCTCTTGACCTCGAGTCCGGGAATATCTCGGATGCGGGAAACCGGCCGTTTGGACGACGCTTCGGCCGGCGCGTGTTTGCTTCTGCTTTTGTGTGGTGCTGTCTTGCTGGAAACCTCTTCGGGCGCTGCGTCGCTGTCGCTGTCAAAGAACCCCTCGTCGTCGGAACTGGGTGGTTGCTGTTGCTGGTTGCGTTTCTGTCGGTCTTCGTGGTTCAACCTGTTCTGGGCGGAATTCAACGCTGCAAACGAGATATGTTCCATTTCGTCGTGCGAGGCGTCCGAATGTGCATCCAGATCCTCCAGATCATCGTAGGTGGGCCGTACTCGGCGGTTCATGGCAGCTCTGTTCTCCTGGCGGTGTCCTGCGCGATGAGGTGGGGCGGTTGGCGCACGACTCTGATATCATGTGGGGACGTGGGAGATACGGGCAACAAGTTGTTATAGCAGGAAGAAACGGTGGTGCTGATAATTCGACAGGTTTGTCTGCTTTGGTTGTTTTGTTTTGTTTTGTATTGTTTGATTGTTTGATTCCTTTGATTGTTTTGATTGTTTGTTTTGTTCCATCAAGTGAGTTCTCATATTTAGCAGCCGTCAGCCGTGCGTGCCACCAAATCTGCCTTCCATATCTGCCTTCCATATCTGCCTTCCATAGTCGATAGCAAGCCTTCTTCGATCGCCATTGTCCTAGCTGCACTCCTATCCCACCATATTCCGTCCTCCACCTATTCCCGTGCCGCGTCCATGAGTCATTTGGACCAGTCCCTATTTAACCTGCGCGGATCAACCGCTGCACCACCATGTCTCGACCTCCGTCACTCTTGGAAAAACGCTATATTGCACGCAACCAGATCCGCTGCTACCTGAACTTCTCCTCCACCGCCGTCTACAACCGGCCAGTAACCAAGGCTCAATTGTCACAGGCTCTCAGGGCCGTCCTTCTTGAGAACGATAATCTCCTAGTCAATGCTTTCCGGAAGAACCAGGACGATACGCCGGACGACGACCAGAAGGCGAACGGCACCAATTGGCTCGTGCGACTGGTCAAAAGTGTCCGGTTTGACGACGTGGTGTCGTACAAAACTGGCGACAGCCACCAGGACCACGACACCATTGTGGAGCACTACTTGGCGGAATTGTCCAAGGAAATGTGCCCGTTAAACGTAGAGACGCCAGGCTGGCGACTCGTGGTGTTTGAAGCCGATACCACCTACTTGACCTTCTACTTTGACCACGCCTTTTACGACGGCTTTGTTGGAGCCAACTTCCACAAGGACATAATCCGACAGTTGGACAGGCTAGACGGCGCCGCCGTTGAGTATGTCGACGTGCTCTACGACCAGGAAAAGGACGGCCCGGCAGACTTGTACCTGACCTACTACCAGCAAAGCGACTTGTTCTCGGCACCTTGGCACTACAGGCTCTTGGTCTGGTTTTGCCGGTTGCCGGTGATAAAACCTGTGCGGCGATTCTTCAGTCGGCTCTGCTACCAATTGAGCACCTACGGGATTGTTCGAAAAGTGTTTGGGCTACCCTTCCGGCCCAGTGCAAGCACGCTCGAGCGGCCGTTTTTCACCTTCAGTCCCGCCCAGCGAGACTACACCACCACGTACAAAACGCTCCACTTGAGTCCCGCGGAGATGACGGACGTGCTCGGGTTCTGTAGGAACACCGGTGTGACGTTCACGCCGTTGCTTGACTTTTTGGCGGTGCAGACCATCGACGAGACTGCTCGGCCAGCAATCTCCGCCGCGCCAACAAAGTACTTTCACTTCACGGCCACCAACGGACGACGCTACTACCCGAAAATGGACTATGTGACCACTGCCAGTGCCTTTCCCGCCGTCTTCAGCCAAGTGACTGGCCTCACGAGAGCGCAGACTATCGACATAATCAGGCACCACAGTAGGCGGGTGGTCCGGCTCATGGCCCAGCGGGCGCCGTTCCGCAGCCAGACCATACATATGGAGCAGGTCAACTTCTGGGACTCGTTCCAGGCGAGCCTCGGCAAGAAGGGTCTCGCTTCGTCGGTGGTGACCAATGTCGGCAGCCATGCGTTTGAGTGTGGGAAATGGAAGATCGAGGACATGTGGTTCTGCCAGGGCAACGGCGCCATGTTCCAGTTCGTATTTAATGTCGTATCCAGCCTCGGCGGTACCAACATCACCATTGGGTTTTTGCCGGAGTACACCGAGCTTTTGGACGGAGAGTTCACCACCGTATTCGTGGACCGGTTGCGCAGCAACTTGTTCAGTCTCATTCAGGCTCGCTAGCGACCAGCCTGGGAGCCAATTTCACAGGATACACCGCTGTCATTACCGCCGCCTAGAAGGCGGAAACGTGAAAACAAACAAACCAGGACACTATATACACCATATACACCACGATTCCAGCTCCACGCCCACCTCAAGCCCCTGCAACACCCTATATGTCGTGCCCCCGTTTTTCAGTCTCCTCGCTTTCGCAGCCATCACCGCCGCACACGTCAACCCCTCACTGGTTCAGGAACGCCGCGAAGCCTCGGCGACGAAGGCCGGGGTGGTTGTTGGGGCCACTGCCGCCGGTTTTCACAACTTCTGGAACTGGAACAACACGCAGCACGCAGCCGGCAGTCCACCGCCCCGCTTCCTGGCCCCCCTAGGTGTCGCTACGGCCTCCGAAACTCGGCCTTTTCGTGCCCGGGTGTAGTCGGCGCACGACCGTCCGAGGCCTCCCGAACCAAAGTTTCCGCAACTTGTTTTCCTCGTTGATAGAATGTTGTCCAGAGCACTTCGTGCAACTAGAGTAAGTAAAAGTGGGGAAACGCGTGTGATTGCGTCCAGGCGGCGGCGGTGGTTCCGCTAGCAGAACCGCGTTTGTTTTGGCCCAGAACTAACACCAGGTAACCCAAAAGAGATTCTTGTCTCTTCACGAGTACAGATCGGCTGCCCTCCTCAAGTCGTACGGAGTCGGTGTGCCCTCTGGAGACGCTGCGCTCACTGCCCAGCAGGCCTACGACGTGGCCAAGTCCATTGGTTCCAACGAATTGGTCATCAAGGCCCAGGCATTGACCGGTGGCCGTGGTAAGGGTCACTTTGACAACGGCTTCCAGGGCGGAGTCAAGATGATCTCCACGCCCGAGGAGGCCAAGGAGTTGGCCGACAAGATGTTGGGACACAAATTGATCACCAAGCAGACCGGTGCCGCCGGCAAGGAGGTGACGGCCGTGTACATTGTCGAGAGAAAGGACGCCAAAACCGAGGCCTACCTCGCCATCTTGATGGACAGAGCCACCCAGTTGCCCATGATTGTGGCCTCGTCCCAGGGTGGTATGGACATCGAGGGTGTTGCCGCCGAGAACCCCGACGCCATCAAGACGTTCCCCATCCCCTTGGACGAGGGCGTCACCGACGCCAAGGCCACCGAGATCGCCTCCGTGCTCGGGTTCTCGGATGCGGCTGTGCCCGAGGCTGCTGAGACGGTGCAGAAGCTCTACAAGGTGTTCATGGAGCGCGACTGCACCCAGGTGGAGATCAACCCGTTGTCGGAGATCACGGACGGCTCGGTGATGGCCATGGATGCCAAGTTGGGCTTCGACGACAACGCCGCTTTCCGCCAGAAGGAGGTGTTCTCGTGGAGAGACCCCACCCAGGAGGACCCCGAGGAGGTGGAGGCTGCTGAGTACGGCCTCAACTTCATCAAGTTGGACGGTAACATTGCCAACATCGTCAACGGTGCTGGTTTGGCCATGGCCACCATGGACATCATCAAGTTGAACGGCGGTGAGCCAGCCAACTTCTTGGACTGTGGTGGTACCGCCACCCCCGAGACCATCGAGAAGGCCTTCGAGTTGATCTTGTCCGACAAGAAGGTGAACGGTATTTTCGTCAACATCTTTGGCGGTATTGTCAGATGCGACTACGTCGCCAAGGGTTTGATTGCTGCCACCAAGAACTTCCAGTTGGACATTCCCGTGGTCGTCAGATTGCAAGGTACCAACATGAAGGAGGCCAAGGAGTTGATCAACAACTCGGGCTTGAAGTTGTACCCATTCGAGGACTTGGATCCTGCTGCCGAGAAGATTGTGTCGTTGGCCCCCGCTAATTAGTTAGAAAACATTACGCTACTGCTCTGCTACTCGTACTCATGCCATTGCTACTGCTACTGCTTTGCTACTGCTTTGCTACTGCTTTGCTACTGCTTTGCTGCTACTGCTTTGCTACTACGGCTACCCTCTTTTGCACCCCTGCACCCACTGTTTCTTGTGCGCCACCGATTCTCACCACTTCCAGTCCTCTGTCTCCACCATGTTTTTGACAAGAAGTGAGTACGATAGAGGCGTTAGTACGTTCTCTCCTGAAGGAAGATTGTTCCAGGTTGAATACTCGTTGGAAGCCATCAAATTGGGCTCCACAGCAATCGGCATTGCCACCTCGGAAGGCGTCGTTTTGGGCGTGGAGAAGAGAGTCACGTCGTCGTTATTGGAACACACTTCTATTGAAAAGATCGTTGAGATAGACAAGCACATCGGATGCGCCATGTCGGGATTGACTGCTGACGCTAGATCAATGATTGACCATGCCCGTGTTTCGTCGTTGACCCATAACCTCTACTACGACGAGGACATCCAGGTGGAGAGTCTAACCCAATCTGTGTGCGACTTGGCGTTGCGGTTCGGAGAGGGTGCTGGCGGCGAAAAGCGTCTTATGTCGCGTCCTTTTGGTGTGGCTCTTCTCATAGCTGGTATCGACAAGGACAAGGGACCCCAGTTGTACCACGCCGAACCTTCAGGAACCTTCTACCGCTACGACGCCAAGGCTATTGGATCTGGCTCGGAGGGTGCCCAGGCGGAACTCCAGAACGAATACCATAAATCCATGACCTTGAAGGAGGCAGAGGTGTTAGCATTGAAGATCTTGAAACAGGTAATGGAAGAGAAGTTGGACTGCAAGAATGCCCAGTTGGCCAGCGTGACGACCGACGGCGGCTTCAGGGTGTACGCTGACGACGAAACTGATGAAATAATCAAGGTGATGCAAGAACAACACCAGGAAGAGTCCACATAGTTGGGCCTACGGCGGTGCAAGTAGAAGAATATACTATATCGGTGTAATATACCGCTACGAAGGAAAGCACTTCTCGAGTCGCTCGACCAACACAAGTAGCCGTTGGTTCTCCATCTCGCCAACTGCTTTGGCACTGTAGATGAACTCACTCAAGTAGTCGTTGAAGCGTTGATAGTAGTCGGTCACGATCTCGTTGAGGGTGCTGAAGCGCTCGTCGATATCCTCCGCGCCCATTCTAGCCCCGTCAAACTTAGCTGGGTAGTCGTTGCTGTACTGTTCAAACAAGTGTGGGTGGAGCATGATTATGTGCTTCTTGAACTTGACCAATTGCTCGTTGTACTGGAGAATTATGAATAGCATATTCTTGAGCACGGTAATCAAATCTCCATTCGTAAGGAAACTGTCCCGCAAGATTCCATTCAAATAGGATCCAATTCGTGCCGTCACCTCTTCTACCCTGAGCAAGGCTTCAGTATTGCTTGCCGGCACCTTTATTTTTTCATCAAAGATACTGTTGGGGTCGTCCTTGTAATAGTTGTACATGCTCGAGTCGGAGAAGTGATGTCCAACTTCGGGGTCTTGTGGTGACTTGCGTTCGATAAGCTCAGTTTCATTAAGGGAGATGCTGATCTTCTGCAAATAGGACACCAACTCAAGATACGAAGTTTGTACAACGTCGTAATCAACATATGCTTGAAATTGACTTAAAAAGTCGTTCATCCGCTTGTGTAAAACACGGCATCTTAAGAACCATTTGGTGACCCTCGCTTCATAGCCTGGGAACTTCCACACGGTTGAGCAATTAATCTCACTCCATGTTACGTTTATCTGCTGTGACGTGTAGGCAAGCAACATCTGAAGCTTAAACATCATCTGATACTCAAACACGTAGTTCTGGGTGATTACTAAATTCAACGGAAACGGTAACGTGGAGTCCAAGTTAAGTCCTGAGATGGCATACTCGTCAATACTTTTGGTATTATAGTGAAGATCAGACGCAGAGGAAGGAACTTTGCCTGCTTCAACTGTTCTGTTAATCAACGACTTGAAAGCCGCCGTTGCATCGCCACTCAGAAGTGCATTCTGCGCATCAAATGATTGAACATTGAGAATCTCCTGTGCCAAGTCAAAAAAACTGGTTGAGTCAACGGATATGTTGTGGTTACACTGAATTAATGGGTCTGGGTCGCTGAACTTGATGTTCTTATTTTCACCGTGCCTGACGGTGTTGCTGATTTCATTGTAAGACGATGCCAAACGAGTTGTGGATATTCCGTACTTGTTCCGTCGAAGCTCATTGAAAGTCCTGGCGATGAAAGAATTTGCGGTGAATGCATCTTCAATCAAATAATCTCGTTGGAAACTGGTGATCAATTGTTTGATGTTCATTCCTTCAAACATAAGCTTCAACATGAACCGGTTTGCCCGATCAAAGTATCTGTCGATCTTGACTTCCAAGTCCTGAGCATGTAGTGTCATAATTGGTTCTATATCTTCATCAAATCCCAGGAAGTCATTTATCTCTGTACAAGTTTTAAAAACATTGAGGAATTTTCCAGTAGCAAGAATCTTTGCCTGAAGCTCATTTCGGCCAAATTGATGGATGAGCCCGTCTATTCGTATCATGTACAAGTCATCCCAGTACTTTTCGGAATTGAAATCGATAATTTTTGGCACGCTATTTTCCTTGATGAAGAACTCATCGAACTGATCGTCTAATTCACCGCTTGTAAGCCATTTGTTGAGCATCAGAACGTAGTCGGATGCTATGGCGTTGTAGATTGACGTTAGGAAATTGAATGCATTGGGGTCTCCGTTACGCTGGTTGATTTGATTGTGAAGGACATTGAGAACTACACCGCCTTTACATCTTTTCAAAGAGGTGGTCTCGGCAGCCATGTTAACCTCGCCGGACTGCTTCAAGTCCTTCTGGATATTTTCAATAAAGTTGGAGAAGTTGTGGTGGTTGGGGTTGGCACGGACCGGTTCACGGGACCGGTCATCGTGGTCTAATGCTAATACGAGGTCATACAAGAGACCTAGACCCGGTGTAACTGACTTGTCCAAGGAGTTCTCCAATATGCTGATTGTGAATGACGGATCGGTTTTGAATTTGTGTTCCAACTGTTCGATGGTGGAATGGAAATCGTAGAGGAACGTTGATATTTCGTGGCACAAGCGCTGGATTACCTTGCCATACGCTGGTTCGTCGTATAGCTGAACGAAGGAGTTGAGACCACAGTACTGCTTGCCTATTTTCACCAACTTCTTGGCGATTCCCTTGAGGCTGATGTCCATGTGTTTGGCGATGCGGAAGTCTGGACCATGTATCAATTGCTTACTATCGCTCGAGTTATATCGGTCAGAGTACCTTATATACGAGCCCTCGTGTCCTAGCATCACGTCTAGAAGATCCTTGATCACGAGAGCTTGTTCCACTCGCAAATCATCAATCTCAGAAATTGGGAACGCTGCCACAGCATGCGGAAATCGGTGTGGGAGAACACAGGACCTAGCAAGCCCTTCTAGCCCCGCCTCCTTGGCTTGCGGGAGCTGGAGAGTCACGTATAACGGCGTCTCGTCCCGCATTGATGAGTGTTGACAAACTGCGCTCTTTGTTATGAAGACGCGCCAACTGCGCAGAGAAGGACAGTCCTCGATATTGTATGGGTGTATGGGTGTATGGGTGTACATCGTTCCGCTACAGAAGCCATTCGTCGTCCGAGAGGTCGAGGTCGGCGGCCTGAGCTAGCAAGGCTTCGGATGCCCTTTCGGCGTCTTTGTGCACCTGTTCGAGCCCGCACACCTTTTCTAGGTATTTGCTGTCGTTGAGACAGTCCCGAACAAACTCCCAGCCATGGCTGCGAAAATGGTCCACCACCGGCTGCGAACATGCAGAACAGTAGGTATATTTTGGTGCAAACAACTTGGTCTGCTGGAAGCTATTGAGGAAGCCTCTGATCTGGTGCGGCACCTCGCCGAAAAATGACTTTTCAGACGCTCCGGCTCCAGCGCCATCTGGGTGCTGCAAGATCGACACCAAGAGCTCCACCGCCAAAGCAGAAGCCATGAGGGCTCCACCGGGCCGAGTAACAGTACACATCTGGTCCAACGTGCGGTCAGTCAAGCTGTCTGTTGGAGCAACCACGTCGTTGCAATAGTAGCATCCAAGATCATTATTTTTGGTGCCATGGCGCATAACAAGGTAGGAGTCGAACCCTAGTGCAGCATTTATCACCACCTTATTTTTGACGGTGCCCATGAGGGTCGGAAGCCACCGGGACTCGCGAGAGTCCATCAACAAGAAGATGACATCGTGCTCGTCTACGAGACGCTCGAGTGTGTCAAACGTAGCCTTGGCAGACGTCTCGTCTTGTACTGGATGGCCGATCATGGGCACTTCCAAGTTGTAAGCAAATGACTTGACCCCGGGGAATATTTCTTTCAATGCTTCGGCTGCCCTGGGCGCCTTCCACCTGCCATGGCCGTTTTCGCCGAAGCAGTCCTTGAATGCAAAGAGTGGTTGTCGCACTGGATTCGAGTAGGACACTCTGCCGTTATCGACAAAGGTGATGTGGCGAACTCCCCATCCCATCAATGCACGGGCTACGTAGCTTCCTAGCGTGCCTGACCCTAGGAGGAGCACCTTCTGCGACCCGATTTTGTCGAGGTCTAGTTTGGGCGAGATACGCCATTTCATCAACTTGAGGTTGAGGTCCACTGCCTGGTCCGCTAGCTGGATGGGGTCGATAAGCGAGCCAAGGTCGGCCAACTTGGGCCCCAACTTGTCTTCTTTGGTTCGTTCCCATCCCACAAACTTGATGTCATGCGGAACAGAATCGAGCAGCAAGGTCATCATCACAGATGTGCCGTCGTAGCGATACACGAAAAGCCTGACTTCTTGCAATCCCTGGCTGGCGAGAACGTAAAGAAAATTCTTTAGCTGCCAGCCAGGATACAAAGCTGGGTGTCGACAAGAATCAACAAACACGTAGGTGGCATCAGAAGGGAAGGCGCCAGTCAATTCCTTGAAACCATCTTCTTCCTTGACAAAAAACGGAGTGAACTTTTCCAAGGAGCCCAAGTAGTGCTCTGCTAGTTCTTCGAAGCTTGTGTCTGTAGCACAATCCTTGACAGTCCACTGTGACTGCAAGGACGGGTAGGCAAACCAGTAGTAGAACTTGTACTTTTTCAAGTCACTAAAGGTCAACACAAAGAAGCGGTTGACGTCTTCATAGCTGATGGAGCCGTGCACAATCAGCTGGTGGATCAACGACCCCCACTGCTTTAGCAACTCCAGCTTATTAATCGCCTTGAATTCCTCGATCGTGTTCACGTTGTAGAGAGATCCGACATAGTTTATGTTCTCGCTTTGCGGGGACGACTCAAAACTGGAGAAGTCCAAGTTGAGTATCGGGTGGTCCTGGAACTTTGTGAGGTTTTTGGGATGGTTCATAAACCCCGAAATGGGTATCCAGTCTGTGTTCAACTTGAGTTCGTTGAGTTTCAATTCACTTAGAGACTTGAAGAAGCTGGACTCGACAAAGGAGTGCGTTGGCACGAACCTGAGCGGCTTTCCAACCAAATCGCGTACCTCGGTCATTAACCAATAGAAGAAGTTACAAAATGTGGAGAAATCAGTGACGCCTTTTGGTGATAAGCCCTGCAGATAAGCAGGCGATGAAGGCCCCATGCTACAACCAACGTGGACGGTCTAGGCGGCTGGTGGCATGTGTGGCATGAAGGTGTGTGCATTACTAGCTAATTGTCATTTCATCCATTTCGTCAAGCAACTCGTCCAAGCCCACTTCCGGCGCCTCGTCGTCGTCGTCCATCTCGCTCTCGTAGTGGGGCTGGGTGGGGGCCTTGTACATGTTGACGGTCTGTCTCAACTCCTCGTCTTCCTCCAACTCCTGCAAGAACATCTCGTAGTCGCGCTCGGCCTTCTCCTGTTCCTGGCGGGCCTGTCTGGTGGCGTCGTCCATCTCGTTGTATTCCTTGGCCATTCTCTTCAACTTCCAGTTTCTGTACTTGGACTTCTTGGACTTTCTCTCGTAGTGCTTCTTGACCAACACCACCTCGGGCGTGTTGTCGGTGTCCAACGTGTCCCAGAGCTCCGAGTTGAAGTTTGTGTTGGTCAAAAAGTAACCCATGCATGAATCACCCGGGTGCAAAATGGCCCCGAGGTGTGATCTGACGTAGTACGTCTGGTCGTTGGTGCCCAAGTCGCTGGCGCGGCTGACGGTGACGTCGGCCAACACGTTCTTGCCGCGGATGTCGCCGGTGGGCTCGACGTCGAGCACGATGAACTCGATCGTCTGAGTGGCATCGAGCAACGCCGGGAACGGGATGCGCCAGTACTGGGGCGCGTTCAAGTCGGCGGTCTGGAGGGTGTTGGGGTCGATGAAGTGGAGCATGCTCGACACCTTGGAGCACAACACCACCCGGGCGATGTTGCCGAGCGAGTTGGCGAGCTTCTTGGGAAGCACCACCAAGTCGTCTCTACATATGGGCGCCAACTCGATGGAGAACGTGAACTTGTACTGCGACGAGCCGGAGTGGATGTCCTGGCTGACCAACTCCTCCGACCGCTTGTTCTTGACCGGCGCCACTGCCGTGAGGAACTCCACCATCTTGGCGGCGTGCGACTTCTGCGAGTAGAAGAAATCAAGCCCGTCTCGCGCCTCCTGGATGTTGACGGTGTCCACGTGCGCGTTGTGCTTCAAGATCAACTGCTCCAAGTACAAGAACGTTCTCTTGTGGGCCACCTTCTGGCGGATCTGCACCGACGCCCGCCAGGTGTTGGTGGTGTACGACTTGGCACAGTCGGCACACTGCATGGCCACCACCACGTACTCCACCTCGAACGTCTGCTGGATGATGGTGTTGGCCATGGCCTCGCCCTGGACCGTCAACTTGACTCTGATTCGGCGGGAGTGGGGCTCGGTCCAGATGAACGAGGCGTCCACCAAGCGCACCTTGTTCAAACCCTTCAATTTTCGCAAGCACAACGCTAGCAACTCGCGGGACTCGAGTTCGGCGCGGATCCACTGGGTAGGCGGCTGGAGAAACCGCTCGCAGTTGCGGCAAAACGACAAATTTGCCTCACGGGGGATGCCCTCTGTTATGTCCACGGTGAGTTTAATACAATCGTGGCACATGACCAAACCACTCAGGCCGTCCATGGGGACACCACAGTTGCAGCATAGCACCGTGGCCACCTGGGGTGCTGTGTTTTCAAGCTGGGTATAGTGGGACATGATTAGTGATGAAGAGCGATGAGCCTGCAGAAAATGCGATTCCTGCCAGCGCGGGTGCAGTGCGGGTGCGGGTGCGGTGCAGGAGCAGGTGCGCGCGGCGCGGTGCAGGATATATCTCAACCGCTTGACGCTGGTGTTTTCATGGTGGACAGGAAACGCAAGCACGACGCTGCGCTGGCGGTCGAGAAGAAGGTCAAGGTGGAGGAGAGTGGCGCACTGAGCCCGGAGAACGCAATGGACGAATCAGACGATAACGACAACGAAAACGACAACGAAAACGACGACGACGACAACGACGACGACAACGACGACGACAACGAAAACGACAACGAAAACGACAACGACAACGAAGACGACTCGGAGGACGAAGAGGAAAACGAACGAAAACGCATCACCACCATCAACTTCGACGGCAAGACATACTCGTTCAAGGAAAGACCCTCGGTGATCGAGGAGAAGGAGGGCAAGATCGAGTTCCGCGTCGTCAACAACGACAACACAAAAGAAAACTTGATTGTGCTTACCGGACTCAAGAACATCTTCCAGAAACAGTTGCCCAAGATGCCCCGCGAGTACATTGCCCGGTTGGTCTACGACAGAAGCCACTTGTCCATGGCCGTCGTCCGCAAGCCGCTCACCGTGGTGGGCGGCATCACCTACCGGCCGTTTTCCAACCGGGGCTTTGCCGAGATTGTGTTCTGCGCCATCCTGTCGACCGAGCAGGTGCGCGGCTACGGCGCCCATCTCATGAACCATCTCAAGGACTATGTGCGTGCAACGTCGCCGGTCAAGTACTTTCTCACCTACGCCGACAACTATGCCATTGGCTACTTCAAGAAGCAGGGCTTCACCAAGGACATCACCCTCGACAAGTCGGTGTGGATGGGCTACATCAAGGACTACGAGGGCGGCACGTTGATGCAGTGCGCCATGCTTCCCTCCACGCTCCGCTACCTCGATCTGGCCAAGATCCTTCTCTTGCAGAAGGCCGCCATCGAGAAGAAGATCAACTCGCGGTCGCTCTCGCACATTGTGCGACCGGGCCTCCAGGTGTTCAAGTCCAAGAAGGACGTGGAGCTCGACCCTGCTGACATTCCCGGCTTGAAGGAGGCAGGATGGCTGAAAGAAATGGACAAGTTGGCCCAGAAACCCAAGCGAGGGCCGCACCACAACTTCATGGTGACGTTGTTGTCGGAGCTCATGAACCACCCTTCGGCATGGCCGTTTGCGCATCCGGTCAGCAAGGAAGAGGTGGGCGACTACTACGAGGTGATCAAGGAGCCCATGGATCTCTCCACCATGGAGCTGAAGTTGGAGAACGACAAGTACGACTCGTTCGACCAGTTCTTGTACGACGCCCGGCTCATCTTCAACAACTGTCGTTCGTACAACGCCGAGTCCACCACCTACTACAAAAATGCCACCAAGTTGGAGAAGTTTTTGACGAACAAGATCAAGGAAAGCGCCGAGTATGCCCACCATGTGGAGTGATGGGACTGGGCTATATAGAGTCAAGTACGATTTTTCCCTAATTTTCCCACTGTTATTTCTCTCCCACTTTCGTCTCACTTTCCCTCATTTCCATCTCATTCTCCTCTTCATTTCCCTCTCACTGGAGAAATGGAGACTACGGCTACATAGAGTCAAGTACGATTTTCCCCAATTTTCCCACTGTTATTTTTCTCCCACTTTCGTCTCACTTTCTCACTTCCCTCCCTTTCCTCACTTCCCTCACTTTCCTCACTTCCCTCCCTTTCCTCACTTCCCTCTCGTTTTCCCGTCCCCAGCCGCGACTTCCGCCAGATTCGCACAGCAACTTCTTCATCAGCCATGGCACCCTTCGTCTCCATCGGCTCTTCCAGTGAGGATGTTGCGTCCAGAGTTGGCAAGCACGTAATCAAGCACCAGAACATTGCCCTTGCGGAGTCTGGAGTGTTTCGGATAGCTGTGTCCGGCGGCTCCATGGGCAAGGTGTTGAAGAAGGCGCTCGTGGACGATAAGCAAAACGCGCCATTGGTGCAGTGGGACAAGTGGGAGGTGTTCTTCAGCGACGAGCGGCTCGTGCCGTTGGACCACCCTGAGTCCAACTACGGATTGTTCAAGCAAAACGTGTTGGATCACGTTCCCCAGGTGGTGGTGCACCCCATCGACGTGTCGCTTTTGACGGGTGTGGAGGGTCAATTGGAAGGCGCAGACGAAGCCAAGGACCAGCAGATCGCCGACGCGTATGCCGCGTTGCTTCCCGCCGACGGAAAGCTCGACTTGCTCTTGTTGGGCTGCGGACCCGACGGCCACACCTGCTCGCTTTTCCCCGGCCATTCCTTGCTCCACGAACAGTCCAAGTTGGTGGCACTCATTCGGGACTCGCCCAAGCCGCCGCCCAGACGCATCTCCGTCACTTTCCCCTTGCTAGCCAAGGCCACGTCGTTGGCGTTCATTGCCGAAGGTGAGGGCAAGGCGCCTACCTTGAAGAAGATTTTCGAGGACCGCGACGCCAGCTTGCCCGCAAAGTTGGTCAACGACCTCGCCAGCCCCGAGGTGGTGTGGTTTGTCAACGAGCCCGCCGTCGAGGGCGTCAAGTTGTAGCTAGGCTAATATACGCTGTCCCCGGGGCCGGGGCCATGGCCGTGCATCCGTGCACCAGGCCGTCCCCCATGCCAGCGGTTTCCCGCGTCGTCAGCTACATTTCCTACGGCACGTCCGGCAGCATCTATACGTTTGCGGTCGCCAATGAAGACGGATAACGGCCACGCTGTCATCACCGGCATCGGCGTAGCACTATGGCTCTGTCCCAAGAAGGGAACGCCGCTCCACGACAAGTTGACCACGTTGAACAGCTCGCTCAACACGCTCTTCCCGGGCCAGGCGCCTCGGTTTGAACCCCATGTGACCGTCACCACCAACATCGCCATCGACTTGGACGACAAGGCCAAAACACGCGAAGAAGTGGACAGAATCCTCTCGGCCAGTGCGGTGGCCCTCCGGTCGTTGCCGCAAAACCACGAAAAACTCGTCACTCTCGGCCGCGTCAGCAGCCAGCGGTACCGGTTCAGGAAGCTCTACTTGGAGGTTGACCGAGACCCGAACCTAGTGTCGTTTGCCCAGATCATCCGCGAGCTCTTTGTGGCTCTTCCGCAGTGCAAGGAGAGACAGAACCAGCAGCTCAACCCGCATTTGTACACGGTGGACTCGCACGGGGTGGCGGTCAAGCGCAGCCTGTCGCGGAAGCTGAAGCGCAGCTCGTCCGAGACCAGCACCATCAAGGAAATCGACACGCAATTGGCGCAGCAGGAAGCGGCCGAGATCGCGGCCCGCTGGAGCATCGACGAGTTTGCACCGCATGTGTCGTTGGTGTACAGCCCGTTGCACCCCATAGACAGCGCTCTCTGGCGCACCATCAAAACCCGGATCCAGGACTTTCTTAATATTCCCTCGTGCGACGACTTGCGGGAGCACGGCTTTGGCTGGGACGGCGGCGTGCTCAAGCTCGTGTACTGCGAGGGCGACGTGGCGGACTGGACGGTGTTGGGCAGCGTGGACATCCACTGACGACATCGGGTGGCTGATATTTATTGTATAGTATTTACAGGAGACTATGTACAGTTTATGTGGCGGGCAGCGGCTGCAACTCGCCGTCGGCGTACAGCGCCTTGAAGAACGAGTAGTGCAACACCACGTCGTCGATGTTGCGCATGGCCGGGTCCTTGGCGAAGTCCGGATCGATGAAAAAGAACACCGGCATGTCCACTTCCTCGCCGGCGCTCAACCGCTGCTCTTCAAAACAGAAACACTGGATCTTGTTGAAGTACGGTGCTACCTGGTCCGGCGTCACCGTGTACGTGGCCATGCCTATGATGTCTTCCTTGGACATGTTTTTGGCCCGGTAGAAGGCCAAGGCCGTCTCGCCGGGAACGACGTAAACTTCTCGCTGGAGCGGCGTGAACTTCCAGGGCAAAACGCCCGACGACTGGCAGGTGAACTGCACCCGGATGCGCTTGTTGGTGTCCACAGGAACCACTTTTTCTGGGCCAAACTTGGTGGAGTCAGTGATGGGCGTTCCGGCCCAGCCAGTCCGCTTGCAGATGGCACGGTAAACAGGAACGGCCGAGAAACCGAGCGCGAGAAACAAGATGCCCAACGACGCAGAATAGTACGCTGCGGTTCTGTTCCGCATCTTCATCCGTGCTTCTCTATCGGTGTTTGCCTGCTCGTACCGTTTCTTGTAGTCATCGGTATCGTGCCGCACAGGCGTGCTGTGCATGAATCGAGGCTGTATTATCGTTCCTCGTGCTACATTGACCCTGCAGGGCAAACCCCCAGCTCTCGAACCCGCCACAAGGCGCCGCAAAATGTGGGGCATCTTTCTGATAGGTATAGGTTGGCTGAAAATTCGCATCTAGCGATTCTGACGTGGTGGTGGTGGGGTGGTGGTATGCAGGTGTTGTTATTAGTTATATGCAGTGCGCTACACCAAGGTCTGCAACCGTTCCATGGAGTACTCGTCGCTCATGGACACCAATTGCTGGAACTCCTGTTGGTTCAAGCTGTTTTTGAGTCCACGGAACACCTCCGCGACGCACATCTTCAAGTTTCTCGTGCGGGCCGGGTCCGCCCGTTCGAGCTTGACGAACCTCAACGCCTCGCCGTGCGGCTTGATCTCGGGGTCCAAGTAGGTGTAGTGGTCCAAGTCCTCGTAGCTGTGTTCGTTGTATGCGTCGCAGTTGCCGTCGTCTGTTTCGTTCACTTCCTCCATGAAATAGAGCGCCATCTTGGTCACACGGTGAAACTGGCTGACAAAGAACTCCTGCCGCTGCAGCACTCCGGTTGCAAATATCGAGAGGAGGGCCAAGAGGTTCAACTTTTTGTTGCGCGGGTTGCCGTTATTGTTGAAGTAGCCGATCCAGATCTCTAGAAACTTGGCCAAGTCCACAGACACGTGCTGCATCAACCTGAAGAAGATGTCGGTGGAGCCGAGCGCAATGCGAGACATGTTCAAAATGACCTTGTTGATAGACTGGATGCTCTGCTTGTCGTCTAGCACAAACGCCACCATGGCGCTGAAGAGCCCACTGTTCATAAGCACGTTCATAAACTGCTCGTCGGTGCCCATGCTCATCAAGAGTATATCCATCAAGGAAACGAATATGGCAAAAGAGTCATCTCTAAACCGGGGCAAGTAGTCTGCGAGCACGCGGCAGAGCTCAAGCCCCTCGTCCGACCGGAAAACCTCAGGCGCCAACAATGCGTATGCTCGCATCAATGAGATTATCACCGGCATGATTTCGGTAGCGTTGAGAAGTCCGTACCGAAGAAGCGGGAAGAGCTGGATCACTTGGTCTTTCATCTCCTCGCTTCCATCGGGGTAAAACTGCACCAACGCTAGCCAAAGCTCGTAGCCGTCTTCTGATAGCAACGCGTACAACTCCGAGCTTTTGGAGCAGCAGGCACTGATTAGTGGCAAGCTCAAGCTGTATGTAATGTAGGAGTTCTGGTTTAATGCAATAGTGAGGCTCTTCAAGAGCCTGAGCAAGGCGTTCTTGAGGATTAGTTCGTTGTCGTTCGATGTTTCGTTCCAGTAGGTGGGCACTATCTCTGCAAGCGTGACAAGCGTGTTGCTGTCCACGTGTGGGTTGCAGCGTTCCACCAACACCGACATCGTTCTCAAGACGTAGAGCTTTGACTCGGGCAACTGAAGGTCTCTTAATAGCGTAATGGCCGACTTTATAAATGCATTTAAAAACGGTTCAAAGTCCTTCTTGACAAAATCCCAGTCGTCAACGATGATCCTCAACGTTTGGATCGCTGTCAACCGCACCACCTTGTCGTTGACCGGGTTTTCAGGCGCCAAAAGGTTGAGGAGCAACTCGTACACGGCAACTCTTCCCTGCGGGGAGCATTTCACGGGGACCCATTCTCGAATGATCAAGCTCACTCTTCGCTTTAGGATCTTGGTTTCGACAGGGTCGTTTTTCAATGCTTCTGGGATGAACACGTCAAGGAGGAGGCGGTCAAAGTCGACGGCGTCGGAGATCGACACCGAAGACAATTGGAAGGTGCAAAGAATGGAGTCCTTGATCAACACGTCGTTGTTCATGAGGTCGCTTGAGATTTTGTTCAAAATGAACTCGGAGAGCTCTTCCTTGAAGAACTTGATCATATCCTGGAAAAAGTTCTCGGCGCAGGGTCTCACCTGGAACTCGTAAGAGGACGATAGCTCCTCGTTGCACCATTCTTCGGGTTCCAAGAGCCAGCTCTCGAGGTCTGCTGGCTTCATTCTAAGGTACCAGTCGATGATGAGATCGCAAAGTTGGCGGATGACCGGGGTGGTGAGGAGCTGGTGGGAGATGCGGGAGATGGCGTTGTTCACCTCCTCGCGGTCGCTCTTTTGCTTCAAGGTGACCGCGCCACGCTTGTAGATGTAGCCAATCATCTTCTTGAGAATCAAGATGCCCTTCACGGCCATGACTTCCCAAAAGTCGTTCTCCTCGCTGCTGTTGTAGACGTCCTCGGCCTTCAGGCGAAGAAGAGAGATGAAGGACTGCAAGATGTCCTGGGCGCAGGGAAGGAGAATGAAGCTGGTGGGGTTGCTGTTGATCAAGTTGAGGTACACCTTGCAGTAGCACTTGACAAACCGCTCCAACAGGTCGGAGGGGAACACCTCGTGGCGGAGCACGAGGAACTGGAGGTGCTCGATGGTGACCTTGACAAACTCCGCCACCTCCTGGTTCTCGTGGGGCTTTTCGTAGCCCTCGGGAATGATGCGCCGCAAGTTCTTCAAGCACATGTAGCATATTTCCATCACCGAGGTGTCGGCCTGGTCGCTGGCGGCGCGGGTCCACTCCTGGAAAAACTTGATGTACAAGCGGATCAAGATGGGGGTGACGATGGGCATCTTGCTCTGCATGGCCTGGCGCGCCCGTCCTATCCTGACCATGGCGACCGTCTTGATGATCTGGTTGAGACTCACAAGCAAGTTGTATGTGGAGGTGGAGTCGTTTTTCTCAAACACGAACGCCTCGAGCTGCTTGGCCACGTCGTCAAAGAGCGACGGCCACTCGACCGGGAAGTCGAACCGAACGATGCGGGCGACGGCGTGGGCGTTCTGGATGGCCAACTGGTTGTTCTTCTCGGCGACCGACTGGAATGCTCGGTTTCTGATAGAGGCTTTCTCGTCCTTGGCGATGGACTTCGGCCGGCCGCTGCGCCAGTGGTGCTCCACCCCGTTCTTGAAGCAAATCACCGCCAACCATCGGAGCTGTAAGGGCAAGTCTGTGGCGAGGTAGACCAGCTGGAGGAGATAGTAGTAGCCGTTTTCGGACTCCCAGGCGTGGAGCTGGGCTTCAGCCTGCTGCGCCGACGCACGATCGGTGCCATTGGCGGCACCTAGTACATTCACAAGGCTATCTATGGTAAGACTCATCCACTTGATGACCTGATGAAGCAGCCATCCACCCAAACGCGAGCAGGAGAGAGCCACCCGCTGCACCACCGCACCGCACAGTGAAGAGAGCCACCCGCTGCACCGGCGCGCGGGCCGGAACCGGGCCCTGGCCGTACCGGGCCCTGGCCTGGCCTACTTCCAGCGGTTGCTTTCGTCGCCGTCGGCCCACTCGCGTTCCTGGTAGCCCAACTCCTGCTTGACCCGGCGCACCACCGCCGCGTCGCCCATGTTCTTGCCGAGATTGTCGCTGATTTTGATCGCCGGGTTGTTGCCGGCGGCCGCGAGCTTGATCACAATGTTGAGCGGCGTGGATTTTGCACCCAGCGAGTCGTGGAAGTCGTTGGTGAAAAACGTGCCGATTCCAAACGTGGTGTTGAGCCCGAGCTCGTGCGACGTCTTCTTGTACTGGAGACACTTTTCGATGTTGAGCGAGTCGCTGAAACAGATGGTCTTGGAGAACGGGCCGTAGCCGTGGTCGCGGTAGTGCGCCGCTACCTTGCGGGCGTACTCTTCGGGGTCGCCCGAGTCCTGGCGAACCCCCGCGTAGCTGTCCACGAACGGCTGCTGGAACGCCCGCAAGAACAGGTCGGTGCCAAAGGTGTCGGTCAAGGCGAGCCCGGCATACTTGGACCCGAACGTCGCGATCCACTTCTCCATGGCCACCTCGTTGGCGTGCGCGTAGTCCTGGGTCACGGCGCCGATGCCCATGAACCACTCGTGCGCCACCGTGCCAATTGGCTTCATCCCGTACTTTCTGGCAAAGTAGACGTTGGAGGTTCCGGCTACGTACCGCGCGGCCTGGCGGTCCTGCTGCGTGAGTTTGGCAAGGGCGCCGTTGACGATGTCCTGCGTCTCGAACGAGCGCCGTCTCCGGGTGCCAAACTCACTGAAAGAACACTCGTTCCTGACCAATTGCGCTCCCTTGTCCCGCGCGAGTTCCTCCTGGCCGTCCAACGTCCAGTCGGTGTCCACAAATTTAAAGTATGCTTCGGAGACTAGGGCCAAGATGGGGATCTCGTACAAGATGGTGTCGGCCCAGGTGCCGTACACCTCAATGGAAAACTGTTGCAAGTTGTCCGTATCGTTCAGGTACCGAACCTGGGTGGCGGGATCGAGGCGAAAGTCCTTTAAATACTCAAGATACTCGAGGGGAAGCTGCGGAAGCTCCTCCAGCAAGTAGGCTATCTCCTCGGCACTGAAGCAGATCTCCAGAAGTGCTGATATCTCTGTCTTGAGCCACGCTACGGCGTCGCCAGAAAGCACGAGTTGCGGCGACCGGTTGGTATACCGGTATACCACAGGCACGGCGGCGTAGTGCATGTGCACGGCTGCGTGCATGAAAAGCTTGTACACATCGGTGTCGATAAGAGACGGGATGACCGGCATGGCAGTAGATGGAACGGGAATAGGTTTCGAGGCTGTCTTATAGATTGTGCCACGTGACGTGTGTGTCATCGATGACGCACCAGTAAAAAATAATGACTCCGACGCGGTTCGAACGCGTGCATCTTTACGATAGTAGAACTTGAGTCTACCGCCTTAACCACTCGGCCACAGAGCCATTGCTGAAAGAATGGTGGTGTTGCAGGGTGATGGCGTGAGGCCCTGGAGTGTTCTGCTTGCAAATTGTGTCATTGTTGTTGATCCAAAACGACGCCCAAAACAAAGACTCCACTACCATACACTTCCTGTGCCGGGCCAGGTCTTCATCCCGTCCCTACCCCGTCCTCGTCCTCAGCCGTGCCATCCAACCCTACTGGACAACCGCGAGGCCGGTCCCATGTTTACACCCGCACATACCATACCAGAGGATTGTCGTGCGCCGACTGAAAAATTCTTCTTACACCTCACAAATTTTTCTCACAGTTTCTTCACTGCAACAATGGTTTTCCAAAAAGACGTCAAGACCTCTGCTTACCACTCGAGATTCCAAACTCCTTTCCGTAGAAGACAGGAGGGTAAGACCGACTACTACCAAAGAAAGAGATTGGTCTCTCAGGCCAAGAACAAGTACAACACCCCAAAGTACAGATTGGTCGTTCGTTTCACCAACAAGGACATCATTGCCCAGATTGTGTCTTCCCAAATCACTGGTGATGTTGTCTTCACCTCTGCCTACGCCCACGAGTTGCCAAAGTACGGTATTGAGCACGGTTTGACCAACTGGTCTGCTGCTTACGCTGTCGGTTTGTTGGTCGGCAGAAGAGCCTTGCAAAAGTTGGGCTTGGACGAGACCTACAAGGGTGTCGAGGAAGTCGAGGGTGAGTTCGAGTTGACCGAGGCTGTTGAGGACGCCCCAAGACCATTCAAGGTTTTCCTTGACATTGGTTTGCAAAGAACCACCACCGGTGCTCGTGTCTTCGGTGTCTTGAAGGGTGCCAGTGACGCCGGTTTGTACGTTCCTCACTCCCCCAACAGATTCCCAGGTTGGGATATCGAGGGTGAGGAGTTGGACGCCGAGTTGTTGAGAAAGTACATCTTCGGTGGCCACGTCTCTGAGTACATGGAGGAGTTGATGGACGACGATGAGGAGAAGTTCAGAACCTTGTTCAAGGGTTACATTGCTGACGAGATCGAGGCCGAGGATGTTGAGGACATCTACACCGCTGCCCACGAGAAGATCAGAGCCGACCCATCCTTCAAGCCAACTGAGAAGAAGTTCACCAAGGAGCAATACGCTGCTGAGTCTAAGAAGTACAGACAAGTTAAGTTGACCAAGGCTGAGAGACAAGAGAGAATCGCCAAGAAGATCGCTGCTTTCAAGGCCGAGAACTAGGTTTCCGTTTAATACACAATTCCTTTTTAATCCTTTTACCTCTTGTAATTTATCTTCATCGCCATTTTGGCATTTACTTGAGTTAACGTGAAAGTGGATATATTCTTGTGGAAGAATATACCCGTTGGTGCTAGTATATTAAGTGTTTTAATTTTTTCTACTCTTGCTTGTTTGATCTCACACGCTGAGCGTCATTGAGAAGTCGGTCGTACACCTCATCCACAACGGCGTTCACCTCTGTTCCTTGCGATTTCTCAGAATCAATGGATGCGGCATCATCCAAGATTTCTTCTTCCTCCAGTGTCATCGCCTTCTCTTCCTTTTTTTCTGGTTTCTTCTTCACTTCGTAGATCTTGTCGATGTTGACTCGTTGGTTGTTGATGTTGTCGATCAAGTCGGTCACAGACTCGATACCCTTGGCCGTAAGAATAGCATCACGGAGTTGCGAGCCTGACGGAAGCGGGTTGAGAGTTGGTGTCTCCGGCTTGGCATCGTTGTCACGTCTCAGCATGAAGTATCCAAGCCGATGGAATTCTCCCTCCTCTTGCTCTTGTTCCTTGGCGTGCAACGACGTTTGTGATATTGATCGCATCAATACTGGCCGGCCAGTGAGGTTGTCAATGGGCACGTTTTTACCATCAGAAGACGACTCGAGGACCACTTGATGGGGCTGTAAACTCTGTTCGCCCCCAAAGTATCCCCCAGACGTCTCGCCAACCACATTTCTCGGCGACAAAATCGGACCAGCCGTAATCAACTCACTCGAACTTTCGTGAAGCATATCGTGGAAGCTCTGATGCATGGGAATTTTAGGTTTCTCTTCTTTCTTGTCGGTCGGGGTCAACACGATCGATGGCGATGGACTCATTGAGGTCCCATACTTACTGGACTGTTCTTCGAACAATTTTACCACCTTCTCCAACGAAGAATCGAGGAGACAAAATCTGATTAAGTTTTCCTTGCCTTCAAACGATAGCTGGTTGTTATTCCGTCGTTCAAACAACGTGTCGATCGTCATATGAATATCTTTCCGGAGCGCTTCGGTCCTTTCGATGAGGGCATTGGTGACGATATTCTTCAACTTTAAATCTTCCTTCTTTTCGCTGCCTTTCTCGTTCTCGACTAAAAGTCGTTCGGCCGTTTCCATAAGAAGAGACCCGTCGAACATAAGCTCCTCTTGGTCCTCCGTAGGTATATGATAGTCCACGTTCATGGTTCGACTCATATTCCTTGTCAAGTAAAAGGCCAACCGCTGTGAAAAGTCTTCAGACACTAGATCATAGTCAATATCGAGTGTGAAAAGTGACTTGGAAACCTTAACGGCAGAGTACAATGATGCCAATGCTCCGCCCTCAAGGTTCCGATTGCCCAAGAATGAAACATGTACCAAACCGTCCACTTTTGCTATAATATCAGCGATTGCACTAATACCTTGAGCTGAAAGCTCGTTGAGATCAAAGTGGATTCTTTTGAGCGTGGGGAACTGCGGAAGGTAGGTGTTGAGTTTTGGAATTAAGCCAGGAAATAAGTTTGGCAACGAACTCAAGTCTAAAAACCGTAAGGTTTTGACATGGATGAGTGCTTCAAGTAACCGAGCAACGTCACCCACATTCTCCAATTTGGTGGAGTTCAAAGAAAAGTATCTCAAATTACTATTCCCCTTGTTAAAGGCAGTGATAAATGGATCTAGCTGACCTTTGCTCAAGTCGTTGAAGGCAATGTCGACTCCCATGCACAAGGAGTCCGGTTGGCTGATCCAGTCGCTCACTAGCTGGGCTTTGTACTTGCTGAGTTCGATAGAAGCAAGTCCCAATCTTCTCGTGGACTTGACAATAGCTTCTTTCATGAGACGCGTGAACACTTGGTCTGACAACTTACAGCCATTGAGCACAAGCTCTTCTAGCCCTCCCCTTACCACCAAAGATTTGATGAACAAGTTCCAATTCATATTCGTTCGGATAGCATTGCTGTTTGTATCTGGTTTCACCTTCTGTTGAGAAATGTCCAACTTTTTAACTGTCTGGTTACGGGAAAGGAAATCGCACAAGTACTTCCAGCCAGTTTCATCGATAGCCACATTGCGGAGGGACAACTTCTCGAGCGATTTGTTGTAGACCAACGACGAAATGAAATGTTTGAGCATCTCTGTTGTCATGGTGACGTTATCGAATATCACCGTGTTAATGGGTGTGATGGCAATAAAGTCGCTGAAAGACAACACGTCGATCAAGGTGGGCTTGGGGTTCAACAATTTCAACACTTGAAGGGGGCGGGACTTGTTCTTGAGTTGTCTCAAGGTAGCAGGAATGGGCAAGATTTCCCGCAAATGGCAGCAGCGGGTGTACACGGTCTCTAAAGTCAATTCGTCGTCCTCGCCTGCGGGGGAGATGGTTTCATCGTCATCGAAATGGTTTTCGTGAACATGGAGCGGCTTGTCGATGGCGATATCATTTTCTACAGTGGGATCTGTCTCCGTTTCCAACTCTCCCTCGTCGTCGGAAACGGTCACAGAGTCAGCTCCTTCCCTTTTAAACTTGAATTGGGCCACTTCTAGGGCGATGCGCTTCGCTGCCAAGTATGCCTCCTGGCCATGTTTCTCGGACTCGATGAGTGCTTTCCTTTGGGCCTCAAAGGCCAATTGGAGCTCTCGCTCTGAGTACTGCTTCTTTGCGGCAGGTTTGGAACCATCCATGGTGGAAATACCCTGGGAGAGCTTCGGTGGGGATGCGGTGAGCTCCTCAGGAATGAGGACATTGCCCTTTCTGGGTCTTCTAGAAGGAATCTGCTGCTGTGGATCTTTGCTTAGCTTGTGTATGGCAAAGTTTACACGCTTGGTGCTCAACAGGCGAAGTTCTGGGAGCGGGGGCGGTTTTCGATTGGGGTTCTTGTTAAGGCAGACCCGAGGCTGGACTGGCTCACGAGCAGGCTCGCGGTCAGCCAGGTTGGACTGCGACAGACGCCGCCGGAAAAAGCGGCCCCTATCCCTCTCGAGACTGTTGGTCGGTGACTCTCCCCACGACAGCAGGCTTCTGCGCGACCAGCTTTCGTCCTTGGTGAGCGAGGCGTATAGAGCGTCGTGGGTGGACAGAGAGCCGATCAAATTGGTGTTGACTTTTGCGCTTGCTGAGGAAGACACACTGGGCATTCCCGTGAGCGAGTAGCTGGTGAGGGCCGGTGGTGGTGCCGGAACACTCTTGGGCGATGTAGATGCAGATGCGTTTGATTTAAACTTGGAGGACAAGCTGCTGAAAAGCGACCTTGTTTTGCCTTTGGTGGACGAGTTTTCGTCGGTGTCACACGCAGAAGACGCCGATGATGCCGATGCAGCCGACGACGTGCTTCCGCGTCTTTTAGGAAGCGTGGCTTCTGGGTTCAAGGTGCCCAAAAGCGAGGTTGAAGATGACCTAATGCGGCCCAATTTCGATTTGGGGGTCGCTGGCGTCTTTTCTGCACCCGTATCGACGTCCTTCGGTCCCCTGGGAGGCAGCTCCGGTTCTGGTTTGGCCTCCTTGGTTGTTTTTGACTCTTTGGCCGGTTTTGGCGGCTCGACACTGTCCGCATTCTGCTTTGGAGGGTCGCTAGATCCTGTATTTGCAGGTTTCTGCTCCTTGGAATCACTATTGGACACCACGCTGGCCCGGCGGTCCTTATCGATGGTTGGATTGTTCATTTTCTTGGTGAGTTTCTTCGATTTGCCTCTGAAGAGCCAGTCAACATCGCCATTGGAAACACCGGTGTCGTAATCTGGGTTCTTCTGGGTACCAGGAGCAGGCATGCCCGGTCCATTCCCGGTTGCCAGCGTCGGATCTGCCATCAGAAAGCCGAAAGTAGTGCCAGGTGGTCGTCAGATCTGGTGTCGTGTCACGGCAAACAGGTATCGGTATCAGTCGTTTGTGGTGTCTGGGTGTGTGCACGGGGTCTGGGACAGGGGACAGCGGCGGCGTCGGGGACGGCGACGGGCCGAGCCGCGGGGAGTATCTGGGAACGGTGCAGGAATATGCGAGAGAAGACGTCAGCGCCACCGGAGCCGGAAATGCGAGGCCAACGGCAGGTGGTGGCTGCGGGGCCCGCTGGACTCCTGGTGGCACCGCCAAAGCGCAGGGCGAATTTCCCGGGTTTTGCTCCCGGAGTTCGGAAATGGTCATCGTCAGCAGCACCGTCATCTGGATGACATAAGCATCATCTCCGCAGCGGAGCAAGCGTGCCTCTACCGGTCTAATCTGATAAAAAAGGTGCGACCGGCAATTGGTTACAAACCGTTACAAATAGTTTCAATATTTTTTCTAGTGGTCAGTGAAGCCATCTATTCGCACATATTTATTGGTATCCATTACCTGAACACGCAACTAGTGTCATAATGATCTCCAGAACTGTTTTGAGAAGCCTCCCTGTGGTTGCCAGGACCGCGGTCAGAAGCAGTAACCCAATGGTGATGAGAGCCGGCGCTGTTGCCAGAGTCGGGCCTCTTGTTTCCAAGAGAAGCTACCACGAGAAGGTGCTTGACCACTACCAGAACCCCAGAAACGTGGGCACTTTGGATAAGAACGACGTGAACGTGGGAACCGGCTTGGTGGGAGCACCAGCCTGTGGCGACGTGATGAGGCTCCAGATTGCCGTTGACGAGAAGACCGGACTCATCCAGGACGTCAAGTTCAAGACGTTTGGCTGTGGCTCGGCCATTGCCTCGTCGTCGTACGTGACCGAGCTTGTCAAGGGCAAGAGCTTGGACGAGGCGTTGAAGATCAAGAACACCGCCATCGCCAAGGAGTTGTCGTTGCCTCCTGTCAAGTTACATTGCTCGATGTTGGCTGAGGACGCCATCAAGAGCGCCGTCAAGGACTACCGGTCCAAGAGAAACGTCAAGCCAACTCTCGGGCCCGACTCGCAGCCGGTCGAAGCCACTGCGTAAGTATATATGAATGAAGATGAAGATATGTGAACAGTGTAGTTGAAGCTGTGTGTCTGTCGGTGTCGGTGTCTGTCGTGTCGGTGTCTGCCAGTGTCGGTGTCTGCCAGTGTCTGTCGGTGTCTGTCGGTGTCTGTCGTTGGCATGTGTCGATCGCGCCGTCTAGCATTTAGACGAGTGAAAAATACCACTTCGGGACAGCCTTTCCGGCTGCTTGGGGCATATGCTGCACCGCTAGCCCACGTAGGCCATGAACCGCTTGCCCACAAAGTCCATGTCGAGCTTGAGCATGCGGAGCCGGCCGATGGACACCGCGGCCAAGAGGGCCACCGAGTTGATCACCACGTAGCCCCACCTGCGGCTCTTCGGACTGAACCACCGCTGGTACCGCATGACTCCGCTGACCCAGTGGTACATCACCACCCATACCATGGCCGCCAACAGCAAGGTGTTGGCCCAGTTTGCTAGCAGACCCCACACCGAGCTCCACCGCGAGCCCTTGGTGACGTAGGCTACATAGTGGAGATTGACAAGTGACGAGTCGCCGTCGACCGCAATGGGCCGGAGTCGGAACTTGTAGTAGTGCCAGACGAGCAACGGCAACGACACGTAGCCGGAAAACGACAACGGGCTGAGACCGGGAAACTTGGTGGAGATCCATGACCGGCGGAACCCCAAGCCCAACAAACTGGTGATGCCCCCAAGACCTATCTCCTCGTCCTGAGGATCGTGGATGGGGTGGTGGCCCTGCCGCTTAATCCGGCGTGCTCCGATGACGTTTCTGGCCATCCGGAGTCCGATGCCGCTGGCAACGTGGACAAACAAACTTCCTAGAATGAACTTTTCCACGGGTACCCACTGGTACAATGCTCGGGCGATGTCAAACACCTGCTGAGATTCAGGGAGAGGTATTCCCAAGCCGGGAACCACCACCACTGAGGTCACATGGAGTCCCAAAAAGGATGCAAATCCCATGCTGCTGTACTTTTGGACGGGGGCCAAAAGTCGAATGATGCTTCTGAGCCATCCATCGTGAGATTCGGGCTTGTGCGCCGCTGGCGGTTCGGGGAACTCCGTCAAGGGTTCCGGAGCGACCTGGCTTAGCAGAGATACGTTGTGAAGATCCATCCAATGGAAAAGCAGAGAGTAAGCGGCTGGGGAAGTATGGGGCGGTGTGTGCAGGAGGGGTGAAGGTGGTTGCAAACGTGGGTGCAGGACGGGGACGAGAAGAACGAGAGAGGGAAAAGGAGAAGAGAAAAGGAGAAGAGAAAAGGAGAAGAGAAAAGGAGAAGAGAAAAGGAGAAGAGAAAAGGGAATAAAGAAAAGGAGAAGAACGGAGTTCGGGATGAACTGGAATGGACTGACTGGGTGTAGAGGGTATGGCGTATTCTTGTGTTACTATTTTTAAGAAACTGCAAATTCTCAGAATATTACAATTACAACCCAATCCATAAACAACAAAATTACAAATCAAAATTACAACCACAACCAAACCACAGCCACAAAACTACAACCACAATCACAAACCACAACCACAAACCATCCAACCCACACCACTCGTCTTCACACTCGTCTCCTCCTAATTCCCCGTCTCCGGCTCCCGGTGTCCGGGTGTCCACTACTAGGCTCCGATTCTCGCGGCCACCTCAGCATGTCTGGCACTTTTTCCTCCGTTCGATCACAAGCACTCACGCTTGAAAAACAGACAGAAGGGCTTCTTGCGCGATATCTGCGCTACCAGGATGACAGCAAGACCACTTCCGACGAGGAAGAGGTCACCTTGCACAACCAGATCTCCGACCTCTTGAACCGCCGCGACGAGGTGGTGCTCAAATTGCAGCGCATAACCGAGCCAGAGATCAACACCCTCTCTACATCGAAGCTCCAGCAGATGCAGCGCCACAAAGAGGTGTTGGCAGACCACCAGCGTTCTTTCCGCAAGATCGAAGCGACAATCACCGAGGAGCGCAACCGCAACAACTTGTTGTTTTCCGTCCGGTCGGACATCGATGCACACAAACAGCGCACCACCAACGTGGGCAAGTCGGGCGAGGCCGCCGCCAACGACTACATCTTGGAGGAGGGCGTGCGGGTCGACAATGCCAACTCGTTTGCCGACGGGCTTTTGCAGCAGGCGTACCAGACGCGGGACGAGCTCTACAGCCAGCGCGCATACTTGCAGAACGCCCAGCTGCGGATGATGAGCACCGTGCAGCTGATTCCGGGCATAAACGTGTTGGTGCTGCGGATCAATACCCGCAGGCGCCGAGACACGTTGATCTTGGCAACGGTGATTGCCGTATGCATTTTGATGTTGTTGTTCTTGTAGAACGCAACGGTTCATGCTGGAACGCGGGCGACGAAACGGCTGGAAAATGGCCGTGGTGGAAGTTGCCAGTGATGGCCATGCCGGCCCGGTATGTGGTGGGGGCAAGTGGTGGGGTTATGTGGGGGAATGTGGTGGGGTGGTGTCTGGGCGTTAAATGTGGGAGATGTGGGACTCGTGGGTGGCTCTTTTTCATGGAACAACAGGTGGCCGAACGAATTGCCGAGCTCAAGCTCCGCCAGATCCTCGAGCTCAACGCCAAGCTCAAGGAGTCGTTGTTGCGCGAACGCATTTCCACCTCCAATGCCAGCAGACTGTCAGTATCGCTTTTTGCACCTCACGAACCTGCTAACCCAGAGTAAGTGCCTATGCCCAGGACACCCCCGACTGGCTTATTCCGGGCCAATGGAAGCACCACAGCCGGTACCACGAGTACGAGGCCACGCGGACACCGCCGGGCGCTGGCTGCTGCACCATAGTGTGAACTAGAAATATATTTATTCCATAAACAAGCGTAGTTTCGTAATGTGCCTTACACGGAGAGTTTCGACACAGTTCAACAGTACAGTGTAACAATTGAACAGTTCACAATTGCGCATTGTAGTAACCATTATCATTGCTGTCGTTCCAACTGTTCAACTGTTCAACTGTTCAACTGTTCAACTGTTCAATTGTCATTGCTGTCATTGCATGCACCTTGCTCACATCACCCCAGCTCGTTCTCCTTGCCCACCTCGTCCACCTTGATGCTCCACAAGTCCTCCATGCTGCTGCCTCCCAAGGTCTCGTCGTGTTCCTTCTCGTCGTCTCCACACCCACAGTCGTAGCCGGCCAAAACAGTGGTGCAGTCGTACTCCTCCTTGCCCAACCTCTCGTTCACCTTGTTGTGGATGTCGCAGCCCCAGAGCGACGCGGTCTTCCTGCTGCTCACCTGCGGAGGGTACTTGGCCAAAAGCTTCTGGAAGTGCCGGGCACAGTCTCCACAGGGATACACCTGGGCAAACGCATATACGTACAGGCTCAAGGACGACTGTTCTCTCGGCGTGGGCTTGTCGGGGTAGCGGGCCAAGATCGTGTGGAAAAGCTTCCATGCTGCATTTCCCAATTGGGCCTTCAACGTTTCGTTGGCCATTTTGGGCATGAAGGGAGTGTCGGTCAACTCGGGCACCTCGTCGTTTTCTTGCATGGCCACGCCTTCCTTCTCGCCCTGGCTCAGCTCGCTGGCGTCGGTGGCCTCCAAGTCCTGGCCGTCGTTGAATTTGGCCACTTTTTCTGTCGACTCATCCTGCAAAACAGGCTGCTGGACGGCGTACTTTGATAAATTTATAGGCACAGCGGCTCCCAACGACGCATCTGAGGACAGGCTGGTCATGAAAAGCACCACTCCGATGACCGTGAGTAGCACAAGCGCGGTGGTGACGGGATTGCGTTTCGGGCCCATGTTGTGGTAACAGTGGAGGTGGAGTGATGCGGAGATCCTCATCAAGATTTGGTGCACTGGGTGTACGAGATAGCAGGGACGGCTGCGGCCGACAGAGCAAGGTGGGCAAAGCAGAAATAGCGTAGCTTGTATTATATAGGGCGGGGGCGTGTTGTGGTGCCTCCCGCGTGGCGGGCGCGTGGCGGGCGCTAGGAGTTCCGCTATTGTGGGGCCTTCTTGAGGGTGGCTGCGTCGAGCACGCCGGGCAATGCTTCCGAGCCGACTCCGGCCAACAACTTGATGCCGGCACCGATGGCGACAAGAAGCGCCAAACCGGTCCAGAGGAGGATGTGGGCCTGCGCCGAGATGTCCTGCTTGCCACAGTCGTAGCCGGCCCAGATGGTGGTCTTTCCGTCCTTTTTGGTGGGGCTACAGGCGCAGGTCCAGCAGTCCTTGCCGGTTTCCGAACACTTGCCGTGGCCGCTGCACAGCGAGGTGCCGGCATCACAGGCCTTCTGCGACTGGAAACAGCTGGCGGCGCCGGCGGCGCGCTTGAACACGGTGCCGAGCTCCAAGTTGCGCTTTTGCATGTGGGTGTTGACGGACCGGTGCTGGTCCTGTTCCGGCACCGCCACCACCACCACGTCGTACTTGGCGGACAATTGCGTCAACAAGTCGGCCACCACCGCGCGGGCGGTGGTGTAGCTGTGCGAGCCAAAGCCGGCCTTGCGGCCCACCGACAGCAACGACACAAGGTTCATGAACACGGTGCTGGCGTCGTCGGCGACGGCCTCTTCGAGGTGGAGCAACTGCGCCACCTCGTTGACGAACAACCGGTCGCTGATGCCGCTGACGCCGCCCAACACCGACTGCCTGTGGCCGGTGTAGTGCTGCCAGAGGCCCACGAGACGGTCGTCAAAGAGGTGGAACTGCTGCACCAACGACGACACATTGGCGCCCGAGCTGACCACCCGCATCTCCAGGGTCAATTCCTGCAACACGCCTCCCGTGGCCTTCTTTCTGGCGAGCTGGCGCAACACCGACCGGTCGAAATGGCCGGCGGTGTCCACCACCTCGAACGATGGACGGTCCAAAAGGGAGTGTGCTCCGTCTACCACCACCACCATGCCGGGCTTCTTCTCGCTGCTGCGGAGAGGAGCCTTCAAGCGGATGAAATCCCCGAAACTGGTCTCCTGGCCCACCAGAAAGTGGTCGGAAACGTCGAGTTTATCGGCCAAGTACATCACTGCATCGTGGCCCAAGACTGTTGGAATCCGGTCGGTGGCACGAGCATTCAATTCGTACACCACCACGTTCTCTGGTACCGCAGGCTCGGCCATGCAAACGCCAACGGCGGCCATAGCGGCCGTAACAGAGGCAACAAACTTCATGAAGTGTTGAGAAGGGATTTGGATATCGAAGGAGTGCGCGGTGTGTGCAGGACTCGCGGATTGCGATAGGGCCTTAGAAGCTGAGTGGTCAGGCTGACCGGTTGGGTGGCCAGGTTGGGTGGCCAGGCTGAGGTGGACCATTAGCAGGAATCTGTCTGCGTGGATATGCAGATTGCTGAAATAAAATAGATAGCAGTAAATAGGTAGCAAATAGATAACTAGCAGTGGGTGCAGTCGGTGCAGTCGGTGGAGTCGATAGCACCCATAGCAGGCATAGATGAAGTAATATAGCTTAAATGCAAGAATTCAAATGCAGAGTTCAAACGTGCAATGCACATTCCAAAGCAGCAACAGGAGTATAGCAAGTGTAATAAATAGCAGTGTTCCATCTGTGGCCCAATCAGGATGGAGAAAGTGAGCAGTGAGATAGACCGTGTAGCCTCTTTTCTCTTTTCCTCTTTTATGTTCTCCTCTCTTTCCCTTTCTACCCCCTTTTCTAGTCAAATGTCTCGTCTAGAGTTATCGTGGGAGATGCAGGCGGCCCGTCCTCATCCAGCCGGGGCTTGAACAACGTCTTCGTGACAGAACGTGTCCGCTTGACGCCAAAGCCATCCTCCTTGAGCTCCCGGAGCTGTTCCTCGGAGTTGATCGCTGACAAGTCAATGCCTAGCTTGGGCGCATCGGTATAGGGACTGAACAGATGTGGTTTTGGCTCCTCGTAGTCGTCGCCCAAGCCATTGTGGTAGTTGCGAAACTTCTGCAAGCTCTCCTGAGAGCCCAATGTGTCATCGTGGCTCGGCGACCGCTCAAACCGAGGCAGCCGCAGCCGCAGCCGCTGGGTTTCCTCCCAGCTCACGGTGGCATGGGGAACAATGCCAGCAGCCTGCTCGGTCAAAAACTCGTACAAGTGCTCCGCCGAGGTGTCGTCGTTGAGGATAACCACCACGCGCAGCGAGTACTCCAGATTCAACCAGTCGGTGATGTGCTGAAGAAAGTAGTCGTGATTGCCGTCCACCTCGCGATTGAGCACATGGAGCTTGAGGCGGTCAACCGACAGAAGCAGCAGGCCGGTCGGCACCACAAAGTCGCTGCGATGGAGGCCGGAAACAATAACTGTGGTTCTGGGAGATGCCATGGCGATCCTCAAATGACCCCGGCGGGATTCGGGGCCGCTGCTTCTGGTGTAGTGGCGGCACCAGTCATGGATCCGGCACCTGCATCCTTGGCAGCCTCAAAGTAGAGGTGGCTGTGGGTTTTGCAACCAGGATTGAACCCTGCACCACAGCCAATGCAGCGGTCGTGATTGGAAGTGTACTCCAGATGGGTAAGCACGCGTCTACACGCACCACAAAGCACCACTGGAGTGGTGGCAAGCTGGCTCCGGGACCATACCCCTGGTGTATGGTTGGCGCTTTCCTGGTGGCACTGGAAGCAGGGGTAAAACGTGCCACAACAGGGAAACTTTATTGCCACAATGTCTAGTTGGGAGTGGTAGTGGGAGCACCTGGAGCTGTCGTCGAGAATGCTGCCGTCAATCTGGACTTGTCCCGACTGCGTATCCCAGAGGGTGACCATACGCCAAAAGTCTGCTCAAACACGACTTGTACGTTTGAAAACACAAATGGTGTTTTGGCGACAAGTTTAGGTACAGTCTGGCGTGCGACCGGGGAGGCGCGACTGCATACAAACCAGATGTCAGATGTCGCGCTCGTATTTACACCTGTTCTACTAGGACTAGCCTGGGGCGTTTGCATTGCACAGAGCTTATGTGTGACTTCTATTGGAGCAGGAAACGGGGGAGGAAATCTGGGTGACGCTAAACACAAAGTGTTTGCAAGGAAGTAGAAACAACAAAGCAAGATATTTTTGTACGTATTGTGGAGTGCAACCGCGTCCGTAAATTGAGACAGTATCGTTTTTCACTAGCAATAGCCAGGGTGGCCCAACTCACCATGGCAAAATATTGTTCTCCAGATCTGCTAAACCAGGACGCAACCCAGCGGCAGTAATTCAGGACATGCGTATTTTACGTGCACGCGTGCACGCGCAGGATGCGATTCGCAGCCACTCGGCCCAACATCCGTACACCAGAGAAACAGTCTTCTGCTGTTTCTGGCTGTTGCATTGCTATGGCCCACCAGCTACAGCACCCGCCTGCAGCACCGCATCGCCGTTGCCCACCACGACACAATGCAGCTACACCTGCCCCGCTCTCGCGGCGCAGCTGCTGCTGCATCTTGCGTGCCTCTCCACCCCTGCACCCAACGCCATTCGCGGTCTCCATGCAGGCGTGTTTACGGCACAAAACAAATACCATACCTTTGTTTTCCGTCCTTGTCGCTTGCACATTTCGTCCAGAAGAACCAACTCTGGCAGCTGGCAGACCGTGCACTGCAGTAGAACATCCATCATTCCAACTAGATACATTCTTTACCAGCATATTCCCTAGTGGCCTCCAGAATCACCTCCCCCTCGAGCCATACTAATATTCCCCGTCATGAAGTCGTACGAAGAAAAGCGTAGAGCGCTTCACGACGTTACTACCCTGGCCAACGAGAACCTCAGACGCGACCAGAAGCGTCTCCAGACCTATAAGCAGCACCCGAAGCGTCTTCGTCTTGATGTCACTTCCAACGACGACACCGACGACGACAACACCTGTGTTTCCAACAAGGAAAACATGCCGCCGGGGCCGGCCGAGCACTCAGACGATCTCCTAAAGCAGCATTTTGACCGTCTAGCCACCAGAGGCACCAAGTACCACGAGCTGCCAGGACTCCAGGACTTTCCCGGCGAGGAGTTTGAAGAGTTGGAGCCGGCCATCGAGCACGAGCTGGAGCCAGAACCGCGTGCGGAACCGCGTCCGGAACCGCGGCCGCAGGAGACGTTCACGTCGGAGGGCCCCGACACCGACGCCGACGACCACCCGGCGACGCAGCCCATGGAGCCCAAGTGGACCAAGGCCATCTTCAACGAGCTCCAGTACGTGATGCGCAAGATGAAGCGCACCACCCTCGACGAGAACGACGAGGACACCTACGACGTGACCATGGTGGCCGAGTACGCGCCAGAGATCTTTAATTACATGCACGAGCTCGAGCACCGGCTCTTGCCCGACCCATACTACATGGACTCCCAGGACGAGCTCAAGTGGGAGATGCGCAGCGTGTTGATCGACTGGGTGGTCCAGGTGCACAGCCGGTTCAACTTGTTGCCGGAAACCCTCTTTCTCACCGTCAACTACATCGACCGCTTTCTCTCCAAGCGCAAGGTGAGCCTCTCGCGCTTCCAGCTCGTGGGTGCGGTGGCGTTGTTCATCGCCGCCAAGTACGAGGAGATCAACTGCCCCACCATCCAAGAAGTAGCATACATGGCCGACAACGCCTACCTGGTGGACGACTTCCTCAAGGCCGAACGCTTCATGATCGACGTGTTGGAGTTCGACATGGGCTGGCCCGGCCCCATGTCCTTCTTGAGAAGAACCTCCAAGGCCGACGACTACGACTACGAGACCCGGACGCTTGCAAAATACTTTCTCGAAATCACCATCATGGACTCGCGCTTCGTGGCCGCACAGCCCAGCTGGCTCGCCGCCGGCGCCCACTACCTTCTGCGCAAGCTCTTGGGCCGCGGCTCGTGGACAGAGGCCCACGTCTTCTACTCGGGCTACACCGAAGCCCAGTTGCGGCCATTGGCCGAGGTATTACTACAAAACTGCCGCTCGGCAGAAACTAACCACAAGGCCATCTTCGACAAGTACCTGGAGCGCCGATATCGCCGTTCGTCCACGTTTGTCCAGGACTACTTTGATGCCGTGGAACGCTAGGCAAACCCTAGGCCGGTTCCATCCTGCAGACAGCCCACGCCCGCACTGCACCAGGTGGTGGGTGGATACCTCATCTCCTATTGTTAGCAATCATACCATGTTCAAGTTTGTTCAGTATTCAGGTGTCAGAGCTGCTAAGTCTTTGGGCAAGGCGTGCGTGCGTCCCGCACTCACTGGGATGACCAGAGTGGCCCCAGCTCCACGTTTGCAGGCGCTCCGCTTCAACTCCAGCGCCTCGGTCCAGTTGAAGGATGTGTTGAAATCCGAGTTGAAGATCTCCAATGCCATCCCCAACGAGTTGGATCAGAACTACCTGGACTACCTCGACAAGTCTGGGTTCAAGGTGGAGGAAACCGAGGGCCAGTCCAACGTGCAATTGGTGAAAACCAGCGACAACGGCGAGGTCATCCGGGTGTTTTTCGACATTGACGAGGTCACAGACATCCCCATGAACGAGACCAACCCCGAGGAGGAGTTGGACATGGAGGAGGAGATGGAGTCGTTGGACTCGTTGCTCTGCAACGTCAGAGTGATGGTGGAGAACCCGGCCAAGAACTCGGCGCTCTTCATGAACTTGTTCTTGCAGGGCTCCGAAGCGTCGTTCTTGGTGGACTTTGTCAACTACAAGGACAACGCATCGCAGTTTCTTGCCGAGGACATCTTGGCCCGTGGCGAGTACGTGGACAAGTTCAAGTACCAGGGCCCCAGATTCTCCGACTTGGACGAGTCGTTGCAGACCGGCTTTGAGAACTACTTGGAGTCCTGTGGCATCAGCGAGGAATTGGCTGAGTTCATCATCGGCTACAGTGAGTTCAAGGAGGAGAGAGAGTACAGAAAGTGGTTGGGAGACTTGGGTTCGTTCTTGTAAGTCACCAAAGCTGTGATTGCTGAATGAACCAGAACGAATCACAAACAGAAACAGAAACAGATTACAACTTGCTATTTACTGCTTCCAATACATGTATATACTCGGCAATCCCGCCCGGGCCCTGCTATCACTGCGACCTACCTACCACGGTATATCACCTGTGACTGCGGCACGTGACCAGCACGTGACACGCACGTGCCGACACCTCCACCGCGCGCGAAAATCTTCAACAACTGAAAATTACCTTTACAACAGTAACTATGTCTGCTGAAGCTTCTGTATCATATGCTGCCTTGATCTTGGCCGACGCCGAGGTCGAGATCTCTGCTTCCAACTTGTTGGCCATCACCAAGGCCGCTGGTGCCTCCGTCGAGAACGTCTGGGCCGAGACCTTCGCCAAGGGTTTGGAGGGTAAGGACTTGAAGGAGATCTTGTTCTCCTTCGCTGCTGCTGCTCCAGCTGCCGGATCTGCTCCAGCTGCCGCTGCTGCTTCCGACGCCCCATCCGCCGAGGAGGCTGCTGAGGAGGAGAAGGAGGAGTCCGACGACGACATGGGTTTCGGATTGTTCGATTAAGTGGAGACGAGGAGAATGTCTGGGCGTGGCGCATAAGCCGCAAGCAGGCTACATGTAAATCATAATATAACAGTTTGTTAAGTTGCACTGTAGTAGGGCCGGTGGGTGCCTGGTGTGTTGGATGTAAACCCCATTACCCATCCTACACACAAGCTTCGGGTATATCGCGGTTGGCTTCCACGGGCCGGCTGCGCCTGCACATAAACTTCGGGTATATCGCAGGGCTTCGGCGCAGTTGCGACAAAACTCCTGCATACGCCGCTCGGGTATATCGCCCAGGCATTCTGCAGGCCGAGTTCGCGCCTGCAGAGAACCTTTCGGGTATATCGCAGAAGCGTTCGGTCCGGGTGGAGCCTGCAGATAAGTCGCGGCTATACCGCCCAGAGTATATGCAGGCATTGACTAAACAAACACCCGGACACCAGGGTTGTGAGCGTGCACGCACGGCTGACGGAGGTATCGGCCGAACCACCCAACGGTCGGAAATAGCCATTCGGATTTACGTTCTCCCCACATTATCTCCGCGGAGTCTCATGCTGGGCCTGCATGGCCGCGGCGCAGATACGGGGTGCGCATCTGAGGGCGGTGGAAACTATAACACCATAACAGCTCACAATGTGCCAAGCTCTGACCCTATTTCTGTGCAGCAGCAATTGTCGGCGTCGGAGCAGCAGAGGTGCAGCACAGTACTTAACAACGCCACGAGAAGCTTGCTGAGCAACACGGCTGCCTGCAGGAACCGGCCGCAAGTGGAACACGGCCAGGTGTGGCTTGAGCCGGCCAACGAGAAGCTGGCATGCGGTTGCTATGACGTACATTGGTGAAACAGCGAGTGCCCGTCAGGGCCAAAAAACAGCTCACATAGGGTTATCGCAGTCTGGAGCAAGTGGGCTATTTTCTCAGCCTAGTTACGTCATTGTGGGTTCATCCCCGCGCAAATAAGGCAAGTGTGCAGAAGGGAGCAGATAAGGTTTATGGTGCGCATTGTGGCCTGTGGGTGGGCTGAGGTCCGTTCTAGACAATGCTAAACAATGTGGGGGGATGTATGCTCCGTCGCACGTTTTGGCCCAACACTCAGGTACGGCCGCAAATTGTTGCTCTTTCCCGTTCCCCTAGTGGGAAATTTTTTTCGGGACAAGAGTGCGGCCCGGTCCGATGAGAATTCCAGAACGGCTGAAGCCAAGTGCAGTCCGGGGGACTAGAGCGGCACGGAGCCGAAACCAGCACCCGTGCCGGATACGGATCCCAAGCGTGTAGTGTTCGGATATGCGTTGACTCATTGCTAGTTGCAGTACGCTTACTCTACGCTTGCAGACGCTTACTGTACGCTTACAGATCGCTTAGCACATGTCGCTGGGGACCGGCTATTACCTATTTCGTCAAAGCCGAACCGCTTTGTCAGTGACACATAGTGGCCCCGGAAGCGCTGACAAACCGATGCGTCCTATCTGCAGTACCGGCAAGTTTTTGTAAGCACAAGAGGAGCAGCAGGAGGCAGGTTCAGGGTCCGGTACTCGCTGGTGGTGCTGCTGAGCACCCGCTGGCGGGCTTTCGTTGGCGCTGGCAGCCAGACGGCGATTCGCGGTCCGCGGCTTTTACCCTGGTTGACGTCTCGGCCCGTGGCGCGGCCACTCGGCTACCAGCCCGAATTATTACCGCACAATCTCCGGCCCGATATGCAGGCGCGGAAATACGGGTATGCGGTCGCGGCTCGGCACATTTCTAATCATTTGTCATGCAGAAATATATATATACCAAGTCCGTCCTTGAAAGTGAAACAGATACCAATCAACCCTTCCACGCACAGTACTTGACAGGTCTTCCGCACCCAAGTACACACGCCACACTTGCTCAATCGTATACGCCACATCCTCAGTACCAGGTACGAGGTATTGTTAACTTGTTGGAAAAGTCTCCACTTCCGGTCGTGCACCGCTTATACATCCCCGGCCAGCTTGTTGTGAGCTAGCCCTTTTATTGTTGCTTGTCGCACAAAAACTCTGAGGGGGTTTTCTTCTGCAGGCAAGAAAAAAAAAGGTTGCGCATAATCGTGCATAAGCCTTATTATTAAGCCGCAAACTAGCTTTTCCTTTGACTCATACCACTGCTATTTAAGCACCCAACAATTCCCACTTTCCCCAATGTCTCTCGCAGAATCATACGTTTTGGCCTCCAAGGTGAGAGCCAAGTTGACCAGAGACGCTTCCGACCAGCGCTCTTCCTTGCGCAGCCTCGTTGTGCAGGCCAACATGTTGGACTCATTGTTGGATCACATTGCTGAAGAATCCAAGAACAGAGCTGCCAAGTCCAAGGTTTCCTTCAAAGAGAATCCTACCGTGCATCGCGAAATGCCAACCAAGGTGATCGAATACGAAGTGGATGACGATTCCGACTCTGATTCCGACTTTGACTCCGACTCCGACTCCGACTTTGAGTTTGACGATGAGGACGATTCCGAACCTCAATTGCCTCTGTTCCAGGAGATGTTGTACGACTCGGACAGCGAGTCCGACGAATCCCACGACGTGGAGTATGACTACAAACACTCGTTGCCAGCCATTGTCGAAGAACCAGAACCCGTCTCCATCCACTCGCATGCATCCACCATTGATCTCCACACTATTCCCCGTAGTTTCAGTCAGGACGAATTGGAATCGAAAATCATGAATCATAGCTTGTTCAAGCCCCACAACCTGCCACAGATCACCCTGACAGAATCATACTCCATGAAGCGCATGATATGATATGACATGATATGATATGACCTTTTCCACGACTGTTACGACTTATGAGTTATTTAATTATAGAATGTACGATAGATTTTCAGGATTTGTAGCGGTTCTCGAACAGCGCCAACCAGTCCATTTGCGGATGTTGACGTCTGTCGGCTTCCCGAGGACATGCATGCGCCTAGACCCCAATCGCGCACATGCTTATGCGGAGTGCATTAACTATTTTGGTCATACCTCGTATTATCGGCTCGGTACCGCCGACTTGCCGAAACGTTCTTGCTGCAAACTCGTTCATGTCTAGCGGCTATATCCAGCGCATTTGGCGCACCAGGCGACCGCAATCATACAATACGACGTACGGGTGGGTCCCATTTCCGGACCGAGTTGAGCAATATAGGTTGCTTGCATGACTTAAAGGGGCCAAGGCCACAAATTTGCAACGTTTGCTTGCTATTGCCTTGATCTTAACATCCCTGCGGTTCTCAGATTGGCTGCCGAAATGTCTTGTGTGCTGCAGGATTCTGAATATTTATGAGCTTTTCGATTTCGTATTATAGGAGTTGACAATCTCATGAGTTTGACGTCTGAACTTTGAATGTCTATCTCAACGTCATTGCTCCAGGTTCACTGCAGAACCTGAGAAATCTGTGTTAGCTCTGACCAGCAGGATCAATACTGATCTCAGAATTCAACTAGATACATAATTCAAGTTTGCAACCTTCGAAAACGAAAGCTTATGGTCCATGAATGATTGTGCTCACACCACAGCCACGAACTGTCTCTTAATCATGCTGTAGAACCAAGAACCTAATCATAACACGGCTTTATATGTCGTATTCGCAATCTGAAGATTAATTGTGCACAAGAAATATAAATTGTCCATGGACTTCCGTTTCGTTCTCAAAAATGCAAATTGGAATCATAACATCTAGTATGAATCGGGATCAATCCTTATGTCAATGCGATCTGTTTTGATTCAAGTTAACAAACCAGCTCATTACAGTCCTGTAGGTAAATGTGGGGCTGGAGTTACTATCTGGAAAAACGATCGACATACCTTTAGTTACTCTCAATTAACCTCATTAGCGAGCAGTTCTTCACCTGTGCGAAAATAACAGGATATTTCGAACGAAAATGAATCGAAGGTTGTATTCCACAAGGTTCCCCAGGAAATTTCACCCTGCAGATACGGGCGAGAACCCTGCAGGATTCTGCATTTTGACAGTTGAATGACACACCCTTACACCGTGTGGCTCAAGGCAACGCCTTGCGTGCCCTATCTGGATTTCAGTACAATGCATCGCGTGCAGAACTGGGCAACTAGATAATTACTTCTTTTCTCAATTTTTCGAGATAAAAAATGTCGGACACCGAGAAGTTACAGCCTAATGAAACGTCAACCTCGTTTTGCAGCCCGGCCCCACAAGATCACCAGGAAAACTTTCTCGACCGCATTGGGCGTAAGCTCAGGGCAGAGATAAGAGGTATCGAGCGGGTGCCCGAAGAAAAACGAGTAGATACTTCAAAGTTATCGCCGTTGACGATGTTTCTTTCACCAAACATGTCTATCGCCGCCTTGAGTACTGGTGCCTTGGGCCCTGCTCTCTTTGGGCTCGACTTTTGGACTTGTGTTTTATGCGCTGTTATCTGGTCCATTATTGGTGCACTTCCTGTGAGTCTCTTTGCCGTTTTCGGGGCACGTTTTGGTCTTCGACAGCAGGTGTTGTCGCGGTACTTGACGGGGAACATCATGGGCCGTGTATTTGCCATCTTCAACGTCATCAGTTGCATTGGATGGAATGGGTTGAACTTGATCCCCGCAGTGCAGTTATTAGCATCTATGGGCCCGCTTCCACCTTGGGCTGGTTGTTTGATCTTTGTCGTGATCACTTGTGGGGTTGCCTTGGCTGGCTACAAGGTGATCCATATCTATGAACGGTACTCGTGGATTCCCAACTTTGCCGTGTACTTAGTTGTCATTGCCAGACTCACCATGTCCCATACATTTACCTTTGGTGATATGAGCAAATCCACCGCTGGAAACGTTGTTAGTTTCATTGCAACCATTTTTGGTTTCGTTGCTGGTTGGGTGCCATCTTCGGCAGACTATTTCGTGTACATGCCCAGCAACACTCCAGGCTACCAGATTTTCTTCAGCATGTTGGTGGGCTTGTCGATTCCCTCCATGTTTACCTTGATCTTGGGATCAGCATGTGCCACCGCTACATTTTCCTCGCCAATATACTTGGACGCTTATGAAAATGGCTCTATCGGTGGTTTGATGTACCAGATCTTGGTGGTTAGGAACCTCCACGGATTTGGAAAGTTCTGCTGCGTGATTCTCGCACTTAGTACTATTGCCAACAATGTCCCTGGCTCCTACTCCCTTGCATTAGCAGCCCAGGCCGTGTGGTCTCCACTTGCAAAATTCCCACGTCTCGGTTGGTGTTTGATCGGGAATTTTGTCTCCCTTGGGCTTGCCATTCCTGCTTACTATGTGTTTGCCGAGACCATGTCCAACTTTTTATCCATCGTGGGTTACAATGTGTCCATCTACATTGGCCTATCCATGGCGGAGCATTGGATCTACCGGCGTGGGTTCAGCGGATATGATGTCACCAATTTTGAAAACCACAAAACGCTTCCGGTAGGAATTGCTGGAGTGGTTGGCTTTCTCTTTGGTGTAACCTCGACGGTGCTCTCCATGAACCAGACGTGGTACCACGGAGTGATTGCAAGAAAGGTCGAAGGTGACATCTCCTTTGAGCTCAACATTGTCTTTTCTTTCATCGGATACAACTTGGTACGTCCGTTTGAGAAGAAGTACTTTGGCCGCTAGTTCTGTGAATTTTGGTGTAGAAGACACGAATAAGGCAAGTTAGAAAATGGATGAAAAAAGACAGTAGAACGTAGCTGGTAGCAGATTGTTATGTTGAATTTGGTAACGGATCATATAGAACGACCATACTGGAAAGAAGTTTTTTGGTCAGTAGTTTTTCATCTGATCAATTCGATTCAAGGACTATAATACAAACACCAGTGTCTGATCGAGCCGAATCGTGGTATTTTCCGTACTTGAAATTTTGGAGTTTGTTCATTTCTCTCAAGCATTTTCTTTTCGTCATCCATTACGTGGAATCAGAATCAGAACCATCAATACACACCCCGTGGTTTTCCCTATGGTGTAGCAGGAGTAACAGGAGATTGCCATTTTGGCAACCATCCCCACGCAGGACCAATGCCATATACGCAGGATACATATCACGATCATCCGTAACAATCATAACATATACAACCATGTTTCGGGCTACCGGTGGTGCACTACGAGGTATCCGGACAACCGGACCAGTTAATATACGCCGGTTTGTGGGTATCAATGGTTTGGGACCAACCAGGAATGCCAGAATGGCCCCTATGACGATGATCATTCCGAAACGCAATTTGGGGTTCATCAAAATCTTGGCTAGAGCCACGAAAGTGCCAGCATACATCGGCGGAACAGTTGCAGCCGGTGGCAGCTATGTTGCTTATAAGGTTGAGCAAGCTTCCAGCTACACCCAGGACAAATTATCTACAATCAAGGATTTCTCCAGTGGCGTTTTTGACAAAACCAGCGAGTTTTTCAGTGGCTGGGGAGGACTGGGAGATGGTCTGCTGACAGGTCTGCTGGGAGACCCTTCGGGACCTTCAGGGCAAGACACAGCTACAGTCATGGGAGCCACAGCAGCCGCTGTAGGCCTATCTGCTGACGAAGAAGAGGACGAAAGTCTCGAAGAAGAGGAAGAAACTCTAGTTGAAGAAGATGACGACGAAGATGTCGAAGCCGACAGAGCACAGACCGACGAGGGCATGCTTACACTCACGAGACAAATGATCGAGATCCGCAACCTTCTTGCCTCCATCGACCACTCGGACGCACTTCGTCTTCCCCAGATTGTTGTGATTGGATCCCAGTCCAGTGGAAAGTCCTCGGTGTTGGAAGCCATCGTTGGCCACGAGTTCTTGCCCAAGGGTTCAAACATGGTCACCCGTCGTCCTATTGAATTGACATTGGTCAACACGGCCGACGCCGCGGCAGAAACAGCCGACTTCCCAGCACTCAAGATGCACAACATGCTGGACTTTGAACAGGTGCAAAAGGTGTTGGTAGACTTGAACTTGGCAGTTCCTATTACCGAGTGCATCTCTCCCGACCCCATCCAAATCACCATTCGTTCTCCACGGGTCCCAGACTTGTCGCTTGTCGATCTCCCCGGCTATATTCAGGTCGAGGCAGCAGACCAGCCAGTTGAACTCAAGTCCAAAATTAGAAGCGTGTGTGACCGCTACCTTACTGCCCCAAATATCATTTTGGCTATTCAAGCGGCAAATGTCGATCTTGCTAATTCGACCGCCTTGCGAGCTGCGAAGATTGCCGACCCTCGGGGAGAGCGTACAGTGGGTGTGGTCACCAAGCTTGACTTGGTAGAGCCCGAGGTGGCCCGCCTGATTCTCGTGAACAAGAAGTACCCCTTGCGAATGGGCTACGTGGGAGTAATCACGAAGCCTCCTGACACGAGCAATCTGAACCGCGGCGGTTTGTTTCTGAGAAAAGTAATTACTGGTTATCAAGCCTTTGTGGCTCAGCAGAATTTCGAACATGGCTACTTCAAGGACCACAAGGATGAATTCTATGGAACGGTGACCCTGACGAGACAATTGAAGAAGAAGTTGATCAAGGTCTTAGAACGCAGTATGGCAGCCGCTCTCAAACCTACTCACCTCGCCATTCAGCAGGAATTAGAAGAGACCTCATACCAGTTCAAGGTAGAGTTCAATGACCGTCCCCTTACCCCTCAGATGTATTTGGCAAACAACATTGATATCTTGAAGCATGCGACAAAGGAGTTGGCCCACAGGTTCTCTCGCCGTGAGTTGCGCAGTTTACTTCAAAACGAGGTTGACCAAAAGGTATTGGACTTGCTAGCTGAACGGTACTGGAATCAGCCATGGTCAGAAACCGGCTCGCATACGCGAGCAGAACCTCCACTCAAAGAACTTTCGCAGCTTCCTAATCTTGACGACGACGTCTACTGGCACAGAAAGCTTGATATTGCCACCAGCTCTTTGACTAAGTTGGGTATTGGACGGTTCTCCACCTCGCTCGTCACCACGGCAATCCTCACTGAAATTGGAAATCTCGTTGATAGCACCCAGTTGAGAAACCATCCAATGGCTCGTAAAGCGGTGATAGATGCTGCGGATTCGGTGCTCCAGGCAAAATACTACTCGACTGCGGACCAAGTGGAAAACTGCATCAAGCCATTCAAGTACGAGATCGAGACAGAAGACCGTGAGTGGATGACCAGCAAGGAAAACTCCGTGAGGTTGTTGAAAGAGGAAATGAGGCAATGTGACGAATTATTTAACGCCCTCAAGCGCGAGGTGGGTGGCCGTAAGTTGCTGCAAGTGATGACATACCTTACAAAATGGCGAGAACAAGTAGCTGACGTGAACCTGAACGAAGCGTTGGGGTTCTCGGCACAATTGATCAAGAAAGGACAGGAGGCTCTCTTCTTAAAGGACCGTCTATCTCTTCTTCAAATGAGGCATCTGTTTGTCAAAGGCAGCAAGAAGTGCCGGTCCAAGGAAAATAAGTACCAGTGTCCTGAAATATTCTTGAATGTTGTGCTGAACAAACTATCGTCGACTGCCATTTTGTTCTTGAACGTGGAATTATTGAGTGACTTCTACTACAAGTTCCCGCGTGAATTGGACAGACGCTTTTTTGGAACCATGACTGCAGAGGAGATGGAAGAATTGGCCAAGGAAGACCCGAAGGTTAAGAAACACATTGAGCTAGGCGAGCGGAAGGACCGTTTGGAGACGGCATTGTCCAAGATGGAGTCTGTGATGAGACAGAGGGTTAACAGCGGCTTGTAAATAGGTAATGAGAGATGATAGAATACAGGGCTTACATTTGTGCCATCTAGACGTAGATCGTAATATGTACATCAGGATCACGCATTACTTGCCGGTAATGGAGACCACTCTATCGAACAAGCCATCAAGGGTAAGAGTCAGGGCATTCTGGAATGCCGCGCTGAACGTGTTCATGTCGAAGACCCTGCGGTCGCTGTTCTGGGCAGCTTGCTGTTCTGCTCTTTCCTCTGCCCGTATCATGATTTGGTTCACGTCTGGTTTGATGTCGTCGTTCAACTCCAGGTATGCCGTCTGGGCAGAGGAGAGCACGCCCACACGGGCATCGAGATCGACAAATATGAACGAGCCGGAGACGCACCGGACAGAGGTGATACCCTGGTCGTGGTCTCTGACAAACACAGGCTCCAATTTGCTATAGTTGAACACGAGCAATTTGGACCTGACGACGAGAGTGTCTTTGGCCTTTTCGTAGTAGTTTGCGGCCACGCAGACGAGGTTCAGATCGTGGTCGATGGAGACGATGTGACGGGCACCTTCGGGGAAGTTTGCTCTCACTATGAATGAAAACTTCCCACGCACCAAGTCGTAGGAAGCAAGTCTTGTTTGGGTGACCACGAGAAGGTGGTTCTCAACGACCTCGAGGGCCCTGATGGGAGAGTCGGCGATGCCCGAGAGATGGTCAATCTTCGTCAACTTGAGTCCGTCGATAACCGTCACCGAAGTTTCGTGGGCCAAGAACACGACGGACGAATCCTTTGACCAGCATACGTCCACGGCGGACGAGGATGCAATGCCACCGGAGCTGCTCTTGTGGAGCGTCCATGCGGTTTGTTGGTTGTTGGAGATGTTCTTTTGCGGGCGCCATATTCTGACACCACCTTTGTCGTCTGCCGAAAGAAACGACAAGCTGCCGTTCAGGGCCGGTGCCGGCTTGATGGTGAGCACGCGCTTGCCGTGGCCATGGGGGTCGATGATTTTGCACGCAAGTTCCCACTTGGAAGGCTCGTTCTTGCCGTCGATGTACTTCCAGAACTTGAGCGCGTGGAACTCGTCGCTTTTCGACAAGAGGTTGTCCACGGGAGAAGTGGTGACGGTGTCCACGGTGACCATCCAGCTGCCGTCGGTGGTGAAGTCCACTAGCGACACCACCGGATCCACGAGTTTCGTTTCAGAACGCACTTTACCTGTCAGCAACACAGCGGCAGCGTTTTGGATGGAGTTCTGTTCCTGGCGCATCCAGTCGTAGGTCTGGATAGCAGCGCCAGAGGGGAAATATATATGCTTGTTGATGGGATGCACCGCCGCTGGCAGAGTGTAGTCGTGGCGGATGGGAAGTTGGTGGAGGTTGCTCAGTTGGCCCACCTTCTTGTAGGCACGGCGGAGAGAGTGGGCGATGGAGGACACGAGTCTGGGTCTGGCGGAGCTGACTGTGAGGCGGGACACGAGATCGACCGCCAGAATCGTGAGCAATTCGTGGTGAATGCCATCGCTGGAACCAAGCAACATGCTGTAGTAGCTGCTCTTGCTGGCGTCGATGTAGATGTCGTCGATGGTGCCGTTGAGACGCGGGAGGAACTGGTGGTTGTCGCTGTCCAAGTGCCAGAGAACCAACACCTTTTCAAGACCTCCGGAAAGAAGGTACTTGTTATCCGGCGTAAACGCGAGCGACTTGACCTGGTCGATATGCCATTTGAGAAGCCTCTGGTCCTGGCCGCCAAAGTACACGAGCTGGATGGGGCCCGCGGCCGTTCCCAAAGCCACCACCCCGTCGTTGGAAACAGCCACCGACGTGACCGGCGACTTGTACGCAAACTGGTAGCGCTGCACCGCCGGTTCTGGGTCGCCAAACATGGACAAATGAACGATTTCGTGGCTGCTGGTGACAAACACAAGCTGCGACTTGTCAAACGACCACGCGGACACCGCAGACACATCGTTGACGGGAATCTGAGCACCTCCAACAGAGTCTTCTCGGGAAAATACCTGTACCACAGCATCGCTGGAACCCTTTTTGTGGGTTTTCTGGAACACCCCCACATACGAGTCGTCCTGGCAGCCCACAGAAACCAACAGAAACCCCTCCGGAGGCGTCAAACGGGAGATCTCAGACACTGGGTTCGCAACTTTCTCCTTCCAATTCACGGCAAAAACACACCCGTCGGCCGCAAAAAGCAACACCTGCGACTGCGCCGAAGGGTCCAAACAGATTCCCACCACGTCCGGGACATTCACGTCCACGCTGCGGACACACTGGCGTGTGGACAAAAAGTACACTCTGATCTGGTGCAACAAAACAACAATCTGGTGCTTTCCATCGGCGGAGAAAACGGCCGGGAACCCGCGCGCACCCTCTAGCAAGGATAAACGGCCGCCCAGCACCATCCGTGACGTCCACTCAACATGATCAACAGTCATCGCGGTGATGGGAGTTGAGATTTTGCTCATCGCACATAATGAGGCTGCCTGCAGATAGCCCCAGCAAAACCAGCGAAACTTTCTGTACTGCATACAGACCATGTCTCATCATCTCAACTTTTCGTCTGGTTTTACATCGTCGTTATGATCATCCCTGTCCGGTGTTTTTCGTGCGGTAAGGTGGTCGGTGACAAGTGGGAGACCTATCTCGAGTACTTGCAGGATGAGACTATGACTGAGGGTGATGCTTTGGACAAGTTGAAGTTGCGCAGATACTGTTGCAGACGTATGGTGTTGACTCACGTCGACTTGATCGAAAAGTTTTTGCGGTACAACCCATTGGAGAAGAAGGAAATTGTGTAAGTGTAACATAGAGCTGAATATATTGTAGCAGAGCCAGTGTAGGACGTGAAAAATTGGATAGCTGATGACTAAGGATGAATAGAACACAGTGAGCTGGATAGTGGAGGGAAAGAGGGGTTATGGGCTATTGGAATCGGGAAGAAAGTGGGACGTATACGGAAAAGGGTTTCTTGTGAAAAATGAAATGGTGATGAAAAGTGGTGAAGATGAAAGTGATGGTGATATAAACGACAATGATGGTGATGAAAACGACAAGTGATGGTGATGAAAACGACAAGGGAAGGGATATAAACGACGATATCTATTTTTGCATTCGCGTTACACTTTTAGTAGAATTATATCCACTTTCCACAAGGCATCCACTACTGAGCTTCAACGCTCACCTACTCCTTCCTTTCTTAACCTAACTCATATATTGGATTTCATAAACGCTATCTTCCTTTGTTTCTGATTTTTCTTCGGTCCTTTCAATTTCTGCGTCATCCCCTAATTCACAGCTTGAATGTACTCATAGAAGAATGCAGTCAACTGGAGATGGCCATCAAGTTGAACCCTCTCGTCCACCAGGTGAATCCGGTTGTCCTTCACCATGTCTACAGTGAAGAAAGGCGAGTACCGGTAAATGTTCTTGGTAAGGTTCCAATAGTGACGGGTATCGGTGTTGGCCGGCATCAAGCCTGGCACCAACACCAAGGGCTTGGTAAGGTTGGTGTACACAAGATCCTCGAAAACATGTCTGGTGACTCCAGCAAGCTCACCCCACACCTTGTCGTCAGAAGGCGACACTGGCGCAGTACGGGTTGCAGCCTCATAGCCAACCTTAAACAAGCCCTTCTCAGTGGCAGGAATAATGTTCTTGCCCTCAACAGTGAGTCCCAACCCGTGCTTCTTAGCAATTGCGGCCACCTGCGAGCTGAGATTGTCCATCACCGTCTCGAGCGTCGTTTCCACAGCAACACGATGGTTGACAACAAGTCTAGCGTGCTCAGGTAAAGCATTCGATTTTTCTCCGCCGACAATCACGTCAAGCGCCTGCGACGTCTGGATCAAGTACTTGGAAAGCGGGTTTTTGAGCATCAGCTGCACCACCTTGTGGTTGGCGAACTTATCAAATCCAGCACGCAACAACGCCTTTCTCTGGAGCCTAGGAAGATCGCCGTGCTTGGCAATACACTGCAAGTAGCCTAACATGGGGTTCTCCTCGGTGAGAAGTGGCGAGTATGGATGCTGCTCCAACAGGTACCCAACTTCTGACATGATGCCGATGGAAGTGTGGTCTGGAGGCACTGACGAATGGCCACCTGGGGTTGTGAGATCAATAAAGATATCCGCGTAACCCTTTTCTCCAGTACCAGCCATGGCGATCAATCCACCGCTAAGCGCATCGTTAGTCAATCCAGGACCCTCGTCGATAAGAATATAGAACCCCTCGTGGCCAAACTCCTTCTCCAAGTAGGGCGCGAGAGTAGAAGCACCGCGGATTCCAGAGCTCTCCTCGTCAAATCCAAGGGCAACCACCACTGAACGCCGAGGCTTGAAGTCTCTTCCGATCAAGATCTCAATCGAGTTCAAAATGGCCACCACAACGTTCTTGCAGTCGGAAGCTCCACGGCCCCAGATGTACTCGCCGTCATAATGACCGGACAATGGAGGGTAAGTCCACTGGTCAAGGGTATCCGATTGAATCGGTACTGTGTCCTGGTGCCCGGTCAAAAGGACAGGCTTGAGCGAAGGGTCGGACCCTTCCCAGTGGATGACAATCCCGTAGGTGTTGACGTAGGACACCTTTGCAGTTTGCATTACTGCGGCAAAGGAAGTGTTCAAGTACTTGTGGAAATCCTTGAATTGGCTCCACATTTCTGGAGCTTCGTCAACGTCTGGCTGGTTATCGCCGATCTGAGTGTCTACCTTGACTGCATTGGAAAGCTTGGTGGCTGCTCTCGTACGGAACTGAGGATCGTTCAAAATTGCCAATACGGTGGAATTGTCCTCCTTAAAGGACTCGGGAGAGAGCGAGTCATAGAGGGGACAGATGTTCTTGTGGGAGGCTGGAGCCAATAAGAACCAAATAGGACGCCAATTGAAGAGCACCAAAAGCACGAGAAGCGCAGCAAGTCCCAACGCAGCCTTCTTGATCAAGCTGTTTATAGTTTGCTTCGTCTGACGAGGAGATTCTTCATCTTCAGGGAGTCCCACCATGATGAAGAAGTTCAGGAAAGGGATCGGAACCGAATAAGTAGATAGCGGAATTGGCAACCTGCACGAAGCCACATAAGGTACGAAGTGGGCCGAGTCAGGTATATGTATCGGCAACTGCGGCGCGAACTAAAAGCACAATATTACTTAGAATAGGATTGTGGTTTGCAGGCTCGTATAAAAGGTACGGATCAGCCGGTACTTGCGTTATCGCGGATAATGTCGGGATCGTGATGCTGGAGGTTTGACAAACTTGAAATGGTTCTGTATGGATTTGTAGGAATTGTACGGTAGGAGAGTGTGAATGGGCTGGTGTCTGGTTTCTGGCTTATAGCGGTGTATGCCCTGTTGTGTGTCTCTGGTTGGCCTGAACTAGTCATTCTAGAAGCTGACGAACGTTTTCCGAAATCCTGACAACGTGTTGAAAAGTGCTCATGATTGCTTGCTCTGTGTCTTCAGCATCAAGAGTTAGTTCTGCAAGACTTCAGAGGGTTGTGGCTTCCTTTTCGTGGTTGTGATATCTATTCAGAAATAGATACTCGGTTTAGCTACCGAAGCGAGACATGAGTTTTGCTGTTTCCAGTTGAGGAATTTCCGTAACAAATCTCTCACGGGACACACAGGCGGTTCAACAGAGTCACGCTTCTTTTCAGGGGTTTTGTGATGGCTATTCTTTCAGGAGTACAGAATGACACCATACTGTGATCTGATTTCGCGTCTCGTTTTTAACCGTTTTGCAGCCAAACTGTATACAGGAGCGACGGCTGCCACCCCTTCGGCGTCAGGGTTCATCCACACAACCAGGAGGCGGTTGTAGGAGATGTAAAGTAAGAAAGAATGTAAGGACGGAACTCTGGGGTGAATAACGTTGGTAGTCAACAATGTGATAGGAGAGAGAAGAAACGTGGAAAGAATTTGGGGATGAAGAAATGGGTCATCAGGGGTGACCTGGGGGTGAACTAGGGTGATGGGAGATTGGATAGCAGAGGTCTAAGAAGCAGCAACGTGGGAAACAGGATGTTCATTTGATGATTTTGTTTGGTGATTTTGTTTGGTGATTTTGTTTGATGATTCTTGAAGCAAGTTGAACTGAATGGGCTACCAAGGTAAACAACACGCCAACAAGACAAACGTATACCACTCAAAGACAGGAGCAACACAGAATTCTAGACCGGTTTCATCCTGTAGCCCTATGCTTTATCTTGTGTCCTATGAAATTCCACACTGATAGAAGAATGTTTGATTTAAGCCATACGTCCACAGCATTCCAATCCTTCCAATCATTCCACATCCCTTATTCCACACATTCCACATCAACGCCAGGCTTACGTCTCAACAAAGAATCTCACCCCTACCGTCGACGGTTACATTACGATTACGAGACGGCAGCTGTGAACATGAGGAATGGTTCACACCACAATAACAATGCCTGATCTGGACATTGGCATTCCCCGGCTAAAAGCACACCGCCGCAAAAGGGGTGTTTCCTCACCAGCAAAATGTGTGTTTTGGCGCTGTCCTCAAAGGGGCGAACGGCCTAATTTCGGTAGCCCGACATTGCGAGATCAAACATTTGCATCAGGTGTGGCAGAGAAATGGGGAAATGAAACGAGCGGCAGAGAACCCAAACTACAGTACATGGAGCACCACAGCAAACCAACGACAAACGACAACCACCAAATACCAACACCAACACCAACACCACCACCAAAAGCCAAGGAGCCAAGACCACCAAAGTGGAATGACCACACCCGATGCCCCGCCGCGCTTTGCACGCGAATAGTATGTCGGTGGCCGGCGAGCCGCAGCCCACGCGGGGACGGGCGCTAGCTGCAGGCTCCAAGATACGCGTCGCGGTATTTACCAACAAACATGGCTGCGTGAAACACGCGCGCAGGGGGGCTTTATATAGGGCATCGTTGCTGCCCTGGAGCTTTATTGAAAACTGCGTAACTAGTCGCGTCCACTCCTTTACGTTCTATGAGACAGTTTGCTTTTCTTGCCCTTGTGGCTGCTGCTGCGGCAGTGCCGTTCAAGAGATACGACAACGGCACCGAGCCCTCCTTGCCGGTGTCCTCCGGCTACTCCGCTTCGGTGGTGCCCACAGACGCTCCGGCAACCACCCTGGCTCCAGACACCACCATCACCGTCAACCAGTACGTGACAGTGGTGTTGCCCGGCACCACGGTGACGACCGACGCCGAAGCGGCCAAGCTTCTCGAGGCCGGCCACACGCCGTCGGTGGCCGACACGTCGCAGGTGCCCTCCACGCTCACCTCCACCATCACCGAGTACAAGACCTTGACGTCTGACGGCGTGGAAACCGAGGTGCCTACCGCGACCCGCACCGTGACCATCACCTCCACCGCGGCCGCTGCTGCCGACGCTGCGGCCGACTCCACCGTGGAGCTCACCACCACCTCCACCGTGACCCGCTTCACCACCATTACCCAGGACGGCGTGACCGAGACCGAGGCGGTGACGGACGAGTGTGTGGCGCAGACGGTGACGGTGACGGTGACGGCCGAGCCCGAACCCACCACGTTCACCACCTCCTACCCCATCACCGCCACGTTCACCCACGACGACTTGACCACCACCATCACCAGCTTTGTGGAGGTGACGAGTACACGGGGAAGCGCCAGCGCCGGTGCTGCGGCCACGTCCGAGGGTGTCCTGACCACTCCTACGGCAGCCGCCACCACTGCGGCCGTTTCTTCGGCCGTTCCCTCGGCCGCCCCTTCGGCCATTCCTTCGGCCAACAACGGCACCGCGCCCGTCAACGGCACGTACGTCGCGCCCACGCTCGCCAGACGCGCGTACTACCTCTTTTAAATTTGCATCATGCTGTCCGCTCGCTTAATATATGTTTTAAGTCTCGTCAACCGTCGTAGTCGTGGTGATCTGTCCTGTAGATAGCACCGGCGCTCCTCGCGTCGCCGATGGTGTGGGTGCACCGGTGCACTCGCCTTCACCGGTGTTTGTTTACCTGCACTCCGGACGCCAAACCGCTCGTTTTTCTCACAACAACAACGCGTCATGTCCTCTCCCTCCCACCACCTCAGTATGGATGCTGACCTGTTGTCGCCCATTCCAGTGGCCCGTGTGTACCCGCAGACCACCGCAGAGTTGTCTCAGATTCCCGATCTCAGCCACCGCAGAAATACCGTCGATTTGGTGACGCCCCAGCGCACGCTCGAGGCGAATGCCACCGTGTTGTCGGCTACGTGGGCTGCCGCGACGCCTCTCGGCCCGGACCAGCTCCGCAGCTCCATCGCCGAACGAATTCCGTTCACTAGTCCCAGAAATAGAACCCATGCGAACCTTCCGCGACTGAATGTGGAGTCCATAAAACGGGCCAAATTGCTGTTGGATGCCCGGGTGGCGTCTGGGTCGCCTCGCGTGCGCCAGAGAGAGCCCCACCAGAAGTTTGGGCTCGAAAATCCGCAAGACGCAGCCGAAACGAACGAGAGCGACACAAACAAGACGGATGCAAACGAGACAAACGGCGCTCAGAACGCCCGGGAACAGGCGTACTGGACGGCTAACAGCGGTGCTAAGCGCGACCCGTCTGGCTCGCCCACTCATGCTTCTCCAGCGTCTGTTTCGGATGCGCCTGCGTCGCCGGCTTCGCGGGCTTCGCGGGCTTTTTCTGCTACCGCCGCTACTCCTACAGCTAATGCTACAGCTGATGGTACTGGTGCTGCTTCTGCTACTGCCGAAGACGCTGGCGACGCTCCCACCACCTCGGCTTCCAAGCGCCACGCAAACTCCCAATTGACCCACTCCCACCAAAAGTTTGCCCGTCCGTCCGTCCTCGAAGACAGCGACAGCGATTCCGGCGTCCCGGCGCTCGGCGACGACGCCACCATGATCCCCCACCGCGTGCCCGACTCGGACAACTTGACCCAGGTGTCCAAGATCTTCCGTTTGGAGCCCGAGGCCGACTACGTGACGCCCGAACGCTTCACAGAACCGGTGGCCCGCAGCCCGGAAACCAACCAGCGCGACCGGGTCGCCGACACCAACGAGGCCACCACCCCGCTCAAGAACCACGACTTGCAGTACCAGGGCGTGCCCGAGCCCACCATCAACCTCCTCTTGTCGCCCAACTCGAAGCCGATTTTCTCCCGCGACTACATCAACAAGCTCCAGAACAACCACTACCACGAGCTCGAGGAGTTGGAGCACGAGAGCAACACGCAAAAGGAACAGATCTTGCGTCTTTCCGAGGAGCTCTCCTCCACCAACCGCGAGTTCTTGCGCTACGACCAGGAGATCCACGAGTTGAAGCTGCGCAACAAGAAGTTGGCCCAGAACGAGGAGATGCTCTCGGTGCAGTTGCAGCACTACGAGCGTGAGCTCTTGGCCACCACCAAGGCATTGAAGAAACAGCAGGACCAGACGGCCACCACCAGACTGGAGCTCGTGGCCGTGGAGCAGGCGCTTGCCGGCGAGCACGCCAACCTGGCGACGGTGGCAGAGGAAAAGACTGCCGCGTTGGAGAGAGTGGCCCACCTCGCGGCCGAGTTGGAGCAGCTCCGGTTCGAGAAGGCCGACCTAGAGGAGGCGCAGAAGGACCTCCAAGGGATCAAGAGCTCGCTCGAGAAGGATATTGCGCTGCTCAGACATGACCTTGACGTGCAGAACAAGGACATCGCCCAGCTCCAGCAGACCATCAACGAGAAGGACGAAGCGTTGGCGCTGGTGGCCGCGGCGCAGGACAAGCTCGAGGAGACAGCCGAGTCGTACCGGGTGGAAAACGAGCGGCTCACAAGCAGCATCACCCAGTTGACCAAGGAGAATGCCGAGATCCAGCAGATCAACACCGAGCAGCAGGAGCATTTGGAACGGGTGGAGAAGATTGCCCGGGACGAGATGGAGAAGCTCGAGCTGTTGATTGCCGCCAAGGACCAGGAGCTCCAGACAGCGCAGGAGAGGTACGCGAGCGCTACCCAGGAGAAGGAGCAGGAGTACCGGGCGCAGCTCAAGGAAAAGGACCTTGCTGTCGAGCGTGCCAACGAGTCGCTTGCCGTCGTTTCCAAGAGCCTCGAGGCCACAGAACAGCTGGCGACGCTGGCGACGGCGAGAATGCAACAAGTGGAGGCGGCCAACGCCAGCTTGACGGAAAAGTACCACCAGCTCGTGGCCACCAACAAGGAGAAGGACGAGATCATCGGTGGCGACACCAAGAAGATGAACGAGTTGGCGCAGAAGGCGAAGCAGTTGAAGGAAAAGATCGCCGAGCTCGAGAAGGACAACGACGCCCGCCACCAGCAGGAGCTCGAGCAGGTGCGAGCGCACATGGAGCAGCAGCTCGAGCAGAACCGGATACGGACGGTGAAGAAAATCGACGAGGTGGCGGAGCTGCTCTACACGCAGTACTCCAAGAAGCACGAGACCAAGGTGGGGATGATGCGGACCAGCTTCAACAGCAAGATGGACAAGTTGCAGGCGCAAAACCACCAGCAGAGCCTCGACATCGAGAGCCTCAAGAAGCAGCTCGATGCCGCGGTGGCCGAAAAAGAGCTGTTGCTCGAGTTGCTCGACAACAAGGCCAGCGACCGCCGCCGGCTCCTGCCCAAGATGACGCGGCGCTAACCTGCTTGATTATGGTTGCAGAGGTCTGCCGCCAGCCGCCGGTTGGCAGCCGGTGGGCCTGCAGATGGCGCGTCACGTGTGCTTATATAAGCAGTACTTCAGCGCGGGTATTTCAGCGTCCGGGCTTGTTGTCAGCATGTCCAACGCCGAAGCAACGAAGTTGTACGAGTCCATCATCGAGGAGGTCATCAGCGACTCACGGCAGGACTTCGAGGACAGTGGGATCGACGAGTCCACGCTCCAGGAGTTGCGGCGGGTGTGGTGCGAGAAACTCAGCCAGAGCGGCGTGGCCAAGTTCACCTGGGACGACGAAATACACCACGACAGTTTGGGCCATGGGCATTTGGGGGTGCAGGAGCCGATGGGGGTGTTGGGGCCCGACGGGCTGCTTGCGTTGGACAGCTCGGGCGGGCTCGAATTACCAACGTTGTCATATCCGACTGCCACCGGCGACCGAGGGCACGGCGGCGGCATGCAGCTCCAGCTTCCGACGGTGCTGGGGAGCGACGAGTACGACGACAGCACCGGGTTGATGCTTCCGAGGGTGAACCAGACGGACGGGCAGTTTGAGATTAGCTTTGAGACCAGCGACGGGCCGCGGACGATGGCGCGGTTGCAGAAACGGTTTGCGGTGGGCCAGGCGGACGGCGAGTATGACGACGACGACGACAATGCGTCGCACGACTCGCAGGACATAAATAGCGACCTTGACGACGGCAGCGACAGCGACAAGTCGGACGGCGAGGAGGGGTTCCAGGAGGGGCAGATCATGCTCTGCTTGTACGACAAGGTGCAGCGGGTGAAGAACAAGTGGAAGCTGACGCTCAAGGAGGGCATTGCCAACATTGGCGGCCGGGACTATGTGTTCCAGAAGGCGTCTGGCGAGAACGAGTGGTGAGTGAGCGAAGCGAGTGAAAGAGTGAAAAGAGTGGGCGAGTGGTAGTGCGATATTTATCATTTCAATCAGAATCGGAAACCTGATCAGAAAGCGGGTACAAATCAGTTCGTTAAATGCAGTTCCCTAGCTTAAAGCACAGCGCCAAGCCATTCCCAGCGTATCTTACTCCATGCAGCCGCCCATCCGGTTCGCAACCATCGTCAACCAACCAACCATCCACAACCAACCATCATCCACCAACCATCATCCACCAACCATCATCCACCAACCATCATCCACCAACCATCATCAACCAACCACCAACCACACTCCAGTGTCTGATTCAATACAATTTACAAGTCAATATTCTGCTTATTCTACACTGCTTATTTTGCTTATTTTGCTTACACTAACTTATTTGCTTACTCTGACAGATTCTTCTGATTATTCTGCTTATTTGCTTACTCTCGCTGCTTATTTGCTCATTATGACTACTTATGTGCTTATTCTGCCAACTATTCTGCTATTCTCTTTCTGCTCTAGAAATTGGGAATGTGAATATCAAGCACTTCTCGCGCATGGTCGGGAACAGGGTCCCCTCCACCAAAAATACAGTCATAGTCCACGAGCAAGGTGGTGAGCACGTCCAACGAGATGTTGAGTGTCGGCACAAACACAATGCACACATTGCGGAGCGACATCTTGTTCCGCGAGCTGTTCTCGATGATATACTTGAGGAACCCGAAGATCACATAGCACAAGTCGTAGTTGACGGCGTCGATGTTTCCGGGGCTGCTGAGATAGTCGCGGAAAATGTATGCTAGCGACAGCTTGGAGCCGGTGTCTCCTCTGCTGATGACAATGTGCTGGAGGTCCGCATACAGCTGTGCTCCAAGAACGGGGTTGGGCAACTCTCGCAAGTATGTCTTGAACAACCCAGCCACGGTGTGGATGTCGGTCTGGGGCTGGGCGAAGAGGTCCACGTCAAACTTGTTGTTGAACTGCTCCTTGAGCGCTCTGATTTGTGACGCCGAACCCGAAAGACGGAAAATGCCTTCCTCGTACACGGCGCCGGTCTTCAAGAGATAGTCGAGACACCGGAAACACACGCTGGGAATGGTGCGGCCCTGGAACTCGTGGCTGGACACCTGGAAGGCCTCGGCCACGTCGCGGCCAAACACCGCTCTTGCTGGAGTGTCGTCGAGCTTCATCTGGCCGATATACCGCTGGAGGGTGTCTGGTGGAACCGGCGGCTGGCTTTGGTTCTGGCTCTGGTTCTGGGACAGGAAGCTGTGGTTCAGCGTCTGCAGCGTGTCTGGGTTCAGGCCGTGCTGGTCGTCGGCCACCACGTTCTTTCTGAACGGGAAAAGACTGCGTTTTCTGCTCTTTTTCGTTTCTTTGGCTTCGTCGTCGTCGCGGTCTTTCTCGGACCGGGAGTCCCGCTGGTCTAGCCGGTCGCTGCTGCCGTGGCGGTCGTGCGAGCTGCGCACGAGGCTGTCGGTGGACTCGGCTGGGGTGGCAGACTCCGACCAGCCCGTATACTGGATCAAGGCGGAGATCCACGAGTCTCGCTCGGAGTCCGATTCGGCGCAGAAAAAGTGTTTGGACGACGAAGACATCTTGTTGCGCTCCTGCTCGAGGATGAGAAACGCATGCCGGTAGCCCTTGTCTTCAGCGACGCTGTCGCTGGACTGGCGGCCGATCTGGGTGTGCCAGAGTGCCAACTGCTCGAGAAAGGTTCCGCCGGGAGCATCGTAGATTTCCAAGTACGGCCCGTCCACCTGGCACCAGCGCACCTTCCACGTGGACCCGAGACCCTTGTAGCGGCGTATAAGAAAGCCTTCTTTGAACGCGCCGCTTTTGAAGTCGTCGAGAGGGTTCACCAAGTTCGCGGAGAGATACTGGCAGATGCGGAAAAGAAGCATGCGGGGAATGTGGGGGATCAAGAACAAGGTGTTGAAGTAGTCCTGGAGTTGGAGCCGGCGGTTGTCCACTTTGGGTGGAGAAGACGAGTAGAAGAGAGCTTTTTCTGGAAGCGGCGGAAGGCCAAAGTACTCCACGATGGGCCGCAATTCGCTGTCGAACGCAACGAGCTGCAGATACGACTTGCGGATGCGCCACATCTCCTTTGCCGATGCGCGGTCGCAGACGCTGATGCTCACGTTGGGATCTTCCAGTTTGCGCTGCAGCGACACCTCGGTGTGGTGGATATTAATGGTGCTGGCCACCACGATGTCGATGGTGCCAAAGTTGTCGGGCTTGACCAACAACAAGCTTTCCTCGTCCTCCTGCTGGGCCGAGGGGATCACCTGGAAACTGGACCCAGGGGTGGTGGGCTGGCGAGAAAGTTTTGCAGTCAACGACTCATGCAGCAAGAGCCCCTGCGGCGTGCGCAACGGCTCGGGAATCGACGGCGTCTGCGGGTTTGACGTGATGCTGCGGTCGTCTGCAGAGATGTTGGTCGGGAATTTGTGCATCTGCATTGCGTCCGGGGTTGCAGGCGGCATGGGGCCTGCGGCTGTCAGGGACACCAACGTGCGGCTGAGGGACGCGGCGTCCAGGTCGGTGGAGTCCTGAAGCACCAAGAGGGACGGCGGGTGCTGCAGCAGCTGCGTCTGGGTCTGGGGCTGGGGCTGTTGCTGTTGCTGCGGTTGCGGCTGTTGCTGCGGCGGCGCCAGCGCCGACGGAACACGGCTGGTGTTATTTTTTAGCGTGGCCGGAAGCTTGAGCCGCGGCTTGTAGTTTGACCCGAAACTGCTGTTGCTTGCATTCTTGTGCTGCGTGAGCGCGCTTTCGGCGCTGGCGGCCATGTGGCGGCCCTCGGCCGGACGCACCGGCAGGTTCTGTTCCGAGTAGAGCGACGACTGGTCGTCGATGGGATCGGTCGCGCCGAGGGTGGGCGACTCCGGCCGCTTGAGGTCGGGAAGAATGATGCTTTTCGAGTCGCCGGCCTGGGTGTCGACGGTGGTGTTCGCGGAGTCCACGTCGTCGTCCCGGCGCCGTCGAGAAGAGCGCACCGGCACGTCGTCCGGGGTGGCCGCCGAGGGTGCGGTCGAGGGCGCGCTCGAGGGTCCACTCGAGGGTGCGGCCGACGTGGCTGCCGACGGTGCGGCCGAGGGTGCGGCCGAGGGTGCAGTCGACGTGGCTGCCGTGGGGGTGGCCGGGGGCGACACCGGTCTCACAGGTGCATGCGCCAGCGTCGCAGCGCTTGCAGGAGGTGCTGCCCGCGGCGGAGGTGCTGGTGACGCCGGCAGGGCGCCGTAGGTTGTGTTGGCTGCAGCAGCTGCTGCAGACGCGGGTGCTGCGACGCTTGGCGTGCTGTAAGACGCGTCGCTCGTTGCATTGTGCATGGCTGGCGATGCAGCGCCGTCGCTGGGCTTGCCCCAAGGAAGACTTATGGTGCCATTGATGCGGTCGCGGATCCCCAGGATTATCTGTTCCTGCTTGAGAACCGTTGCCTGCAATTCGCGGTTCTCAAAGAGAAGCATCTCGATATAGTGGGCGTCCAGTATCCCCGTCCTGTCAAACTGCGGGTGCGAGGGCGCATAGTCGCCTGCACCAGTGGCGTCCAGCGTTGCGTGGTGCATTGAATGTCGACAGCCAGAAATAACTGTTTTGAGAAAGTGCGACCTGGACATCCACGACACCGTGCGTCTGTACCCTCTGCGGGTTTACGAGCAGGAACGGATGCAAATGTATATTGGTGCTACAAAGACGGCAGCCTACTTGCGGCGGTAGTACAGCCGCGTGTGTCGGCTGCGGCGGTCGTCGTCCTCAAGCTTGATTTCCGTGCGCAGATCCATGATCTCCCGCACCATCTTGTGGATGGGCACGTCCGGCTGGCCCTGGTCGGGCTGATGCAGGTATATATGGCTGGCCGCCAAAATGGCATTGGGCATCATGGCCCGGCCAATCTTGATGGTCTCGTTGGCCCACACCGTGATGTCCGCCACCGGCCGTTTATACGGCGTCCAGGTGCTTTTGCAGCCTTTGGTGAGTTCGCGCATCACCTGATCACTGCCCCAGGTGGGGTTCCAGAGGTCGTCGTCGTCGTTTTCAATGAGCCCAATTAGGTGGGAGAAGATTCCGGTGGTGAGCGCGCCGTCCGAGTAGCCGCCTTCTAGAAACGAAACCACTTTTCCTCCGGTGTGGATCTTGGCCAACTTGACCACGTCCCGCGTGAACGTAGCGTAGAACGAGGTGGGCACGTTGATGCCGTGCCGCTGCATTTGCGGATTCTCGTACTCCAGGGCATCAAAGCCAGCGGAAATCACAATGAGCGGCTTGAACGGCGGCGGTGGCTGCGGCTTCTTGGGCATCTGCTGCAGATGCAGTTTTTCGGCGTACTTCAAATACTTGGCCATGGCCACGGCGTACTCCTCTTTCTCGCGCTCGTGCTGCTTTTTGGCGGTGTTCAAGAACTGGTTCGCCCGGTTGAGAATGGCCACGTACTTGGTCTGGTAATGCTTGTAGAACTCGTCTTCGTTGCTCCACGACTGGAGATGCACGTTCCAGATGTTCACGTCGTGGTCCATCACGCACGTCGACGCATTGCGGATGGTGTCCTTGGTGGCATAGCCAAGCTCGGTCGGATACGACTTGACATCGTGGATCGAAAAATAGCCCACTTTAGGGTATGATGCAAAGCCCTTGCCGTATTCATCGCGTGTCCCACTTTCGTCCTCGGAAAGCCCGTGATCGCCCTCGAACCCACCTCTCTCCCAGCAAATGTCCTGCAGCCCGTCGCCATGGTGCAAGTCAATGTCGAGTATGGCGCAATGGGTGACCCCGTGCTTCTCGGATGCATACTCCACCCCGAGCTGGGCATTGTTGAGAAGACAAAAGCCGCTTGGCAACGATGCGTGGCAGTGGTGGCCCGGTGGCCGGAGCAATACAAACGCCAAGTTGTGGGTCTGGGTGCCAAAGAGCGAGTCAAAGGCACTCTCGATAGCACCGACGCTACCCTCCACCGCCGTGATGGTCCGTGGCACCAAGTAGATGTCGCCGGTATTCCAGTCTTCAGGCACCTCGAGCTTCCCTGCAGCAAGTTTCGCCTGCGAGTCTATGCATAGATCATGCAACATGTTGGGCCACTGCTTTCCATGCACCCGCCGCACATAGGGCGCAAATATCGAGCCGCGCTTGGTGGAATTGACAACCTTGTAGTAAAACGGGAACATGGTGAGCGCCGCAGCCACGCCTATGCATGATGCAAGAAGCCGCTGCGGGCGCTCAAAGATGGTTGCGAGATACGACTTGGACTCCCACTTGCGTCCAAACACATGCTCGGCCAGGAGTGGAGAAAGCACCACCAACGTCTTTTCTTTTTCGGACACACGGGGGGACTCAGCCTCAATGTGCGGGTTGGATCGAAGGAACTCCTCAAGCACCCGGCGAAACCTGGCAAGCGAGTGGTCCACCAATGGCGACGGAGCCAAATCTGCAGCCGCCCGTGGTTGCTTTTGTTGATTTTGCGCTGGTGGCAGCAGGTGCCGCACAGCACCTGCGGTCCGTGCGTCATGCTCGCGCTTCACCTCCGCAGCTGCAGGCTTGAGCTTGTACCGGAGCTTCGGGATCTGCTCTGCGTTGGCCTCTTCTTCCTCCAACTCGTCAATGTCAACAATGCTCTTGTCTCGCGTGTATCCTGACGTGAGCACTGTCTGCATGGACACGTCCTCCTCGTCATGTGCAGACGGCCGGAACGTCAAGGTGGTCTCAAACTGAGACACCAACGACTCCTCGGCCTCATCGGGACTGTCAGGCATATCCGTCTTTGTTCTGTTGCCGATTTACGATTCGGGTTGTTGCGCGTGGTGCAAGGCTGTTATGCAGGGAAAAACCATGCGACAGGCCCAGGCGCGCCAGGCCGGAATCATACCGACTTGGCGCAGAACCGCCAGTAGCGGGCGCGAATCGGGTCGTAGGTGTCTGCAAGACGCATGTACATGCTGCGCGAGCGCTCGGGCTGCGTCTGCTTCCAGATGCGCGCGAGCACCTCCATGGCGTACGTGCTGCGGACGAGTTCCTCTTCGGGGAAAAACTGGTTGCAAAATGGCTCCAAGTCGTCGAGCTCGCGCCCGATGCGGGCATATACCCCCAAGAGGTAGTTCCATGCGGCGGGATTCTGTGGCACCTCCTTGATCCGGCGGCACGCATACTCGATCTCGGACTTTGCAACCACGTCGTCGTACGCGGCGCCAAACCGTAAGAAGAACCGGTGCGTCCAGGCCGAGTTATTTAGCACGTCTGCGTCCAAGCACAGGTCCACGAATTCAATCTCGCGTGCGTCATTGTGCATGCCGAAGCGTCCCACCAACCACTTGCGGTGCGTCCACACGTGGTGGTTCTTTGCGTCCTCGTCGAGCATCACTGCAAGAAGCGGGAGTTCGTGATGCGGGTCAAATGTCTCCTTGGCGGCGATGCGCTCAATAATGAGCTGGCGGTAGTTCCAGATCTGATAATTCTTCTCGTTGTCGAGCGCAATCTGTTCGCACCATTCGAGCTCTTCCCAGAGATCGTGCTCAATGGCACATACAATGTCATACCGGTAGCTCCATAACGTGTAGTGGGACGCGAGCAAGTCTATAGCCTTCAGGGTCCACTCGAGAGCTCGTTCCGAGTACTCCTTGTCTCGCAAAAGCGCCAATACCGACCCGATGGTATGCTTGTATTCCTCGCTGTACAAGATTCTGCATAACTGTGGGTCTGATTCGTCGAGCTGCACAGGCTCAATAGGCTGTAAGTGGGACATATTTCGGGTCTGCACGGTGCGGATGCACTCTTTTTTATGTTCACTTCGGTTCTGCGGTCTGCGGTCTGCGTAGAGTTCGCGCACCTTCCGTATTTTAATGCGGCAATCGGGTCGTGCGAACCGTATGCCTCCCGACCTCTACGTCGCTGGTGCCGCCGCTTGCATTGCAGCTGCAGTAGTCTACTTACCTGTGCCGCCTGCAGTGAGACTTGCAGCGGTGTTCCTTGCTGCCAACGTGTTCTCGCGTACCACCATGTTCCAGAATTGGGTACGGCGGGCATATCTGGCCCTTGACTCCACGTTGGTGTCGGCCAGGACCGAACGGCTTTTACGAGAAGTGGTGCCCAGTGGGTCCACGGCCCAGACCAGCGACCCCAACGCGCCATTCATGCGTCTCCGAGACGCGGGGCGCCTCGAGGTGTTGACTGCAATCCGCCTGCTTGAAGCATATGCGGCCAGCTGCAAGCGCACCAGTGATCGGCGGCGCCGCTTATTCAAGATGATGTCATGGCGGCAGCAGAAGCTATGCACGGACGTGGGGTACTTGGATAAGCTCAACGAGATGGATCGCCGGGTGGGTGACAACCAGAAGTTCCTCGGGGCTATTGCAAAACACGCGATCGACCACTATGGCATCCGGTACCGCGATTTCGATCTCTTGAGGAGCAGTGAGGAGGCCAAGAACTCGTCCTCCAACTACCGGGTGATCGAGGCACTCACGCACTTTTCGCGCGACTGGGACGCGGCAGCAGAAGAGATCCAGCTGCTCTTGACGTACATCAAGCTGCACTTGGCGCAGACCATTCCCGCGCACGAGCAGCACGAAACATGCATAATTGTTCCTGGCTCCGGGCTCGGGCGCATTGCCCACGAGATTGCGTCTTCTGCACCGTATGCGGCGGTGCATGCAGTGGAATTCAGCGGCCTCATGCATATTTGCAACCAGTTCATGTACTCGCAGGAACGTGCATATGCAACCTATCCGTACGTGCATAATTGCTCCAACTTTACGTCGATGGCTAACCAGTTCCGCTCGTCGAGGATTTCCACCGTCACCAAGCCCGACAATCTCCACTTGCACCAGGACGACTTCCGCTACTTCAAGCCCGAGCAGCACAAAAACGTGGTGGTAGTCACGGCGTTCTTCATGGACACGGCTGAGAACTTGATCGACTATATGGACACCATCAGCGACCTAACCCACCCCAAAAAAGGAGCCCAGAACGGCTACTGGATCAACGCGGGACCGCTCAAGTACGGCACCGCTGCGAGAGTAGAGCTCAATGCAGAGGAGTTTGCGCAATTGAGGAAGAAGATGGGCTGGCGAGACATAGACAACCGTATCAGCTTGGACGAGAACCAGTTGGTGGGGTACACTACAGACAAGGAGAGCTTGTGGCAGGGCTACTACGGCCTCGCCATGTGGACCAGCAAACGTAAGGCGTAGATAGAGTATTTAGTCGTTTAGTCTTCCTTGTATATGTCAATCTTCTTGTCTTCTCCGCCGCTCACAATGCCAATGGGGTCCCACGAGACACCAAACACCTTTCCGCCCTTGCCAAGCGTATACATAGCCTTCTCCGCACGTACGTCCCACACCTTGACGGTTCCGTCGTGGGAAGCCGATGCAAACATATGGTCCTTGTCTGGACTTGCAGCCATGGAAACGACAAAGTTGGTGTGGCCCACAAGTTTGCGGGAAACCTGTTCGGCGCTGGCACTCACTCTGGGGTCGTGGAGATTGATATGGCGGGCCGAGGACCCGGTAGCGACCAAGTGGAGACTGGGAAGTTGGAGGATGGAGAGAAGCGAGTAGCCTGTGGAACGAGTATCGACGCAGCGCGAGGTCACCAAGTCCCAGGTCTTGATGGTATGGTCTTGGGATGCAGAGTAGACGACCAGGTTGTCTGTGGCATCGAAACAGACACCGGAGACCGGCTGGCCGTGGCCCTCCATCATGGCCAACGGAGCGCGGCGCTTGATGGTGGAGTCCTGGAGAGCCAATTTTTTTCTCTTCTTGGACATGGTGGAGCCGCTGGGTTCGGCAATGGCCACGGCCGACATCTCGCTGGCGTTGGTCGACCAGACGCCCACAACGCTGTCATTGCCGGCACTGACAATCCGGCTCGATTTGTAGTCCACGGCCAAATCGACCACTGGTGCCTTGTGTCCTTCTAGGATAGCTGTGGTTTTGCCGTCTTCTGTTGCGTCTTGCACGCCGTTCAAGCTGGTTTTCCACAACCGCAATTTCTGGTCGTTGCCAGCAGAAACAATTCTGGTGGGAGAGATCCATCTCACGCTCTTGACGGGTCCCAGATGGCCAATGTACTGGCTCTCCACTTCTCCGGACATGTTGTATGTTCTGACCACCCCGTCGTAAGATCCCGACAATATTCTGGACTGCTGGAGCTCCATGTTGGACGCCAAAACAGCACGAGACGATGGGCCGATGGTGTCGATGGAAGAAATCCAATCTTCGTTGGTAAAAGAAGCCAAGAAACTCGGCGGAAGAACTGCTCGGGTATACTGGAGGTCGATGACCGTCTCGGTCGACAAGCCCTGTTTGGTAAGGTAGTCCTGGAGTGAGGTACGAAGCAAGACTCCATCCACAAGAAAGTCAAATGGGATGGCCTTTGCGTCTTCGACGTCGTTGAGCAAATGGTTCACAATTTCGGAAAGCCCGTATCTCTTGAGTGACACAGGCACGAAAATGGGGTTCTCCGACACCTTCAAGGCCTCCTCTTCATTGGTGAAGAACCTGACCTTTACCTGGTCTGTCATGGTTAAGTGAAAAATTTCGCACGTGCAGAATGCGATGAGCTGAAGAGTGGGGAAGATAGAGAGGGAGATTAAAGCAGCTAAGGGTGGTTGTGCTAAGATTACATATACTAGCTACACGACCTAGCTACACGACCTAGCTACACGAGCTAGATGCGGCACAACTGAACCAGAGCCTCAAAGCCGGCGACGGCTTCTTGTACGCAGGCGATGCCTCTTGAATGCAGTACCACCATCAACACTACCAAAAGCCTAGGGTGACTTTTATGCGGCTGCGGTGGAGGGGCCACTTGGCTGCGGAGCGGGCGCCCTTCTGCAATGCGCTGGCGCGATGCGGGGTCCGCAACCGGCGGCTGAGCCATGCCTGCTTGATGATGGTTGACTGGTTGGTGTTTGGGTGTGGGACAAAGGCTGCAGGGTCCAGGACTGAGCCACGGAAGATGAGGTCGACGAGGGCTCTTTGGAAGCGTTTCCAGCGGCGGGAGAGTGTGAGGCGGGGTTGGGGGAGGGAGCGCATAGGTCAGTGTGCGAGCAAAGGCGAGCAATGGCGAGCAATCAGCGAAGAGTTTTGTAGCGACAAACGAGCAGACCAGAAGCGCAAACAGAAGCACAGACGCAACCACATGCATCGCAGCGCAACACAAACGCGGTGCAACGGACGCCGCCAAGCGCGCACGCGCAAATCCAGCGAGCGCCGCAGATTTGCAGCCAGAGCCGCGGCATGCCGCGGCTGGCCGCGGCTGCAGTGAGTCAACGCTGTATGCAGGCGGGGTGAAAAACCTCATCGCATCCTTTTCACGATTTTTGGCTATCTCTCTCCCGCCGCCCATTTGATGACTGCCTCTGAAGAAGTCCCCATTGAAGTTTCCAAGCTGTTCGATACCATCTTGGTGTTGGATTTTGGATCCCAGTACTCCCATCTCATCACCAGAAGACTCAGAGAGTTCAATGTGTACGCCGAGATGCTCCCTTGTACCCAGAAAATTGCAGATTTGTCGTGGAAACCAAAGGGTGTGATTCTTTCTGGCGGTCCCTACTCGGTGTACGAGGAGGGCTCGCCCCATGTGGACCACGACGTGTTCAAATTGGACGTTCCAATCCTCGGAATCTGCTACGGAATGCAAGAAATCGCCTGGATCAACGGTAAGGGGGTTGCCAGAGGAGACAAGCGGGAGTACGGACCTGCCACTCTCAACGTCAAGGACACGTCCTGTCCCTTGTTTGCCGGTGTGGACCATTCACAGGTTTGGATGTCTCATGGTGACAAGCTCCATGCCCTTCCCACCGGGTTCCACATCGTGGCCGACTCGGAGAACTCTCCGTACGCGGCCATTGCCAATGCAGAGGGGTCCATTTTCGGGATCCAGTTCCATCCCGAGGTGACGCACACCAAGCAGGGCCGTGCCATGTTGAAGAACTTTGCCGTGGACATCTGTCAGGCGTCCACCAACTGGACCATGGAGAACTTTATCGACACCGAAATTGCCAGAATCCAGAAGTTGGTGGGCCCTACGGCCGAGGTGATTGGTGCCGTTTCCGGCGGTGTCGACTCCACCGTTGGAGCCAAGCTCATGAAGGAAGCCATCGGCGACCGGTTCCATGCCATCTACGTGGACAACGGAGTCATGAGAAAAAACGAGAGCGAGGAGGTGTACCAGACGTTGACCGAGGGCCTCGGCATCAACTTGACGGTGGTTGACGCCAGCGACTTGTTTTTGGGCAGATTGAAGGGTGTCACCGACCCCGAAAAGAAGCGCAAGATCATCGGCAACACGTTTATCCACGTTTTCGAGGAGGAGGCCGCCAAGATCACGCCGGCCCACGGCCAGGAAATCGAGTACTTGTTGCAGGGAACCTTGTATCCCGACGTCATCGAGTCCATTTCCTTCAAGGGTCCCTCGCAGACCATCAAGACCCACCACAACGTCGGTGGTTTGTTGGACGTGATGAAACTCAAGCTCATCGAGCCGTTGCGTGAGTTGTTCAAGGACGAGGTGCGCCACTTGGGCGAGCTCTTGGGAGTTCCCCACGACCTTGTGTGGAGACACCCCTTCCCCGGTCCTGGTTTGGCCATCAGAGTGTTGGGCGAAGTCACGCCAGCCCAGGTCAAGATTGCCCGTGAGGCCGACGCCATCTTCATTGCCGAAATCAAGGCTGCGGGCTTGTACAAGCAGATTTCCCAGGCGTTTGCGGCGTTGTTGCCTGTCAAGTCCGTGGGTGTCATGGGCGACCAGCGTACCTACGAGCAGGTGATTGCATTGAGAGCCATCGAGACCGTCGACTTTATGACTGCCGACTGGTTTGTGTTTGAGGCTGCTTTCTTGAAGCGCGTTGCGTCCCGTATCGTCAACGAGGTTGACGGTGTTGCCAGAGTCACCTACGACATCACCTCCAAGCCGCCAGCCACTGTTGAGTGGGAGTAGCGTTGTGCTAGTGTTCGACAGTAGAGCAGACTGTTCATGAAAATAGATATTTAACATTCATTGCTACGTATTGGTGGTCGCTGCGTTCGAATCACGCTGGCCACGAGCATGCCCCCGTCGTGCGACACGCTGGCCATGAAATTGTCGTTGCCGTCGTAGTCGTCGTTCCCCACGAGTGGCTGGCCGCGGCTGCCGTAGGTCCTATACCAGCGGTTGAACTGAAACTTGTTCTGGTCCTCCGCGCTGATGCTCTTGTAGATGGCCTCCTTGATGGCCCAGGTGCCCGCCAAATACACCACGCACTGGTCAAACCGGCCGGCTGCACGGAGCGCTTCGAAATGTGGCACCTCATGCACTTCGTGCATGATGCGTCGTGTCAAGCGTTTGACGTATGCACCCGACGGCTTTTTGCGTAGAAGCTGCAGAAACCGCTCTATTCGTACGAGATCCACGCCATGGCCGAGAATCGTCATCTACCCAACCGAACCCGGAGTAGCTCCTATCACGAGCGATGAGTTGGTGTCTGGGTTCCCTTCTCAACACGCGATCTTGGCACCGTATCGAGTATCCGATGGCTTCTTCAGTACCAGGACCTGTGGCCTTGCCTGCCTCTCGCTATGACTTGGCCACGTATATGGGCCGCGTGCGTCACTGTGCCGAGATCTCAGACCCCACCATGTTGTTGAACACCGGCAACGACATCGAGTCTGCCAAATCGAAGGTGTGGGACTACAAAAACGGCGTGGTGCCCAGGATGAACGAGGATTTATGGCGGGCCAAGAAGGTGTTGGACTCGTCCATCCACCCGGATACCGGGGAAACCGTGGTTTTGCCCTTCCGAATGAGCTCGTGTGTGCTTTCCAACTTGGTGGTTACGGCCGGCATGCTCACGCCGGGCTTGGGAACCGCCGGGACGCTTTTCTGGCAGGTGGCCAACCAGTCGCTCAACGTGGCTATCAACACCGCCAACGCCAACAAGAGCCATCCGCTCACCACCCAGCAGATAGCCACCAACTACACCATGGCAGTGGGCGCCTCTTGTTCTGTCGCATTGGGACTCAATGCGCTCGTGCCTCGGTTGAAGAACATTTCTCCGCTGACGAAAACCATCTTGACGAGATTGGTGCCGTTTGCAGCCGTGGCGACCGCCGGTATCCTCAACGTCTTCTTGATGAGAAGCGAGGAAATCAAAAAAGGCATCTCGGTTTTCGACGCTGACGGCCGCGACAGAGGAAACTCCAAGACGGCGGCCTGGTACGCGGTTGGAGAAACGGCCGCCAGCAGAGTCATCAACTCCACGCCCATCATGGTGGTTCCCCCGTTGATTCTCGTGAGATTGCAGAAATCGAGATTGCTCAAAGGCAAGCCGAAGGCCGTCGAGCTCTTGACCAACATTGGCTTGATCTTTGTCACCTCGCTCGCGGTGCTTCCGTTTGCATTGGCCGTGTTCCCGCAAAGACAGGCGTTGCCGGTCGCCAGCTTGGAGCGCTCCTTCCAGGGATTGAAGGACAGCCACGGAAAGGAAATAACCCATTTAGAGTTCAACAGAGGCATATAGTACAGTTATTTCTTTCTATCACCAGTATTTCCACTCCTGCGTCTCGAGTGCATTCTTGATGTCTTGCCGGCTGGAGAAGCCTGCAAATCGCTCGACGGAAAACAAGCCAGAGGGGCTGTCGGCGCTGGCGAACAACGCACCCACGCCCTTTCCGCCTAGCGTGGCCTCGAACGTCTCGAAGCCTTCCTGGGCAAACTCGGCCTCCACGCGCGCGAGCACGTCGGGGGACAAGTCGTCGTTCAACAACGTGATGGCACAGCCGCCGCCGCCGGCGCCCGTTAGCTTGGTGGCGCCTATGCGGTTGATGTCGCCGATCATCTTGATCTTTTCCAACGCCGGATGGGACACTCCAAGCGCCACGAGAAGCCCGTGGTTGATGTTCACGAGCTGGCGGAGCGACTCCCGGTCCTCGGCGGCAAACTGTGGGTGCGACATGATGTGGTAGGCGTCGGTGGTCAAGTGGCTGACGGCGTCGAGAAGCGAGCCGGCGGTCTTGGGGTGCAGCGAGTTCAACTTGGCGACGCCGCCCACGAGTTCCGCGGTGCTTCGCGGCACCTTGGTGTTGGTGAGGAGGAGCTTGAGCGGCGGGAAGTTGCGCATCGCCGTTCGGACCGACGGCACGTCCGGCGTCAGCGCTCGCTGGTACAACACCGCTCCGCCGTGGGTGGCTACCGCGTTGTCGATTCCGCTGGGATTGCCGTGGAAACACTTTTCGCCCATAAGCGACCAACTGTCGATGAAGTCCGCTTCCTTGTCCTCGGCCGCCACTCGGTCGTGGACACCATACTGGGGCGTTCGTATGTGGCCGCCCACGTACGCCAAAGCACTCGCCAAGCACACCGCAGCACTGGCACTGGAACCCAATCCTGCTCCAATGGGCAAAGTCGACCGGATACAGAAGTTTCTGCTGCCGGCGGACGGACCACACAAGTGGAAGTATAAGTAGAGGAAGCAGAGACAGGTGGTGTAGTGGGTAGTCGATTCTATGTCGCCCAAGCAGTCTGCTATCAAACCAATGATATCTGGATTCAACTCTTCTGTGGCCACAGGCTTGCCATCCTGCCTCTCGATGTGCGCCTGTACTTTTTCCCACGGCAACTCACTGAGTTTCCACGAGTGGGAAAGTTGGATGTCTGGGAACTCCAACCGGAGCGTGTCGTCGTCTGTTTCCGTGGTGAGCAAATACGCTCTCAAACTGAGTGCTGCGGCCAACGCGGGCTTGCAGTACACGGCCGCGTGTTCCCCGAAGAGAATCACCTTTCCAGGAGCACTCACGTAGAAAGATGCCATCAGCACGAGAGTGGTAAGATTGTTGATAAAAAATCGAGTCGCGAATCGACAAAAATTCGCAGCCAAAGAGAGTGGGTATATACAGGGCCTGGTTTTGGCTAACTATGCTAACATATCCTTGAGGTCTCGGATCTCCTCGATCAAGTCCCCGACAAACGTGCTCATGGCACGGCCGCCGTCGTCCTGCTCCCACACCCGCAGCTCTTCTTGCGAACTGGGTGCAACTCGCGACGAGAGGAATTTGGGGTGCTTGAGAAGGTTGTTCAAACACTCGGCAAACTCGTCGCGGTTCTCGTCGCTGTCGAGTCCGGGAAGCGCTGCTGCCGCGGTGTCCAGAAAGGCGCTGAGGAACTTGTACAAAAGCAACAACTGGCTGGTCTCGGAAACCAACGCCGTGGTGATGCGGATGCTGGAGGCATCGCGCGACCAGCTCTCAATGCACGTTCCAATCTGCTTGCGGAAGAACTTGAGGTCGTAGCACACCGCAGGCAACACCAGCGGACCCAACTTCTGCAACGTAACAAGAAGGATCGGAAGTATTCCGTTCGTCCAGATCCGGTGGTAGTGGGGTGAGTTCATGATGGTGACGCCGCCCTCGATGATGGGCGTGCTGATTAAGCTCTCGATCAACACCAAGAGAAGCCCGTTGTCCACAAACTGCCGCGCAAGCACATCCATCGTCATCAAGTCTTGGATAAACATCAAACTGAGCTGGGCAAAGATGTGCTCGCCGTCCACCGTGATGCTGTGCGAAGAGGCGTACAAACTGAGCAACGACCGGATGGTTCCGTGGGTCTCCACAGAAGACGAGAACTCGTACTTCAAGCTCTCTGACGCCTTCATCTTCATGAAAACCTTGGTGATCGACAAGATCAACTGCAAGTTGTCCAACTGGGTGTCCATGCCGCCGGCCAGTTCCGTCTTCTGGGCCTTGGAGCGATAGACGTCGTTTTGAACCAGAATCAAGATCAAGCTGGTTCCGCGTGCTACCACTAGCTCAAATATGCTCTTGAACAAATTGAAGTGCTCGGTGATCAAGCTCGTATTCTCTTGTATCGTCGACAAGCAACAGAACAACATCCTCAACAAAGGAACATGGACTCGCAGCCGCTTGTTCTCGGTTAGCCATTGGACGAGGCTCGCGGTGCCAGAACTCAAGAGTGCCGTGATGGTCTGGATCACTTCAAAGACGTACTTGTGGTCCGACTCTTTGATTTGACCATGACTGAACTGGCTGTAAAGTATAAAGAATGCAAGCAGAACTCTTTCGTAGTATACGTCTTCAAAAGAACTTGCAGGCACATCCTCCGAAGCATTGGCGTTGAGCAAGGCTAAGACCAAGCCAAACACCTTAGAGTCAATACGGCCTGATTGCTGAACATATGACGATATCAACGCCCCATACGACTTTGCAAGGGCAATCTGAGCCGACACGTACTGTATGTTTATGCTGGCGTCGAGGATCTGTTGCCGGAGCTGCTCTCCTTGTTGGTTTCTAGGTATCAACCTGTCAAGGAGAACAAAATTGTACACCGTGGATGGTCCGAATCGGTTACGCTTGACAAGCGCTGAACCAAAATCGTCCAATTGCAATTGAGGAGATACCTTTTCAAAGTTTTCACGCAACTTTGAATGGAGCGTGGCATCGTAGTTCTTGATGGCAACCACGTTGGATATATTATCAATGAATGACTGTGACGTGATGGCTTTCAAAATCGCATTCTTACATTCGTTGCTGTTCGACGAAAAGAGAAACGAGGAAATGATCTCTATGAGCTTGGAACACAACTTGAGGCGGTAGCAATGAGTTATGGTGGTGTTGTCGTTCTCCTTCACTGGCTCGCTGGGAGTGTACTCTTGTGCCACCTTAATAAGCTCGTTGATAAATTTTATATCGCCTTCCAGCTCCCGAACAGTGGAAAGAGAACTGAAGACAAGTGTCACGGCGTCTACCAAGTGTAAACTGACAGCCATTGGGTAGTAGCGAATGTCCTCCATCTTCTTCTTCAACACGCGAACCAAAGATATATCTTCCTTTGACTGCTGACTCTCTTTATGATCACCGAAAACGTTGCGCCCACTAAGAAGCACAGCAAGTCCTTCTTGACGTCCACCCATAACTGCGCAAATGAAATCATACAAAGACACTTTGATAGCATGATCGTCAAGCAGGTTTTCGAGGTCCGCGATAACTGACGCTCTAAGGGTCTTCGAGTGTTCACGACCAAGATGAGAAAGCATTGAAATCCGTGGACCGGCATCGGGGGAGCTGGAGTTCAGGCCCTCTGCTAAGGAAGTGAGTGTGTTCAAAATCACATTTCCAAGGCTCTCGTACGAGGCATAGGCGGACACGAGGCTTGGCAATCTCTGGAACATGGCGGTCTCAAAAGGACTGATGGCTAAATGCAATGAAGCTCTAATGGATATAGCAAGCTGTGCAAATGACAAAGAGCATTGGATCCAATTTAAGTACCAAGACGAAGAGCTGTCTAAAAGCTCATACTGGGTCAAGCCGTCCGAGAGCGACTCTATCATAGCAATGATAGGATAAAAGGATCGAGCAGAGCCATAATCCTCGTTCGTAAAGGTTGAAAGAAGGGTCTCGGCGGCCGGAACTAACGCGGCTATCAAGTCGTTTTCTTTTGCGGGTTTCCCGTGTCTCTGTGTGCCATAGACGGAAGCTAAAACGCCTCTGAATGCATCCAACAAAATAACTCCGGTTTCCATTTTCTGTTGGAAACTTCTAAAGTTGCATTGGGCATAGCTTTCCATGACAGCAATTAAATGGCTCACCAACTTCTTGAGAACTGCTTGTTTTACCTTGAGAGGCACGGTCTGGTCTAAAGTTAAGCAGTCATACACTAAAGCATCTGTCAATTTTGCGAGTGCTATAGTTGGCTTGAAATCACCGTTCACCATCTCGATGGACCCAAAGATGACGGTAGCAAAGCCTTCTCGGGTTCCATCAAAGAGTAAGGCTGACTTGGAGAGGGCCGGCCATATGCGGTATGAAAAGATTGGGACTAGCGGAGTAAGCAAGGTGAGGATAGACTCTATCATCCAAACGTTCCTGCTGTGCAAACTTTGCTCAAACAATCTGAAAATCACCTCTAGAACATCGGAGTCATCCGTATACGCAGACATAGATGTAAGCACGTATTTGCTATCCTCGGGTGAAACATCAAGGACGACCTTGGTAAGCATGTTCACTATGTCCACCACTGCATCCACTTTCTCTTTATCGGTAGAGTCGAAGTTCTTTGAAAGATTTTGAAGAACGCGGCCCAAGAATGACCAGCCATTGAACTTGTATAAGAAAGTGGCGAGAACCTCGTCGTCTTTAGCAGCTGGTATAACCTTCACCTTTGTTCCAAGCCCCATGAGTAAGGAGAGCTTTTTATTTTGTTCGAACGGAGGGTAGATGTCGACCATCTGAGACAACTTTACGAGCTCGGTGTTCTCGTCGTCGATTTCCGTTATCATCTCCAACTCGTCTTTCTTGAACACAGACATGTAAGACTTGAGCTCGTTGAACTCGTTGAATGCAAAGGTGCCGCTGATTGCTGCAAGATTGATGTATGGGGAAAACAGCAAGGGGAATTTAGCTCTGGTTATGATGAGGACCTGTTGCACGGCCGGGTCTTCAAAGAAATTCTGAACGATGCCTGCGGGTGCATTTTTTAAGACTTTTTGAATGCATGTGGATACTTCAGGAGTCATGGTCACGAGTGGGACGGCAGCGATGAGCACACTGGAGAGAACTGCTGCGTATATGTTGTCAAAGCGTAAGATTTCCGCTGTTGTAGCGATCTGTTGGTAGACCCCGTCGCATCGAGCTTGAAGGCGAGGCAACAAGGGACCGATTTCTGCAACGAACACCTTCAGCAATGAACTTTCGGTAGACTCGGTGTCTTCGAGCACGATTTGCTTTTTGTAAAGGATGATGGACCAGTAGAAGATGATGATGGTATTGCGGTTGGATGGCCCCGAGGCGATGCTGTTGATTTCTTTGAACTTGGAGGCGTCGAGGTGGTTTGGGTCCGATGGCTCGAGTGTAGAGTTTGCGTCGACGAGGCCGAGGAAAACGACAGAGATGACGGTGGTGATAGCTTCTATGACCATGAAGGATTCAGACTCGCGGATTGAGGAGGCGAGCGTGGTCATGAAGTTGGTGGACAGCATGAGCTTGAACCAGAGTAGAGCCAAGCTGTTGTCGATGCTTCCGTTCTGGGTTATCAATTCGACCAAAACCTTGAGCGACACGATGAGGGTTGCCACGGACTCGGAGTATATTATTGGGTCGATGGAGTCGTTGTCGTACTCCTCGGATGCGTTGGAGCCCTTTTCTTGGATGGTGTCGACGAGCGAAGCGATGCTCGAGATCATGGCCGACGAGTAGTCCGACGAAATAAACAAGTCCCGGCCTAGGTTCTGGACCGTGGTAGAGGCACCAGGGTTGGACTTGTTGTTGAGCAACTCTGTGACCACGTGGAGAACCGTACGTCTTTCCCGAAGTATTCTCGAGGCATGAAGACGAAGACGTTTCTGCTGCTTGTGGCTCACGCTGTCGTCGGGAAGCTTGGACTTGACCTTTTCTGGATCACTCTCGTCTTCGGGCATCCTGTGGTTTGTCTGGACAATGATTCTTAACGCTTCTTTGGCGTCTACCAGAAGCAATTGTGCCAAGGACTCGGCGTCGCCGATGTTTCTTTCCGAAGCTCCCGAGTATAATACATCTCTGATGGAGAATTCCTTGTGCTTTTTGTTGAGCGCCAGCTGTGAAGCAGCATAAAACGGCGATGGGTTCTTGAGAACCGCTGAGTTCAAGAGAAGAAACTCGTCAACAGCATCAAGAATGTACTGTGATTGTCCGGCTCGAAGCAACGAGAGGACGCCGTCAAACGTCCAGAGCTGGATGAGCTGGATTGGCTTGAGCGATACCCCCAGTTTACCCTTGGTTATGGCCAGTGGAACTGCCGTGGGAGCCATGTGTGATGAGTTGTTTACGTGCGATTTCAAGAAGAGTTGAGAAAATGGAGAAATGAGAGAAAAGGTGAAAATCAAGAGGGTGGAAAAATATCGGTGGTATATAGCGGAATGGGGCACGGGGTAGTGGTGGTCCTGGAATTTGGTATTTAGGTTCATTGAAGGAAGTAGAAGTGCCTTCATCGTCTGTTGTGATTACTGCAACTCTATTCCGCCGAACATGTCTATGTCCAGTTTCTGCGGCTGTTGCTGTTGCTGTTGCTGCTTTCTGACAGTCTCTTTTTGCTCTCTATGCGCTATGCTTTGGCCGGAAAGAAGTGACTCCGGCTGATCTCCGCTGGGATAGCAGTATCCGGTAAGGCTGGAGTAATGAGCTCTTCGTGGGAAAACTGCGAAGCATACTCTGGACTACCTTCTTGTGTGGTGTTCCGAAGAGATAACTTATCGCCCTTGCTTTTGGTTTGGCCTGAGATCAACCTCTTCCAAGCGGAGTGGCATTCGCCTACCACCTCAAGCGTTTCGTCCGCCAGGAGGTAGAGTCCGTCGAATGCAAATTCGTTGTGGGGCTTCTTGTCAGCCAACTTGTAGTCTCTGAACCATTGTCTGGTACCAGCCAAGAGTCCTGGACACACCTTATCGACATCCTCCACCGAATTGAGCTGCGGAGCCAACTCGTCTTGCACGTCGATGACGATAACTTTCCAGTCCAATTCTCCGTCGTCGATGAGAGCCAAGGAGCCTAAGATCTTGACACACTTGACTGTTCCAATCTCAAGCACACTGGACCCGATTTCACACACGTCCAAGGGGTCGTTGTCTCCGTATAAACCGGTATCCTTGTGCTGCACAGTATTGTCTTCCCAAGTCTGGGGAAAGGCTCCATAGTTGTGAATGTAGCCATGGTATGGAAACAAATTGCGTACGAACCGTACAGCATTGCTCTTCACGTCCTGGACAATAGGGTTGCCGTCCAACTCCTTGTTGATCTCGAACTTGGCGTTGGACCATCGAGGAACTTCAACCACCATGTTTGCAGTTTTCGTAGCAGCATCAAAGCCCAATGGAACGTCGTGGAAGTACGAGAGTATCTTTCCTGTGTCATCAGCAGCATACCTCTTGTACGAAATACTGTACTTGCTGCCAGCATCAATGCCCACAATACGAGGCTCTCCGAACTGAGACGCTCTGGAGTCTGTAGAAACACATCTCAGCTGAGAGATAGATCCAGCCAAGTGTTGGCTCACAAGTTTCAATCTAGCGCTGCTGGGCATGGCTTTTGTAGATATCGATGTCAAAAAGGGTGTGTTGAGACGTAAGAACCGTACCATGGTTCCTCGGCTTCCCCGCTGTCTTGTGATGCGGCTGCTGTGAGAATGATGAGCCGACAATGGCCGGTTGGGTGCAGGCCTTGAAGTACCGGCGACTGGAAGGTACAAAAAGAAGTGGGATAGAGCAGGATAGAGCAGGATAGAGCAGTAGCAGTATAGCAGATAAAATAGCAATTAGACCTCTGGACGCATAGACACGTGAGATGATTATATGTAGCAATAGGAAAGCATAATGAAAAACCTAGAATGGAGGCTTGTCCAAGTAGACGATCTTACCCTTCTTGTTGAACCCGGCATTTTCGTCGGTAATGTCCACAACCTTGGAGATCCGTTCGATCTCTATCGTAGACAATCCCATTGAGTCCCGAGGAATCCACAAGGTGGGCTTGGTAGCAGTCACACTAGGCATGTCGTAGGTGTGCTTGTTTGGCACGTATTCGGCTTCGATGTTGTAGGTGGCTGGAAGCAACAGCTTGGCCAGCCTATAGTTCATGTGGATATCAGGACGGAAGAAACGAACCAAGAAGTTCTGGTTAGCAGTACTCTTGAAGTCTCTGTCGGCGATGAGTGGTACAACGGCATGCTCATTGGTGTCGCTGAAAACGTCTTCAGTAGCAAGTGCTTCCCTGACTTCAAGATTCTTCTCTTCGTCCTTCTTGATATCCTTGCGGAGTTCACTGTTTGCAGCTCTCTTTCTCTTGTTCAACACCTTCTCTTGGTACTCACTCTTACCCTTGAAAGAAGCAGTGTTGCTGATACCATCCAAAGGTCTCATACAGTCAAGTGGAACCACGTTAACTAAATGGTCAAATGCTTGGTTAAGATTGATGTGGGCAAACACGGTGGCGGCAATACCAATGGCCTGCAACACAATAGGACCCCATCCTTTACCAACAACGAAGATACCAAGCATACAAACTTGTCCCAAATAAATACCAGTGAACATCTGGAACAAGGCGCGAGGGTAATGAAGGCCGTAAGTCTCTGGGGCCTCGATGTTAACATAAGACAAATTGTAGGCAAAGGCAATGTAAACCAACAAGAATGCACAGGTTGAAAAAGCCAAGATCAATGGTGAAATGACCGAGTAAGCGAACACAATACAGGCAATGTTGGTGTACACTGGGAATGTGGTTCCCCATCCAGGTGCACCCAAGCCGGAGAATCTTGCCCACTTCTTACGCACAGTAGAATCCAAGAGTGATCCCAAAATGTAGTACAAGAACAAACCAACAATCTGGAACAAACTTGCACTACTAATGGACAATCCTTGCAAGGTAACGTACGAAATGTAAAAGTTAGAAGCCTTTGGCAAGTTGTTAGCCAACAAGTTCATGGCTGACAGCGGCTGGTCTATAATCTGAGTGACAACGGATGTTGCCGACGATGCGATGGTCACGACCAAGAACGAGTTGATCATCAAAAATGCAAAGTATGCGTTTTGGGTAAACAACTCGATTTGCTGAACAGAGACAGCTCCGGCAACCTTGGCCATGTGACGAATAAAAATAGGAAGCAATGCCATCAATATGGCCAACATGATGGTAGGCAAAAGACCAGTGATTAAACCAAGAAGTTGGTCGGGCAAGTTTAAGATCCAGCGCAACCATGGCAACCTGTTTGTCAAGTAGGTAATGTTCGAAATTACACCGACAAATGCCACAGGAATAGCCCAGAAGATGATAAGCGCCACGATGAATGCAATCGAGGTGAAGCGTCTGAAAATCTGTTCCCACCAGTACATTCTCATGTTGGCCCAGTGGACGTCTGCGGGTTCGATGTTGGTGGTGGCAGGACCCATTCTCAATGGGCTGTGAGAAGTGGTGGACTGGTACGCCAATTGGGCAGTGTACTGGTCTTCAAACTCAACGAAGATGGAGTTCTTGACCTTGGCAGAACGGTAGTTCTTTTGCAACTCTTTGACCTGGGCGTCGAGCTTGGGGATCTCTTCAAGGCAGTAGTTGATGGTATCCACCTTCTTGGAGAAGAAACCGCCGGACTTGTGTCTAGGTCTCTTCTTCTCTGGGACGTAGGAGTTGATGTCGGTGCCCTCGATTGGCGAACCCTTCTTGTCAGCCTTCAACTTTGCCTTGACCGCAAGCTTCAAGAGCTTGTTTTCGGCGGCCTCGAGCTTCATGCAGAGCGCCTCTCTCTTTCTGACGGTGCTCTCCAACTTTCTGGAGGTTCTGGCGACGTAGATTCTCTTGACGCCGTTGAAGAGCTTGTAGAACTGCTTTTCGTCGAGCAACGGGTTGGGGACACTTTGGAACAACACGGTTCTGGCAGACACCTTGGATGCGTTCTTGGGGCTGGAGACGGCCGCGGTGCGCAACGAGTTGTAGAAGTAGAGTTCTCTGTAGATGACAAAGACGATGCCCGCGTAGAACACCCAGCCGACAAACACATGGGCGTAGTATCTGCCCTTGTGCTTGACGTTGGAAATGGAAAGCATGTCGAAGCCGTTGTGGCCAGCGCCGTGGGCGGCATTGACAGGCAACAAGATCATGTACATCAACATGCCAAAGATGAAACACGAGGCGAGCACCAACAAGTATCTCAAGAACAAGTAGCCGTCTAAACCACAGTGCTGGATCATGAAGGTGTGCGGTTTGGTCAAAAGGATGTATATCCATCGGAACGGGTCGGACGGAAGCGGCTCTGGTTTCTTGTCCTCGGGAACAAGGTCAAAAGAGCTCTTTGGGGAGTAAATACGTTTGAACTTGAGTCTCAAGAGGAGAAAGCAAGTAACAAAGATGCCGAAAACAACAAGGTTGGCCACAAGAGTGGTGATAACCGCGGACGTGGACGTCTGCGTCGTGCTGTCAGCCATTGCGAACCAAACCTATTTGTCGAGTTTTCCCAGAAATGGATTCAGGGATGAAGAAACGCGATGCAATTTGCCACTTGACACTAACACTTGACAGCAGCAAACAATGAGGAAGTGTTCTTGATGTACCGAAAAACGCAGCTGTAGACACTCTCGCAGACCAAAAATCCCGTCTATCTATAATTCGAGAAGCCAAGACCTGGACGTTTGCGCTCTGAAAAAAGAAGCAAAGAAAAAATGTTCGAGCATTGTTTTGAAGAATCTCGTCCTGCAGATAGCCTGGTTGAACGGCTGTGTCAAGGGCACGGGTGCGGTGCTAGGCAGGACAAATAAACGGATGGGGAAGGCTTTTTTGTGGCTGCTGTGAGGTGCTGGGTCATTGTGGTGTGGAATTGCTTGTTGTGGCTTGTTTTCCAGTCGGCATTGCAGCTGCACAAACACTAATTTGCACTTTTCGCTTGAAGATCCCCCTGCATATGATTCCTTCGACATTCTTCGTCCGCGCCGCCCCACCTGCAGACATGACGTAGTGGGAACCCCTGTCATTTTGGTGCATTAAGGAGCGTGTTTTGCTGATGCTGCTTCTTTTTTGTTGGAAGAAGTCGTAGTGGGGGGATCGGCGTTTTGTGGTTTTGCATAGACACAGGCAACCGCTTTGTTGGAATGATTGATTATACGTTATTTTGTTCCATTCGTCCATTTGTTCCATCTGTTCCTTGAGCATTGATTACACAAACTTGCAAAATCAAAATGAATATTTCTTTAAAGACTAAGCTGTACAGCTACTTGCATCTGATGAATCTAGAGTCTCGGACTCACGGTTTTACTAGAAAGCACCAAAAAGTCACCAAAAGTCACCAATCAGTTTCCCCTTCCTTCACAAAACCATATCGTTGAACGCAACTGAACTGGCACTGGTAAGCTCAACGCGTTCTATCGACGGAAAGTTCTTGAATAAGCTGTGAAGAGGATACACTCTCTCGCCCGCGAGGTTTTCGTCGTCTATGAAAAGACCGCGTATACGTCCAACGAGATACGCAGACTTCTTTAATATGTCCTGGGCAATGCACACGATGGAGAGAAACTGGGCATCGGAGGTGTTGTCCTGGTCGCACACGCTGCTGTCAAAGTAGAAATATGCATTGTCGAGCCGCTCCTTGCAGCTCGCCCCACCGGCATATTTTGCAGCCGCACCAAACGAGCTGTCGTTGGCCTTGACAATCAGAGTCAAGCTGTAGTTGAAAGGTATGGACCGGGGCAGCCAGCGGTCGTTGTGGTTGTCGATAAGGTCGCCGAGGATTTCCTGGACGTATTCGAGTCCGTTGAAAAACATAAAGAGAACTTTTCCGTGGTAGGTGGTGTTGTCGTTGCGCTGCAAGTGGGAGAGCAAGTCCTTCAAGTTGTCAAAATAGACGATGGTGCATCTGGAAAAGTCCAGGCACTGGTCGTTGATCCGCACGAGACATGACTCGACCTGCTGCACCGTTCCATTGGTCACGATGAGGGCCTCGTACTCTTCGGCGGGGACGCAAGTGTATCGCTGGATCATGATGGCTGCAAACGGCACGGTTGGATCTGGTGCCCTATGCGGTAGCTACTGATAGTGCTTTCTCCAATTCTATTGGTTTTTCGCACTCTTATCTAGCTTTGGAGTGGCCGTTGTGTACGGCGTTTTTTTGCCGGCCCGGACCCTTACCCCACGGGGAAGGGAGATATAAGTCCGGCGCTTGTTTCTGGTTTTTTTTGCTTGAAAAGACACTGAAATGTGGCGACAAAGACACGCCGGTTCTGCCGTGTGCTTTTGCTCCTTCTGGCTTGGCATAACGTGTATTTCCTCGTCGGCCACAATGCTCGCAGTTCTAATGCCGTGCGAAATGTGGGGTAATGAGACCACCCTGCCGCCGACTCGGACTGGCCGGAGCGCGGAGTTTTATTTACCCGCCGAGCGAGTGTGGTAGGTTAATTATGCGTAGAATAACTAAAGGTCTATGATCTGGCCCAAGCTTCCGAAAAGTGGCTTACGGGTGTATTAGGTTTCGTCTGTCCCGTGGGTACCAGTTGGCTCATCTGTGGGTGTCACTTCAGCTGTAGTGTCCAGTGCGGGATTATGTTGGGCAGGCTCTGGTACAGGTTCGCTTCCGGGCTCCTGGTCTTGTGTGGAGATTTGCACGTTGAAATCGGGGGATCCTGACTCTGACAATTGTTCTGGCACTTCTGGCACTTCTGGCACTTCTGGCACTTCTGGCACTTCTGGCACTTCCTCTGGCTCCTCTTGCACTGGCGCTTCCCGAGTCTGTGGGGATTGACCGGTAAGGCTCTCGTCGCTATAGGAAGGTGGGAGCGATGGTGGATCTATGGCCGGGCCTTCGGCGCTTGGCTCTAGGTCGTCATCGTCTTCATCTTCCCGGTGTATGCTCTCCAATGTGATGCGCTCGTCGGTAGAATTGACCTCTCGGTAGGCGTTGTAGCTGTACTTGTCCTGGTCGTTGTCATTCACGTCCCAGAAATCGGGCGGGAAGTCGCTCTCGCGGTCCGAGATGTCGCTGTCGTCGATTTCCGAACGCTCGAGAAGAATGTCGGCGTTGAACTTGTTGTAGGCGGGCGGTGCCGGTCCGTTTCCCTCGAGCGGGGCAAAGCCCCACTTCTTGACGTTTCCCTCGATGAAGACATAGCCCATCTGGCCCAAATTCACGTGTACCGAGCACATGTTGCTGGCGCCGACGATGGGGTACAAGTGGCCCTTGTCCGGGATCTTGAAGTTGCGGATATGGCCGCCGATCTTCAGCTCGCTAACCTTCTTTCCGTTTCTGGTGAAGAACACAGTCCCGCTGCGCACTCGGTAGCCCACGCCAATGACGTCGCCCTTGGCAAACCTGGGGAACGGCGGCGTGGTGTCTGTGAAGGGGAACGGCTGGGCGTGGCGCCGGTGGCCGTCGGAGTCGTAGCTCACGGTGTAGGTGTGTCTTCCGGGTAAACGGAACCACGGGTACGGTTTGACGCCAAGCCCTACGGAAACCGTGATGTCCTGGTCGTCGGGAAGCTGGTACATCTTGCACTCGAAGTAGTAGACGTCGTTTTTCTGGGGCATGGGGAGGTTTGTCAGCACCGAGCATTCGAAGTCCTTCAAGAAATTGAGTTCTGTCTTGTTGACAATGATCAAATCGTTGTTGGTGAGCATCGGGTCCTTGACGAACTCCCATGCCTTGATTCCCCGTTCCTGGATGGCCAAGTTTTGCGATAGAGCCAACTCTCCGCGCAAGTATGGGTTGGTCAAAAGGTACTCTTTGGACTGGAAATACAACTCCTGTTCCTCGGAACCAAGCTCGAGGTACGCCTGGTTCTCCTCCTCGCGTATGAGCTCGTCCTCGCTGAGACGGTGGCGGTTGCGGACCAAATACACCGCCACCCGGAGAAAGACCATCAACGCCGTTAGTGCAAGGAACAGAAAAAACGTCACAAGCATCACCGTATTGAGAGTCTGGGCGCCTCTGTCGTCGTTGAAATGGTTTCCGGTGTCAGGATCCGGCTGGAAAAAGCCTGGCGGGCCGGTGGGAGCTGCAAGCAAGTTCATCTTATCTGCGGAAAAGTGTGAGAAACGAAATACAAAATAGTGACTGTCCTGTCTGCAGGACCGGGTGATAGGAGGCAGATGGTGGGGTGAGGAGGGTGAGGAGGTGAGGAGGGTGAGTCGTTGTGTGGACAATTGGGCGGATAGGCCAGGTTGGAAATTGACACTGAAATTTTTCATTTTTGCAAACGGGTCGAAAACGGGGAAACGGTTAGGGGCTGTGAGAAGAGAATGAGAAGATTTTGATTTTGATTTCGATTTCGATTTTGATTTCAATTTCAATTCGCCTTCAATTCGCCTTCTCTACGCCTTCTCTACTCGTACACAGCATAACCATGAATTCTGCGGTTCCTCCTACAAAATCCTCGTTTCTGCCTCGATGCACTCTGCACCTATAGTGTGCGCATATTTACGAGCGGTCTCCTATTGTGTCTATTGTTGTCAAATGCGTCTTGCAAAAGCCGTGTTCAGACCCTGGGCCTTCAGCGGGCGGCACCAGCAGCATCCTCGGCTGATTTCTTATCAGCGCCCCTGGGGGACCGTCGCTGTTCTTCTCCACGTCGTCTAACACAGCCGGCTACCGCATGCAGGGCCATGGCTGGCAATTTGGACAGATCAGGCAAGGACCCAGCACCGCGGATGCACCCTGAAAATATCGGGATCACGGGCTACCTCAGGAAGAGGTGTTCAGTCATACAAACGCAAACATACAGAAACACACAAACCCAAACCACACAATCACAAACCACACAAACACAAAAACACACACTGATCCAGGACACATCCAAGACACATCCTACATCCAACATCCAAACGTCCGCGCCGCGCCCGCGCCAAAAATAGATCCGCGTCCGTGTTACGCGCTGCATGACGATGCATGAGACCGCAGTGGCCTCGCGCGCTCGGCAGCGGCCGACGTGTCTATAAAGACGACGGAGCTGCTGCTTCTGATTTGGATACTCAAAATGCAGCTTGTTGGAGTTTTGGCCTTTGCAGCCTCTGTGTTGGCTGCCCAGTCCTGCAACCCTCTCACGTCCGGTGGGTGTGAACCGGACCCTGCATTGGGCACGTCCATCCGCGATGACTTCACTTCCGAGTCAAATCACTACTCCATCATAAAGGGAGAAGACAGAGCCACGTTTGGCGACGACGGGCTCCAGCTCAGTCTCGTCGAGCGATTCGACAACCCCACCTTGAAGTCCGACTTCTACATCATGTTTGGAAAGGTGGAGGTGGAGATGCAGGCTGCCGAGGGCCAGGGCATCGTGTCGTCCTTCTACCTCCAGAGTGACGATTTGGACGAAATCGACATCGAGCTTCTTGGCGGCGACGACACCCAGTTCCAGTCCAACTTTTTCTCCAAGGGCAACGTCGAGACCTACGACCGAGGCGAGTTCCACACCGTGACTCCCAACCCGTTGAAAAATTTCCACACCTACACAATTGACTGGTCCCAAGACAGCACAACGTGGAGTTTGGACGGCGAGGTGGTGAGAACGTTGTTGCCCGACAACCCGCAAGGCTACCCCCAGACTCCCATGTATCTCATGGCTGGAATCTGGGCTGGAGGAGATGCTTCCAACAATGCTGGAACCATTGAATGGGCCGGCGGAGCCACCACTTATGGACCGACGTACTCCATGTACATCAAGTCGTTAATAGTGACCGACTACTCCACCGGGGACGAGTACCTGTACTCGGACCAGACGGGAACATGGCAGTCCATCGAGGCCAAGAACGGCGAGGTGAATGGAAGACAGCAGCAGGCACAGGAAGACTTTGAGAAGTTGCAGCTGGGAGAGAGGGTAGCGAGCAGTGGAAGCAGTGGAAGCAGTACTATTTCTAGTACTGTTTCTAGTACAGTTTCTAGTTCTTCTAGAACAGCATCTAGTTCTTCTAGTACTAGTGCTTCTAGTGCTTCTAGTTCTTCTAGTGCTTCCAGTGCTTCTAGTGCTTCTAGTGCTTCTAGTTCTTCTAGTACTAGTGCTTCTAGTGCTTCTAGTGCTTCTAGTGCTTCTAGTGCTTCTAGTACAGCTTCTAGTTCTAGAGCTTCTAGTTCTAGTTCTAGTTCTAGTTCTACTGCTTCCACCATCCCCAGCACCACCCTTGCCTCCTCCATCACTTCCTCATCCTCCTCGTCTTTAGCTCCATCGGCCGTCTCTTCCTCCGACAGCGGCGCCGCCAGCCCCGCCTTGGTCTCCATCCCGCCGTTGCTTCTTCTCCCTCTCCTCCTTATATAGCCTACGACTAATGCAGATAATGATTCAATTCAGTCCGAAGACAATTCAAGCGTAAGAAGGGTATAAAAACTGGAAAACTTTTGGCGCTCTAAAAGTCGCAGTTCAAGTTGTACTTGAGCGAGTTGCTGGCGTCAAACACTCCCCAGTGCTTCTCGACGTCCGAGGTGCCAGAGGTGTCGGGCTTCCACGCCTCGTCAAACGCCTCGAACACAGCCACGTTCACGCCCCAGCCTCTCATGGCACAGATGGCATTCTGCCAGTAGTTCTTGGCGTTCTCCACCGAGGGCTCGGCCGACTCAAAGTTGGTGCCCTCGGTCGGCCAGCCGGTCTCGCCCACCCAGAACGGAATGTCGGTGGAGCCCTTGGTGGTCTGGATCACCTGCAACGCTTGCATGATGTCGTCAAAGAACGAGTACGAGGCGTTCTGCGTGGTCTGTCCTTGCCAGTACGAGAAGGCGTTGGAGTAGACAAAGTCGGCCGCCCGGATGGCAGGCTGCGCTCTGCCGTCAACCAAGATGTTCCAAGAGTCGACGGTTCCCACCTGGACGCCCGAGTACGACTGGCCGTCCTTGTCCTCGATGTCCTTCAACAAGTCCTTGATCTCGTTGATCTTGTCGGCCAAGTCGTTGGCACTCAAGTCCTCTCTGTACAAGGCCTCGGAACCAACCAAGAAGGCGTAGACCGTGTCCTTGGAGATGTTGGGCAAGTAGTTTCTCAACGCCAGTTTTTCGTCCTCAAAGTGTGCGTCGTCGTTGGGCCAGATTCCAAACATAACCTGGAAGCCGGCTTCCTCGGCGGCTGGACCCAAGTTCTGCAAGGTGTCACAGTCGGAAACAGCATAGGTTTTGACGATCTTGGAGTAGGACAGTAACTTGTCAAAGTCACTTTCGTATTCCGACACGGATTTACAGTTTCCGGCGTTGTCTCTGACACCCAAGTTGAAAGCGAGGTCACCGATGGCAGAAGCGCAGGTCAAACCGGCGGCAATAGCAGTTAAAACCCTGAATTGCATAGCGAACGAAGAATATACAAAGAAGTTTTCCGGGTGTGTTTTCGACACAAATGCGGAAATCCTGCATCCAGCAGAAAAACACCTGTTTGGGAGGGTGGCCTAGACCGCCGGTGCTAAAAATAGCCAGGCGAGGGCGCAGTGGCCACGCTAGGAAGGTGCGCATGTGCAGGCAGCGACATAAGGCACCTGCAGGACACGAGCCAAGACCAGCGGCTGCTAACTTGATCTGTGACCGCTTCTTCTATCAAGTGTCAATAGCCCTGCTTCTGTGCTTACCATCCATACCAATACCAGAGAGTTTTCGCCGAGCCTTCAGAAAAAGATTGAGAACTATTTTTATTTCGTACCGAATTACGTTGAACGAGTGATGACGTCAGCCAGATGAATGTGGAGCACGACAAGGAGTTCTATTCTTCACTGATATTAGTGACGACCTTGGTCATTTGTGTGGATACACCATCAACCAGTATATAGCTTCAGTAGCTCCAGAAATCTTTGGTTGGCCGACGTGGGTAAAATTATCAGTGGTCGTAATTATCGACCACCTGCAGGAGGACGGTGGCTGCAAACAGATTGATTTTGGACGCCACTCGTAAAAGCACCGGTGGCGCTATTCTTTCAATTTGATCATATTCATTGAAAAAGCTTAAGCATTGTGAATATATAGCAGGTTGTCAACCTTACTATCTACATGTAGAATTCGCGGCTCAAAGCAACAACACCGCGGCAGCAAGCTGCATAGCAAAAAGTTCCCATGCAGCAGCCTCCGCTTTGTAAGCGGGACTGGAACTGGACGATACAGCAGTGGCCTCTGCGGAAGAGGCTACACCACTACTCGATTGGGTGCTGTTGGCCGAATCCAGTGCATGCAGCTCGTATGTATGCTGCGGTAATGCATGCTGATGCACCGCTCCATCGGAATCTTCTTGCTGCTCCACCTTATGGTTTCCAGCAGGTTCCAAATGATCATGGGGGTACGGGTTGGCGGCGGCAGCCGTAAGCACTGCAACAAAAGCAAGAAACAGGAAAAATATCATAGCGGCTACTACTTGCGGTGAAAACCATGGCTTTTATACTTCTGCCATCAGCCAGTGGCAAATGAGTCTGCAGGACGATTTCGGCTTCTAGTAAGTTGGCTTAGTTGTTGAAACCTTATTGCCATCTCCATAATGCCCGTAGTTGCACCCGTTTTGCTCCTGCATGATCCTAAAGGGCGGTTGCAGCCACCAGGTGCAGCTTAGCGCTGACATAAGCACATCAGATTGACGCCTAATGCGGCGGGGTCACTAATTACTATGCAGCATATGCAGCGTGGACCACGTAATTCAGGCGCGAGCGGTGCCACCTCCCAAGATCTGCGACGTGGACGCGCATGACTAACGTATATGTGTCAATCAGGTTGCGCGTGACGTATGGGAACGCGAATCTCAGCCATATGTGTCTGTATGACGCATCAGGCGCATATTGCAGGCATATGGTGCAGCAAAGACTTGATCGTATGCAAAGGATGGGTCGACATCAATTGACCAAGTAAGCTGAAGACGGAACGAATGTGGTTCAGAGTCTCACATTCTCCTTGCACGATTGTTAAGTTGGAATAACTCGATTCAGTAGACGCCTGCTTGCATGTACAGGAATATGTCACGTCGTTCTAGATTCATAGGGGTAGAATACGAGAAAAATTAAAGCTTGCTGCTGCCATTGCTGCCGGATTTGGAATGAACGGTGATCTAGGTACAATTAACGAAATTCCGTTCTCGGGGATTACACATGCATGCGCGTGTTGCCAACATGGATCCTATATTTATTTTTATTTTTGACATGAAATTTCCTTCAATGGTCACCAATTCTCATATAGTTCAAGATCAGTCATCTTATATAATTTACCAGCATCCCCTCTGTACAAGCTAGATATGTCACAGGTGGCATGGTCGCCGAGGGATTCATTTCTGACGCATAACGATAATCAATTCATAAGTATTTCGAATATATAGCAAGACAGTTACTAGTTGACTTCGGACTAAATAACAGATAGGTCTAAGATGACACGGAACATTCAGCTGCATCAGCTGCACCGAGTGGCTGTAAATCAAAGCAACATTAACGCAGCTGCAAAAGGCGCAGCGTACATATGCACGCGTGCAGCTTGGCCCCGATGCACCGTCGAAGAAGCTGCATGAGTTGCCGAGGAAGAAACCGAGAAGGAAGTTGTGTGGCTACTCCCAATTAATCTAGCGGTGGTGACACTATCAACGGTGGCACTGGAATCATCTGATGAGGTGGTTGAGGAGTCCCGAGCAGGAGCTAACGTCTGCAGCTCAAATGGATGGTCTTCTGCAGGAGGCTGCTTCCTGCCGTCAGAGTCAACCTGTTGCTGCACCTTCTGTTCTCCACTAGGAGGAAGCACAAGCTTGTAATAGTTGGGATAGAATACCACGGCGGCGGCGAGAGCGGTGTAGCAAGAAAGAATTGGGAAAAGCATAAAGTGGTGAAATTGACTGGAAATGGAAGTTTTCTTATACGACTGCAAAGCGCCAACCACCGTAAGACTTGCAACGTCAATGCAACATCATTCGGTAGGCTTAGAACTCGAACCCTTTTTTGGCAACCAACAACGCCACCTGCAGGAATTAATGTATGCGACGGGGGTATTCGGACGCGGACTTCGGGGAACGTGACTTTTGAAGGAGCCGTTCTCACATAAGCGCAGGAATACGTCCGAATTATGTATGGGGTGCCGCGGAGATACCGTAATCGACACCTGTGCGGCGCACCGATCTCCCATACATTTTGGCTACGAATAACCCCGCACATCGATGCATATGCATCAGAAGCTGTCGTAGGCGGCAGCCACATGCATCGTATTGGAATGGCAACTCTCTACCCGCGGCACGATTGTTGGTACTTTGGTTTCTGTAACTGTACCTCCGGTTCTACCCGATAGTGTATGTATTGACTGGCAGCTAGACGTCTTGCCCTAAGCAGCAAATTACTTGCATGCTCTATGTATCCAACTGCGTCAGTTTCCTTCTTTGCAGCTGGAGCGCAATTTTGCAGCTATACCCTGCATCTCGCCAACCCTACCATAGCTGCATCTTCTACTCGTATACCTGCTTCCAACGCAAGCTCTCCGTCAAATAGCTCGCTCACCTTGCTTACGCCTTCAAAAGCCTCGGCCTGGAAACAGGTTTGGAGATCCTGCCAGTTGCTCATAACGAGAAGAATCTTTCCCTCGGTGATGTTTTCGAACTCTTCCTTCTTGATGCCGGTCTCTGGAGTGTGGTAGAAGTCGTCGCAGCTGAGATAGTACGACTTGGTGTAACCACCAGCAAATGTACTTTCTGTAAAGATAGAAGTGAACGAACGAGACACACGGACAAAATACCCAAATGTGGACTTGTTTCCAGCAACACCATATGCATCTTTGGGGCTCACCACCTGCTTGTTCTTGGTGTCTATGGTCACCCTGACGTTGACTGGGATGTCTGGACCCGACAACTCGAGCAATTCGTCACCGCCAATATTGACGTATTTCGTCACTGAGAGCTTCTTTCCAGATACCTTTTTGCCTTTTTTGACAATCTTGGGGGTCTTTTTGGCAACCGACAACCCCTCCTTGAAGTCCTTGTGAACATTGTTGTTGGACATGAATGGTAGCGACGGTATTTTGGGCAATTTTTCAGCATATTTGAACTTCTGGCGGAACTTGTTGTCCTTAAAAACAGCTTTGACAAGGTATGGTGGAGTAATAAAGTACTGGAGGAGTGTGGCAAGGAGTAGCGACTCGTCGCTGTCTTCTGGGGCTTTTGTGTCGTTTTTTTGTGGAGTTTCAACCTCGTCAAAAGTGATTTTTTGACTTCCAGTGGCGGCAGAAAAGACTTTTGGAGCGGATTTTTCGCTCACAGCTTCAGCGTCAGGAATACTAAGCACTACAATCTCCGAAACGTTGTATAAAGTGGCAGCTTTGGCGATTTGGTAGGCAATAAATGTGGCCTGCTGGAGGTTGCGGCAGTTTGCAGGGGAAATAACAGACGATGGAATGCACAAAGCAACTTCTGCTCGAGGCATCGACTTGGATGGCTTCTTTACCGGCTTTTCTGGCACCAGAACCTTTCTTTTGGCCATGGTGTACAATTACTTGTGGTTGATAAGTGGTGATATTTTACGATGCTCATCGCGGTGTACTGGGCCTACCATCCCTGGGGTGGATGGAGCCTAGTACCAGCATTTTCTGCTTGGTTTGCTTTTGCTTGATTTTGCTAGTAACTTGGCTACTTATCTACATTACTGACTAGTCTCAGCCTCCTCAGCCTCCTCGGCCTCCTCCTCGGCCTCCTCCTCAGCCTCCAACTTGGCAATCTGGTCCTTGGCTCTCTGGATGTTGGTCTTGGTCTGCTCCTCCTGCTTGGCTTCGAGGGCTGTCAAAGTCTCCTTCAAAGTGGAAATGACATCGGGAACATCTTCGCTCTTCGTTGGCAATGGGATAGCCAAGTCGCCGAGCGACACAATCACCTCCGGGTCAACGGTAAAGTTCTTGGCCTTGGCCTTCTTGCCCTTGGACTTCTTGCCCTTGGAGCCAGCAAAGAACTCCTCCTGCTCCTTCTTGACAACAACGACGTCGTCGGGCATCTCCACCTTTCTGATGACGTTTGGTGTGCCCACCGTCTCGGTCTTGGCTGGACCAGCAATGGTCTTGGGCTGGGGCTTGACGTAGCTGGGGTCAAAGTAGGACAAGAGGTTGTGGATGGACGAGATTTCCTTGGTGAAAGCAGGAATCGAGGCCTCGGCCAACCGCTTCTCGGCGGTCTCCTTGCGCTTGCGCTGCTTCTCCTCCTGCTGCTGCTGGCGGTACTCCTCGTCGCGTTTCTTCTTGTCCTCGGCAATGGCCTCCCTGAACTTGGCGAACTCGGCGTCACGCTCGGCCCTCAACTTGCGGATCTTGTCCCACTTCTCGTCCTTGGACTTGCGCACGGCGTTTCTCTTCTGGAAGAGGTCGTTCCGCTTGTCCGAGATCCCCTGGTTCTTCTTGTTGATCTCGTCGAGCTCGGCCTGGATCTTTTCGAACTGGGCCTGGAGCTCGCGGTTCTGCACCAGACTCAACGTCTTCTTCAACTCGGCCACCTTGGCCTTGTCGGCGTCGATCGACTCCTGGACCTTCTCGACGGCACCAAAGTCCTTGCGCACCTTGCGCAATTGCGACATCTCCATCACGTACCGCTTCTCCTCGGCCAACTTCAAGTCGCCGGCCTCGACCAAGCTGTCCAAGTGGGCAATGCGCTTGTCGATCTCGCCCACAGACTTGAAGTTGTGCTTCGAGGTCTGCGCCTGGATCTCGCCCACCTTGCGCTTAATCTGGGCGTCCACGGTCTTGACCTGGTCCATGATGGCGGTTCTCTGGCCCTTGACGCTGTTCTGCTTGGTGATCAACTCACGAAGCTGGCCCTGGAGCTCCTTGCGCTTGTCGGCCAACGCGGGCTCGGTGACCACCTTTTGGAGCTGGGCGGTGAGCTCGTTGCCGGACAATTCGAGCTTCTTGATGTCGCTGCGCAACTCGTCAATCTCCTTGTTGAACGCGCTGTCGTCAGGACGCTTGATGAAGCGCCTGGGACGGCCATTGGCAGAGGTCTCAGCAGTAGAATCCATGGTGTGGTTTGGTGGAGCCGGTTTCTGTTTGGTGAAAATTTCGGCAGCGTCGTGCCGAGCCCAGGAGCTAGGTGGCCACAACTCCGTCTAAAACTGCAAAAGCGGACGTTCCAGGGTGGCAAACCGCTGGAGCAAGGAAACACCAATAGCGGGCTGGAACAAGTATGGGCACGTTAGCGACACGGTAGGGTGGTTGTGGGCGCCCCCCGAGACCGGGTCCAACACCAACCGGCGGCAAACGCCAAAGGTAACCAATCACCACCAGGCCATTTACCAAGAAGAAAAACCCCTGAGGAACAGCGGCGGACTTAGGCTTATAAACGAGCCGGCGGCAGATCCGAGGGCGGGCGGCCCCTCGAGGGGGGACCGGGACCGGAATACGGGGGGAGAACGGGTCGGTTCGACGTTTTCACGTGACGTCGCGCACGTGACCCGTTGGTGAGTCGGTCGTTTACTCCTGCAGGCGCGCGCCAGGCAAAATTGCGCTGCGACGGCAGCCGTCTTCTCTCCAGCGCATGTCGTACCACGAGCTAGTCAAGAGTTTTACGCCGGAAAAGGTGTTGGAAACGTGGCCGGAGGTCATCCCGTTGCAGCAGATCTCGGGGGTGCCCACGTCCGCCAGCTCCGGCACTTCCAACGGCTCGGACGCTGTGTTTGAAGGCCACGACGAGGAGCAGATCCGGCTCATGGACGAGCTATGCATTGTTCTAGACTACGAGGACACGCCGGTGGGTGCCGGCACCAAGAAACTCTGCCATCTCATGGATAACATCAACGGGGGCCTTCTCCACCGGGCGTTTTCGGTGTTTTTGTTCAACGAGGAGGGCAAACTCTTGTTGCAGCAGCGTGCGGACGAGAAGATCACGTTCCCGGCGATGTGGACCAACACGTGCTGTTCCCACCCGCTTGCTGTGGCCAGCGAATTGGGCACTTCTGGCGGCGGTTCCTGCACAGACTTGGCCAACGCAGTAGCAGGCGCCAAGGTGGCGGCGCAGCGGAAGCTCGAGCACGAGTTGGGCATTCCGGCGGAGGACGCGCCGGTGGCGGATTTCCAGTTTTTGACGCGGATCCACTACAAGTCTGCCAGTGGAGACGAGAGGTCGAAGTGGGGCGAGCACGAGATCGACTACATCTTGATTCTCCAGAGCAAGCAGCCGCGGATCGCGGCCAACTACAACGAGGTCAAGGACTACCGGTACGTGAGCGCGGACGAGTTGAAGGCGATGTTCAGCGACGAGACGTTGGTGTTCACGCCGTGGTTCAAGCTTATTTGCAGGACGCTTCTTTTCAAGTGGTGGGGCAGTCTCGACCGGTTGGAGCAGTTCACGGACGAGGGAGTGCACCGGATGTTGTAGCAGCCATAGACATGAGATTAATGGAGTGTAGACGACGGAGTGGAGAGGATACTGCACAGGGCCGCAGACAAATACTGCAGATAAATACTGTCGACAACATGCAGGAAACCACCCCATCCTACATACCCGCGTCGCGGCTGAGTCAGCACGTGACCACCATCGACGAACTGGCACCGGATAATATTCTATCTGCAGGAATTCAACTCCTGCACACTGGCGTCTGGAGGTCTGGCCGAGTCACCACGTGACCACCCATCGACGCGGAGTTTTTTATCCGCAAACCACCTCATATCCACATGATGATTTCGTTTCGAGCGAGTTGGGCACCTTCCAGAAACGCCCGCACGCTCGCCCGCACCGCGCGCCGCTCGTTGGCCACCGCAGACACCGCCAAACCCAAAAGAAAGCGAACCGTATTCACAGACAAGCTCAACCAGGGCCCGTCGTTCGCCGACTTTGTGAGCGGCAAGGCGTCCAGCATCAGCGTCGACCCGTTGGAGGCCGCGCGCCAGGACCCCGACCAGCGACTCCCCCTGTGGCTCAAAGTGCCCATTCCCAAGGGCAAGTCGTTCCACACGTTGAAGCAGGACGTGCGCGAGTTCAAATTGGCCACCGTGTGCGAGGAGGCCAAGTGTCCCAACATTGGCGAGTGCTGGGGGGGCAAGAAGGCGGAGGCCACCGCCACCATCATGTTGATGGGCGACACATGTACGCGTGGGTGCCGGTTCTGCAGCGTCAAAACCAACCGGAAACCAGCGCCGCCGGACCCGATGGAGCCGGAACACACCGCCGAGGCCATCAGCCGGTGGGGGCTCGGGTACGTGGTGCTCACCACGGTGGACCGCGACGACTTGGCGGACGGCGGCGCGCACCACTTGGCGGAAACGGTGCGGAAAATCAAACAAAAAGCGCCGCAGATTCTCGTGGAGGTGTTGGGCGGCGACTTTCGCGGCGACTTGGACATGGCGCTGGTGCTCGCGCGGTCGGGGTTGGACGTGTATGCCCACAACATTGAGACGGTGGAGGCGTTGACGCCGCACGTGCGGGACCGGCGGGCCACGTACCGGCAGTCGTTGTCGGTGTTGCAGCGGGCCAAGCAGACCAAGCCGCTGTTGGTGACCAAGACGTCGATGATGTTGGGGTTTGGCGAGACCGACGAGCAGGTGATGCAGACGCTCCGCGACTTGCGCGAGATCCGGTGCGACGTGGTGACGTTTGGCCAGTACATGCGTCCCACCAAGCGGCATATGAAGGTGGTGGAGTACGTGACGCCGGCCAAGTTTGACTACTGGCGCGACACCGCGCTAAAGATGGGTTTCTTGTATGTGGCCAGCGGGCCGTTGGTGCGGTCGTCGTACAAGGCCGGCGAGGCGTTCATCGAGAATGTGATCCGCAAGCGGAGCCACAATGTGGGCGAGAGTCCGCGGTTGCAGACGGTGGCGGCGGCGGCGGAGTAGAGAGAAGAAGGGAAGAAGGTGAAAGAAGGGAGAAGAAGGTGAAAGAAGAGAGAGAGAGAGAGAAGAAAGTGAAAGATAAGTGAGAAGAAACATGAAGAGAAGAAACAAGACTGAGCAATATCTGCCTAATAGCATAACGATGTATCGAACATGAGGACAAATGTAAACGAGGAATTGACTCGTGGCTGTCTTCTGTTCTGACTGTTACTGACTGTTACTGTCTTACTGTCTTACTGTCTTCCTACTGTCTTCCTACTGTCTTCCTTACTTCTTCCTTACTGCTACTCACTGCCGTTTACGAGATGCAACCGACCCTCGTATCTCAAGCCTTGGCAGGGACCGCATTCCTGCAGACAACCAAGGGTCTCCCTGCACAGCCTGCTGCACCTTGTGTCACCCACAATTACCGATCCTCCGAGCATCCGCTCCTCCTCACCCACCACCGCCTCACAGACACTGCTCGGAACCGTGGTCTGGACCCGAACGTCCAAGATGGTTGCCTCTGACTGAAAGGAGCCGCCGCGGCAGCTGCATGCCGGTCTCGCGTGCGGCGAGGGTGCTCTCGTGACTCCTTTTCGGCTGTATATCTACTCGATATGCATGTCGCCATGCATGGCCGGCACCAGCACCGAAGCCGACCGATAGCGTCTGTTGCTGGTCGGATTGCTGCACCAATTGGGAGAGGCGGGTGCAATAATATCACCGCCAAAGTCATCAGCACCAACCGGTCGAGTGCATACTTTGCAGCACCGACATCACCGACATGCACGTTGGACACACATTTGTTCGGCAGCGTACGAACGCAATTGACGGTTATTGCACCGGGCCCAACGGCGATAAATAGAAACCGCATTCGCTGCTCAATTGCAAGCAAGCAAGTCTCAGCAACTGTAAGCACCTGTAGCCCATCGTCAATCTGCAGCAAGATCGGCTTCCGATCTGCACCCGAGGCGTAAGTGATCATGGACCAGATGCATGCCAGCCGCACACGTCAGTCAACGCGTGCTGCGGCCATAAGCGAGACCCGCACACCCGCGGCTCGAGGCAGAGATAAAAAGTGGAGGAGGAATGGTGAAAATGACAAGATGAAAGCAACCAGTTTAATTGTGATCGCGCTATGTGCCGCCAGTGCGTCGGCGGGTGTAATCGAGAAGCGGCGTGGGGGACATGCAGGTGGGGGACACGCAAGCGGCCGTTCCAGTGGGGGCCGTTCCAGTGGAGGCAGTAATAGTGGAGGCAATAATAGTGGAGGCAATAGCGGAGGCAGTAATAGTGGAGGCAATAATAGTGGAGGCACTCGTGGTAGCCCCGCCGCTGGCGCCGCCGCTGGTGCCGGCGCCGGCTACATTGCCGGACATGGCTACGGACATAGCGGACGTGCCCACAACCGCACGCTGAACGACACCTCGGACACCTCCGACACCTCCGAGTCCTCGACGTTTTTGGATACGTCAACGGGCCTGGTGTCCGCCACGTCCGCGGGGGCGTCTCCGTCCGAGTCGGGGCAGACCTCGAGCACGGCCAATATGGCGGCCATGGGGGCCATGGGGGCCATGCCCCCACTCGGCCCCGCCTCCGCGGCTGCTGCCGCCGCCGCCGTGGCGCTCCTCCACCTTCTCTAACCACCTCCCTCTGCATTTGCAACCGCACTGCATACGACCCCTGCCCCCGACTAGGGGTGTGCCGCCGCAAGTTCGCGGATCAAATGCGGTCGCGCGACGGTCTCGACCGGAGATTGCGAGGCGGCACCACCACCGACCAACACCCCTGTAATCAGAAGTATATCAATGCACGCTAGTAAGCACCAGCCACGTAGAACCGGGCGGGCGGCATCCTGCACCCGTCGAACGGCCCGCCAGGCTCGGGCGCCCCGTCGGAGACACCAGGTGGCGCCGGGTAACCCCATACACGCGACGATTACGTGGTAAAAAAACTCAGACAAATCCCTGACCAACGAGGTTTGTTCACAACAACAACAAGAAAAATTCAGCATGGGAAACCTTTTCTCCAAATTGTTCACCGGCCTCTTTGGCAACAAGGAGATGCGAATCTTGATGGTGGGACTTGATGCCGCTGGTAAAACCACCATTCTTTACAAGTTGAAATTGGGTGAAATTGTCACCACCATTCCCACCATTGGGTTCAACGTGGAGACGGTGGAGTACAAGAACATTTCATTTACCGTGTGGGATGTGGGTGGACAGGACAAGATCCGTCCGTTGTGGAGATACTACTTTCAGAACACCCAAGGTATCATCTTTGTGGTGGACTCCAATGACCGTGACCGTATTGCCGAGGCGCGGGAAGAATTACAGCAAATGTTGAATGAAGACGAATTGAGAGACGCATTGTTGTTGGTGTTTGCCAACAAGCAGGACTTGCCCAACGCCATGAATGCCGCCGAAATAACCGAGAAGTTGGGCTTGCACTCGATCCGCCAGCGTCCATGGTACATCCAGTCTACCTGTGCCACCTCGGGAGATGGATTGTACGAGGGATTGGAGTGGTTGTCTACCAACTTGAAGAACTCGCAGTAAGATTGTAATGGCTATGGGCGGTTCGGAAGTCTGGCGATATAGTTATTCGAATACAGCTAGTATAAGTGGTGTAGCGAGGACAGGAGAAGGAGAAGGGATAACAAAGGAGGAATGAATCACTTGTATGTCAGTTCGAGTGTAGACAAGAAAGACAGACAGACGAACCAGAAGAGTTGGGCAGATACGAAAATGGCCAGATCACGTCCGCGACTGAATCCTTTCCTCTCCCCTATCTTTTCTTTCCCAACCTCTTTCTTTCCCAACCTCTTTCTTTCCCCTCTTTCCCTCTTCTTTGCTCTCTTTCCCTCCTTCTCTCTACATCTTTTTCTCGTGTCTGTTAACTACTCAGTCTAACTCTGCCCCTTCTTGGCCATCTCCTGCCACCGCTGTGACTCCATCTGCCACCATTGTATCTCTAACTTGGCCTTTGCAAGTTCCTGCTCTAGCTCTTTGACCTTGGTGTCGAGAATCTCCACCTCCTCCTGCCGTCTCTGACGGTACCTTCTCGCAGCCAACGTGTTCCTGGTGCGTTTGGTCACGCCCGAGCTCTCCACCGGCGAGGTTTTCGGATTGTTGCGCCGCTTCCTCTTCTCAAGCCGCTTGCGCACATGGCCCACTTCGTCCACCGTGCTTTTCGCAGCCAGTAGCACGTCGTGGGAATGGTCTACCCACACCAACAGCTGCGAATTGCTGTCCAGTTCAGGCGTAAGTGATCCCGATCCCGGAATCGACCCTGAAACAGACCCGGCCACGGACTCGGCCACGGACACCGAAACCGACTTGGAAACCGACTTGGAAACCGACTTCGAAACCACAACACCTCCACTGGAGTTGAACTCCGACACCAGACTGCCGTTTTCAGGCATGTTTGAGCCGCGAGAATTGGACACTTCCGACCACGACACAACAGAATTGTCAGAACAAGAACCACCAGAATAAACTGAATTTCCCCCACCACATCCACGATCCCCGCCACTTCCTAGATCGCTGAGGCCGTCATGGCCACCGTTAACATCAACACCTTCATAAATAGGTAACGCCAAATCAAGCAGGGGTGCAAACTGGGCCCCTGCGTTGTCAGAACATAACTCAAAGTCGTTGTCCGGCGCCAAACACCCTGCAAAATAAGGTTGGTACGTATGCTGATACGAATTGAGTGCTTGCCATTGTTCTGGAATAGAGGTTTTATCAAAGGACGCCGACGAAAAAACTCTTATCGGCGCTGGTTACGGCTTATAAGAAAATAAACTATCAATGACCTAGTAAGCTCAGGCTGATAGTCTCAAATAAAACCTGTGTTGATGTTCGCACGGATGCACGGGTCCTATATATGCGGCAGAAATTTGGAAGCCGTATCTACGCCCTGCTTCCGCATCGGGAAGAATGACTAATTACTACTCACGCACCCCTCGTCTGACTGGACATGTGCGCTTATGTAAGCGCACTAACGTGTTTGGCACGGGCTCAGAACTGCGGGTGGTAACATGGACGGTTCAAACGATGTCGTTCTCTTCCTGGGTGCCGCTCATCATTGCCCTCGAAGGCGGACGCAGCTGGCTGTATATGTACTCGAGCAGCGCATCATAGTGACGCCCAATTATCTGCAATTAGTCATACTTGGTCATGTACTGCAGATAACAACACCAACACTCTTTTGCAGCCATCTCAGAACAACCAAAAAGTCGACGGGAAGGGAGCGACACGTGTCGGGTTTGGAAGATACGATAAGGCGCAGGGACACAATAGAAGACGATAGATCTGCGTTCACGTGAAACGAGTTGGTAAACCTCGTATGATGTAGTCTCTACTGCGCCACCACTGCACCAACACGATCAACACGATCAACACGATCAACACGATCAACACGATCAATACGATCAACGCTATGAACACTATCAACACTATCAACACTACACCAGCCCTACGTCTACTACACACCCAGTTGACACAGTCCATTCCTGCCCTTCCCCATACCCGTTAGGGCTCCGCCCTGTCACATGACCTTTGCGTTCCTGCACCGCCGATTTTCTCACCAGAAGTTTTTTTCACTCTTGAGAAGAAACCGCTTAGAAGCATACACAAATTCGAAATGGTATGTATATTTACCGGACAAGTATACTTGTCAAGCATGAAACAGACGTGATGCGGATACGTAGAACCCATATATCCCCAGTTGTTTGTGATTCCCATCCACCCCATTCACCGATGGAGATGTTTCTGCTCCACAAGACACACCAAAACCAGTACTAACTTCAGGCCGGAATCAAGACTTACGAATTACGTACCCAGTCCAAGGAGAAGTTGCAATCCCAGTTGGTTGAGTTGAAGCAAGAGTTGGCCAACTTGAAGGTGCAGAAATTGCAAAAGCCATCTTTGCCAAGAATCCACACCGTCAGAAAGAACATTGCCCGTGTCTTGACCGTCATCAACCTCAACCAAAGAGAGAGTGTCAAGGCTTTCTACGCTGGCAAGAAGTACCAGCCAAAGGACTTGAGAGCCAAGAAGACCAGAGCTATCAGAAGACAATTGACCAAGTACGAGGCTAAGCAGATCACCGACAAGGCCAGAAAGCAAAAGATTGCCTTCCCACAAAGAAGATTTGCCATCAAGGCTTAAATAGCATCAACGGGGAGGAGTGTATAAGATTAGTCTTGATAATATAAAGCTACTGCGAAACCCGGTAACCGTAGTCTTAGCCATACTTTTCTCTCTACTCTTCCATAGCGACGTCTTCGGCCTGCCGCTTTTCCTGCTTTTTTTGCATCCGGAACTCGTGTATCTTTTGTTTCAATTCCACATCTTCCTTGACGTCTTCTAGCTTCAACGGCATCCGGTTGAACGGGTCACTGGCATCGCTCAACAAGTGGGCCTTGATCGTCGACCGGTCGATGCTGACCTTGGACCCGGGAAGTATCACGGGATCTTCCATCACCGTGAACATAAGCGGGTCCAAGAACTCATCTGGTACGTCTCCCAACTCCAACTCTTCATCATCGTCAACCTGCTTCTGGTCGGCAGCCTTGGCAGCAAACTCCCTGAAGGTCTGGATGGCTTTGGGGTCCATATATGTCTTGGTAGCCAAGATGTGGGCAGCCTTGTAGAACCAGTTGACATCAAACGAACGGCCATCGCGTGCAACCGCAACAAGGAACTCGTTCTGAGAAGCCAAGTTGTTGTATATCACACACAAGGCTGCCAATGTCTGCCGCGGCTCAAACTCGTATTTCTGGGGGTCTTGCACCTTCAAATTGGAACACTTGGGTCCCACCATCGTGGCGAGATTGTAGTTCAACATGCTTGCCAACCGGTCAACTATCTCTGGCAACACAAATCCTGTAGGAACCAGCTTGGTGAAAAGCTGGAACAACTCCATAGTCTTGTTGGTGAGCCCCATGTACGACAGGGCTTTCCTCTCGGCAGATTCCAAATTCTTCTCCAAATCTTCATCGTTGCCAAAGGTCTCGTTGTCTGCTTCGGCTCCACGTCTTCTTTCTCTGATTTCTTGCTGGAATTTGTGAATCTGGTTGAGCTCGTTGAACGTCTCATCCAACAAGTAAGTTGTATCGTTCAACATTCTGGCAATAAACCTGATGAAAAAGTCCACGTTGCTCACCGAGTAGTTGTTCAACTGTTGGCGGTAAATGTCATGCTTCCACAATTCCTCAAGGATAACGGATATGTAGTAACGACTGTTGAACTTATCATAGAACTGAGAACTTGCACCTGTCTTCTCCACCATGACATAAAAGTCAAGCAAGGAGTAGAGAAGGTTTCCTCTAACCAACTCATTTGTCTGGTAAACGTTGGAAATAAATCCGGGGCGCCCGTCCATCAATGGTAAACTACCAAGGAATAACACTTCCACAAGGTCAGCCTTCATGTGCGGGTTTCCTACCAACTCAGGACAACGCAACAAGATGACAGCAAACTCAACGAACGAATTGAGCCTGTCATCATTCTGGTACAAGGGTGGTCTTCTGAACTTGGTGATCAATTTGCAATAGTTCACAATACCCTCTAAAGCATACTCAGGATAGTACTTCCAAGGCTTGGGGGTCTTTGTCTGCAAAAATTCATGATCGTCCAACTCAGACACTCGTCCAATTTTATATAATGGAATTTTCAACTTGTTTTTGGGGAATAGGTGAGAGGGGTCAGCAAGTTTGGTGAAAAACGTGGTGCTTCCAACGACAAAGTCAAACAACTCAAGCTGCAAAGATCTAAATCCAAAGATAGCCTGGATTGCATTTTTATTTGCCTTGAATCCATTGAGTGTCTTTCGCAACGCAGGCAATTGGCTCCTCACCATTGGATTTGATCGGTTGTTGGAAAAATGTTCATATCGTTCAGTGAGATGCTTGATCTGATTCTGCAACCGCTCGAAATGAAGATATGTACCTCCGATACCGTAGTGGAAATAAGTCAACGTCAAGAAAAAACACTCAGAGATGAAGTTTGTTTCGCCTTCGTGACCTTTGGCGTATTCATTGGCTTCTTCCAACGAAGAATTCAATCTTGATTCTTCAGAAATGTTAAGAAGCGAGGTCTTTGCAAAGAAATGAATGTCAATTTTATCGATTTTGGAGTAAGTGGGAAAGTCAAGGAAGGGAGAACTGAGCTTTATCAAAATCAATGAAATGTTAAACATGATACCATCCGACGCGAGCTTCGACAAATCGGCGTGACTGCCTCTTCGCAAGTGACTCAAGTTGACCAAGTCAGCAAACCATTTGAGAAGAGCACTTCTCGTCTCTGGAGATCCACGAATGAGTTTATTGGTGATGAAATATAATCTATCAGATAACACTCTGTAATCGTTCTGGAGAACTTCGTAGCTTGTATTCATCTGGGCGTCCAGTTCTTCACCCAGGGTCGTGGAAAAATAGTAAGTGGTGACGGACTCGGTTAAAGGTGATAATCTTAAGAAAGAGCCAAGCAAGGTCTTGTTTTCGTAGTCAAGCGGCTGGGTCTTATCTGGAGGCTGGAAGCCATCAATCTGGGAAAATATCGCCGCCACCGGCTTCAAGGAAACAAGTGTTTCTATCACGTTCAAATACTGGGAGTATCTGGTATCATCCAAGTTGACACTGTAGAGCCCTGCGGCCAAAGTAGGGAAGACGATGTTCAAGAGCTCGATGAGAGTCTCTTGCTCGATGCCTTTCTTCACGATATCTACCAAGAACACCGATATGTCGTCTGTAGACACAAACAGAAGCACAGATGCTTTTATGTCGTTCTTGACAAACATGTCGTCCATCTGGAAACAAATGAGGGAATAAGAGCAAGCGAGGGAGACGATTTGATTGAGGACTTCGATCTTGGAAGCATATAATGGGTCTTTTCTGGAAACAATCCTCTTGAGCTGGAAGGCTTTTTGGTAGACATGGTTCAAGAAGAGAATGGGAAGAGAGAATTCTGGAGGAGGACCCATTTCAGTGAGGATTTGCATAAAGACCGAGTCGAGATCTGACACTGCAAGTGCTCTTTTTTCGTCGCGTAGCTCTTCTGCTAGACTGGTGAGTGATCTGTCGCCATTTCCTGAGAAACCGACCTGGAAAATAGACTCAATCTCCGATGATAGCCACTGGGCGAGCTGCTTCTCTGCTTCCTCTGGGGACAATGGTTTGACATTTGGAGCTGGAACTGGACTAGCTGCCTTCTCAGGAGGTGTTTGCGCAACAGGTTCCTTCTTAGGTTCCTTTTTAGGTTCTGGTTTGGAGATTTGTGGAGACTTTTCAGGAACTTTCAGTGGACCACTTTCAGCAGCACTATTCTTTACGACATCATTTTCTGGCTTTGATGCACTGGACGCTATGTTTCCGCTCGAAGAAGATCTTGCTCCTAGTGCAGCGAGTTTAGCAAGTCTCTTTGCACGAATCTGATAGTTAGTGGCAATTCTGGAGGCTAGGATCAGGTGGGCCAAGACAGAATACAGTACCTAAACAGAGGAATTAAGGTCTGACAATTCACTAGAAGAACCAGCCAGGTACCCACATCACAACTGGATGGTTGACAGCTATACTTACATCTTCGTCACTGGCCATGGTGTATCACAAAGTTCACCAGGTTCAATCGTTCCTGAATCCGCACAGACTGTCCTTCATACAGCCGAATCCGGCCACCCCTTCATTTCTGGCCAGGAACAAAAAACCTGAAAAAAAAAGACTCTCGACAGTACAGCGTCCACCATCCAGACCCCAGACCACCCACAGCAAGCCCGCTTGCTCTCAATCACCAACGCCCGCTCTACCACCTACAACCGCTACATTCTCTGCTCCCTGCATAGCGCCAGGCGATTGGCTATATACAGTACGGTGATCTAGAGGCTCGTAATTTCCTTCTCGTGTAGAACACCTGTTTTGAAATATGAGTCTGGCCCACGACGACGATTTGGTTCCCGAAACCGTGGAAGGATACACCGTGGGGGAGAAGAAAACCATTGCGGAGTACACCAAGCTTGATGCGGAAGACGAAAGTTTGGCCAAGTGGAAGGCATCTTTGGGGTTGGCCGCCGACGCCGACGCCTACCCTGTGAAGGCTGGGGACAACAGGAAGGTGGTGATTGTGGAGATGGCATTGGAGTTCCCGGAACTGCCAGACTTGAAGCCAATTGTCATCAACATGGAGGACAACGACGGAAACACCATCAAGAAGGACATCAAGTTCACCATCAAGGAAAAGTCGGTTTACAGGCTCAAGATCAAGTTCAGGGTCCAGCACGAGATCATCACTGGCTTGCGGTACTTGCATCTGGTGAAAAAGGCTGGTATCAGGGTGGACAAGGTCGAAGAGCCTTTGGGTTCCTATGCCCCAAACACCACCAAGCAGCCGTTTTACGAAAAGTACTTTCCTGAGATCGAGGCTCCTTCGGGAATGTTGGCTCGTGGAGGATACTCGGCAACCACCAAGTTTGTGGACGACGACCTGACCGTGCACTTGACCTTCCCCTGGTCCTTCCAAATCACTAAGTAGATGAATGTCACGGTGCCTTTCGATTGGGGATGTAGCTGGGCGCCTTGCGTCTTTCTGGAATGTATTTGGGTGCCGTTAGTTTTCCACTGGCACTTCGGTTTGGAATGTAGCTTGGTGCTTTAATTGTGCCCGCCGCTGGAACTGAAACCTTGCGTGGAGGAACAAACACTGGTGCCTTAGTCACTCTTTTCGACCCTAAAGTTGGCTTTGTCTTCTTTGAGTATTCCCGACGGTTACCACTGAGCACGTTGTTTGCCGAGCCAAAAACAGAATCTTTGGTTTTGAGTGCACTGACAAAACTGGCTGAAACCTCTGTCACGTTGGCATTGCATCTTCCTTTCAAATACTCCGAAAGCCTCAACTTATACATCGAAGCAAATCCGTCAATGTTAAAGTTTTCGTCATACTCGCGTGCCACAATTTCGTATAACGCTGCAAGTCCGCTCTTGTTGCAAATTGCCGACTGAAACTCGGACGTCATTTCGGGCCGCAACTTTGATATGAACCGGGAAACGCTCTCAACCGGCTTTCGACCCCATCTACCCTCTTCTTCTGTATACGATGAGACGTACAAGAGAGTCTTGGCTCTCGTCGTAGCCACATAGAAGCATCGCCGTTCCTCGTCGGCTGACAGTTCACTGTTATCGGCCATTGCAAAGCCAGCAGGGAGAAGACCTTCCGAAAGACCTGGCACGAATACCGTATGCCATTCGAGACCCTTGGATCCATGTATTGTTGAAAGGGTAATTTTGCAAGAATCTTGCGCTTTTGATTGTGACGAGTCGTCAGACTCAAAGAGGCCGATAGATTGGACAAACTTTTGTACATGATTGAAGGAATCGGTTGCCTGGTCACCCTCGGAACCTCCGAGGTATAATTCCATTTCCTCTTCTTGCAGCTCAAACTCAAGCAATTGGCGTTGTACCTCCTTGACATTGAGCACCTTGTTTGAATCTTCTTCAAATTCCGACTCAAGGCCAGAATTACGATAGAGTTCACTCAAAAGCTTCTCTAGCAGTCTCTTGTCTTCTGTCAATTCGTACTGTTGTAAATGTTCACGGCACTGTTCAATGAGCTTGAGGTATGATTGTAAACCTTCCTTGGTTCTGGAAGGTAGGAGAGCAGACTGGCTCAATTCTTGAAGTGTTTGATGGACCAGACGCACAGACCTCTGCAATTCGTCTTCTATAAGTTTCAACGCCTTCTCTCCGATCCCTCTTTTTGGGTAGTTGAGAGTTCGTACGAGGGCTAGCCTGTCGTTCTCGTTGGAGACCACCCGTAGGTAGTCCATGATAGCTACAACTTCTTTCCTGTCCCAGAATGCTTTCCCGCGAAGCATAAGGTACGGGATTCGTCGCTTTGTCAATTCTTGTTCGACTGCTCTGGTTTGGTATGCTGCTCGAAAGAGAATTGCAATGTCCGTATGGCGAAGAGGCTGGCCAGGAAGGGAGAGAAGGGTTTCTATTTGATACACGATCCAGCGTGCTTCCTGCTCCTGTCCCTTTAAAGAAGCCATCACCGGCTTGTATGTTGCTTTTTTCTGCGAGCGAAGGTTCTTGCCAGTCCGCTGCTTTTGCTGTCTCATTATCGATTCTGAGAAATCAAGTATTCCGGCGGTAGATCGGTAGTTTTCTTCCAAGTAAAGGGTAGAGCAGTCGAGGCCCTGCTTCTCGTAGAAAGCAACCATCTTCTTGAAGTTGCCCACCTGCGCGTCACGGAAGCCGTAGATACTCTGGTCGGGATCCCCGACAATCAAGACGTTGTTCTGGAACGTTTTGTCGGTCGGGTGTCCTCGTGCAAACTCGTACATCACCTGCAACTGGATCTCGTTTGTGTCCTGGAACTCGTCAACAAGCACCGATTTGATATGGTTGAGAACCGGGTACTGCAACAACAACTCGTGGCAGCGAACGAGGCAGTCGTCAAAGTCCAACAATTTTGCAGCTGAGAGCAGGTCCTGGTAGGCGTCGTACAACGACAGCAAGTACTCGTCGGCGCGCAGTTTCCTGAACGCCAGCGGCGTCACAGCACGGCTTTTCAACGACGAGATCTTGGCTCGGTATCGACGAGCATCGTTTTTGTCGGCTTCACTTTCGGCGGGACTTTTTCCCAATTTTTCCAAGCACTCCTTGAGGAGCTGCATGCTGTCCTTCTCGTCAGCAATCGAGACCCCTTCTAGACCGATCAAATGGCCGTATTTCTTGATGATTCTGAAGCAAATACTGTGAAAAGTGCCCACCATGAGCTTTTCGGCACTGATATTGGTACCTGCCAACACCGGACGAAGGCGCAGCACCAACTCGTTCGCAGCCTTCTTCGTAAAAGTCGTGACTATGATGTGCTGAGGCGCGATCTGCTCGTGGACCAAAAGGTGGGCCACGCGAGAAACGAGAACTTTTGTTTTGCCGGTTCCGGGACCTGCCACGACACATATCCGGCTGTCCACAGGCGCGGTGACCGCTTCTCGTTGGTTTGTGTTCAACAGAGTGAGAAGCAGGTCCAAACCACCAGACATGCTTGTTTACCGCACCCGCGTAAAAGGCTGCTAAACCGTGCTTGTGCTGTGCAGGAGACTTCAACAGTTTACAGCCAGGCTGCGACTAGCCCTGTTCCCTATGCTCGTGCTACTACTCTACTTTGTATGGAGCATAGGCCTGGTGTTTGCTGCATCCACCGCCAACAACATCTCCAGTGCCGTCAGCACTAATGTGGTGGCGTCCAGGACGCAAAGAGACATTTCCGTCACCGTCCCTATCGGCCAGACAAACAACATGGGGATCTCACTCAACAGCTTGCTCTTTGAAAAGGTGGGCTACAACAGCTCTGCGCTCGCGTATATCAGACAGTTCCTAGACGGCGGCCTACAGACCATGATGATTGATTTGTACTTCAACTCAGCCACCAATACCTGGCAGTTGTGCCCCGCGCCGTTTCCCCAGAATTCTTCCAGTGATCCACTCAGGACACGAACGGTGCTGTGGAACAACGAGAACTACGACTGCCAGCCAGCCTTCACGTTGGACCAAATCATGCTGGAGTTCCGTTCCTACATCTCCAACACAAACACCAACATCGCGGTGAACATGGTGCAGCTCATGTTCAACCTCTACCAGTTTGATTTCAGCTTGTCGCGGAACAGGACCGAGGCAGACAGGACCATGGCCACCTACACCACCTTCACCAACTACGGCAATTCCACCCTCAACATGAGTTTGGCTGCTGTCAGCAACTACATCTACTCGCCCAAGACGCTCGAGCTGTACCAGGCATCCGGCGCCGCTACCACGTTTTCTGCGTTCTACAACAGGTCGTCCTACCATTTCCCGCTGTCGCAGACCTTCTTGTTGACGGACTATAAACGAATATTGGCCAACGTGGTGCGCAACGAGGTGCCCGACTCCGTTCTTGGAAGTGACGACAAGGACAGTGTTTTCTTTGACAGCAGCTTTGCCAACATCTCCCGCACCACAGACGAGGGCCTCTTTGCCGAGTGCGACCGGCGCAGGTTGAGCGACTTCAACACGTTGTCCCTCCAATCCAACTTTCGGACAATCATCGACAGCAACGAAAGGCCGTTCACGCCGGGCGATTTCCGCAGGTATGTCGTTTGCGGCTACTCGCCCATCCTCAACGCCTCCACGTATTCGACCGGCAGATCCTCCACCACAGACGTCATCTCCATCCTAACATACTACTTTTCCCGGTCGTACTGGTCGTGGGCTCCCGGCCAGCCCACGGGCGAGAATGACAGTGGGAACTCGACGTCCTTCTACGAGCAAGATGCGCCGCCGCCGTCGTCGTCGTCGTCTTCCAACAGCCATGTGGCCCGGAGATGCATTGCAGTCCAGGCAAGTGGGTTTGTCCTCAGCGACTGCTACGAGCAGCACAAGTTTGCCTGCCAGAACCGAGACTCGCCCAACGAGTGGAGACTTTCCAGCGGCAGTCTGACGTATTTTTCCGTCGACAGCGACCAATGCCCGGACGGCTACAGGTTCAGTGTGCCCCAGCTGAGCATAGAAGCAGCAGCACTACGGCTTGTGATTGCAGAGGAAGAACAAGACGATGACAATGACCACGAGAACGACGATCGAGAACAAGAGCAGTCTCGTGTCTGGATAGACCTCAATGACATCACGGTTGCGAACTGCTTTGTTTCTGGCGGGCCATATGCACAGTGCCCGTACCAAAGGACAGTCTCCAGAAGGCGTCTAGTGGAGCTTATAGCCCCCAGTTTCGTGGTGGCCCTGGTGATCGTGTTGCTCATTTTCTGCGAGAAAATTTTCCGGGTCAACCCGGTCCAAACCAACCGCAAGCGACACTGGAGAAAGGCCGTCAACGACTACAACAAGCTGCATGGCTACGAGGGCGTTCCCTCTTGAAGCGGTACATCTACAGCGAATATAGTGTGCCGCTGGCCTCACTGTGGGTGTGTCGCTGCGACATTTTGCCAGGAAAAAGGTGATTCCGCATCCCAGTTTGCCCCACAAACTATTGCCACCGATGAACGATCAAAACTGGCAAAATCTCTCCAATGAGCTCAGGAGGAGGGCGGCCTCTGCACGGAAGACTGGAGGAAGCAACCCCAGGTCTCCATTTGGCATATTTGCAGGATTCGGAGGTCTCTTGCTTCTCGGCGGTGTCTCCATCGTTGCGCAAAACTCGTTATTCAACGTGGATGGTGGCCAGAGAGCCATAATATACTCGCGGTTGAACGGTGTGCAGCCCAACATTTACCCCGAAGGCACCCACTTTGTTGTTCCGTGGTTCCAGCGTCCAATTGTGTACGACGTTCGTGCCAAACCAAGAAACGTTGCTTCGCTTACCGGCACCAAGGACTTGCAGATGGTGAACATCACCTGCCGGGTGCTTTTCCGGCCGGAAGTGATGCAGTTGCCGGTGTTGTACCGTACTTTGGGCACCGACTACGACGAAAAAGTGTTGCCCTCGATTGTCAACGAGGTGTTGAAGTCGGTGGTGGCCCAGTTCAACGCCTCGCAGTTGATCACCCAGAGAGAAAAGGTGAGTCGTTTGGTGAAGGAGAACTTGGTGCGCAGAGCCGGCAAGTTCAACATTTTGTTGGACGATGTGTCGCTCACGTACATGACGTTTTCGCCCGAGTTCAGCGCTGCCGTGGAAGCGAAGCAGATTGCGCAGCAGGATGCGCAGAGAGCGGCGTTTGTGGTGGACAAGGCGATCCAGGAGAAGCAGCAGCTCGTGGTCAAGGCGACCGGAGAGGCCAAGTCGGCGCAGTTGATCGGAGAGGCCATCAAGAAGTCGAAGGACTACGTGGAGTTGAAGAGGTTGGACACGGCGCGGGAGATTGCGCAGATCTTGGCCAACTCGCCCAACCGAATCTTGTTGGACAACGACTCGTTGTTGTTGAACACCGTTGTAGATAGCAGAAAATAGGAAGAACGAGAAAAGATAGACAAGATGTAATACGGAGAATGGGAAGAACGACAGAGACGATAGACAAGATGTATTAACTGAAACGAATCACACTATAAACGAGCAGTGATACTGTGCTGCTGCTCCTCTACGCTAGAAGATGGAATGGACAAGGTCGCTACCGATGGTAGCACCAGCGCCAAAGATGGCGGCGTTACCCAACTTGCTTCCAAACTTCTTCAAGTGCGGATGCGAGTTGTTTTCCTGCTGGGGCTGCTGGAACTCTTGCTGCTGGGCCATTTGCTGTGGTTGCTGGGGTGGGTAGTAGTTGGTGGATGGTGGAGGGTACTGGGCGTAGCCGCCGTACGATGGCTGTTGTTGCAATTGCTGCTGTCCGGGAACGGGCGACATGTACTGGTTGGGTGAGTACTGGTTGGACGAGTACTGGGGCGGAGGAGGAGCGTCGTACTGGCTGTTATAGGATGCCTTTTCGTTCTGGTTTTCCTTCTTTTCTGGCACCGGAACAGACTGGCGCTGGAGCTCGAACTCCTGCTGCGAGATCACGGTCACGTAGTTCGAGGGGAACACACCGGCGTCTCCGGGACCCGTGCTGCTCCTGTAGCCCTTCCACCAGTCTTCGGAAAGGTGTTCCAAAACGGCAATCTTGTCGTCTTTTTTCATTTCCAAGTCACCGGACTCTTGTGCCTGGTAGTCGTAGAGCGACCGGCAGTACCCCAAAGGCTTGGGATCAGCCTTGGGAGCCGGTCTGGGAGCAGGGGGTGCAGCTTCCGGAGCCGAAAAAGTGTCTTTTTGCTCCCATTTCTGTTCCTGGGGCTCGGAACTGCCAATTGAAACCTTGGACAACCCGCTGGCAAGCTTATCACTGTCGGAGGAAACTCCTAGTCTGTCCACGTCCCAGGCACTGGCGTTCTTGTCGTGTCGGGTAGGAATCGAGCCGATAAGACGGTCGTAGAGGGCATCGGTGATGACCTCTGAGTCACGAAGGAACTCGAGCTCAGTTCTGACAGTCGTGAGCGATCTGTTGATTAGCGCTGCTGACATGACGAGGAAATTGTTAGGGGCTTTGCCTGGGCTGTAAAAAGAAAATGGGTCTATATATAGGGCTGCGGTCATGCGGCCGCCAGTTACGTCAGCAGCAGCGGTCGGTTTTGACGGCCGGTGGCTGCGAAAAAGCCTATTCCTCGGAATTGTCCAGCGCGGCCCGATGACAATTTAATCGCATTTTGCTGGCGTTTAGTCACATCTTGCTCATCGGAACACCCCAGGTTTTCTCGGCCGCGTTCAATATGCTGCTGCTGTACTCGGCAACCTCGCCTAGTTCCGGCTCCCCGTCGTTCCAGAGCCTATATGCACGTATGGTGGAGCCGCTGAATGCCGCGCAGATCGAGTTTCCGCCGGGAGACACTGCAACGCTCACAGCACGGATGTTTGTCTTGGCGGACGCCTGGCGTCTGAGCTGCATGCCCGGGTACGAGTATATGCCGAGGATTTCCGTGCTGGTGCTGTGGTGGCCGGCGCCGAAAATCGCGGCTATTTCCCGTCGGCTGCGGCTCCACACGAGTCCGGTGATCTGGTGGTTTGTCTGGTGGCTGTTGAGCAACGTTCCGGTGGGGACGTGCCAGAAGCGCACGGCGCGGTCGTTTCTGCCGCCGCCGGTGGCCAAAAGAGCAGGAGACCATGGACAAAAGGCCATGGCTTTGACGGCTGCAAAATGCTGGAGGGTGAACTGGTGGACTGGCTGGGCCATGTTGGTGATGTTCCAAAGGCTGCAGCTGTTGTCGTTGCTGCCGACGGCGAGCCGGGTCATCGACTTGTCGAGCGCAATTCCTGGGTTAGTTGAGTTTCTTTGCAATTTTTAATTCTTTCATTTTGCAATTTTGCAATTTCTCCTCATTCTTTCATTTTTCATTTTCAATTTTGCACATTTTCAGAATTTCAAATTCACCAACTTACCGCATATCTGCTGCTTGTGGAACACAAGCCGCTGGTGGTCCACTATCTGCCGCTCAGACACCTGCAAGCAGTGCACCACGCCCTTGCTATCCCCGACGAACACCACATTGGTCTTCCCCAACCATTCCGCACAGCACACATGCGACAGCCCGAGCGATGTCGTCGCAATGATTTTCTTCTGGCTCTGGGAGTACACAACAATATACGCCCGTGCGGTGCACAACAAGAGGATGTCCCGGCCCGAGTAGGACACGCAAGTCAAGTGTCCTAGTCTGTACTTGTCGAGCTTGACCTCCTCTATGCCGTCCTCCATGCCTCCCCACATGTAGAAGTTCGGGCCCAACGCCACGGCACGGCGGTCATACTGGCTGCTCCAGGTGACGAGGTTTAGGTAGAAGTCGTCCATGAGTCCCACGCCTTGGAAGTACTGCTCGGTGTCGACATTTTCCACCTTTTTGGCTGGGCGCTTTTTTTCGCAGCCATTTGTCTGGCTGAGGAACGCAGCAAGAGGCTGCAATGGAGCGTACTGGATTAGGGGTGCTGCCACATCGACAAGTCCCAATTGTTGCAACGACGTTGTAGTCGCAGCAGACGCCGTAGGATGTGTTTCTAGCACCTGTGTGAGTAGCAATCTTGTAGTAATAGCAGTACAAGCACCGCGACGCAGAGACGACAGAGCAAGGAATCTAGCGTTGTCAACAGCAAACGAGCTCTGCATCAGGGTAGTAGCAGGGTTAGAATGTGGATCGGATGCTGCTCTAGCACAAACACACTAGTCTCAAACGACACAAAAGTGCCAAAGACAGCAGATACGAGAAAACACACAAACATGACCAGACCAAAGATACCTGAATCAAACAAATCAAATGAATCAAAACAGTCAAATCAATCACAATGAATCCAAAGTATGAATGTGCATAGCACACCCACCCAAATAACGTGTCCAGAATCTCCAGAACCATTCTCACTAGCATTCTCCCCAGGACCCCTTACTCATTTGCAGCACATTTTCCTTTTTACGCGACAAATTTAGTGCGCTTTTCATACACATTATGCCACTTCGACAGTCACATTTGGAAGCGGTACTAGGAATCCTTTTGGCAGCTGTTTGCTACCTATTCCGGAAACGCGTCACCACCCCTTTCATCGACGAGTTTTTCCACTTGCGCCAATGCATAAAATACTGCAATAACCAGTTTTATGACTGGGACAACAAGATCACCACGCCTCCAGGACTCTATATTCTTGGTTATTTGTATGGGAAAACTTTGAGCATCGTGGGCGGCACCGACTACTGCTCCGATTACACCGTGCTCAGGTCCTTGAACCTTCTAGGTGGCACAATCATCATGCCCTTCATGTTGCAAAAGTTCAAAAGCTCCAACGGCTGGCCACTCAATGTCACTTCATTGCCACTATTGTTCACGTATTACTTCCTATTCTACACAGACATATGGTCCACCGTGCTCTTGGTCTCCTCCTTGGCCGTCATCCACGAACCAACATTGTTGACCAGTATCGCTGGTGGAGCGCTAGCATTTGCCAGTTTGTGGTTTCGGCAAACGAACATTGTTTGGATCTTCTTCATCACTGTGGTGCTAGTCGAGAAGAAAATGCAACTAGGCTCCGCTTTCTGCGTTGCTGATATCCAGCGGTTTATTGTTGGATGCTTCAAGCACTGGCCTCTCGTTCTTCCCTTTGTCGCCAACGGTTTCTTTTTCGTTGCATTGCTCCTCGTGAACGGCGGCATCACCTTTGGCGACAAGGAGAACCACGAGGTACAGTTGCATGTCGTACAAGTGTTTTACTGCTTGACGTTTATCACCGTTTTCACCTGGCCCGTATGGCTCTCGCGCGGCCAGGTCAAGAGATACTTTCAGTTTGCTCTACTGAACAACTACGGGCTCAATACCTTAATAACGACAGCCTCGTTGTTTGCAATCACCAAAATAATCGAAAACTTCACTGTGGTACATCCATTTTTGCTCGCAGATAATCGTCACTACACATTCTACATTTGGCGGAGAATACTTCTGGCCCACTACAGCAAGTACTTCATGGCCCCAATTTACCACTTTGCCACTTGGAATGTGGCCACATCAATTCTGTCCCAGCGAAACAGCCCTTCCTTAGGATGGATAGCGGTTGTAGCGTATTTTGTTTCGATTTGTGCAACGGTGATACCGTCTCCACTCTTTGAGCCCAGGTACTACATCGTGCCTCTAGTATTGTTCAAGATCTACGCCAGCCCACAAGTGGACGATATACTAGGAAGCAAGGAAGACAACTTCTACTACCGCCAGCTCATTGATTTTGTCTGGTTGAACGGCATAAACGTGCTCACAATGGTCGTTTTCTTTAAGTACGAGTTCTATTGGGCCAGTGATCCACTGAGCATCCAGCGAATCATCTGGTAGCACCAGCTTGTATAATACATATAAAATTACGTTAAGATATCATGATTCAGCTTCAGCCAAGTCGTACTCGACCTCCTGCGAAAGCGGGCTCTTTAACTCAACCTTGTCGTTGTCGGAGCTTGTCTTGGTGGCAGTCTTGACCGATGGTCTTGTGCGTGGCATATCCGATGGTTCGTTTATCATATCGATGGATGCCAAGTTTTTGCGGATGACATCGTCGACCGACATGTCTTGCAAAGGCACAAGCATGGTCTTTTTGCTCCTGAACTGGCTTATCAAAGCTTTCACCTGTTCAGACTGCTGCGACTCGTCAATGGAAGAGAGCCATTGTTTCATCGCTCTCCGTTTAAGCACTTCAAAGTAGTTTAATTCTTCGTCCGTTTCCTTGTCGTGAAACACGAGTTCGCCGATGCTTCCAAAGAGCATGTCTCCGTTGTCCATATCTTCAGCAGGCTGCTTGACAATCCAATTGCCGTTTTCCAAGTCGTTGGCAAACAACAAGAGAAAGTCTCCCCAGTTCTTGGCCACCTGGTACTTGGTATCGAAGTCACGTCCAAACAAGATAACCTGGCCCTGAACTCCGGGTCCATCCGGTGGTGGAGATAAGTCTATGCCAATGTTGTTGCCCACATCGTCAGTGATAAGCGGAATCCACAGGAAGTGGGCATAGCATTCGTGAATGGCTCCGGGTGGGATAGAGCGCTGGGTAGGCACGGCAAGACGCGGAGATGTCAGTTTGCCAGAAGCTGCCGTGCTCTCGTGCAATGATTTTGAAGCTGGTTCAAGCAAATCCACCGAGGATGACGAGTGGGACGTGAGGTCTGACTCGGACACCTGGGCCTTGCCCAACTGCAGTATAATTCTCTTCTGCGAACGGGCTGCCGGCTGCTGCGGCAACGACTGCACCACCTTTCGCCAGTCTTCGGTTTTCAGCACCACCTGGTCTATGGGAAGGAGCCGGAGACCAAAGATCAAGCCGACAGAACCTTGGAGGTACTCCTGGCCGTCGGTGAGTTTGTAGAATTCCAGAACGCAATTGGGAAGAACCACGCTGAGGTCTTTCTGCACCTCGGCCAAGTCGGCACTTGTGCAAGGACTCTGCAATGTGGACTCGACTTCTGGAAAGTTCTTCAGCACCCAGTGTTTAATATGGCGCCAAGCAAGTCGGACTTCGTGGATTCCGGCAAGCTGTGCAGCCATGTCGATGTCACTGGAGGTTCTTTCTGGGGCCATGAGACTGGCGGAGCTGGCGTTTGTCTGGCTGAAGAGGAGATCGGACGACGAGCCGTTGTAGATCCGATTGAACGATTTGCGCGAGTCAAAGTCGGAGTACTTGTCGTTGGTCAGTAAGTTGTAGAACCATTCCTGGACCCGTTTCTTCATTTTGAGGGCAGATGGGGGTAGTTGGAGACGGGGAGACGGCCGTTATAAGTAGAAGGAAAGTTTAAACGTTTAGACCTGGAACCAGCGGCGGATGGGTGTCGCTTAGTTCTCGTATTTATATCCCAAGATTCGATTTCGGTTCGTTATTCACGCACACGAAACGGCGATTGCAGACGCAACAGATCGGGTACCAGGACGCAGAAATGGATGGTCCATGTACCAGCAGCCTTACTAGCGAAAACAAGCTGGCCGCAAAACGTGGTGGTAAAATATACACGCGTAGTTCGCGGAAGCGAGACGAAAACGGTTTAATCGGAAACCACGGAACATGGGTGCCAAGCGTAAAAGACAAAATAGAACAAATCAGCACGTCTCAACCAGCGCATCCACATAGGAGCCGCCAGCAGATGCCGTAGAATGCCCATGTCGAAAACGGCTTTGTTTATTTCTACAGCGAGCACAACTACATGCTCTTTACAGCTATCGCCCGGGCATGAAGAACCTATTCTATGGCGGATTACTCCAGAATAAGTACGATAAACCGGGCATTTGATCTGGGAACCACGGAAACAATAGCCCCAACAAACCGGACGGAAATGCTACGAGGTCTGTAAACAGAAGCATACCCAGGTACGTAGCTCTCACCAGTTGGTGCTCTCAGAACGAGAGCACCGTCCGGCGCGAATACAGAGTATCCACGAACCACGGTGGACAGTTGATTTGTTTGGTTTCGTTGGTAATCAAATTGATGAAGAGAGCGGAAAAATTTCCACCCAAGTAGCAGCGGGTCGTGGCAGGACGAGAAGCCAGAGCCAGTGGCAGCGGCGGTAGCGAGCCGTAGGCAGCACCCCAGTGCTAGAGAGGACTGGTTTTGGTCTTGGTTTTGGTTCCGGGTATGGTTTGTTTGCTACTCGACGCTCGCTACAAATTCACTATATTATGTTCTTGGTACGTACGTGATTACCAGTTGGAAGCAGCAGCCTCCTCAGCAGCAGGGGTGGCACCGGACTCGGCCCAGTCGACATCTTCGGTCTCACCGGACCAGTCGGGCTCAGCATCGGCCACAGGAGCCTCTTCAGCGTCCTCAGCCTTGGACTCTTCAGCAGCGTTTTGCTCGATCTCTTCTGGGTCTCTGTAGAAGTACAAGTCGGGCATCACGGACCACTCGGTGGATCTGTCGGGGATGATTCCTCTCAATCTCAACACCTCTCTGGCCAACAACCACCAGATCAAACCGATCGAGTGCTTACCCTTGTTGTTACATGGGATAGCAATGTCGACGTAGTCGGTGGGGGAGTCCATGTCGGTCAAAGCAATGACGGGAATGTTGACGTAAGAGGACTCCTTGATGGCCTGAGCATCGGTTCTTGGGTCGGTGACAATGACCAATCTTGGCTCCTTGAAGGAACGAGTGATGTAGTTGGTGAAGTTACCTGGGGTGAATCTACCGGCAATTGGGGTAGCACCGGTGTGGGCGGCAAACTTCAACACGGCTCTCTGGCCAAAGGTTCTGGAAGAACACACGGCAACGTCAGCAGCGTTAGGGATGGCAGCGATGGTTCTGGCAGCCAAGACGATCTTCTCCCAGGTCTTGCCAATGTTGATCACGTTGACACCATCGGGTCTGGTCTTATAAACGTATGGTTTGTTGTGCACAATCACGTTCTTGGAACCCAAGTGGACGTTAGCAGCCAACAACAACTTGGCGTCTTCAGCAGTCAAGTCAAAGGAAGCAGGCAATGACATTTTCGTGGTTGGTTTACGGTGAAAAAATCTGTGCGGTTGAAAAATTTTAGAGTGCAGAGAGGCGACAGGGCTGAGCCCCAGCGCCACGCACCGTGGTCCCGCGCACGTGAGACACCGAGAGAATGATGGCATAATATGCAGGCTCAATTACCCCCGACAACACGCCCGCTACACCGTCGTCCCCACCCACCCTAGGGGGTGGTGTTCCTGCACGCAGCCACGGCTCCCCTCCCCGTATCTATGTCCCAAAACGGCTGCAATTCTGCCGGTCGCTGCCTGGATCCGGGCGAGCAAATATGCCATTGTGGCTATCGGTGAGGCATTGTTCTGATATATGATAAGCCAGGCAATCCTGACCTCTTTGCATTTTGGCATTTTTTATTACTAATGCAAGAGTCTGATTTGCTCTTGAATACAGACGAAGCAGCGTATGAGGCTGTCCAGGAGATTGCAGATACTGCTGACGAGACCAATTCCCTTTTTTCCGGCGACGATGAAGACGACTACCTACAGTACAAGCAGCAGCAGCTGATGAGTGCCTTGCCATGGTACTCCCGACCAAGTGTGACGATGCTTGCAATATGTTCATTTTTGTTTGCCATGGGAAGCAACCTAGCCGAGGGATCGCGGCAGATCGTGGTCTACAAACAGTGCTGCAACTCGGTCGCTGACGCCCACGGCCTATGTGAGCCCATTGCTACCCAGGAACTCATGTCCAACTTCAACTTCTACTCGCTTTTGGTTCTGTCGGTGACGGCCACCACCGTGGTGGGGAGAGTCGGAAGGTTGGCAGACATCTATGGCCGCAAGCCGGTCATCACGGTAGTGATGGCAACTACCACGTTGGGCAAGTTGATCCAGTTGTACTTTTTCAGCCACCACCAGGACAGTCTTCCCATGTTGGGCTTGCTTCTTGCAAGCTTGGTGGACTCGTCTATCGGGGGCTATTTTGCATACTCATCGATGGCGGCTGCGTACGTCTCGGACGTGGTGTCGGTGAGCAAACGGACAGAGAGCATGGGCTTGGCTATCGCAGCCACTTGCTTGGGAAGAGCCACCGGCCCGCTTATTAGCGACGCCATTCTTCGTCTCGTGGGCGAGGTACCGACCCCGGTTCCTGGCGAGTCGCATCCACTCGTGGCATTGGCAGTCAACCAATCGGCCCAGATCACCAGGATGGAAATCCTTCCTCTTCGCGTCGAGTTTGTGGTGCTGGTCGTGGGTCTATTGTACGTCTTGATGGTGTTGCCCGAGTCTCGTGGCCACCAGGCCCGGGAAAAGTCTCGTGCTGCTTCGTTTGTCTCCAACTCGACTTTCGACTCCACCCGCGATGTCCGCTCGTTGCAAGGGCCACACGCTTCTCTCCGAGAGTCCGTCCTCACCCAAATCGCCAGCTTTCTCCGGCCACTCTGGTTGTTGACTTATCCCACCGAAATTGTCCCCCAGGCCCACCGCGCCAACATCCACCGTGCACGAGCAAGCGTCATGATGTTGGTGGGGGTTCACGCTGTGTGTGCTGCGTGGCTTCTGGGCATTGGAACCATACTCGTCCAGTACGCCGTGTACCGGTTCAACTGGTCGGCCACCGAGATTGGCCATCTGTGGTCGCTTTTCTCGCTTGGCCAGTTTGCGGTCTTGGTCGGGTTGTCGCCCTTTTTGAACAACTACTTGCTCCAGAAGGTGTTCAAGTTCAAGCCCATGAAGCGCCAGTTGGATATGGTGGACTTTACTGTGATTGTGTTGGGCTATCTCTTTGACGGCCTTGCTACGTTTGGCATATCCCAGAGCCGCAACGGTACCGATATGCTTGTTGCATTCGTCCTGTTGAGTTTGACCTCTATTGGAACACCAGCCAACACAGCCACCGTCTCCAAGTACTACCCAGCGGCCAGACGAGCAGAGCTCTTTACTGCATTGACGATGCTCATCAACGTGATGAACATTGCTCTTCCATACTTGGTCATCAAGCTATACAACTGGAGCTTGCACCTTGGCTGGCCGTCGATGGTACTCTACATTCACTTGGGCATCATTACAGCTTGCGTGTGTTCGATAGTAACTATCAAGCACATTGCGAGACTTACACGCGGATCCAGTGACGAAGAATTGATTTCGACGAGCGCCCAGGTTTCTTTGCAGCAGGGTCTGCGCTAATACATACGACATGACTATATCTGCAATTGTCAATTGTCTTTGCTACTGATTTGCTACTGATTTGCTACTGATTTGCTATCTCTTGCTATACTTGCTATTTCTTGCTATCTCGCATCTCTTGCCTGTCAATCTCTTGCTGTCATCTCTTGCTACCTGTCAATTGTTATCTTTCGCATCTCAATTGCTATCTTTGGCATCCTATCAACTGCTATATTATGCTACCTGGAAACTCTCAACCCGCAACTTTCGAGTCTTCACTTCCTCAGCGACCGCAAACAAGTTTGTACGCCTTGTCCCGTTGCTCTGCTTCCCTCCCTCCCATGTTGCTACCGTTCCACCTTGCGGCCCCGTTGATGGTAAATCCGCACCTTATCGCCGCATGCCACTATTCTGTCCGTTTCTGGAAATCCGGCACCGCACGGCACAACACTGTGGTTATTGGGGTTGCGATTAAGGACTCCTCTCTTCATTCCAGCGTATACTCATGAGCGAGTCTTCGCAGGAACCACAGAGAGCTGAACGCCAGCCGCTCATAGACTCTGCCACTACCCTAGAAACCGCCGTGAACGACATTTATGAAGCAATTGTGGATGACGAAGAAGACGAGAACAACGAAGATGCAGTGTGGTTACGGGAACAGCGCACTTTGAACAAGGCCACTCACTGGTTGAGACGCCCTTCTGCCATCATGATCAGTTGCTGTATGTTTGGTTTGGCCTTTGCCACTTCCAGTGGAGAAGCCACCAGAAGTATGATCACATTCAAGCTTGCTTGCAATTCCTTGGCCAGCAACAGCAGCACAGGCGTCTGTGATCCCAACGAAACCCAGGTGTTGATGTCCAACCTTCAGCTTGCCACCAGTATTGCTTCTGGCATCTTCCTGCTCATCGCCCTGGGCAAGATAGGCACCTTGTCTGACCAGTATGGCCGCAAACCGTTCTTTGCGTTGATTATTGGGACGTTCTTGATAGGACGGGTGTCCCGCTACTACTTGATGTACCACTACGACGTCCTCAAGTTCGGTCTCACGGTGCTAGCCGAAATCAGCGGCGGTCTTTTGGGTGGAGTCGTCTCGTTTGTCACCTTGACCAACTGTTACATCTCCGACGTCGTCGAGCCCCACGAACGCATCTACTCGTTGGGTTTGGGCATGGCAGGTTTCTTCCTTGGCTTGTCGTTGGGTCCGGTGGTCGGCAACATCATCCTTGCCAGGGCCACCGGTGCTGCCAAGGCCGCGGGCTTGGGCCAGTCAGCGTACACCGTCATAGAAAGAGGCGAGTACTGCCCTCTTCAATTCGAAATCATCATGTTCCTTGTGGTCCTCTTGGTTTTTTTGGCAGTGGTGCCCGAACTGAGATCGGCCAAGGCCCGCGGAAAGTCTCTTTCTCTCTCGAGGTCCCTGTCTATTTCCTCGTTGCAGCAGCCAGGAGCCACCCTGCCACCCACAACCACAACGTCTTCCTTCCTTCAGATTTTCAACCCCAACTTCTTGAAACCGTTGCGGCTTTTATTGTTGCCGGAAGATGTCATCGTAAATCCTGGTAGACGCAACATCGCCAGAGAACGTGTGGTTGTGTTGGTGTTGGTTGTTATCGACTCCTTCTTGATGTCGCTCGCACAGCCCATGGGCCAGATATATGTCCTCTACGGAATTTACACCTTTGACTGGACGTCAATCGACATTGGTCACTTTTTGGCCATTGCCTGCTCGTCCCGGGCAATTGCACTCTTGGTGATCTCCCCATTCTTAACGCATAAGGTTTTGCACAGGTGGTGTGGTTTCACAATCATGAAACGGCAGTACGACTTGATTGACTTCACTATGAGCACCTTTGGATTGGCCGTGGAAGCAGTGGGCTTCTTGCTTATTTATTTGGCGCCAAACACGCATGCATTTTTAGTTGCCATGGTATTGAACAGTCTCAGTGCCTTTGTCTCGCCTGCCCTCAACTCAACCATTGTCAAGTTTTATCTCGAGTCGAGAATCGGAGAGATCTTCAGCGCTTTGGCTCTTGTCAAGAACTTTTGCACCATCTTTTCTCCGTTGGTCGTTCTTTCATTCTACAACTTCTCAATCACCAGATACCACAAGCCGGGCCTCATATTCCCAATACTTGCGGGTTTCATATGTGTGTGTACCGCGGGAATGATTCTTTCCAAGAAATTGGCTAACTTGACAAGAGAAACCCGCCCTACGCATTCTCGTTCAGGATCTATGGTCGCCCCGGAAACCGTAGTTGATGACTCAATCCCACCCGAAATTCCTACTTACAATAGCTTCACGGACTTGCACCGCAAGAACAGCTTTGTAAAGCGGGAGAGAACGAACCTGGGATACCTGTAGCTATATATTGCTTTACCCTGCTTATTATGACTCTGCTATTCTTGCTAAACTTTCTTCCCACTTATCATTTCCCCAGACCGGTGCAATGGGCTGTTCGCGTGAGTTTCATATTCGCAACTTTTTGCTGATTTGTATGCTCTGGCGTGCTGGTGAAGGAGACACATACAGCTCCAACGCCTATTCTGGACCTAGAACCATCTCTTCGGACCGGGCCACAGTGGAAGTTTTACTGAGATTTCTTACCATAACGCTTGTATTTTTGGTTCTGGCCCTGGCACTATTCTGGATCGTGAACTCCATCATCCGTCGCTACACCTTTGACGACAAAAAGACACAAGTAGGGAAAGACAGCACTACTGTGGATAGCAGTGACAGCGAGGACGAAGAAACCGTCTCCCTTTTGAATAGTCAAAAGTTCTATAAGAACTTGAATACGAGTTCCCACTACTTGCGGAGAGCCAGTTTTGCACAATGACAGATCTTGTGTTCATTCCAAGGCACATCTTGAATGCTTGTCAAAACGACCACAAGCTGTACTTGATAGGCCAAGTATCAGGCAACATTTCAGTTATTGTGGATAGTGTGGAAGAAACCGTTGGAAGAAACCTCATCCACCTCTCAGAAAGCCTCCCTAATGGCTTGGAAGTTTGCGGCGTATCAAATTGCGGTGCACCAAGTATACGGTTAAGAATTGATAAGGGTGACCGATTTCCGGTTTCATCACAATGCCGAACAATTGTTACGTTCGAGCCTCCCAACTTTCGGAACTTGGAGTATTTTTCAATCAGCCATATTCTACTCCAGTCAACAGGCTCTATTCACATGTCAACCGACCCAGAACTACACCAGACTCTAGAAATGGTCGAACCTCCAAATCCCACGACAATCAAGTCAACACTAACAGACAATGACGTACTTGACAATATCAATCTGTGCCGTAGGTCTCGTGAAGTGTTGCGAAAGTTTTTGATAGAAAAAGGGGTGATTAAATCAAAGGTGCACATTCCACAAGTACCAAACTATGTCTGGCAGTGGCTAAAACTGCAATTGGCATGTTTTCTTATTAGTATGGTTTGGGCCATGGAAAAACTCACAGTTGCAGTCATATGGTTACTAAACTATCGCATTTACAATCTAAACTTTGTGACAATCTCCCAAACATTTCGACAGCTTGATATCCGAATGCGACAAATCAACTATTTCCCAGTCCAATTCCTCTGCTACTATGACAAGGAGTACTTGTATGACGAAAAGAAGTTGATCGCAAACCTACAGATTCCGCTAAAAAACAAGAATTTGAATGTGAATAATTCAAACTACATCAACCTCTTCAACTCCTTGTGGATGATACTAAATGACATCATACTTGGAATAACATTTTGGAGAGTAATCGAGCCCAATTTGGCCCACTTTGCCTCAGCATTTAACGATATTATTATAAGCCGTACTTTGGGGCACGATTTATACAAATTAGTGTCATGGGTGTCCTTTAGCCATCCCGCTGGCTTTAAACTCAACAACGAGCTTGGTCAGTTCATGGGCAACATGTTCATTTGGAGCTTGAATGTCTGGGAAGAATTTACAATCAATGGCGTAGTGCGATTCATTACTGGCTTTTTGTTTCGTGACACACTGGGCCATACCCATGGCTTTGTCTACTATTTAATTCAGGGTTTGTGCTACTGTGGGTTTTCCTTCTTTTTGAGTGCCGTGGCAGACTTGACGAATATCATTGCTTTCCACATCTTTTGCTGTTACTACACCTCCACCAGGATTTACAACCGGCAGGTGAACATCATCAAGTCGCTTTGTATGTTGTTTCGTGGCAAGAAGTACAACATCTTGCGGAAGCGGGTTGATAATTTGGACAACTATTCCAAAGTGCCAGCGCAGTTTTTTGAGATCGACCAGGTTTTGATAGGCACGTTGATGTTTATCGTGCTTGTCCTTCTTCTACCCACGATATTTGCATTCTACGTGACATTTTTCAGCGTCCAAATGGTCAAATTGGGAATCATGAATTTGATTGAGAGCATGCTCATCATAATCAATTTTCTTCCCTTGTTCGTTGTGGTACTAAAGCTCAAGAATTCCAACCGGTTACAGGGCGGAGTTCATTTGTCTTTCCAGGGTACGAGTCGGAAGACGAAATACCTCCACTTGTCGAACAAAACGTTGACATATCAAGAGATTTTCGCTGATTTTTTCAAGCTCTTCCGGGACAAGAATGCAGCCAAACGAGACAAGGTTGCAGTGGTCCTAGCCTTCTTCGCCGGCCACACTGTTTCGTTTACTTACAACGACGACTTGAGGATAAACTACTTGATGCTCCCAAGAAACTACCAAGAGACAGCTACAGTATGGAAGGGCGTAAGCGGCGGAGAGAAGGATAGCAAGCCACACTAGTCATATTTATACATATACTTAGCATACTATCATGGCATCGTGGTGTTCCTGTAGGGCATCATGGTGTACAGGGCATCATATACAGGAACATGACATTTGGATTCTCATAACTTTGTTGCGCCTCCTCTAATAACTAGATGCTTTTCCGGAGAGTTTCAAAGCAGGGTTTCCCGGCTTTGGGCACCTGTAAGCGCACAAGCACGCAGATGCGATTATTATCCTTGAAAACTGACGATGGAGTCTCTTTGGCTGACGCTTTAAATCTCCTTTCGCCACAAAAAGATAACAAACCAGTCGAGTATCTGCCCTCTCTCATGGACAACTGGCGACATGGGTCGGTCAACGAAAGGTTTTCCAAGGAGACACGATTGCAGGACCAGTTTCGATTGCCTTCCAGCGACACAAAGAGACATTTAGATCATTTACTTGCAGGCTTGAATGTGTTTTCTACCCATACTATGTCGAACTACGAGCTACTTACCAGTCCACAGCATGTCGTGAGCAAGTATATCAAGGCTATAGAGGACGAAGCGGTTATAGTTGAAGTTGCAAAGCTTTTCTTCTACCAGGACAAGTTGACGTTTACTGTTTTGTTTGACTTGGTGCTCAACAAGAACCTCATTCATCTAGACCAGTTGCCCGTTGACGTCACACGGCTCACACCCGAAACGCTCCCATACTGGCCGGAGGAGTCTTTCATGCGGTGGAATATTGTCATGTTGAAGAAACACTACGACCAGAAGAAACCGCTCCAGATAGTCAAGAACCTCAAGGAGAACTTTGACAAGAGCTACTTGCCCAGCATCCAGCAGGGATCCCTTCTGCCCTTTTACGAGCGCATAATATGGAAGTTCCACCACGAGTACTTTAAGCAGTCCACAAAGGTGGGAAGCTTACATGACGTGAGGTCGGATATCTTGTTGTGGGAAGCCACCAACGACAACCATGCACTCGCGGTGAAACTAAGCGGAGAACAGCAGTTGACACCTTTGCAGCGGCTCTTCTTTGAGATATGCTCGAGTGTGGCAGTGCAGGCTTCTTCCCGCACCGAGCATGGCCGGCTCATCAGCCAGCTTAAGCGCATCTCCATCAAGAACAAATTGCATATGTTCCATGTACCAGAAGGACCTGGAAGTACTACAAGCGGCCAGAATGATATGGCGGTGCAGCTGACATTTGCCAGCTTGGAAAGCCTCGTCCTGGTGGTTCCAGAGAGTGGGGAGTTATTGGCAAAGATAAGAAACCTACGAGACGCTACTATAGTGCAGAACGAAGAGTGGATGTTCCAGGCGGCCTAACTAGACACGCATACGAATTACGATAACATGAATACACGAAGCAGACACGAAGCAGACACGACATTTTCTCTATCTCGCACCTCGGCGATTGGAAAAATTCGCAGTCAATTATTGTTTCTTCTGCTGCAATAAAATGAAGGTTGTTAGCGATTCGGACGTTAACCAGTACTTGACAAAAGCACTCACCAAGCAATCAATCCTCGATGTGTACCAACCAGCACTCCTCAAGGGTCTTCAGGATTATCTCGACAACACCGAAATTGTCCCCCCCAGAACCGTCCGTTCCACCACCACGGAAGGGTCTGATTTGACCCATTTGTTCATGCCCTGCATTGCACCAAACACCACTGGCTTGAAGGTGGTCAGCGGAGGTCCCACCAACTCCAAGAAAGGCTTGGGGTTCCAAGGCTTCATTGCTACAGTCGACGAACTAGATGGCACGCTTACGGGAGTCGTCAATGCCGTCACGGTAACTCCGTTCAGGACTGCGCTTGCCAGCACCATCGGGCTCGTCAAGGCCATCGACCCACATGCTGTGCCGAAAGCATTATCTCCCACCATCACTGTGTTTGGACTGGGAGTACAGGCCTTCTGGCACGTCAAGTTGGCACTCGAACTTTATGCTGGTCTTCGAGAAGTGGTGGTTGTCAGTCGGAGGTTGGAGAGCGCCGAGAAGCTTGTTGCTCAATTGCAGCAGGAATACGGCTCTGACTACTTTACTGGCTTGCTGGCGTATCTGTACGAAGAAGAGTCCCACGGCGACTCCATCAAAGAGAAGCTTTCGAAGAGTTCCGTTGTTTTCGGGTGCCTACCCAGCACCTCGCCTGCAATTGACTTCGATGCACTCAACAAGGATCCAGCCGTGCCCGTGTTCGTGTCGTTGATCGGCTCCTACAAGCCCACCATGCGCGAGCTCGACTTGAGTGCGCTTAAAAAATCCGGGGCCAAGTTGATCGTGGACTCGGCCGAGGCCGTGCTAGAGGAGGCTGGCGAGGTGGCCGACGCGGGTATCACAAAGTCCCAGATGGTGGAATTGGCCCAGTTGCGGGACACCGATGTCCGGGACTTGACCATGCCCGAAAATATCGTGGTGCAAAAATTGGTGGGCATGTCCATCATGGACATAGTGGTGGCCAAGAGCATCATCAAGGACTGTGGCACCGTCATCGCCGACTTCTAGCGGCTGTTTTATAGATGTCCCCCACCATAGGAACTCGTCCCAGCCAGCGTTCCTCCAGCGTTCCTGCAGGTGGCGCCCAGCGATAGTCGTCCTCGTCCAGCCTATCTCACACCCGTTTTAGTCATTTACTAGCATGGAGAAAAACCCCCTTTCCAGCAGCAATGGACATGTGCTGGTCAACCCCAGGACCAGAAAGCTCGGCCACTTCATCCTTTCGGTCTTTTTGGTCTTGATTGTTCTCCACTCAGCCGTCAGTTTCCACTCGGGGTGCAAGCTGAGTTCCAAGAAGAAGACCAACGTGATTATGATGGTCACCGACGGCATGGGACCTGCCTCTCTTTCGCTCACACGTTCGTTCAGACAGCACAGAGACAAGTTGCCTATTGACGACACGTTGTTGCTCGACAGATTCTTGATTGGGTCGTCCAGAACCCGCTCCAGCTCCTCGTTGGTCACCGACTCTGCTGCTGGTGCCACCGCCTTTTCGTGTGGCCTCAAGTCCTACAACGGCGCAATTGGCGTCGACCCTTCCAAGAACCCCTGTGGAACAATCTTGGAGGCCTTGAAACTCGAAGGCTATCTTACTGGCGTTGTGGTTACTACCCTCGTGACCGACGCTACTCCAGCAGCCTTCAGCACCCACGTGGACTACAGATTCCAGGAGGACTTGATTGCAGAACAGCAATTGGGCGAGTACCCGTTGGGACGTACGCTTGACTTGATCATTGGCGGTGGAAGATGCCACTACTTGCCCAGCTCCGTGGAAGGTGGTTGCAGGGCAGACCTGCGCAACTTGATCAAAGAAGTACAGGACCAAGGCACGTGGAGCTACGCTGGAAACAGAGCCGAGTTTGACCAGTTGGACAACGGCAACAACGTGTCTCTTCCCTTGTTGGCGTTGTTGGCTCCCCGCGACATTCCCTACGATATCGACCGTGATTCAAACGAGCACCCTTCGCTTGCTGAACAGGTGAAGACGGCATTGACCGCATTGTCCAAGGCCACTGAAGACTCCGATAAGGGCTTCTTCTTGATGATCGAGGGTTCGTTGATCGACCACGCAGGCCACCTGAACGACCCTGCGACCCAAGTCCGGGAAATCTTGGCCTACGACGAGGCTTTCAAGGAGGTGATCAACTTCATCGACAACTCCGACACCGAGACCGTGGCCATCTCCACCTCGGACCACGAGACCGGCGGACTTGTGACCGCAAGACAGGTGTCTCCTTCCTACCCAGACTACTTGTGGTACCCAGGAGTTTTGCTAAACAGCACCCACTCGGGAGAGTTCTTGGCCCACAAGATTGCCGACTTCCAGGAGAAGGATACGCACTCGTTTGACTCGTTCCTCATCAAGGAGATCTTGGAGGGCGACATGGGCATTCTTGACCATACCGAGCAGGACATTGAGGTGATTAAGAAATCCGCCAACGACCCAGCCACGCTCTTGTATGTGCTCAACAACTTGGTCTCGGTCAGATCCCAGACCGGCTGGACTACACACGGCCACTCTGCCGTGGACGTAAACATCTATGCCCACACCAACTCCAAAAGAATTAGAAACTTGCTCTTGCAATCTGAGCCATACACCGGTCTCCTTGGAAACCACGAAAACATCGAGATTGGCGCTTTCATGCAGAAGATTACCCATGCCAATGTTGATAAAGTTACCGAATTGATCAAAGACACCAAGCATTCTCCCGCGGCCAACGTTGACCTTAGCATGAAGGGAGACTTACACGAGAATTCTCAATAAGTATATTCTATAAGTTGTTGAACATCAGTCGTAATGAATGGTATAATCTTCCTTGCAAAGCTTGCCTCTAACCACTGCCCCATACCTGTAGAAACTGAACGGGATCACTATCATTGCCAAGGAAACAAACGCGAGCAACCAACTGGCCCACTGGAGTCCAAGGCCATGGTACATCTGGGTGACGAAAAGAGGGAACGCTGCACCTCCTGCTGATCTCAAGAACACCTTCGTTGCCAACGCACTGGCAGCGTACTTGGCGTAGGTGTCGATGATGTAGTTGTTCAACGAGTAATAAATCAATACCATTCCATAACCGAATGCAATGCCACTAGAAGCGGGTCCCACCCAAATGATATGCTTGTAGGAAGTAGCACCCAAGATAAATAAGGCAATACATGGGAAAGGCGACCCAATCATGGCTCCGATAAGCCTATCCTCTGGCGTTGGGTTCCGTCTCTTGCAAAGTGCCTGATACTTCTTCTCTAAAATTGGGGTTGTGAAAAGAGCCAAGAGGGCTCCGATTAAGATTGGCACGTACATCAAGCCAATAATGTTGTCTTCGTAACCGTATAATTCATTGAAAATCACGGGGTAGGCGAAGAAAAATGCATAGAGCAAAGAATAGATGAGTGCAACAAAGAAACAGATAAGATCAAGAGCTGGCTCTTGCACCACGAACTTGAGAGGACGGTACAAGTTGTTGTTGAGCATTTCCGAGAATGTCAACGGAGTGGCCTCCTGCTCAGTCATGATCTTGTTGTTACCGGTTTCCTTTCTGAGTCTCTTTGCTCTCTTCTTCAAGATGGCAGGAGAGTAGGTTTCAGGAATGAGGCCGATGACGATCCACATCACTCCTGCGAACGCCATATTGACCCAGACCATAAGCTCGTATCTCTTAGTGCTGACGCTGATGAAGCCGTTCACTATACCGCCAAACACGGGTCCCGAATAGGGACTGAAGCTGAAGAAGGCAATGGCCAAGCCTCTGGATTCTCTGTGGAGATCCACCAAACTAGCACCAACGTTGGTCAACGCAGAGGACGAGAACACCCCGCAGAGGAAGCGGCAGACCAACACGGTGCCGATGTTTTTGGCCACTGCACAAGGAATATTGAAAATGACGTATAAGCCGTAGGATATGATGTAGACCGGGCGTCTTCCGATTTCTTCCGACAAGGGTGCCCAGATCAAGGGTCCGACGCAGAAGCCAAGAACCATCAAGGAGACAGAAAGTGTGGACACTTCGGTGGACACGCCAAACTTCTCGTTGATAAGCGGGAGACCGCCAGCCAACGACGACGAGCCGTAGGCAGCACTGATGACGAAAATAGAAAAGAGAAGGGTGTACAACCACTTCACGGTTGAGTTCCAGTTGTGAGGGTTTTCAGGGTCGCCCTTGACAAAAGTCACGAATTCGATCTCGGGGTCAAATTCCACAGGCTCGTGGTCCTTTTCGTGGCCCGAGCCCAAATGGGTGCTCTGGCGAGACGCTTCTTCCAGCAAGCGGGATTTGACTCTTCCGATGGACTGCAACGTCTTAACCGGCACGAGACCGGTTTCGGTTTCAAGGGTGTACTCTTCAGGAAATATGGGATCCTCTACCGGGGGGTTTGTCAACTCCGGACCAGCGACTACCGGTTTCCCAGAGAGCCCCAAGTGGTGCAAACTGGCAACCGTTTCCGTCTTGGTGAGGGCTATTTGGGTGTCTTCAGGCTGGTTGTATGCCTGGGGAATCTCCTCCGAAGAGATTGATTCGTCATCTGAGCTGCTCATGTACTTGTCCATCTGTAGAGATCACAGCAAACGCATGCCTTTTTATATATGCGCCACTCTTGCAGCCGATTCCGGACCTGTGCACAGATCCGGTCGATGCGGCTGAAAAATGACAAATGCGTCGATTTATCCGTCCGGATACTCGGTGTAGGTCACGAGACGGAACCAGCACTGGGTGCGCACCCCCCGAGTCGGACCACCCGCCGGAATAGCCGCGGCTATATGCCGTACTCCCTCCCGTGCTAACCCAAGGGCCTGCTGTGCGGCGCGGGTATCGCGCATGGCGTCGTGCGTACTAGCCACGGCGGTTGCTGCCGCGTTGGGCGTGGTTGCAAATTTATTTCCGTATGCTTATCTATAATTATACGCTGCTGACAGCAGCACTCATCATGTCGTAGTTGTACATTCTGTTTTTGGCGTTCTTGGCGGGGTTCTTGAGCGCCGCCTGGTAGCAGTCCAAGATCACCTGTTTCACGGCGTCGACGCTCTCCTGGCTCAACTGGAAATGGAACGCGATTCGCCCGCCCATCAACTTCACCCCCTGCTCAAGTCCCTTGTGCACCAAGAGGGTGTCGTCCATGCGGTTGGCCTTCAAGTCGAGGAACACAAAGTTGGTGTCCACCGGCGACTCGAGCTTGATGTTGTTTGCCACACAAAAGTCTCCCACCTGTTTGGCAAACGCGTGCGCGCGGTGGAGCTTGGCAAAGTTCTCGTCGATGGCGGTGATGGCCATGCTGGTCATGATACCGGCCTGCCGTATTCCTCCGCCGTTTTGCTTCTTGAAGTGGTTACTCTTGTCGATGAAGCTCTTGGAACCCACCAAGATGGACCCCATGGGCGCACCAAGCGACTTGGACAAGCACAAGGAAACCGAGTCAAAGTACGAGCAGTACTCCTTGATGGACACCCCGGTGGCGGCACTGGCGTTCCACAAACGCGCGCCGTCGAGATGCAACTTGAGGTTGTTCTCCCGGGCAAACTGGCTGATGCGTCTGATCTCGTCAATGGGCGTTATTATTCCGTGGAGGGTGTTTTCCAAGGAAATCACCTTGGTGGGCGCTCCGTGGATGTCTCCGTCCTCGGGCGTCCAGTGCTCCTCGATGTCTTCGAGCGTCAAGTAGTCGCCATTCGCGGGATGTACCGGGTGCACCATGGCCTGGGATAACGTGGCCAACCCTCCGGCTTCGTGGATGTACACATGGGCACGGTAGTCGCAGAGGATGGAGTACGGTGGCTGCATCAAATTGGCCCGGAGTCCAATCTGGTTCGAGAGCGTTCCGCTCACGCAAAAGAGCGCCGCTTCCTTCCCGGTAAGCTGGCACATCTTCTGTTCCAATTGAAGCGTGATGAGATCCTCCTTGTAGACGGAGTCTCCAAACGTGGCGTTGGCCCAGGCAGCCTCCATCATGCTCTTGGTGGGAACTGTAAACGTGTCCGAACGGAACTCATTGTGGGTGGGGAATTTCCCCTGGTCGTTTTCAATCGTCATAGCGTGGCCAACTCCCAAAATACTAAACTATGCTATAGGGGCCTCTGGGATAGCACGAACAGCAGGAACTTTCAAAAGATGTCTATAAATACCGAGTGAAGACTATCTACAAAATCGGCAAGAAACTTGTGACTATATAAATTACAGCGTGACAAAAGAAATGTCGCGGCTCATCGCCATGTTTGCCGCAATTGTGAGTCAAATGCCGCACAACACTAACGGTTTGGGCAAGCACACCCTTAAACCCACACTATTTTTGGTGGGATCTGGGCCCACCTGCAGGTTTTCTCCGTCGGTACCCGAATTTTGCAACTGTGGGGAAGCTCGGTTGGGGAAGGTGTGTGCGAGAACTAGAACCAGAGTCAACCGTGGCTGACGCGCTGTATATTTTCTAATCGGATCTAGCTAGTCCAGGTGTCGCCGTCGCTATTTCTTCTTCCAGGAAAGGGCAGAAATTCCTTGGCAAAGGCGGCTGAGGGTTCGTGGCGCCATATCTGGGAATTGTTGTTGCTGCCGTCTCGGGAGTGGCTATACATCCGGTCGTTGTTCCAGAGAGACGAACCTATATCGAATGGTTGGGCCAACAATTGGTTTGTACGCTGCTGTGCAAACACATTGGGATCAATTCCGTTGTTGGTCCCCGTAGATATGGATGTCTGCATGGCATTGGCACTATAGGGACTGAGGGTTCTCCCGAACCCAAACCGCGAGCTGGCCACGTCTGTATTCAAGCTGGTCGTGCTGCCGTTGGGCATCTGGTGTCCGAGCGAGCCTGTGTCGTTCCACATTGGGGTGGGTGCAAGTGCCCGCTGGGACAAATGCAGCATTGGCGGCACCGGTGACAAAGAGGGTTGAATGGGTGCAGCCACAGGTTGTGTCTGGGGAAAGTTGTAGAACGACGGCTCGTACTGTTCAGGGTTGGAAACCAATGGCTGAATGTTCAACGGCTCAGGGCTGAACAAGTCTTGTCTTCTGATATTGGGTATATTGGCCGCACCAGGAACACCGGCAACACCGGGAACGGTATCAGGAAGCGGCGGTGTCACGCTCGCAGGATACATGAAGCTCTGCTGCGGCAAAAATGTATCCTCCCGCGGCAATGGCTCATGGTCAGAGTCATTCGCCTGTTTACCAAACATGCTACGGACGCTGCTCGCATCGGGTGGGTAGTCGGGTTCCGGCGATGGGGAAATTTTGCTAGCATGGCTGCCGCTTGAAATCGTTCTTCTGCCTCGCAGCGGCTTAGGAAGGGCGTTGCTGAACCCACCAAAGTCAATGCTTGCTTGGAACTCGGAGATTCTCGAGGGCAGGTAGTCGGCGAGCTTGCTGGCCTTGGCGCTTTCAACACTATTGTACAATGCCACATACTTTTTGATGGCGGTCTTGAAGGTGGACTTCCACTCCACTTCGGCACCCTGGAGCGTCAGGAGTTCGGTCATGACTTCGGCCTGCCAGTCGGGCTTTACTTCGAAAATCTTGACGAGCGCATCAAGGGTATGACCGTTGAGCGTGCCGTCCTTGTTGATGACTGTTTCCGAGTCCATAAACGTGAGCACGAGCTCGCTGACCTTTTTCGACGTCTGGGTGATTTCCCGCTTTTCGTGGGTCAACTTTTTGATCGACTCGGATGCTGCGGCTATCTGGTGTTTTGTCTCCAGGATTTTCTCCCTCTCCTCTGAGATCTGTGTTTCTATCTTTGCTCTCTCGCTGGCTTCGTTATGGACTATCTGCGCCTGTCTTTCCTTGAGTTTTCTGTACTTGGTGGCCAAGTCTTCGAGTTTGGACTTGTAGATGGTTTCCGACGACTTGTATCCCTTGAGCTGGTTCCAGAGCTTCATTTTCTGGTACACCAACAGGTCCTTCTTCTTCTCCAAGTCCTTGACACACACATCCTTCTTGTGCTTGGAGTCGGCCTCGCTGTCGTACTCTTTCTTCAATGCGTGTATCTCTTCGGTTAGACGTTTGACATCCGCGGCACACTGGCCCTCGTACTCCTTGCTCTCAGCAGAGAGCTTTACTACCTCTGACTGGAACCTGGCCAAGTACTGGCCGAGAATCTGGTCCGACTCGATCTTCTTCACCTGGTCCGGCGTGATGTCCAACGACAGTCCGTTGACGTTTTCATCGATATCCAAAGGCACAGCCTTGTCCTGGCCATCGAAGGGGAACAGGTGGGTCTTGCCCAACGTCTGGATGTACACAGGCGCCGACTGGGACCGGTAGTTGTTGTTGGCATTGACAGCGAGAATCTGAAGCTGGTACAATTTTTTCTCCAAGAGGTTTTCGAGTGTGCAGCTGGTGGTGCCGAGGGTGGCAGTTTCCTTGTTGTTGATGAGTACCACGTAGTAGAGATACTCATTGGTTCTGGTTTCAATATCCCAGTGTATCACGACCGAGGTCTGGGTTACCGAATCGATACAGATGGTGGGAGCATGGGGAATTTCCATGTGGAGGTCTTCGACAAGCTGCTCTACCGGACGTCGCAAGAGCTTGAAGCACCGATATAGGATCCAGCATATGGACGGAAGCACTGTCAATAGTGCTTCTATCATACCTACAAATGGTGTCAAGAAATTTTCACTTCGCGACTCTGGGGAAGATTGTATAACTAGGCATATTTAGTGCAGAATGTACACCGAGAGAAATGCAGGATCATAGGTCTTGGGGTTGTTGTTTGTAGTTGCTTGTTGCTGTGCCTTGGGTGGTCACTGCTGGGTGATGGCGCACGCCATGAGAATGGCATTGAACGCACCCAAGATGAAGAACGGGCCCATTATCCACCGGTCGCTCCAAGCTCCTCCAAGCTTGGTGATGATCAAGATGCCCACACCACCGCTCAAGCTGTAGAGTCCTCCGATGCTGCCCATGAACTGTCTGTCGAACTCACGCGAGAGACTGCTGACAAGACTCATGCTGGCGATAATGGTGCCGATTTGCGAGAGCCCAATAAGACTCACGAGAAGAAAGCAGGCGGTGGACCTGGGATCGTACACCGCCGGGTCCGAGTAATGCACCGCCAGACTAGCGTCGATACAAAGGCCAAGGCATCCGAGAAGCCCGCAGAGCGAGCTGGCCACCAACGTTTTATGGCGGCCGACCCGCACATGGTCGATCATGAAGCCCCATAATGGCGACGATATCAACGCCACGGTCTGGGCCACGCCCGTGAGGATGGCAGAGAAGATGTAGGCGTCGTAACAGGTTTGTTTCGAGGGCAAGTCGTGGGCCAGGTCTGTCTGGCTGCCGCAGTTTCCTTGCTTGATGTAGTAGTTGTAGACCATCAATGGGATGAACACCGAGGTTGCAACCGTGGTCGAACGAGCCACAAACGAGCCCACGTACGCCAAGCGCACGCGGCGGTTGGTCTTGGAGATTTTCAAGCCGTTGTAGAGGAGGCGCAAGTAGCCCACTTGTTCAGCGTCGATGTCTTCGGGGTGTGGAGTCGCTGGCGACCTGGCCGAGTTGTAGAGGAACACGGCTGCAACCACACCCACAGCCAACGATATGAGCCCAATGATGTCGTACGAGTACCGCATGGCCGATTCCATGTCGATGCTGTATTTTTCCGAGAGGTTGACCGGCAACGTCAAGAAGAACGACACCGAGAACACCGCACCCAAGCCGGTGAAGATGCCCACCAACGCAGACACCTTGCCGTTGCGGGTATTGGTGGGGCCATCGAGGAGCGGCGACGAGACCGGGGTCCTGTTCTGCCACACTTTGAGCTGCTTGAACTGGAAACCGGCACTGGTCACCTCGTTGAGCATGACCGGCAACATGCTCATTGCGCCGATCACGCCCAAGGCAAACACGCAGCGCAAAAACACTAGATCGGGCACGAGGTGGCGCGCTATGTTTCCGTAGCCAAAGAGCGCCACGGCGATGACGAAGAAGCTGGCAGGAACCACCACCTTTGTTCCGCCGAGTTGCAACCTCTGGGACAGAGTGGCCCACACGTTGATTTTATCACACAAGGCGCCTATGAGCGGAGCTGCCACGATGGCCGTGAGCTCGTCGGCCGCGCCCAACGTGCCTATAGCCGAGCCTATACGGTCAGGGTTCAAGTGGATGACCAGGTCGAGAAAGTACGGCTGCGAAGACGACAAAAACACCACAAAGGCTATGCAAGCAAACGCGCTGAAATTGAAGGCGGCATAGTTTGCCGCGGAGTACAGCATCTCTCACACACGCCGGACGTTGCAAACGAGATGGATGGGTTTTCAAACGAGTTTCTGTTGTGGCCAGAAACAAGTGGCAGACGTTAGGCTGCGGCTTCTCCGACCGGACTGGAGCTGTCTGATGCAGGAACAGAGAACAGGGGACGAATCAAGGTCCAGGAAATAAGCAGCCGGATATGGGCACCAGAAGCCGACTGCGCTTGTAAAACAGATGCTACTGACAGAGCCATCGTCCAGCCACGGAGATGTGCAAGTGGCTGTATTTGGTATTGGCACCACGTGGCAGTCTTTAAATAATACGCGACAACATTAACGGTCACGTAGCGGCAAACAACCCTTTTGCACAGCACATACTGTTGCACACTGTTACTTTCAGTTACACATCCAGTTACACATTCTGTCCACATTCAGTTACACCACCCCTTCTACCTCATTGCCCCCAGCTCGCAGTGTTGTCCTGTCTCCTCACGCCACCGTTTTTGCATCCGCTGCCATTTGTGCCGTTATCGCGCGTTCGATCCAAAATAGTTTCTTCCTCTACCCCACTATGGGAGAACCAGACACAGAACTTCCGCCGCTCCTGGAGGAAAACTTGAAACACCAGGACACAGACACCAGCCAGCACCCATCCAAGAATGGTTCTGTGGTGTCGTACACCGACGAGGACGACTTGGCCGACGATATCAGCGTCTCGTCTGCTCTGGCCGAGTACTATGCGCTCCGCAGAACCGACTCTACGTCGTCTGTACCCTTCATTGACCTTTCCAAGCTCACGTTCTTGCCCGATTTCGACTTTGGCCGTGGTCTCGAGCTTGGAGACTCCACCAAGAAGCGGTTCAACGACATGAAGTTGAAGACCCAGAAAACATTCAAAAAGTTCAAGGACGACAGAAGAATCATGGACAGAAACGCAGACATAGCGCGGCTCCAGGACTCGTTGAATACCCTCTTGGCAAAGTTTGACAAGCGAGTCCACAGAAACCTCCAGTCGTCTGCCACCGAGAAACTCTTCTATGCCCTTGCCCTATTCATCATTGCCGCCACCGGGTTCCTCATTGGCAAGTACCCCAAGTGGTTCCACATCCTCTACACCATCCTTTTCTGTTTCCTCATGCCCATCCGGTTCTACACCTACTTCAAGCTGTCGTTTCTGTACTACTTGGCCGACTTGTGCTACTACGTCAATCTCTTGTTGCTAGCGTTCATATGGTGGTTCCCCCACTCGAAGACCCTCTTCGTGTCGGTGTTCTCGCTCGCCATGGGCACCTTGTCGTTTGCCGTCATCACCTGGAGAAACTCGCTTGTGTTGCATCTGATCGAGAAGACCACCAGCTCCTTCATCCACATCATGCCGCCGGTGGTCTTGTTCGTGATCGTGCACGAAGTGCCCGTCGAATACCGAGCATTGCGTTTCCCCGGCGCCGCAGCCATTGACGACTGGAACTTCATCAACGGCATTCTCTGGACCTCCTTCTACTACACCGTGTGGCAGGTGTCGTACCACTACTTCATCACCATCAGACGCCGCGAAAAGATCGCCAAGGGCAAGGTCACCTCCTTCACCTACCTCAAGAACAAGAACTCCAGCACCTTCCTCGGCCGTTTTGTCAACTCGTTGCCGTACACCTGGATGCAAGTGACGGCCTTCACGTTGATCCAGTACTTTTACCAGCTCTTGACCATGGCCCCGGTTCCCATATGGTTCAAGTACAAGCATGCATGCGGCACCTTTATGTCGTTCATCTTTGTCATGGCATCCTACAACGGTGCTACGTACTACATTGATGTGTTCGGCAAGCGGTTTGAGAAGGAGGTGAACAAGTTGAAGAAAGAGCTCGAAGAATTGCAGCAGAAACAAGAACAGGTGGAGCAGGCTGTCGCAACGTCCACCGGGGCGGAAGCCAAATCGGCGCCCGCCGAATTGGAGACATAGCTACCTTTGATAGCACGTAGCATATTACAGACCACTTTTTGGAACCCACTCTCCACCCTGCCCTGTCTGCAGGCCGCGCGGATTGGTGGGTGTTGAAAATTTCGATTTTTTGAGAACCACAAAAGTAAGCCCCATGTTCAAGACTGGTTTTAGGGGGTGGACGCGATGGAATCGAGCTGCTTTTGGAGTTCGTGGGTTTGCGTCGACGTCCACGATCACCAAGGAAGCCAACAAGACCACCAAACACATGGAATTTTTGTCCAAGTTCTACACTCCAGAATTGCTTGAAAGCGTGCAAATAACCGAGTCCTTGGTGAAGCCTTCCACAGTGCTCGAGCTCAAAGAAAAGCTGTTGAGGGCCCGTGCAGCTCCCCAGAACAAGTCTTTTGACTATTCTACCAACGACCCCCAGTGGGACGAGCCTATCCTTTACCCCAACCAAGCCAACGAACGTGCTCCATACCCACCTATTCCCCAGATCCAGGCAGCAGACAGGACCGACTTGGTGTTGCGGTTCAAGCCCGATGCCAGTGCCCTCAAAAACGCATCTCCATTAAAGAGAAAGAGAGAGATTGCCGAGGGACTTGCCAAGTTGACCGGCTTGGACCAGCGTTACATTTCCAACTTGTACGTCCGTCCGATTGTCATGAAGCGTGTTTCGTGCCAGACGTCCAAGGGTAAGATTCCCAACTTCTATGCTTTGACGGTGGTGGGAGACAAGAACGGAATGATCGGATTGGGCGAGGGCAAGTCGAGAGACGGTATGAGAACGGCTTTGGTCAAGGCCCACTGGAACGCCGTCAAGAACTTGACCCCCATCCCATTGTACGAGAACAGAACTGTTTTGGGAGACATCGAGTACAAGTTCCATGCCGTCAAGCTCTTCATCAAGTCCGCGCCCAGCGGTTTCGGCTTGCGGGTCAACTCCAATATCTTTGAGGTTTGCCAGGCTGCCGGGATCAAGGACTTGAGAGGAAAGATCTACAAGTCGCGGAACTCCATGAACGTGATCAAGGGCTTTGTGGAAGCACTCACCAAACAGAGAACCATTGAAGATCTTGCAGCCGGTAGAGGCAAGAAATTGGTGGACTTGAGAAAGGTCTACTACTCGGCATGATGTACATAGAGTAAACTAGCGAAATGCGACAATTGACTACACGCACTTTTCAGTTTGTTTCTGCCTTTTCTCTTCCTGTCTTCTGTCCATCCCATCGCATCTCGTTCATATGCAGATTACCTAATTGCTTCCAGATAAGCTCACAACTAGTCGCCACAGCATGGTTGTTGATTCCACATACTACGACTTGCTAGGCGTGGCTACCGATGCTACGTCGCTTGAAATCAAGAAGGCCTACCGGAAGGCTGCGATTAGACTCCACCCCGATAAAAACCCCGACGATCCGTTGGCAGCAGCAAAGTTTCAGGAAGTCGGCGAAGCGTACCAAGTTTTGTCTGACGACACTTTGAGAGCAAAGTATGACAAGCACGGCAAGCAGGAGTCGATCCCGTCTGAGGGCTTTGAAGACCCTTCTGAGTTTTTTTCTGCTATTTTTGGTGGCGAGGCATTTCGCCCTTGGATTGGTGAACTCTCGTTGATTCAGGAACTTACAAAGTCGGCCGAATTATCGGGCTATGGAGCTGAGGAAACGGCCGAGACTGCTGCCGAGGATGCTGGTGCTACCTCTGGAGCCGCTACAGGTACTGCTGGAACTGCTACTGGAACTCAATCTGACGAAAAGCCAAAGTTGTACATTCTGCATGCGGCTGAAAGCGACCACCCAATCAGTGGGGGTGGCCAAGAGGGTCAGGTAGAGACTGTCAAGGCCGAGAAGGAGCTCACCCAGAAAGAGAAGGAGGAACAGCGCCGCAAAGAAGAGCTCGAAAAGTTCGAAGAAGAATGCGCCCAGAAGAAGCTTGAGACCCGCAGGGAACTCTCCAAGACTTTGGTGGACAAGCTCTCGCTCTTCACGGAGACAGACATGAAGCCGGACGTAGTCGAGTCGTTCAAACAGAAATTGCATTACGAAGCCGAGTCGCTCAAGATGGAGAGCTTTGGCCTAGACATCCTCCACACCTTGGGGGTGATCTATAAGACCAAGCTGAAGATTTTCTTGAAGAAGCAGACGTTCATGGGCCTCGGCGGCCTCTGGTGGTCCATGAAGGAGAAGGGTGGCATGGTGAAGGAGACGTTCAGCACCATCACCACTGCGTTGGACGCCCAGCTGACGATGCAAGAGTACGCCAAAATGCAAGAAGACAACGAATATCATGCGAAGAAGGAGGAAGAGGAGGAGCTCAAGCGCGAGGAAGCCAAGAAAGCCGCAGGCGAGAACCCTGATGCTGCACTAGACGAGAACGAGGCCAAGGAAGCCAAGGAGCAGGCCGCGAAGGACATGAATGACATCTCCAAGAAGTTGGAAGAGATCCGTATTTTGTCCGAGGAAGAAGAGAAGGAGCAGAACGGCCTGGCTGCCGCCGGCAAGAAGCCAGCCAAAGCAGAGGTCGTTCCCGAGAAGCACTCCAAGGAAGACTTGGAAGACATGGAGCGGTACTTGCTCGCCAAGATTCTCGCGGCTGCGTGGTCGGGGTCCAAGTTCGAAATACAGGGCACGGTTCGTGGCGTCTGTGACAGCATATTGTACAACAAGGAAGTACCCTTGGAGAAGAGGGTAGCCCAGGCCAAGGGACTTCGTCTCATCGGCGAGGTGTTCAGCAGTGTCACTAGAACCGAGGAGGAGGACGAGGAAGCCCGAGTTTTCGAGGAGATTGTTGCTAACGCCAGCAAGAAGCGGGAGAAGCGTGCTGCTGCCACAGACGAGCACCAGGAGTCCCCAGAAGTTAATAGCCAAGTATAACCATTATATGCTTACCATCCCCAGACTTCCACTGCACCCGCGTACAACTTGCAAATTGTTACTCCACGCAAGTCCAACAACCATGGCAGCTGAAGAGTTGAGGCTACGCGCTGCTTCCCAGGACGCTGATCCGTGTACACAGTCCAACTACCGCAACTATGATGTGTTGCAAACCTCGTTGCATTTGCAGGTTTCGTTCGAAAACAAAAATGTGTCTGGAACCGTCACCTACGACTTGAAGAAAACAAAAGCCACGTCTGAGGTTATTCTAGACACTTCCTACTTGAGCATTGGTGGGGTTCTGGTTGACGCCACTGCAGCAGACTACACTGTTAAGGATAGAAGCGAACCGTTTGGTTCTCCTTTGGTGATAAATGTTCCCCCAGCAAAAGACGCGTTCCAGGTCTCGGTCACTTTCACAACCACAGACAAGTGCAGCGCGCTTCAGTTCATCGACAAGGAAGCCACCGACAGCAAGGTCTCGGACTACTTGTTTTCCCAGTGCCAGGCTATCCACGCCCGTAGTCTATTCCCATGTTTCGACACCCCGGCGGTGAAAAGTCCGTACAAGTTCCGGGTCCACTCGCCCTGCTATTCGTTGATGTCTGGCAGGCCGGTGGAGAGTTCCGAGGAGGGTGTGTATTTGTTTGAGCAGCCCATTCCCATTCCATCGTATCTTGTTGCCATTGCATCCGGCAACTTGGCTGGTGCGCCCATCGGTCCACGTTCTACTGTGTACACGGAGCCACCCAACTTGCAGGCGTGCCAGTGGGAGTTCGAGAAGGACATGGAGAACTTTCTCCACGTTGCCGAGGACCTCATTTACCAGTACGAGTGGCTCAAGTACGACGCATTGATTCTTCCGCTGAGCTTCCCGTACGGCGGCATGGAGAACCCCAACATAACGTTCGCAACACCCACGCTTATCAGCAAGGACCGGTCGCAGGTGAAGGTGATGGCGCACGAGCTTGCCCACTCGTGGTCTGGAAACTTGGTCACCAACTGTTCCTGGGAGCATTTCTGGCTCAACGAAGGATGGACCGTGTACTTGGAACGGAGGATTCTCGGCGGGGTGGCGAGCTACGAATCCAGGCAGCGGGGCGACAAGAACTATGTCGATGCTGGCGAAAAGGTGAGACACTTTGCTGCGATTCTAGGCTGGAGCGATCTCGTGGACACGGTCAGGACGATGACGCCCGAGTTCACCCGCTTGGTGTGGGACTTGAAGGCGGCCACGCCCGACGACGCCTTTTCCAAGATCCCCTACGAGAAGGGCTTCAGCTTCTTGTTCCACCTCGAGACGGTGTTGGGCGGCGTCGAGCACTTTGACCCGTTCATGAAGCACTACTTTAAGAAGTACCGGTACAAGTCGCTCGACTCCTACCAGTTCGTCGACACCTTGTACGAGTTCTTCGAGCCCAAGGGCAAGAAGGGTGTCTTGGACTCGGTCGACTGGAATACCTGGCTCTACGGTGAAGGCATACCACCGTCTACTCCCCAGTACGACACGCGGCTTGCTGACGAGTGCTACTTGTTGAGCGACAAGTGGCTTGCGTACGAGGAGAACAAAGACAGTTTCCGCTCGTCGGACATCGACCAGTTTGAAGTCAACCAGCACTTGTTGTTTCTCGGCACCTTGACCGACAAAGTTTGCTGACAAAAAACCACCGTTGGAGGTGTACGAGACGCTCCGGCTGGTCTACCCCCAATACTCCGAGGCAACCAATTGCGAGTTGATTGCCAGCTGGAACGATCTCCTACTCAAGTCGAGCTACTACACGGCGCTGGACAAAATTGTCGAGGATTTTGCAGCCTGGCTCGGCACGGTTGGCCGCATGAAATATGCCCGGCCCGGCTATAAGCTCCTAAAAGACTACGTGGACTGCGATCTCGCGGTGGCGGCGTTTGCAAAGTACGAGGCGAGATATCACCCCATCTGCAAGGCGATGGTGAAAAAAGATTTGTGGTCGGATTAGTACCGATTCGTACTGTGGCTGGTGGGGGCCGCTCCTGTATAAATACCCTGCAGCTCGCCCCACCAGAGCCGTACGACTCATGGAATACTTGACACATTTGCAAAAAGACGTCTCCAAGGCGTACGGGAGCAAGTATGGGCTCGAGTTCACGCCGCCGGTGAAATTCTACGATTTCCACATCTACTACGCTGCGCACGATGCCGAGTCGGCCTCCGAGGCTACTAATCTTCGCAACAAGTTGCTCGAGGAATTTCGCGCCGAGGGAGAAGAAGGTGCGATCATCGTCAAGAAATTGAGGGACGACAAGGTCATTGGCCCACATGTGACACACTTCTGGGAGGTGGACGTGGTGCGTCCGGAGATCTTTGTCCGGCTTCTTTCGTGGTTCCAGATATACCACGGCAACCTCTCGGTTTTGATCCACCCCCAGACCGGGGAAGACATCTTGGACCACACCTCACGTGCCTTGTGGCTCGGCAAGCCGTTGCCCATTCTCGAGCACGTCTTCAGCGGCGACGAGGGCATTCCCGAGTTTGGCGTTCCTGGGGCACAACGGCTTACGCCCGAGGAGTTTGACAGCAGAAAGAAGCCGCTCTAGACCACGGTAGTACATGTTACACTATACACAGTCACTGGGCCCGGGGGGCAGACGAGATAAATATGATCTAGTGTCTAAAACTTCACCTCCTTCTTGAACTTGTCCAATCTCTTTTGGTGGTCCTGAACAAACTTGATCACCTTTCTCCTGTTCTCTCTCAAAACATCGTTACCAGTAACGTCGATTCCGTCGAGCTTCATGAGCTCCTTGAGAAGCATTTCCTCAAAGTACTTGTACTTGAACTCCACCTCCTCGGCCTTCAATGTCTTGTACGAGGCCAAGTACTCGTCGATCTGGGGCACGTACTCGTCCTCCACGTAGTCCAAAACCTGCTGAATCTCGTGGTTGGCCCTCTGCGCACGAGACAACTTCTTCTTGGGCTTCTTCTTCTTTTTGCTGGGCTTTGCGGAGCCGCCACTGCCACCCACAGCTCTGCCCACCACAAGGAGTGTGGCCACCACCACAGCAGCCACGGTTATGGTCACTGGCGTGATTTGGAGCTCCCTGAGCTCGTGCACCACGGAATCGGCATTGGCCTTTTTGAGCTCCTGGATGAACGAGGTACTTTCAGCGCTTATACGTGACAGCAATCCATCCAACGTGCCCCATATATCGTCCTTTTGGCCCGGAAACTTGGCTGCAATGTGTCCCCACGTCTCGGTGATTGTGTCTGATATTGCCATTTTGTTCAAATTTCACCACTCGCTTGCGAAAGGTGACAGGCGAAAGTGACACAAAGCCGCACCCAGCAACTGGAGGGGTCGAGGGCTATACACTGACTAGCTATGGGCCGGGGGGTGCTCGTCACACAAGCACCTTGGGCTTGGACGCCTTGTTGATGGGAGGTGGTGTTTTTTTGGCAATTGGCTTTGGCTCGAATCTCTGCAGCACACTAGGCTTGGCCGCTGGTGAAGATTGGCTGGTGGTTACAGGCCCAGTCGAGGCTTTCTTCCCGGGAAGCCGTCTCTTGGGTCCCTTGGATCTGCTCTTGTTCGCGTGGGTTATTTTGGCAGGGCTGCTGCTCAATTCTGGTAAAGTTGCTGCTCGCGGTGGAGCCGTGGGTCTATCGTGGGACGAGATGCTGGGCAAGGTGTTGGTCTTGAGGAGGGACGAGAGCTGGTCGTTGAAAGATAACGCAGTCTTGGAATTGACACTGTCACTTGACCTGTTTTCATTTTGAGTAAGTGTCCGGTTAGTTGTGCTGGCTGGTGGAAGAGGCCGGGTAGGCTTGAGTCTAGTAAATGCATCGAGTGCCTCAGTATTGGCTGGTTCTCTGTTCCCGTTGGAAACAGACCGCAGTGTAGGTCCCGCTGCTGACCTGGGGGTTCCTGCTGATGCAAGAACTTGAGGTTTTGGCGGCTTGGGTTTTATCTGGTTGGCTGGAGAACTCTGGTGCTGGACTTTCGTAAACGGCATTACCACGAACCCAGGCCCCTTTGGCGCCTCGCGGGCTTCAGTGTTGGTGTGCTCTGGCTTCTTTCCGATTGTCGGTTTTGGCTTTGGATGGTTCTCCTCCGATACGTCGTTCTCTTTAGAATGGTCAACTAGCCGTATTTGCGGCTTGGTGCCCACAGTCGGCTTTGGTTTGCTGCTCTGGGGTCTTGTGACCTTTTCGAATGGCATCACCACGAAGCCAGGGCCCTTTGTTGGTGGTCTGTCCTCTGGCTTGTCCTCATGGTGGTCCTCGGGTTTGGGTTTGGCTGGCTTTGGTGGTCTAGAAGGTGCTGGTTTGGGGGTCTTTGTGAAAGACATTTCGACAAATCCGGGACCTTTTGTCTTCGGCTTGTCTGGCAGCTCGGTGGGCTTTGGAGTATTAACTTGTGGCTTCTTGGTTCTTTCAAAAGGAACTTCTATAAACCCAGGACCCTTAACTTGAGGTTTCGCTGGCTTTGCTGGCTTTTGCGGGCTAACCTGCGGCTTTTTCGTTCTTTCAAACGGCATCTCGATAAACCCTGGACCCTTGGTTTCTGGTTTACCTTCAGGCTTTGCGGGCTTTTCAGGCTTTTCGAGCTTTCCAGGTTTTGGAAGGTTTGCGGGTTTTGGTCGGGGAGTCTTGGTGAATGGCATCACTACAAAACCAGGCCCTTTGACGGGCTCGGGGCTTTTTGGTTTGGTTGGTGATGGCGAGACAGAGGTTCTTCCTTGCGTACCAGGAACTTGCTCCACCAGATCATTCACTGGTTTCGGTGACCGTTTTGGAAGAATTGGCGCTGGTGGGTCACTTTTGGCGTTGTCAGCGGCTCCAATTCTCTGGCCAGAAGCTATTTGACGCTCGAGATCAAGGAAAGATTTGTACCGCGGAGCTGGTTTGGGTTCATTCTGCACTCCATTGGAGGCCCATCTTCTACCTAATGAAAGAATTGGCTCGCTGGTTTTCTCTCCTCCTGCATTGCTGGCTATTTCTGGGTTCTTTTGTGTGTAACCAGGACTTCCAGCTGGTTTTATTGTTGGTTTTGGTCCCTTGGGCTTTCCAGGAGGTGTCCGTTTTGCCGCTACTGGAGCTACCAAATCCAATTCGAATGGAGACCGGTTCTCTCTCGCAGGCAACGGCGGTGCCTCTTCATCCAGATCGTTTCTAGCCCTCCTTTGTGGAAGTCTGGGAGGTTGGCCAGGAGACTCCATCCGACGGGTCGGCAATGGAGGAGGAGCCTCGTCGTCTGAATACTGCCTCGACATGACTCTGCACTGCTGCGACGCTATACTCGACCTAGACCTGCTCTATCTGTGCTGGATCAAGCCAGATCCACGATACCCGATAACGTGCCAGTTGCTAGCTAGGGCACCGGTCGAGCCAGGGACTGTATATGCATTACGTCAGCCGGTGGTTTGTTTGGAGGCCAAAAGTTGAATTTGGTTTGGAGGATCTATCACAGGACATGAAGCCCAGGACAAGCCGGGTGTGTTTTGTGTCGCTTATTTCGCGTGACGACGCTCCGTTGTACATCCAGGCGTTTGACATTCCGCAGGACGTCACCGCCGAAGATTCGGTCAATGCCAACCGGTTCCTCAAATACAACTTTCTTTCCCATATGGCGCTCGATATCTTTGCGTCGCCCATCTCGTTGTCGTTGCACGAGCAGCAGCTGCAGGAGCAACGGCTGTCTGATCTCGACTTGGGAGGAGCCACGTTTCTTTTTGTCCAGGATGAGATCACCGTCTACGGCAACGAAACCAGCACCGGACTCAAAATAATAGTAGGAACAAGCAGCGACAGCGACGAGGGTAGTGGAGGCGACGGGGTGGCCAAAAACCAGAGCTTCAGCGAACTCTTTTCCCGGATTTTGCGTAGCTATCTTCGCGTGGTATGCAATCCGTTTAGTGCCATTGAGCAGAACGACCCGGCGTCTGTGCTCCAGGGCCCCAAGTTTGACAGTAGCATACGGGCGATAGTGGACGATTGGAACCAGTGAAGAGGGAAGAGAGGGAAAAGAGGGAAAAGAGGGAAAAGAGGGAAGAGAGGGAGTGCCGAGAGATGACGGCTAATAGACTGGACGCAATGCAGAATGGCCAGAGCTGTAGAATGCGGGAAGACCCTCTGGCTTAGACAATCCTACCATGTTGGACTTGGGCCTTGTGCCCTATGAGTAATGATAATATATTTCTTCCATTCATCAACTTCTTCTACTTCCTTAATACTTCTACTTCGCGAACTTCTTTTTCACCCTCCTCCCTTCACTTCAACACCACATTGGCGCCTCTCAAGCCCAAGTACTCCTGGTCGACTCCCGGCGGCATATGCTTGATCACCTCCTGATATATTTCCACGTTGTAAAAACGCAATCCGTTACTGGGGTTCTTGTAGCGACTGGGAAGTCCGGTGATGTCGCAATAATGCTTCGAGGGCTTAAGGCTGGGAGGCGCAGCCACGGATGTGTATGTAGGTGTGTCAAACTTGATGTTATCCTTGCTTTGAAGGTACTTGATTTCGTCTCCCAACATCTGCCGCGCGGGCTTGAACCTCCTGGCACCTCCTGGGGCTGGTCGGTTCGGGTTCTTGAAGCTGTGCAACTTGGTGGATATGTCGGATTGCGTCTGGAGATCCACCGCCGTAGACTTCTGGGCCTGCTGTGCCACCATTCTCGCTACAAGTTGATCGATTTGAGATTGCCTGAATATATAAACGGTCTATCTGCAGGTCGCCAGCAGCACGGCTGCAATCAGTGGCTGCAATCAGTGGCTGCAATCAGTGGCTACAGTCAGTGGCAGCATGGTTTGGGGTCGGCTACGTGTCCGCGGTCAAAGAGCTCGTCCAAGATGTCGGAGTCGTCGAGCCGGAAGATCTTGTCTGGATTCAAGATTCTGCGCGGGTCTATCAGCAATTTGATGTGTCTCATCAAGTCCACCGTGCCGGGTCCCACCTCGCGGTTCAAGTACTTTCTCTTGCCAATGCCAACACCGTGCTCACCAGTACAGGTTCCCTCGAGCCCAATTGCCCGGTACACCATTCTGTCCACTACCTGCTGTACCCGGTGGTAGTCGGGCGTGTTGTACAAGATGAGGAAATGGCAGTTGCCGTCGCCAATATGGCCCATTACCGAAAACTTGTTGTCGAACCCCAGCGCCTTGAGGTCGTCGTTGGTCTCCGAGATCACCTGTGCCAACCGCGAGATGGGCACGGCTATGTCGGTGGTCCAGAGCTGGACGTCGTCCTTGTTCTCAAGCACTTTGGCCCCAAACTCAAACGTGGACCAGAGACCGGCCCGCCGGGCAGCCCAGAGCGTCTCCTTGTCTTCCTGGTTGTACGACGTTTCAAAGTTGATGAGCAGGTTCTTCGCTGCTATTTTCTTGGCCAATGCAACCTGGGTGTCCACGTCCTGGTTGGTGGGACCGCCGAACTTGAAAAGAAGTGTTGGCTTCTCCAAAAACTTGCGGTCCTTCGCACCCTGGTTGGCGTTCACGAACGACACCATTTCCTCGTTCAAAATCTCAATGGCGTTGGGCTGCAAACCGCTCTTGGAGATGATCTCCAGAGCGGTGGCAGCAGCGTCTTTTATCGTCGGAAACGAAGCCAAGCTGACAAACTCCACAACCGGACGAACATGCAACTTGATGGTGATTTCCGTGATGATGCCTAAGGTGCCCTCAGCACCAATGAAGAGCCGGGTGATGTCGTAGCCTGCACTGGTCTTCCTGGGCCGCTGCTTCGTCTTGATCACCGTTCCGTCAGCCAAAACCACCGTCAAGTTCACCACATTCTCCTTCATGGTGCCGTACTTGTATGCATTGGTGCCACTGGCAGACGTGGATACCATCCCACCAATGCAGGCGCCCACCCCAGGGTCCGGACCAAACATCAAGTGGCTTGTTTCACTGCTGCCCAAGAGATGCTGGTCGATATCCTGCCACCCGGTACCAGCTTGCACCGTCATGTCTAGATCTTCAGGATGCACACTGAGCACGTCGTTCATGTTGCTGAACGAAATCGCAACACTGTTTGGTCCCCGAGTATGCATGGCCTGTCCTTCTAGCGAGGTGAACCCAGAAGTTGCAACTACTGGAACCCGGTGCTCATGGGCTATTTTCACGAGCTCTGAAACCTCTTCGGTAGACAGCGGGTACACCAATGCCTTTGGCTTCTGCTTCGTAGAGTCTGGAGGATGGTGAGTCTGGAAAAACGTGTCTGCCTGGGCCTTCAACGCATCCTCGTCAGTGGAGACATTCGCTTCTCCAACAACTTTCTTCATCTTTTCCACTGCTTTTGCAAACTCAACATCACCAGCATACACAGCAGGCTCCACCGTCTCGACAGAAGTCGTCGACCGATCAATCTGCTTCTTCCGGCCACCATCTTGCGTGGTGACTGCAACCACGGAACCCGCCCCCAACACCGCTCCGCCAGTTGCTGCAAAAAAAAACCCAAACTTCAGCAGCGGGCCGTTCTTGGCACCAGCACTAGAATAGCATCTTCTAAACGCCGCCTTCCCTCCCAAGCGCCCAGAACACAACCGGATACCCCGAAGTAGCATGGGGGATAGGAGGAAATGATGACATCAGCCACAGTGGAGCGTTGACATAATGATATCAGCGCTTATGTAAGCGAGATCAACTCATGTCACGTGCAAATTGATAAGGTTCTTTTTCACAGCCATTTTCGAATCTCTTCTACTGCACAACATGAGTCCCCATGCTTTAGCCAGCGGTGCGGTTAGTGAACAAGGGAGCAAGGATTCGGTCAGCTCGTCGTTCGCCACCATCAAAAGCAACCCTTTTGGTGCTATTGCTGACCCTTCCTTGGTCCAGCATTCCGGCTACTTGTCCGCCTCCACCATTATCACCCAGAGTTTGTATGCTGTGAGCAGCAAAATCTTCAGTTACGAGGCTCCTGGCGCCGAGAATTTGTTGGATGCCCATTTGCAGCTCTGGTCCCAGCATTTTGCTCGTCCCAATGCCTTTGGAGTGGTGCCGTTTTTCCACAAATTTCAGGTGAGATCAGGTGCTGCCAACGCCATCTTGGGGTATTACAGCAAGAACGGAACCTCGGGCCAGCCTTTGTCCACGGTTGTTCCCACCAATGCTTTGGTGTATATGAGACCCACGTTGGCTGCTTCCAGGTCAAACGGCGACCTTCCATTGTCGCTCAACGTGAGCGCCATTGACTACGATGAGAACACCAACTCGCTTGTGTCCAACTACATCAGTGCTTTGTCGGTGGCCCGTTCGTTGGAGTACCCTGTGATCAGTCTGGTGGACTCCTCGAACGGTTTGGAGTTGCAACACTTGACTGTCTTGAACCACTTCATCGCTGCCATGTCTGGAAACCCTTCCATTTTCTTGGCCGACGGTCCGGAATTTGCAAAGACGTTCACCAGGTTCGATGACTTGTTGACCTACTCCAACTTGGGTGCCCTCTACCAGGCGTTGTTGTCTGGCGCTAGTGTCGACTCTGCCGACATTGTGGGCTACGCCTTGGACAGATTGAACTCGATTGCCGGCACCTCCTACTCGCAGTTCGAGTACACCGGTTCCAGCACCCCTAACGTGGTCTACGTTGTGTATGGTGCACACGAGGCTACTCAGCTTTCCTCGGTTGTGAACCGTGTGGGCGGTGTTTCCAAGATTGGTCTCATCAAGGTCAGATCTCCACTACCCTTCAATGCTGCCAAGTTTGCTGCTGCTATTCCTGCTTCCACCAAGAAGTTGGTCGTTTTGAGCCAGAATGACGTCGCTAAGAACGTCGCCACCTCGTTGAAGGCCGACGTCACCAGCGCCTTGTTCTTGGGTGGCCGTTACCACTCCTTGATTGTGGACGGCTTTTCCTATCCATTGGACTTTGTCTGGAGCCCCGTCACCATCGCCAAGCTCTTTGCTGAGTACGATTCTGCTTGGAACCCTGCTGCCGCATTGGTGGAGCCAGACTACTTCAAGGATGAGAACATCTCCGCCAACAGCTCTCCAGAAGGAAAGTACTTGGTCTGGGGCCAAGACAATGGCTCCTTTGTTGACGTTTCCAGCAAGATTGCTTTGTCGTTAGCCTTGGATGAGAGAAAGAAGGTTGCCATCAGAAGCAAGTTCGACAACTCTCGTGGCGGTGGTTTGTTCCAGGCTCAAATCACTTCCGCTCCAAAAGTTGTTGGCGCATCTACTGTGGATGCTGCTGACGTTGTGTTGATCGAAGACGCCTCGGTGCTTTCGAGCTACGACGTCTTGGCTACTGCGAAGCCTGGTGCCATCATCTTGCTTGGTAACAAGAAGCCAATCAAGACATCTATTGAGGAGGATGTGGTGCCTAAGCTCCCAATCGACTTCAAGCGTGGCTTGGCAAAAAACCACAACAGGTTGGTCTTGGTTGATTTTTCGATCGTTGAGGACCTCGACAAGATCAGCGATTCCACCAAGGGATTCTCCGAGGATTTCTTGACCCAGGTTGCATTCTGGAAGGCTGCCTACCCCGAGTTGGAGGGCTTCATCGTCAACAAGCTCTTGCAGGCCAATGGTAACAACTTTGAGTTATTGGCGGTTGTGCTTGACAAGTTCATTGCTACTGTGGATGAAAAGCAAGGATTGAAGCCAGTCGAGGTTGCTCAAGAATGGGCAACCTTGGAAGATGAGGTCCCAGAAAAGAAAGAAGGCGAGGAAGAAGACAATGATGTTGAAATGGAAGAACCAGAACAGCTCCCATTCTTCCTCACTGAAACATCCTTCTCTCCAAACCCTCGTACTGTTATCGATGATGCAGAGGAAACCATTGATGGTACTCCTTCAGACTTGGCCAAGAAGTTTGCCTTTGCTGAAGCGTACGACATTAAAACTGACCTTCGTCCTGACTTGCCAGTCAAGAACTTTGTGGTAAAGGTTCAAGAAAACAAGAGATTGACTCCTACTGAGTACTCTAGAAACATTTTCCACATTGAGTTTGACGTTACCGGTACTGGTTTGACTTACGACATTGGTGAAGCATTGGGTATTCATGGCCGTAACAACAGTGAAGCTGTTGAGGAGTTCCTCAGATTCTACGGAGTCAACGGTGACACTATTGTTCAAGTTACCAGCAAGGAGGATGCTTCAATTTTAGAAGTTCGTTCCGCAAGACAAGCTTTGTACGACAATGTTGATTTCTTAGGAAAGCCTCCAAAGCGTTTCTACGAAGCTTTGGCCGAGTATGCGACAGATGAGAAAGAAAAGGCTCATTTGGAGAAGTTGGCTAGCGCAGAAGGGGCTGAAGAGTTAAAGAAGAGACAAGACGTCAGCTTTGACACTTTTGTCGACATTCTTGAAGAATTCCCATCGGCTAGACCATCATTCTCGGAGTTGGTGAGAATCATTCCTCCTTTGAAGAGAAGAGAATACTCCATTGCTTCATCCCAAAAGCTTCATCCAAATGCCGTTCATTTGTTGATTGTGGTTGTTGACTGGGTTGACCCCAAGGGTCGTTTGAGATATGGACATGCTTCCAAGTACTTGTCCGACTTGAAGATTGGCGATGAGTTGGTTGTCAGTGTCAAGCCTTCGGTCATGAAGTTGCCTCCATTGTCCACCCAGCCTATTATCATGTCCGGTTTGGGTACTGGTCTTGCTCCATTCAAGGCATTCATTGAGGAGAAGATTTGGCAGAAGCAACAAGGTATGGAGATCGGTGATATCTACTTGTACATGGGATCTCGTCACAAGAAGGAAGAATATCTTTACGGTGAGCTCTGGGAGGCTTACAAGGATGCCGGTGTGTTGACCCATATTGGTGCTGCTTTCTCGAGAGACCAGCCACAGAAGATTTACATTCAAGACAAAATTAGAGAGACTATTGAGCCCCTTACTGACGCCTTTGTCGAGAAGAATGGTTCCTTCTACTTGTGTGGTCCAACATGGCCAGTGCCTGATATTACTGCCTGTCTCCAGGACATTTTGGTCAACGGTGCTCGTAAGAATGGCACCGAACTTAAGGAAGTTGCCAAGATTGTTGAGGAGTTGAAGGAAGAGGGCCGCTACATTTTAGAAGTTTATTAGAGAGCAAAAAAATTGATGTTTTTCTAACCACAAAATATAAAAGTGTATCATCGAAGTAAGAATGTATGGTATACAATGAATTTATTAGATATCTGTACCGCCTGTAATAATGGCGCCAGGTTTTTCCCGGAGCCAAATATCAAAGTCGCTCGCTTGAAAGTTTTAGGAGCAGACTGTAAAAATTGATGTCAGAATTAGAAGAATCCAACCAATGGGATCAAGGCCAAGGCCAAGAAGGACTTGCCCATACCGGCAGCACCAGCCTCGAAAGTGGAGACAGAAGAGGCTTGAGGAGCGACAGAACTGGTACCGATGGTAGCAGTAGCAAAGACGGTGGAAGTGGAGTCTTCCTCAGGAGCTGGGGCCTTGGTGGTTGGAGTACCAGCTGGGGCCTCGGTGGTTGGAGCAGTGGTGGCTGGAGCCAAGGTGGTTGGGGTGACGGTACCTGGAGCAGCAGTGCCTGGAACAGTGGTGTTGCTGAAACCGGTTGGAACGGCGGGTGGAGCAACGGTGGATGGAACGACAGAGGTGGCACACTTGTCACCCTCACAAGAAGTAACGGTAACATAGACGGTGCTGTACTCTTGCTCCTCGGAGGTAACTGGGCACACGGTGGTGTAAGAAGTCACTTCACCGTTGACGGTGACAGTGGTGACGGTCTCCTGGCCAGGAACGACGGTCTCGGAGCACTTGTCGTCAGCGCAAGAGGTGACGGTAACAAAGACAGTGCTGGTGGTCTCCTCGGTCTCCTCGGTAAGTGGGCACACGGTGGTGTAAGAGGTGACTTCGCCATCGATAGTGACGGTGGTAAGAGTCTCCTTGGCAGGAACTTCAGTCTCAACACACTTGTCGTCAGAGCACGAAGTGATGGTGACAACGGTAGTGTGGGTGAGGGTCTCCTCGGTAATAGGGCAGACGGTAGTGTAAGAGGTGACCTCGTCGTTAACAGTGACGGTGGTCACGGTCTCCTTACCTGGCACAACGGTCTCGGAACATTGGTTGTCGGAGCATGAAGTGATGGTGACCAAGAGAGTGGAGGTGGCAGTCTCGGTGGCAGTGACAGGAGCAGAGGTGACAGCAGCGCTGGAAGAGGTGATGTCAAGGACCTCGAATCTGTGGCCCTCGACTGGAGTACCGTCCTGGGCCTGCAAGGAGTCTGCCAAGTCGGAGGCGTCGTCTCTCTTGTAAGCGTTGATTCTTCTCTTCAAGGTGGAGTTGGAGGCTGGAGATCTCTCAGCGTGCACCTGGAACAATGGCGAGCCGTCGGTTCCGTACAAGGCTCTGGCAGGCAAGGAGATGACACGGCCCTCGTTGACAATGTCGTTGAAGTATCTGAAGTTTTGGGCCACGGCGTAGTAGAAGTCGACCCTGTAGTCGTCCTGGGCTCTGAACTCAAAGTTGACAGGCAACGAGTCTGGGATGGTGAATGGACAGTCACCGGTGTCGAGGTCGACGGTGGCAACAGGGGTACCGTCAACGACACAGGCAACGTCTTGGGCGACAGCCATGGCAGCAGTGGAGGCAAGAGCCACGATGGAAGAGAATCTCATAATTTGCTGGGTTTAAAGAGAGTGTGCAAACTAGTGGTAAAGAGCGACTAGGTGAGAAAACTGGACTGCGCTCCGCAACCGGCGGTTTATATAGCGGTGTATCAGACGCAGTATGTTGGCTGCAAATTGCTGCAGTACGCGAAACTGCCGACGCGCCGCGCCGCACCGCACGCATTGTTTTTCGCGCCCCGTGTGCCTTGCCGGGCAGTGGTGAATGGCGTCCCTGAATTCTGGCCGAGATGCCGGCAACGTGCTATTGTTTGCAACAACATAGACGCCGGACAAGGTATGGTTGTGACGGCCATTCATCGGTCTGGATGTTTGAGGCCCGGTATGTTTGTTTATTTGTTTACTTGCTATTATTTATTTGGCACACGTTTTCTTGCTCCGGTCGCGTTTCAGTGGGACCAACCCCCTGGCTCACGTGGGGCGTCCTCTTGCGGCACAACGGCGCCTTGGCTGATGTAAGTCGCTGCAACGGGCGATTGGGTGCGGTGGGCGATGCCGGCTGCTGCGTGATGCTGCGCAGTCGCTAATCTGGCTGCTAATCTGGTTGCCAATCACGAATTAGCACCAGCCATGCTGTTGTTATAAAAACTACCGTGGCTATTCTGGGCATGGGAATATTATATTAGAATGTACAAAGAAGACCACGAAAAGATGCGAGTGCCGTGAAATTAAACCTGAGCTGCACAGGCTTTCGAGAAGAAATCAGAATAATCTATCATGGGCTTGGCCAAGGCGAAATGAAGCAAGTGTACATGTCTCACGCTGCTTAGAGCAATGCCAACAAAGGCATCAACAAGACGGAGAGCAAAGAAGCACCAACGAGACTTCCCGAAGCCTCGAAGGTGGAAACCGACGCAACCGTAGAACCGGCGGCGGTGGTGGACTCACCAGCAACAGTGGTGTCTGGAGCAACAGGGGCGTAGGTCACACTGCTGGTGACAATCACATCGCCACCTGGGGCGGTGATGGTCACAACAGTGGTACCAGTGCCACCGGTTGGAGCAACTGGAGCCGCTGCAGTGGTGGTTGGAGCAGCAGTAGAGAAGGTCTCGGTGGTCTCGGTGACTGGGCACCAGGTGACGTACGAGGTGACTTCGCCAGCAATCTCCGTGGTGGTCCATCCAGCAGTAGCAGGAGCAACAGTGGGGTGGCACTTGTCCTCGTGGCACGAGGTGATGGTGACGTACTTGGTCTTCTCCTCCTCGGGAAGTGGGCACCAGGTGACGTACGAGGTGACCTCGCCGTTTACGGTAGCAGTGGTCTCGGACAAGGTGGCTGGGACCTCGGTCTTGGAGCACTTGTTCTCGGAGCACGAAGTGATGGTGATAATAGTGGTGTGCTCAACCGTCACAGTAGGAGAAGGAACGGTGGTGGCAACACATACGTCATTGGAGCAAGAAGTGATGGTGATCACCTCAGTGTTGGTGTTGGTAGCAGTGGTGGTACCGTCAGTAGCGTCGGTGCCTCCGGTAGTGGTGCCAGTGGCGTCGCTGCTGGAACCAGCTGGGTCAACGACAGAGAAAGCGAAAGAACCGGGAAGTTGCGTACCCTCGAGCGTTCTCAAGTAGTCGACCAAGTCGCTCTCCTCGTCTCTCTTCTCGAACTCGGGAACGTTGGCAAATCTCTTACGCAAGGCACCAGTACTGTTCGATGGAGACGACTGTTGCGACAAGACCTCAAAGAGAGGGAAGTCGCCGAATCCGTACAAGAATCTGGCAGGGATGCTGATGGTGTTACCAGCGCCGGTGATGTCGGTAAAGTATCTCACCGAGTTGACGGCAGCGTAGAAGAAGCGGGCTCTGTAGTCCTGTGGAGAGTCGTACTCCCACACTGCGGTCTCAGGAATGTTGAAGCTACAGCTTCCAGTGTCCAAGTCCACAATGGACTGCTGGACACCGCCAACGGCACAGGCAACGTCCTGGGCAACAGCAGTTGCAAGCAAAGCAGCGGCTGCAAAAGTTTTGGAAAACAATGATACCATGTTGAAGCGAATGACAATGGTGTACCTGAACGCCTCCTGGATCAAGATATATATACTACCGCTACACTACATCTGGGGACCGTTCGTAATGACAAACTCGGAAGTCCACCAGCCATGCGCGCCAGACGCACGGTGTGGGGCGCATGCTAAAAAAAGTGTTGCCTTCCAAGGGGTTCTACCAAATCGGTCACCATTTGTTGCAGCCTGTACATAGCCTACGGGCTGTCTTGTTTTGGGCCTTGGCACTGCCAAGGTCGGCTTGCTTCCGGGAGCAACCTGGGCTTTCTGCGTGTTGTGCTGATCTTTGTTACGATTCGGGTTCCATTCCCGCCCGTATGGACCCCGAAGGGCCGGCAACCTTAGCCCGTCAAATTGCCAATTGGCTGGCTCACAACGCGCCGTGCGCGAATTCCATGCACGTTGTGCATGTCATGCTAGATCAAAAATACGACAGACAAAAAAAGGAGTTCGTACCGAGTGTGCATATGAGCCCGTGTTCCTTTGACGCCTTGGCACACAAAGGTTTAGACTTTGCGGCCCTGGCGCAGCATGCATATCCCGTTATTCAGATAAGTCGCACCTACAGCACCGGGGTGCATCTTCCAGCGTCACCCTTATTGCTAAATGAGCTGCGGCACTGATCACGCAACCTCGATGATTATGCATTGCGCCCTAACTTCATTGCAGTCTAGGGGCTTGCGGCTCATGTCGATGAAGAGTTTTTGCTGTACCTCGGCGCCCCAACAATTCACTCATAACGTCAAAGGTAGGCTCCGGTCCGAGCCACGGTTTAACATTTGCGAAACCTTGCGCTCGTAACGGATGCAGTACACCTACTTGTATTGTTCGGATGCACCTTAAAGGTTCTATGTACATGTAAGAATGGTGATGGAGGGTTGCTATACTCATGCAAGGCAGAACCACACTTCATCTTCGATAAGATCAAGTCTGGAGATAAGGAAGTTTGCCTGGGCTACCAGTCCCACCAGGAAGGTGCCGTCTTGAAACTTTTTTATAAGCTGGGGCGTGGCCTCCAATTTGGCCCGGAGATTGTTGAAACCCACCACGTTGACTCTTACGTCACCGAATTGGGGATGGCTCCGCAACAATAACAGAAACTTAATTTTTTTGTTATCGGCCCGCACGTACTCCCGCAAGAAAATTCCTTCCCAAAACTTGCTTGAGGCATCCTGCGCCTGCTTATTAATTATCTCTCGAGCCTGAAGATGTTGGCAGATGTACCGTAATTGCTCGGCCAGGAGAAGTTGCTCGCCCAGAAAATGCGCCTGGAACTTCCAGTGGTTGACCATGTCTACGAACCGTCGTAACGGCGAGGTTACGGTGGCGTAGCCCTTGACGCCCAACGCCTCATGCCGATCTCGGCCGATGCGATACTTTGCAGCCGTAAGAACCGACAATACTTGCTTCGTTTCTTCGTCCGTGAGTCGCGATCCGGTCTCAAACCTTTTTCTTGTAAGCTCCTGTAACTGTGTCTGGACGTTCTTTTGCAATCCGATCTCTTGCACTCGGTGTACGAGCTCTATCCCATGGTCTGCTGCAAATTGAGATGCTGCAGTGTTGGCCGCCACCATCAAGTTCGATACTAGCGCTTGTGACTTGGAATTTTCCCGCTGGTCGACATTTCTATCAATGGTGATAACGGGATGGCCCAAGTCACCGTGTACGTCTTGGAGGGTCATTTCGTAGCCCTGCTCTAGTTCAACGAGTCCCGGTTGTTTTTCCTGTTCATACCGAACCAGCACCGATGACCTCGACACATCGATGTCAATTGCATTGCCGTTGTAAATACGGGTGCTGTGAAGGAGTTGTGCCACCTGGTAAAGATTCAGCAAGTTTCTGGCGTGCTCTGAGTGCTTGATGTCCTCCTGTAATGTGCTTGAGTTAAGCACTTCGTTAACCTTGGCGTAGGTAAAGTTCTGGGGAAAGTTCGATGCCGTGCAAAAGCGCACATTGGAAGTTTCACGAATTTGCTTTCCTGCCAACTTGAGGATGTGTTTTCTCTTGTCGGTTTTCAGCTTCTGGAAGTCTCTCACGAGGCTTTTTGCAACTTCGAATTCAACAACCAAGGTTCTGGTTTCCTTGGTAGAGCCGAGTCCGGAAACCTCAGATACGACCTTAGGAAGCATCATAATTGGACCCTCTGGAAGGTATGTAGTTGTTCCTTTTTCAAAAGCAATATTGCTTAGGTCTGAAAATGGACGGATGTAGGATGTTGGGTCAGCAACATGCACCAGTAATTTGTAGTTCTCCCCAGTACTATCAATAGCAATTCCATCGTCGATCTCGTGGGCATGCTCTGAGTCAATACAATAGATGGGTTGGCTCCCAAACTGTGTTCGATGTTCAGCAACCGGATCATCCTCGTGCATACTAGCATCGTCCGCAATATGCTGCTTCTTTGTCTGTTCCAGTTTGGAGCTCAAGTAATCGTAAAAGTCTGCGTTGAGATCAGATTTCAACAGCACACCACTCTTGGGCGGCAGAAGAGAATCGCTCCACGTAGAGGGGTTGACGAGCCAGCCCTTGTCGACCGACTCGTACGCCTGCAAAAGTTCGAAACAACGAGAACGAGAATATTCAAACAAGAGAGGTACGTCGTTTTCATGGCGTCCAACTTTCCGGTCAATTAAGCGGATCAACAGCACTAGTTTTGCCTCTATTGCGGAATCGTTAGTGAAATTCCCCACCACGTAATCACGAAAGAGTTGAATCACCCCAGCAAACTTGGGATTTATCTGTTTCTTGCCGTTCACAACGTTAATAAAGTCCGTTGCGAAAGCACTCTCTTCGTCTTTGGTCATGAGAAGATTCAAAGTAGACTCAATATGCTGTGCATCCCTTAATGGTAATACGGTAACACTCAACGGAGGATTGCTCGAACCTTGTTGGTTCACCTTCCACAAACGGCCCTGAGTTCGTAATGCAATAATCAATGCAAGAAACGTAGAGACCTGGACTTTTTCTTCCGCAACATTTCTATGCTGTGGAATTTGCTTCCCCAAATGGGAATCGATTTCGTTAAACAGCCCGAGCTTTTCGTTCATGGCTGTCTTTAGTCTCCGGTAAAAGGTATCATATGGCTCATGGGGAATATCCTGGTCGAAGAACTGCAAATATTGCAACATATCAAAGATGTCCACCGTTTGGGGCGAGTCCAAAATATCGCCATCTTCCGAATACTGAAGAACCCTGTGCAACACTTCAAGTCTCCTGGAAATTTGAGGTACCTGGTCAAAGGCTGAGAGCGATATCTTTGTTAACGCTACTGAGTACAACTCTCGAGCCGATGTGGGAACAATGAATGTGTTCACGTTTGAATTCGTAAGCAATTGCGAGGCCGCTTGGGCAACGATGAATTCAGTGTTGAGGTCTGCATCGTCCAAGTCGACGGACGTTGCGACTGAAGTCTCTTGTGATGTCTTTTTCGGTGACTTTTTCAGCTGAGGAGCTGATGCTTGGGATCTAGAAAACGAAGCGTCCGACACTCCAATAGGTGCAACATTTTGATATTTTCTTTCAAGCTGGACAAATGACCGGAGTATTTCCGCAAGTTCCTTATCAATAACACCAGGAAACCTCATTTGAATCATTGACTTCGGACCATAGACGATCTCTCCCTCATTATTAATGAACGTATATGCCTGTGATCCGATGGTCTCCGGCTGAGCAACAACTATGTACAATACTAGGGTGTCGTTGCTGAGAGTCACCAAATCACCAATTCGCAATGGTTTCGTGACAGTATAGGGCGATATGGTTGCTCTATTCAAGCATTTCTGGAGCTGGGCACGAAACAGACTCTCGGTCTTTTTTGATGCTTTTGACTTGAAAAGTTCATTCCATCGGTCGGAGGGACTGATGTAACGTTTTTCCATTCTGTCTTTAGCACTTTCCTTTATCTGTCGTAACAAAACACCGTTATCAAGGGTGAGGTTCAAAGTGGTATTCTCTGGATCATAATAGAGCCTCTTTTTTTCCTCCATCTTCTTCGTGTTTGAACTACGAATCAAGTCGCTCGTCCTTTGTCGTGATGTTAAGTTGTCCTTGACATTACGTTGTGTGTCCTCTGCTTCTCTCCTTAGAGCACTCTTTGTAATGTGTCTGATGCCTCCAAGGCGCCATCGTTGACGTATCATATGGCAGTCAAAAGGAAACTTGAAACTTAAAGTTCATCGCTACATTTTTCCTGTATGCATTACAAAGCGAAATGGCTGCAACTTTCATTAATCGTATATACATTACATGACAGACACCACAGACGTTCCGTCTTGGAACCTGGTTCGGAAAACCCTGTTGGCGTTGGTGAACATGCCCTCCTTCAAGGACACAATAATGAACTGGGAGCCTTTGAATCTTGTCTTGATCAAATGACCAATATTCTGAGTGTGCGACAAATCAAGAGCCGCATCCACTTCATCCAAGATATACATGGGGGCAGGCTTGAACTGCAAGAGCGCCATGATGAGAGATAATGCGATTAACGATCTCTGTCCTCCTGATAATTCCATTAAGCTCTCTTTCCACACTGGACCCAACTTTACCTTCACTTCCAATCCTTTGGTGACATCGTCGTTGTCTACTGGGACGAGCTTGGCAAACGATCCTGTAAGTAAGTCACCGAAAATCTGCCCAAAGTCAACCGAAACCTTTTGATAGGTTGCATTCAATGTGTCTCGTTTGTATCCATTCAACTTCTCGATGGTATTGACGATCTTGGACTTGTCCTTTTCAATGGTGCGAATCATCTGTCGAAGAGATGCTTCCTTCTTCTCGACGTTGTCTATCATGCTCATGATGTTAGAGTTCACTTTACGCCTCATGCCTTCAAAGCGCTCCTCGAGCACTGCGACTTGCAGGCGGCATTCGTTCAAGTCGATGTTTGGGTACAGATCAATGATGCTCTTGAGGATGCTAGCGTCTGTGACCCAAGAGTGCTCCTCTATCAACTTGTCAATGTGGGTCTGCAAACTCTTCGATATGGAGGTGGACTTTTCAAGCTCGTTATCCAATTTCTGGACGTTCAATTGGAGTTCATTAATATCATCCTTCTTTTCTTGTATAGCCTTCGTGACAGCGTTCAATTCTTCTTTGAGTCCAAACAAGTTGGCTCGCTCTTCATCTAACCGAAGTCTGACAGAAGCCAACTCGTCGGACAAGCCGTTGAATTTATGTTCGATCAGTGCCAACTCAGTTTCATTTTCTTTGATGGCTGCAGTGCAAGTTTCCAAATCTTCTTTCAAGGTGTTTAATTCCGTTTGGTATTGCTCGGTCTCCAGTTCGATCGTCTGGAAAGCTTGTGACTTCACTTCGACGTTTTCCTCCTGAGATATAATGCGATCTTTCAAAGCGTTGACTTCTTTCTCGATGGTTTTCAATTTCTGACCCTTATTGCTACTGAATTCCTTCATATCTTGCTCGATGGAAGATATATCACTCTCGTATTTTGAAGACTTCTCACGCTCCTCTGCGATCGTCGACTCAAGATCAGCAATCTCCTTCTGATTGCTTTCATTGTTACGAAGGATTGCAGCACTTGGATTGTTTTCCAACTTTCTTTGTAAAAGGCTCAATTCGTGCTTCTTCAAGTTAATCTCGCTCTGTAAAGAAGTTGTTTGCTTGTTGATGCGGTTGAACTTCTCTAACTCTTCTTGAACCAAGGCTAGTTCTTGAGAAACTTCACTCATGCGGTTAAGGACTTTATTGTACTTTTGCATGCTAAGAAGAATAGAAGAGGTGTTTCTTCTAGAGCCTCCCGATAAATTGCCTTCAGGATCATAGATATCCCCGTCTAGCGTGATAGATCTGGCCCTAATCTGATTAGAAAACGTCACCTTTTTAGCAGTATCGGGATCGTCACAGATGAAAGTAGTTCCAAAGATATATTCCATAGCTTTGAGTAATTCGTTCTCAAAATCAATCAAGTTTATGGCAAGATTCACCTTTCCTGGGCACAAAGATTTGGCGGTTTTGACAACATTGTCGCCTATTGTCTTGGACGAAATCTTATCCAAGGGGATTATCGTAACTCTCTTTCTTAATTGTCCATTCTCTAAGATTTGGGAGGCAACGTCGGAGGTGTCCACGATCACATTAAAAAGACGACCACCGGCACACACTTGAAGTGCCATAGCCTTTTCGGATTCTGTTTCCTTTAAAGTAAAGAGCTGTGCCGCAACACCACGTACCAATTTCCGATTGAAGTTTGGGGTAGGATCAGAATAGGCAAAATCGATGTTGCCCACCTCTCTTTTGATCTCGTTCGACTGATAATCTAAGGAATGCAACTCATTCAGGAGATCATTCTCTTGTTTCCTGAGAACTGCGATGCGTTGGCTATCGTAGCCTAGTTTATTCAATTCCTGTTCTTTGAGCATTACCTCCTTCTCGTAAACTTTGATGTTTTCTTGCAAAGATGCTGTTTCCTGTCTAGCCTTGAGCAACTTTGACTCATCGTTAGCGATTTGTTCTCGAAGATGTGATATCTTAAGCTGAGACTGCTTTGTCTTTATGCCCGAGTCGCTGAGCAACTTTTTCTTCTCCTTCAACAGCGCAACATAGCCACCGTCAGTTGCACCAGAAGCTGAGACACCCGTGGATAATGTAGACAAAAGCTCCTCTTTCTTCGAGTGCTCCTGTTTGATTTCGTTGAGTTTGAGTCTGGCGTTATTGTAGGCTGTCTCGGCATTTTTATAAATATCGTCGCTATTGAGGACATGCTTCTCGGCCTTGGCATACTGAGCCTGAAGTTTTTGTTTCTTCTTGCTTTCCTCTTTCAAGTTGTCGGTGGCTATCTCTTTGGTGGTATTGAGACGGGTGATTTTTTCAGTGATGTCATTCTCGGAGGCTTCAAGTGCCTTTATTGTGCTGTCCTTCTTCATTTCCTCCTGCTGCTGTACTTTGAGCTGGTCAAGCTCGTTGTTCAAGTGGGTGATTTCCTCGCTCTTTTTGTTCATCTCTCGTTGGTAAGCATCACGCTTTTCACGCTGGGAAGAAAAGCCGTTCTTATGGTCGTTGTACTTCTCGTTATACTTGGTGTAGTCGTGGGCAGTGATGATGCGGGTGAGCTTCTCAAGGTCTGTTTGCACCTGTTGGTACTCGACGAACGTGCGCTTGTCGTTGCGGAGCTTTTCGAGTTTTGGTTCGATTTCTTCCTGAAGCAAGGATCGTATTTCCGCGAGCTTGGTGTCCTTCTTCGCCATGGTTTTCTTGGCCTTATCCTTGCGTTCCTCGAACGTGCGGGTACCTGCCGCTTCTTCGATGAGTGACAAGATCTCCGATGGCTTCATGTTCAACACCTTGGTGATCTTGCCCTGCATGATAAGAAAGTTGGGGTTGTTAATGTTGAGCTGTACTGACTGAAACAAGTTGAGCACCATCTGCAGCTGGGCCTTGTGTCCGTTAACCAAGTATTTCGAGCTTCCCCCGAGGATGATCTGACGAGTGACACTGATTTTCGAGCATGTTTCAAAGCCTATAGGTGACTTTGCTGTGTCGCTGTTGTCAAACACGATCGTGACACTCGCCTTGGTGACACCAGCCTGGCCTCTCTTATAAATTAAGTCCTGCAAATTCGAAGCACGGACAGTGGTCATGGAGGCGATTCCGAGGACAAAACATATTGCGTCCAAAATGTTGGATTTGCCCGATCCATTCAACCCAGTGATGGCGTTGAACTGCTCGTCCCAATCAGATATGACTGTACGTGTCGCATACGATTTGAACCCGTCTATAATCAACTCCTCCACCTTCATGATGGTGTTTGTTTACGCGTGGCTGCGAAGATTATGGTTGGGTTGTCTGCAGGATAGTTTGATCCTATTCTGGCGAGACACCCACGGCAGGTAGGCGTTCGCGAGTGTGAAATCCTGCCCGGGTGGTTGTGGCTGTGTGCCGTTGAAGAACGTTCAGAAACCGCAACTCGAGTTTTGGCCGCAGGCTTGCAGTTGCCGTGGAACGTGGAACCGGTTCGCTTAATTTGTGTGCAGTATCCCACGTAGTGCGAAACGTCAAACTTTTGAATCGGGCTAGGAGATACATCAGGGCCGCACATTCTCTTTGATACCTTCGCATATCGTCTGGTGTTTTAATCATCGTTTAACGAGCACCAGAGGCTCGGTTAATACACAAGAATAGTTTGCGGCCATGAAAAGCGAATCTCTTCCGGTTTCGCTGTCGTCCCAGTATGTACCAACATTCCTTGAAAAACGACACGATAATACGTGATCTTTGCGTGTATTGCAGCTACAGCGGGACACGTCCGTGTACTGCTGTTGTTTGTTGTTTTGTTTTGTTACTAACACAGGCCGAATGGACTACTCAAACGAACATCATTATCGACCAAGATCGGCGTGTCGCTACTCGTCACCGTCCTCGTGATTCTAGGCGTGCTAGCTCCCCAGATCGGACGGGACTCGCTTTACGTTCCTGACTTCTCTGAGGAGTCCAGCGTGACGTTCTACGACCTCCATGATTCAAAAGGAAGCAAGGACGGCTGGCAGCGCGACGAAAGGGTGCTTTTCTGCGTGCCCCTTCGAGACGCTGCTGCCCACTTGCCCATGTTCTTCAGCCACATGAAGAACCTCACGTACCCCCACAACCTCATCGACTTGGCGTTTTTGGTCAGCGACTCTTCCGACGACACCATGGGCTCGTTGTTGAAACACTTGAACGAGGTGCAAAGCAGCCCCAATATCGCCTCCAGGTTTGGCGAGATTGAAATCTTCGAGAAGGACTTTGGCCAGGCCATCGGACAGGGCTTTTCTGATAGACACGGCTTTGCTGCCCAGGGTCCCCGTCGTAAGTTGATGGCACGAGCAAGAAACTGGTTGTGGACGGTGGCCGTGAAGCCCCACCATTCCTTCGTATACTGGCGTGACGCCGACGTGGAGACCGTGCCTGCAACCATTCTCGAGGACTTGATGCATCACGACAAAGATATCATTGTGCCCAACGTCTGGCGACCTCTTCCCGACTGGTTGGGCAACCAACAACCGTATGACTTGAACTCGTGGCAGGAATCCGACGGAGGCTTACAGTTGGCAGAACAGCTCGACGAGGACGCTTGCATAGTGGAGGGCTACGTCGAATACCAGACGTGGAGGCCGCATCTCGCCTACTTGCGTGATCCCTACGGAGACCCCGAGGTGGAGATGGAGCTCGATGGAATTGGAGGGGTGTCCATCTTGACCAGGGCAAGTGTGTTTAGAAGCGGTGCCCATTTCCCGGCATTCTCTTTCGAGAAGCATGCTGAGACGGAGGCATTTGGTAAGTTATCGAAACGAATGGGCTACTCTGTGGTGGGCTTGCCCCACTATGTTATCTGGCATATCTACGAGCCGTCGTCTGATGATTTGAAGCACATGGAGTGGATGGCGCTCGAGGAAGTAAGACAAAAAGAAGAGGCAAAGATCAGAAAGGTGTACGACAAGGTGTGGGACGTGGCGTTCATGGATGTTCAGGACGAATGGAAGAAGGAACGAAAGAACTTGTTCAAGAACACCGATCTTTCCAACACAAGAAAGATCCAGGTCAAATGGCCCGGAGTAGACGATTGGAAGTTAGACGCAGCTGGAGATAGTAAGAAGTTGGCAAACTTCAACCCTTAGTGAATTACATAGATAGAATGCATCAGTACCAACTTTGTATAATTTCATTTTTTCGCAATCCTACAGAAATTTGTTGACGCGTTGCAGATTTGACTTGGAACCATGTGGTGGATCACTGCATTAGAGTAAGTTTTCGACATCCGTAACTCGGTCCAGAGGTCACCTTTGCTAACCCAGATTGCTATTGCTCCTCCTAATCACCACCATTGTACTAAAACCAAAAAATTTCACCACCGTGCCAATTTTCAAAGATGACGATGTCGCTCTAGTGACGGGAGGAGCGCGCGGTTTGGGCCTACAAGTTGTCCACGAGCTCCAGCGTCGAGGAGTCAAGCATATCTATGCCCTAGACGTCAAGGAACCACACGAACGGTTGCCTGGAGCCAAGTATGTGAAGTGTGACGTGGGAAACGAAGCAGAATTGAAGTCAACGTTGGACCAAATAATACGAACGTTGGCCGAGAAGGACCTCTACATCTCTATTTGCGTCAACAATGCTGGGATGCGGCACTGCGAGTCGCTCATGAATCTTAGCGACGAATCCATCCAACAGGTATTTAACATCAACACCTTTTCCCATATCTGGACGATAAAAAAGTTGGTTCTGAACCACCTACAAGACGTTTTACCCAGGCACAAGCATGCAAGACTCTTCATCACCTCGGTCTCTTCGGTGCTTGGAGAATTAGGGCCACGAAACCTCTCTGCATATGCTGGATCCAAGGCCGCATTGACGCAGATATACGAGTCGTTACGACAAGAACTATCAAGTTACAAGTCGATTCTGCTCTTGTTGGTCGTTCCAGGCCAGCTAGACACCGCCATGTTCCTGGACGTGGTTCCCTCCAAGCAGTTGTTGGCTCCGGTGATCCACAGCAGAAAACTCGCAGCCAACATAGTTGGCCGGATTCAGCGAAATGCCAGCGGGGTGCTCTGTTCTCCACTCTATGCCAATATCCTCCCTGTGATACGGGTCTTGCCCATGTGGACGCAGGCGCTATTTCGTTGGTTTACAGAAATGGATACCAAGGTGGTGGACCCCAACGAGCTGTAATGCATCATGCCAGACACCGCAACCGCGCCGCCAACGACACGAACTTGATAGTACATATATTACGACTAATGCAAAGACATTAAGGTGTTCTCCGCTTATGCTTCGGTTTCAATCGCCTCGTGCTTTGAATCCTTGTACATGTAGAACTGCAAGAAGATAAAGATATCCTCCAGGATGGTGCCGATAGAGCCCAACAACCAACTCAAATTAAGCAAGATGTACTGCGAGTCGCTTCTGTAGAACAAGATCTGGCCCGCGTAGGTGATGTTACCGAGAGTGGACAAGAGGAAGAACAACAAACTCAAGCCTTCCACCGATCTTCTCTGGTGGTTTTGGATGATCTGGGGGATTCTGGCACCCAAGTACAAAAACGCCGAGAGGTAGCCCACAATCTGTGGTCCCAAGGTCAATGGCTTGTCTTCCTGAGAAGGTGCGTCCGAGGAACCGGAGATGAAATAGCCCAAGGTTCCGGCCCCAAGAACGAACGCAATGGGGAGCACGTAGCTGACAAAGACATTCTGGTAGGGCAGTTCCATGGCAATGTCGGTAAGCGTGGAAGATCTTCTGCGCAAAAGAGGGGACCCTTCCTGGTTTTCCAGAGCCTCGTGGGTGGAATTGTGGGAGTGTTTGCGGTGAGAAGATCTGCGTCTGTGGTGCTTGGGGAAGATCTTGGTGTAGTAGACGTAGGAGGCGATCATCAACGAGTCAGCAATGCAAAACCAGACGGCCAAGAAGATGACTTCTGGCAACAAGCCGGCCCAGATGGAACCCACAAGGTTCAAAAGATCTCCCAAAAACCAAATGGAGATAAAACCAATGGCTATGCCATCTGCCGACTGGAGCCTCCACTGCTCAATCAACTGGGGCATCAACAAAACGATCCAACACGCCAAACTGGGTCAGCAATTGCAACAGGACGGGAAAAAACTGCAAAAACGGCGGGAGGAAAAACCGCAAAAAAAGACTTACGAACTCGAGCCCATGATGCCGGACACGGAAACACGCCAGGAGACGTCCTTGGACGCCCCGCTAACCATAGTCAACATTGGACCGAACATATCCTGAAGGAGAATCTTATCGTCCACCAGGTGTCTGCAGGAGAAGGGAAGGGGAACGCTTCCTGCAGGAGAAACCAGCCGGAGAAAACATGGCCTGAGGCACCGATGGAAGACGTGGTGGGTGGGTGTCGTCGTCGCAGCTGCAGGACCAGCGGATGGTGGTAAAATTTTCGCAGACTTTTTCTCTTCATCATTTTCTCCCGCCATAATGGTAAGTTCGACTTTTTAGAGACGCTGGACCTCCTGCTCGCATATCTTTGATAGATCTTGTGCCGGGAGTGTGGCCTCGCTCTATGGATCGTAGTTATTCTGGATTCGTCCAGGCTGCACTCTGGCACAGGCTGAGTATCTCGAGATACTGTAGAGTATAGGATGGTTCTGGCACCAGAACTCATACTAACTCAATGACACAGCCCGCCAAGAAAGTTGCACCAGCTCCGTTATCTAAAAAGTCCGCCGGCTCTGCCGCTGCCAAGAACCCTTTGATCGAGGCCACCCCAAAGAACTTTGGTATCGGTCAATCCGTTCAGCCCAAGAGAAACGTTTCCAGATTTGTGAAGTGGCCTGAATACGTCAGATTGCAAAGACAAAAGAAGATCCTTTCCTTGAGATTGAAGGTTCCTCCAGCTCTTTCCCAATTCCAAAACACCTTGGACAAGAACACCGCTGCCCAGGCCTTGAAGTTGTTCAACAAGTACAGACCTGAGACTGCTGCTGAGAAGAAGGAGAGATTGACCAAGGAGGCCGCTGCCATCGCCGAGGGCAAGTCTGCCAAGGACGCTTCTCCCAAGCCTGTTGTTGTCAAGTACGGTTTGAACCACGTTGTCTCCTTGGTTGAGAACAAGAAGGCCAAGTTGGTTTTGATTGCCAACGACGTCGACCCTATCGAGTTGGTCGTCTTCTTGCCAGCTTTGTGCAGAAAGATGGGTGTTCCATACGCCATTGTCAAGGGTAAGGCCAGATTGGGTACTTTGGTTCACAAGAAGACCTCCTCTGTTGCTGCTTTGACCGAGGTCAACTCTGCTGACGAGGCTGAATTGGCCAAGTTGGTGTCTACCGTCAACGCTAACTTCATCGACAAGTACGAGGAGTCCAGAAAGCACTGGGGTGGAGGTATCATGGGCTCCAAGGCCAACGACAAGATTGCCAAGAAGGCCAAGACCATGGACGTGAAGCCAGTTCAGTAGATGTATATGACGAATAATAACCTAATTGTGAATTGACAATGTAGTTCAGAGTGGCTTGACTGTCAAGTAAACATACTCCACACTGAATAACGTATTTCCATACCAGTATATTCCTGCACACCTAACCAGTTGGATACCTGAAAATAACCAGCACGAAAACAGTTTTCTCCAATGCCTTTGTCAGAAACAAGTCTGGACTAGACACATCCATAATCCACAGCTAAATGCCCATCCAAGCCCTTGCACTACGGTGTAGAGCCTTGTGGTTCACTAGTAGTTGCACCCATTTTCAGGGCTGAGCCCGAGCACGTGACAGTTTTGTGTAATGAAAAATTTTGTGTCGCAGTCTCATAGAAATCTGTGAGCGCCCGTTACAGTTACATTACAGACCAGTAAGTAGGCCATATTTTTGGTGACAAGGCCATGTAGAAACGTGCCAGAGCGGGTGTGCTCGGCGGTGCCTACGTCCTAGACGTCATACGGAATCCGAAACGATGAGAAACACGAGATATTGCATTATTCAATACGGGAAATACATTGAATGTTCCCTCTTCGCTGGAAGCCATAACCGACTAGAGATACTAACAGCAGAAATGGCTAAATCTAAGAACCACACCAACCACAACCAGACCAAGAAGGCTCACAAGAACGGTATCAAGAAGCCAAGAACCAACAAGTACCCATCCTTGAAGGGAGTTGACGCCAAGTTCCGTCGTAACCACAGATACGCTTTGCACGGTACTGCCAGAGCATTGGCCAAGGCTCGTGCTGAGAAGTCTGCTTAGTTATGGAGGTAATACACAGAATATAATCGAGAGCTGTAGATGTAAAGTGTAGTGAGAGTATGAAAGGGAAGGCAAGGGTAGCAATGGTGGGACGAGGAAGAAGGAAGAGAAAGGAAGAAGAAATGGATAAAATATCAAGATGACAACAGGAATACAACATGTATACACGTATATTGACCTCGCTCTTCACTGGCATCGATTGCCCCATTTTTCACCTCATCCTCACCTCATCCTACACCATGTTACTCGTCTTTACTTTATTATGACAATATACACCTAGTCCTAGTCCTGGGTCTTTTGGGATCCACGCAACAAACCAGTTCTTCTGGCAGCAATCAAACCAACCTTTTGACCGGGCACAGCTCCTCTGGAGATAGTAGAAGCCTTACCAATGTGCTGATGGTTACCACCACCGTGAGGGTGATCGACTGGGTTCATAGCCACACCTCTGGTCTTTGGCCACGAGTGTCTCTTGGCCTTGTACTTATGGTAGGCTCTACCGGCCTTCAACAATGGCTTGTCGATTCTACCACCACCAGCAACAACACCAATGACACCTCTGGCGTCGGAGGAAAGAACCTTCTTGGCACCAGATGGCAACTTGACTCTGGTCTTGTTCTCGTCGGGGTTGTGTCCAATGATGATCACGTAGTTACCGGAGGTTCTACCCAATGCACCTCTGTCACCAACCTTCTCCTCAACGTTGGAAACAATGGTACCTTCAGGCAAAGCACCCAAAGGCAAGATGTTACCGATGTTGAGCGAAGCCTTCTTACCGGCGTAGATGAACTGGCCGGTGTAGACACCTTCGTTGGCGATGAAGGTCTCCTCTCTGAACTTGTACTTGTAAGGGTCTCTGAAAACAACCTTGGCAAGAGGAGCACCTCTACCGGAGTCGTGGACAATCTGCTTCACAACACCACGAGTGTATCCATGACGCTCGGCGTAATCCAAGGTTCTCAACTTGGCAGCACCTTGTCTCAATCTGGTGACAGCGGTGAAAATGGACCCAGCACCTTTTCTTTGGTTACGAATGACTCTACCTGTATGTTAGTTTTGATGTTCTGAGTCCATGGCTTGTGTTGCTCCATGTAAATAGATATACATACCCATTGCTACTTGTGTGGTTAGATCCTTGAGTGCGTTTTCTGTGAAGTTCGCAACAAAATTTTCAGTTGTGAGAGGTTACACAAAAAGACGAGGGCGCAGCCCTAGAGCACGTGACGCGGGCGCCGCGCCGGTGCAGCACACATGTTCGACGAGATGCAGGATGGCTGCAAATCGCCTTCTGCTGCAAATCGCCTTCTCGGCTGCATTGGACAACATACCTGTTGTCACTGTTGCGCTGTTGTCACTTGACACCATATTTCCCCTTCTTTCCATTTGTTGCCACTTCGTATATTACACTGATTTCTTATCATTTTAAACATACAGAAAATCAAACTAAAAGAAACTGCCGGGAATTTGCGATGTGTCTATTTCCTCAGCAGTGGTGGAGTTACCCTCAGTGACAGAATCGTCAGCACTCCCACTGTAGCCACCAGCGGTCGTGCTCGCTTGTCCGGTACCCGATGCAGCATAGCCACTGCCGCTATCGAATCCCTTGTTGTAAGCTTCCTTTGTTATGTCAGCCGCCTCAAGTTCAGCTCCACTGGAAGAATAATTTTGAGTGTCAGAACGATCAAGGGAGGCATCTTGTGCTGTTCCCTTGACGCCCGTTTGTACACCGTTGCCATAGTAAGCAGAGCCAGAAGGAGGCGAAGTTGTGGAGTTTCCTGATCTGTCGGTTGAATGAGCACCGTAGGCGGCACCGGCTGCAGCTCCTACAGCACCGGCAGCACCGGCCGCTCCCACAACTCCAGCGCCATATCCTGGTGCACCGGAACCAGCAGACCCACTTGTACCCCTTGCACCAGCAGTATCAGCATTGTTACTGCGATTTTGGGCCCAGTCTCTAGAAGTAGTAGGAGAAGAATGGGGTACATCCTTCGAGTAAGGGCCACGTTGGCCCACGTTAGAGTTGCTGCCAGAACCAGCAGCGCCCGAACCAGTAGCTGCTCCCGAGTGACCGTGTTGGTCGCCTGCAACACGCTCAATGACGTTGCCCTTCTCGTCCGTCACTAATCCCGTTTTAGAGTCAATTTGGATCTCCTTCACATTCTTCAACACTTCAGGTTGACCCTTGAGCTCATTCACAGTCTCGTGTGCCAACTGGGTTGCCTCAGTGTTGTTCGAAGTGCCTTGAACAGTCACCAAAATATCCGACGGCTGCAACTCGTCTTCCTTACTCGTTGACGAGCCATGCTGCCCAACGTTCTGGGCTTGCTTTGGTTCGTGTCTGTTCTTTGCATAAGCACCGGCTGCAAGAGCAGCAGCAGTACCACCACCGACAACACCGGCAGTCGCAGCTCCACCATGACTACTGCGACTTGGATGATCACTGTGTCCACTCTGACCACTACGTGAATTGCTGTGGTCGCCAGCGTGCTGGACACTGTGGCCCAAAGTAGGGTCGCCTTCATGCGTAGAAGCCACGTTTCCCAACACACCTTCATCTGCTGCTTTTGCCAATCTGGCTTTGGCAATCTCATGCTCTCTATGACGCAGCTGCAAGTTTGGCTCGTGCAACTCTTCATTGAAAGAAGCATCGGGATGAGAACCGTGGGTCGATGAAACACCTCTAGTGCCCAGGCTACCCTTGGACCGAGCAGCATAAGCGGTTCCAGCGCCAGCAGCGTCAGCAGCGCCAGCAACACCAGCGGCAGTACCTAACCCGGAGCTGTTTCCACTTTGTGTTGTAGAGTCAGACTGGGCATGAGGAGCCAGGTCGACCCTACGACCTTCAGGTCCCGAAGTGTCGTCTACTTTGTAGACTTCCTTCGTTTCCGCATTCACAATCAACTTGCCATGACTCAAGTCAACTCCCTTCTGGTCAAGCTCCTTGCACGCTTGATGGGCAATCCTAGAGGCCTCGTCTCTGTCCTTCACGCCGATAACCTCAACTTGGAAGGTATCACTCAGAGACGCATTTTCAGATGGACGGGTACTACCAGAACTGGCACCACCAGTCTTGGAAGGTTTACCTTGCACAGAGCGCAGATTGTCACTGGTAGAATGGTGTCCAAAAGCCGGGGCGCCAGCTATTCCAGCAGCACCAGCACCAGCGGCAGCACCAGCAGCACCGTACTGGGCAGCAGGAATACCATGCTGAGAGGGCCGATCACTAACTTCTCTGGCAGCGTAGATCTGGCCAGCTTCCCTTGAGCCCTGGATAACTCCTGCTTCATAGAATGCCTTCTTGTCAGACTCACCTAATCCGCTACTGTGTGAACTTGCTGACTTTACCAGGTTATTTCCATGACGATCGCTACCCAAATAACTGGCACCAGCAGCACCAGCACCAGCAGCACCAGCACCAGCACCAACGGCACCAGCACCCAATGCAGCTCCAACATGATGATTCTTGTCTTTGGACTGATACTGAGACTTGGAGGTATCGCTAGCCGATTCAACATTTCCAGTCTCGTAAGCACCAGAACGAACTCCAGAAGTGTAAGCTTCATCCGAAACACCCCTAGTGTTTCCAGAACTGTAAGCTTGATCGTAGGAACCACTGGCAGTTCCTGATCTATAAGCGTCACCAGTCGCACCCTTCGAGTCATGGGTGCCCTTGGCAGCTCCAGAGCTATATGCCTCATTCTTAATACCGCTGGTATCGTGGGAACCTTTGGTGCCTCCGGAATTATAGCCGTGGGTAGTATCAAGATCTCTGTGGTCCCTGTTGCGCTTTGCATGAATTGCAGCTCCCAAGCCTGCACCTGAACCTATAGCAGCAGCTCCATAACCTAAATCACGATCGAATGATTCAGCGGTAGAACCCTTAGAGTGGTCTAAAGAGTGTTCGCCAGATTCAGTTGGACTTTTTTTTTTGCCGTTATCCACATCAGTCAAGGAACTTTTTTTTTTGGTGGGATCGCCAGGTGATACATCGTGCTTCAAGTTCTTGTTCTTGTCCGCAGCACCGGTGGATGCCGTGGCTGCTGAAGGGCCACCGTGGATGTCTCCACGCTTCCCACCCGAACGAATGAACTCATTTTGGTTGTCGTAGGTTCCAGCTGGAAGTTCCTGAACTCCACCTTGAGGACCAGAAGAAGTATCCTGGTCTTCGTCAAACACATTGGCGCCCTTCTTGTGGCTTGACAACTCCTTGATCTCTGGGTCGGCACCCTCTGCGATCTCTATCAAGGATCTCTTGTCGTCAGTGATACCATGCTTACGGTTATAAGCGGTAACTTCATCTTCCAAGTTTCTGGAAGAGGAAGCAGACTTTGGCTTCGTATTAGACGAGTCGTCTTCTCCTGATGCTTGGGTCAAACCTGGAACCGGTTGAACGCCATCATCCTTGTTCGAGGACTCACTACTGGTATCCTTGGTAGACTTAACACCAGAATGCTTTGGAGCATTCTTCACATCTTCGTACTGAGAAACTGGGTCAATCAAAGAGTCATGCTCGTTAGAACTCTTGTTTGAACCTGACAAACCTGCTGCGGCAGCTCCGGCAGCTCCAGCGGCTCCGAGTGCGCCAGCAGCACCTGCTAGAGCACCAGAAACACCGCTTTTAGACTTATCGTCGCCAAACTCGTTGGTTGATTTGTCGGCTGACTTGTCGGCTGACTTCTCGGCTGACTTGTCGGTAGAATTGTCAACAGACTTACCACCAGAAGAACCGGTCTCGCTGAGGGCTGATCCAGTTGTGGGAGAGTGGTCCGTACCAGTGTTCTTCACCTGGCTAGAACCAGCACTGCGATGTGAGTCGCTATCAGACCTACCTCCAAGGCCAATTGCAGCAGCAGCACCACCTATGGCACCAGTGATACCACCAAAGACTCCAGAGGATTGACTAGTGTTAGCATCATCTGCATCATCGTCATCGACATCAGCGAGAGATGGGGATGGAATCTTATCGTTTCCTCGAGTCCTAGGGTCAAGGGACGAACCAACACCACTGGTGGGGGCCGAGGTGCCAGATGCAACAGAAACGTCCTTTGGATCGTTGCTTCTACTTCCAGTGCTTGCACTCGCGCTATCCGTTGCATGGCCTTCGCCATCATCTCTGTTAGCTAACTTGGCAGCACCAGCGGCACTGGCAATAGCTCCAAACACACCAGCATTCCCAGCTCTGGTAGCTGCTGAATCTTCATGGGACTTCTCCGTGTTCACAGACTTGCTGTTGTCCAATGCCCCAACCTTTTGGCTTTCAGAAGTAGCCGGCTTGGTGGAACCTGCGACTGCCAGGGCATCAGTGTGAGATGCTGAGCCAGAATTTGCACCCAGACTCTTGGTCTTTTGTTCGTGGTGGAACTTTGCCTGGCCAGCTTTATATGCTTCATCCTTGACGGAGGAGGCGTCAGCAGCACCGTAACCTAAAGCACCGGCAGCAACAGCACCAGCGGCACCAAGTGCACCCCTAGCACCATCAAAAAGTCCAGGTTTTGAAGAGCCATCATCGTGCACATTCGAATCAGCAACGGCAGGATCAAGATCTTTGCTGCCGCCCTTGAGACTGCCTGAGCCTGGTTGAGACGACAGAGAATCATGAGCTTGAGATGTACCAGCTTGGTAGGCACCAGATTTGACACCCTCGTTGTACGAAGCATCTACAGGATCGGACTTGTCCGTTCCATGGCTTGCAGCACCAAATCCCAAGGCGCCTCCCACGACACCGGCCAAGGCAGCGGGCTTCAAGTAGGAGGCACCAGAACCACCTGTATCTTTGTCGTTTTGCGAGAAATCTTCGTGGTAAACAGCAGTAGTAGACGCCAGATCAGGAGCAACATTGGTATTGTCCTTTTGCTTTCCATGGAGACCTTGCAATTCCTTTTCGGTACGGGCAATCTTTGCATTCAAGGCGTCGATTTCACGGTCATAGTCAAAATCTGAACTGGATGGAGGCACGCCTGCATCGCCTCTGGACGAGTCAATGCCGGCTTTGCTGTTGTATCCAGCTCCAGAACCAGAAACATCTTTGGTGTCCTTCTTGTGATGTTGGCTAGCAGCAGCGCCAGCAGCAGCACCGGCAGCGGCACCAAGTCCAGCACCAGTACCGGTACCAGTACCGGAACCAGTACCGGTTGCAGCTTTGGAATGATCAGAACCGTGCAGCGGTGTCTTGCTATCATAGCCTTTACCACGGCCAGTCGATTCATTGCCCAAAGGTGGAGTGGTGTTGGCACTAGTTCCAGAAACGCTCTTGTCGTTCTTGCTGGCATCCTTCTTGTCGTGGTGAGACTTGTAGGCTGCACCAGCACCAGCAGCTCCAACACCTGCGGCAGCAGCACCAGCAGCACCACTGTGGTCGCGCAAGGAGTTTACTGCTCCAGAAATACCCAGGTCGTTGTAAGCAGACTTGTTTGTCTGATGCACCTCGGTGGGATCTTCGTGAGTACGTCTTGAGCCGGCACTGGAGCTGGAACCAGACTTGGAGTCCAGTTGCTGGGCATCTTTCCTACCCTCCTTCTGGCCCTGCTGGTAGGCTGCATCCTTGATTTCACCAGCATGCTGCCTCTCTCTTTCCTGTCTTTCATAATCTGAAGGCTTGGTCTTCAAGTTGCGGTTGGCTGCAAGTTGTGCGGCTGTGGCCTCGTTGGTTTCGTTGCTATGGCCAACAACACCTCCCTGTGTATCTCTAGGGTTATAAAATACCCCGGTACCGCCTTGAACAGTGGTGTCGTTGGTATAGAGAGGATGGTCGTTTTGGTGGAGGTGACCTCCATGTTCTTTCGCAGCAGAAGCACCGCCAGTTTCGTCAACTGGGTTGCTGGAGTCCTGGTGACCACCAAGAACAGTGTGGTCGGTGGGGCTCTTTTCGTTGGCATAGTCTCCAGGTGCAAGCTTGTCGACTGGCTCACGTCTGACTTCAGGCGGAGCAGTGACCACCTTGCCAGCAGATGAAGAAGAAACGACTCTACCCTTTGATTCAGGTGGACTAGTAACGACCCTAGCAGGAGACGAAGAGGAGACAACTCTTCCCTTCGATGAAGTAACACCAGTTCCAGCACCAGTTCCAGCACCAGTTCCAGCACCAGTTCCAGCACCAGTTCCAGCGGCACCAACTCCTACGGCAGCAGCAGCCGCACCAGCTGCTGCAGAAGCACCAGGAACACCTTCTTTGAAGCCCAATGAGTTGGCATGGAAGCTGTTCTTGCCTTCGATATAAGCAGCTTCAGCCACCTTTGCATCTTCAGTGGTCAATTCCTCGCTACCATAGTAGCTACCGCCAGTTCTGGCCCTGGACCCGTGGCTTGATCCATGGCCTGTTCCTGACGCACCCACAATGGGGAAACCGTACCGGCTCACCTTTTTGTTGTACTTCTTTTCAGCTTTGCGTTGGCCCTCGATATAGGCCGATTCCAACACACCCTTGTCGTGGGCACTCAAACTGGCGAGGTGAGAGCTGCCGGACAGACCCAGGTGCTTGGAGTCACCGTCTCCAGACTTGGCCGTCGAGGACGACCTCGAATGGCTTCTGAATGGGTGTTTTATCTTGTCGATAAATGAATGTTTGTCTTCAGACTCGGTGTGTGACATTGCAATTGGCTAGACGGCAACGAATTGAATATATTTGACGGCTACCAGTGAGATATATAAGCCTCCCCGCAGCTGAAATTCATGACTGGAGCAACCACAGCAACCACAGCAACTATTCTGTGGTGGAGCTAGGTGTGCGGGTGCTTCTCTTGCATGAGGCCGCAGGGGATGTCAAGCAACCAGGGACACCTGGAACGTGCGCCGCGGTTGCGGCTCGCAGTGGGGCGGGAGCGTTGGCGGGCTGAGATCGTGACCAGAAACCGGTGGTTCCTCGCTACGCGTGACACAGGGGATTTCACGTCTATTGTTCGCCGAGACGTCTTTGTTCCCGATGACGTCATTTCGTGACAAAAGCGACTCGGGCTCTGGGTGCATTGAGGTTACCCCGGTGGCTGCAAGATGCCCAGCATCGGTTGGCTATTTATACAGCGGCTGTTTGTTGGCCTTGTTGTACACGAGGCGTGTCACGAGCCACTCGAGGCTCTCCACGAGTCCCTGGTTCTCGAGCACCGACACCGGCAACAACTTGGAGTCGGTCGCTTCTAGCTCACTCACGAGCCGGATGAACACGCCGGTTTTCAACGCCACCAAGTCCACAGCCTCCGGGAGGTCCTGCTTGTTGGCAAGCATGAGTATCGGCACATTGACCATCTGGGTGTCTTCCTGGTTGGTCCACGACAGATCGTGGGTGATCTCCATGAGGGTATCGTAGCATTCCTGGAACCTCTCGCTGTCGGTGGAGTCTATGATGAATATTATTCCATGGCACGAGGTGTAGTAGCGTGACCACATGTTACGGAGTGACCGTTGTCCTCCCAAGTCCCAGAACTTCAAGTTTATGTTGTTGTACTGCGACGAGAGCTGCGAGTCCTTGGCAGCCTCGAATCGCACGGTGGTGGTATTCTGGCCCACGGTGGGGAGTATGCGCTTGGCCTTGATGGCCTGGCTGGTTGAAATATCGTTGTCGTTCTTCAGAGAATTCCGGCCCTGCCGGAGGGCTTCCGCAGGGGACAGGTAGAGGAGCTTTAGATGCTCGAGAAACGTGGTTTTGCCGGCATTGTCCAAGCCCAAGATCAACACGTTGTACTGCTCGCGTTTCGTGTACTGGGTATAAAGCGACGACGCCAAATGGAACATCACCAGTGCCGTGGAGATCCAACCAACCTTCAGGTTCAGGACAGGACACCGCGCAGCGCCAGCGGAGTATCGAACAGCACACGACCCGCCACTATAAAAGCGTGGTGGTGTTTCTGCGCGATGAGACGTTGAAAACGTAAGTACTCGGTGATGAACCACGATAGGGACAACTGATACCCATGAAGATAGTTGTTCAAGATAGTAGAAAAAATTCTGAGAGACTAACATAGTGTGCTGAAGCAGGATGGATGCGTGCCGCAACAATTGCATTGAAGGGTCCAACGCAGTACGGTGAAAAAAATCACTCGTTTGTTTAAAAAATTTCTCCTTTTTCTTTGTTTCGCCTCCTCCCTTCTCTCAGGTTCTCTCCCTCTCTTGCATGTACCCTGGCCTTGCTTCCCGCTTCTCTGTATTCGGTCTTGTCTCTTCAGCCTCTTCCTCTCAAGCTGCACCGGTGCACCAGGTGCAACGCGATAAGATCATTTCCACCTGATTCTCATTTTACTTCCATCTGTCCACAACCCATACTAATTGAATCATGTCGTTCAAGTTTCCATCCTTCAATCTCCAGTCGCTCCAGGAGTCGCTTCCCGACTTCGAGAACCTCTCCAAGTCCTTTTCGCTGAACGCAGGAAAGAACCTCGACCAATTCCGTGAGTCGTTGCAACCTTTTGCCGCCAAAACAACCCAGATGATTTCGTCGCAGCTCCAGCAGGTGCAGCAGATGGCCAACATCCACACCGGCAACGCGGGTGTTGAGGTGAGCGAACTTCCAGCCGAGTACTTGCAGTTGGAAGCCAACTGTGACCTCGTGCTCAAATTGTACACCGACTTGATTCACTTTTCTAACGACACGTATGGCAAGGTGTCGTACGACTACCCACCTGCCAACAACGCGTTCAACAAGCTTCGCGACGCGAAGGTTGGCAGTCTCATTGGCGAAAAATTCAACCAGCTCAAGAACGTGTCTACTCCACAGGAGTTGGAGAAGGTGTTGACCGGCGGTGCTGCCGAAGACGCTGAGCCCACGGTGGACGTGCAGACGGTGTCTGCCAAGGTGCCAAAGACGTTGTACGGACAATTGGCCCAAATTGCCGAGAAGCACAGTGAGGAATTGAAGGAGAAGAACAGCGCCGTGTCGCTCGCGTTGCTCCAGTTGTCGCTGAGCTACGTGGAGATTGCCACCGCGCGTCTCGATATGGATGCCAAGATCATGGAGCAGTTCAATCTGCAGTTGATCAGCATTTTGAACGAGCAGTTCATCCTGGTCAACGAGTTGCGCAAGAAGGTATACTCCACGAGACTGGAGTTTGACCTCTTGAGATCGACCTCTACTGCCAACGAGGAAGAGGAGGAGAACGAGGAGATTATTTCCAAGGAAGACGAGTTGGTGAGTGCAACCGAGGCCGCGGTGGTGGCGATGAAGAAGTTGTTGCAGCCCTCCAAGAACGTATCTTTGATCCAGATCTTTGTCAACGCCCAGAAGGAGTGGTTTGAGCTTGGTGCCAAGAAGTTGGCTGCACTTGCCGACTCGTTGGCCAAGATCGACGTCAAGGACGACGACGAGTAGCCGGCTGGTGGTGCAGCGGATGTCCTTATTTAATGCTCAACCATCGCCAAGTGGTTGCATGACAGATACATATAATGACAAGCGGCATGTATTGAACGGGGCTGGCGTCGTAGAGCACATTGTGCGCCACCGAATACAAGATTCGTTGTTTTATAAGCAGTTCCTCTTTCTCACCAACGAGCAGACCATTCTCCCGGTCATCGTGGACAAGGTGAAATTTATCGGCGGGACCGATGCCAACGGGAGACCCAGCCCTTTTATCTGCTGCATGTTGCGTCTACTCGAGATTGCCCCCAGTAGTCTGGTGTTGGAGATGTATGCCGACCAACTGGGCTACAACCGGTTCAAGTACTTGACGTGCTTGGTGATGATATACTACCGGTTGACCATGAGTGGGGCTGATGTGTACAGGAGTCTCGAGCCATACTATAGGGACTACCGGAAGGTGCGGATTCAGCTAAAGGTGCCTGAGTTTGACAGTGGAGTTGCTCGACATTTCACGGCGAAAACCATCGACCAGTGGGCGGACGAGCTTCTTCAAAACGAGCGGGCAGTGGATATTATCCTTCCACGTCTCCCACCACGGTACCTGCTCGTGCAGCGAGGTGAGTTGGGATTGCGGGAGTATTATGTTGAGGAGGAAAGCGAGGATTCGTTCCTGAGCGATAGCGAGTAGGGAGCGAGATGGAAGTGATAGATAGTAGCATAGGAGAATGAAAATAGCAGAAGCAGAAGCAGAAGCAGAAGCAGAAGCAGAAGCAGAAGCAGAAGCAGAAGCAGAAGCAGAAGCAGAAGCAGAAGCAGAAGCAGAAGCAGAAGCAGAAGCAGAAGCAGAAGCAGAAGCAGAAGCAGAAGCAGAAGCAGAAGCAGTAGAAGCAATAGAAAAAGCAATAGAAAAAGCAATAGAAAATAGCAATATTTGCAAGTTCGGAATTGACCACCTCTCATGGATACATTCTGGGAGTAGGGTGATCAGGATTAACGGATAACAAGAAACAACGATGATACACCACGAACACATTGCATAGACTTTGTGCACACGGCTGATCAATGATGAAACCCTCTTATCACCTTTCTTATCACCCTCTTCTCCCTCTCCCTTCTCCTTCTCACCCCTCACTTGTTTACCCAGATAACACCAATCCTGCCGATATCGCACCTCGCGTTTGCGTTCCGCACGGCTCCTGCAGTCCATTCTCGTCGAAAACACTACATTCCGAGTTTATATTTATTCCCATGAAATGGCAGTAACAACCCTTAACGACGGAGAAGGTGGCGCGTCGCCGCCAGCGTCCAAGACCAAGATCGTTTCCATCGTCTTCCTCTTTCTAGTTTCCTTGTTGGCGTTTGTTTGCCAGACCGAGTTCACGGCTCGTGCCTACAGCGAGGGGTTCAAGGAGCCTATCGCTCTTTTGCTCGTCACCCACGGCATGTGGTGGGTTCTCTGGCCCCTCCAGGTGTTCCTGATAGCGGTTTTCCGCACCATCCACCGCCAGTTGTCCCACAGACACCAGGGCGACTACCAGCCCGTCGGCTCCCAGGTGGACAGAAAGCCGCCCAACGCATTCAAGTACTTCAAAAAGTCCATTGTCAAGCAGGTGCACAACGTCTACCACACGTCGGTGTTGATCTACGAGGCCAACGTCAACGGCGACACCCGGACCGAAGAAATCAACCAGCTCATCGACCTGAACCCCCACATTTCCAGCACCAGCTCGCTTCGGGCGTGCTTCCGGTCGGCGTTGGGCACGCCGTCGATCAAGTACATTCTCACCAAGTCGGTTTTGATAACCATGGTGTTGACGGTGGCGGGCTTCACCTGGTACGGCGCCATGCTGATGACGTACGCCTCGGACGTGACGGCCATCTACAACTGCCTGGCGTTCACTGCGTATGCGTTTGCCATCCCCATCTTGAACGAGCGCTTCTCGTGGCTCAAGGTGAGCTCGGTGGTGCTCGCGCTTGCCGGCGTGTTCATCGTGGCCTACTCCGGCGACGACGCGGCCGACGCCGACAACCCGTATCCGTACCGGTTCTGGGGCAACTTGATCATCCTGGCCGGCGCCGTGTTGTACGGCTACTATGAGGTGCTCTACAAAAAGTACGCCTGCATTCCCCCGCACCTCGCCACCATCATCACCCCGAGACGCCAGCTCACGTTCGCCAACTTTATCATGGGCCTCTTTGGCGTGTTCACGTTTGCCATCCTCTTCACGTCCATGTTGTTCGTGCACGTGTTCCACATCCACAACTTCAACTTGTTTGGCTACGGCGACAAGACCGGCCTCATCTGGTCGTACATCGTGGGGTCGCTCGTGTCGAACATCTTGTTCAGCGCCTCGTTCTTGTCGCTCATGGCATTGACCAACCCGGTGTTGTCGAGTGTGTCGTCGTTGACCACCATCTTCTTGATCGGGTTGACGGAGTGGGTGTTGTTCGGCGTCAAGTTGAGCTTCCAGCAGCTTCTCGGCGACATGTTTGTGATTGCGGGGTTTGTGTTGTTGACGGCGGCGTCGTGGAAGGAGATCAGCGAGGGCAACGACGACGACGACGTGGAGAACGTATCGACCTTTTCGTTTGCCGTCAGCACCGACGGCACGATATAAGTAGGAGTCACCAAAACAAAAGTAACCAAAAGTAACCAAAAGCAAATAACACAAATAACTACAAATAACTACAAATAACTACAACTACTCCTCCCGATGCATGGCGCCAATCCGGCCGCTGCAACCTGTGCCTGGCGAAATCCCACTACCGGAGGTGTTTTTGCCTTTTCCTGCCGCTCCTCTTTGGGTTCCTTTTTGGTCTCACAGACCCAGTTGCCACTTTATTTCCACAAGAATGACTACAGACAACTTTGAACACAGCTTCGCCGGGGTCATGCGGACCCTCAATCTCGATCCCGACCGCTTCCGGAACTACACTGGCGACTTTGCTGGCCTCGGCTACCACCAACTAGCAGGGATCAAAAGCGACATCGAGCAACAGCTCTCGTCCTTGTTTGACATGTTGACAGTAAACTTCCACGCAGACATGTCGACGCCGTTGCTCACCGACGACGGCTTCCCCCGCAACGACATCGACGTGGTCAGCATCCGGCTCGTTCGAGTCCGCATTTTGATGTTGCAGAACGACTTGAAGAAGGTGTTGGCGTTGTTGGAGACAAAGTTGCACGAGCAGTTTTCGAGCCAGCAGCCGGCGCCGGCCCAGGACGCGCCCAAGCCGGCCATCTCCCAGCTCGTGCCGTTTGCAGTCGTCACCGAGATAGCGGACGGCAGTCCAGCGGCTAAGGCCGGGCTCCAACTACAGGACAAAATCGTGTATTTTGACGATATACATGCGGGCAACCACGACAGATTGCGGGCCATAGCGGGTCGCTTGAGGCAGATCCAGGACAAGGCTGTTCCCCTCCACGTGCTCCGCGACGAAGAAGCCCTCCAGATGGAGCTAGTGCCGTCGGACGACTGGCCGGGACAGGGCCTCTTGGGATGCCGATTGGTCCCATTGTGATACGTCATCAGCCGCCGTGGAGCGTGCTGGTGAACGTCACCACGTCGCCGGCTTCAAGCACATACTCCTCCTTGCCTTCCAACTCCCAGTCGGTGTCGTTTATGAGCACCAAGATGCCAGGGCGCACGGTGCCGTTGTCGAGGAACACCAGCACGTCTTCCTTGTGGGTAATTATGGTGGAAACGATGGTGTCGAGCAACTCCACGATGGTCACCTCGCCTTCTGCGCCAGGAACATCCACCTTGTGCTCTCTAACCTTGCTGGAAATGGCATCCAAGCCCCCCAAGAATTCCACCTTGACCTTGACCATGATGAGAAAGCCTGCAGGACGTGAAAAATATGGGGAAGATATAGACAACCGCAATACATGTGGGCGGCACTGTGCGCCGTACCACGAATAAGCCAGAATGTGCCAGAAGGGCAAGAATGCACCAGAAGGGGTCACTATATGTACCAACTACTCTACATCCACATCCACCTCTACTCACCATACTTCCTCTCTCCCCTAGGGAGCCTGTCGCTAGGCTGTCCCACCTGCAGTACGCACCTCACTACTTCCACCACTGAACACGACACCAACTTCAGCCATGTTGTGGATTCTTCTTCCGCTCTTTTGCAGCCTTTTGGCGGTGGTAGCCGCTGACGAGCGCATGCGTGCGTTGGTGGTGTATGACTCCCGGTCGTATGACATCGAAAACATCGGCCAATTCGACGCTCTGGTCAAGAGCGTGATTGATCAATTGCAAAAACTCAATGTGGACGTGGTTTACAAGGGCTATAATGATGAGGACTTGGCGCTTTTGTCCAGCTCCCAGCCCATCTACGACCACTTGGTTCTCCTTCCAACTGCCAAGAAGGCAATTGCTGCCAAATCGACCTTCAACCAAAAGACATTGATGGAGTTTATCGACAGCAACGGTAACGTGCTCGTGGTGGATAGCGTGGAGTCGGCCCTCCCAGACGACGTGCGCTCGATTATCAACGAGCTCGGCATTTACCCAGCCCCAAAAAACTTTCGTCTTGTGGACCACTTTGAGAGCGACGGCGACGGCGTCCAGTTGACCGCTGCCAACTTGGTTCCCAACAGCGTGGTTTCGTCGTACGACGGAGGGTTGTACTACGGCAGTGCCGCCTCCATTTCGAACAACAGATTGCTTTTCCCCATCATCAGGGCCACGAAGAATTCGATCACCGTCGACCAGGTGGACGAGCCCATCACCCAGGAGAGAACCTGGACTTTCGGCGAGCAGGGCTTCTTGGCGGTTGGATTCCAGGCCTTGAACAATGCCCGTGTGGCGTGGGTAGGCTCGCCAGCACTCGTCACTGACGAGTTGGTCCAGTGGGTGTTCCAGGAAAAGAACGTGTTGAAGTTGCAATTCGTCCAGCACCACAAGGCCGACACGCCAGAGAACCTCAACCCCACCTTGTACAGAATCAAGGACCAGGCCATCTACACCATTGGCGTTTCGCAGTACTCGAACGGCGAATGGACCCCGTACGAGGTGCAAGACCCCAGCGGCCAGCTTCAGCTTTCGTTCAAGATGTTGGACCCATACCAAAGGTTGAACTTGCAGCCTTTGGGCCCGGTCGCATCCACTCCCGACGGCCCCGAAGACAGCTATGCTTACTATGTCAACTTCACCGTACCCGACCACCACGGTATGTTCACGTTTGAGTTGGACCACCAGCGGGACGGATTCACCTACTTGCTCGACAAAAAAGTGGTCACTGTCAGGCACTTGGCCAACGACGAGTTCAAGAGGTCGTGGGACATCACCAACTCCTGGATGTACATGGCATCTGCCACATTGGTGATTGTCGCATGGTTGTTGTTTGTTGTCAACTTTTTGTACGTGGGCAGCACAGACAAGGTGAAGAAGAATGTATAGATGATTTTATAACTGCTACAGTCTGCTACAGCTCTGCTAAAACTGCTACAGCTACTGCTAAGACTGCTACTGCTAAAACTGCTACAGCTACTGCTAAGACTGCTACTGCTAAAACTGCTACTGCTAAAACTGCTACTGCTAAAACTGCTACAGCTACTGCTAAAACTGTTAAACTTGAAAATCTGCTAACTGCTACCGCTAACTGCAATGCTAACTGCACTGCTACTGCCACTGCTACGCTACTCCGACCTTGTCAAAACTCATAATCGGCTCCGAGAGGGTTGTCCCAGTCGGTGCCAAAGCGTCTGGTCTCGCAGAAAAGAGGCACCACGTCGCTGGTGGCACAGGCAATCCGATAGGACCCCAGCAGCAAAAGCCGCTGGATTTCGTCCTGGAGCTCAAACTCCTGGTCAAAGAGAAACAGCCTCACCCGCCGACTGTATCGCACCCGCCGACTCTGCGGACGAGCCTTCACAAACGTGGGACGGATGAGGATCTGGCCCACCTTTCCCTTGCCAATTGAGCAGCTCACCGAGCCAGAGATGCTCACAGAACCGCCCAAAGATGCACCGGCAGAAGCTGACAAGGTGACATCCTCGATAACATAACTGATTCCCAACCCGCTTCCCACTCTCTCGTCCTGGCTGTACGAGTAGGAAAAGCCAACACTTCCGCCGTCGCCATACTCATGTGACTGGCAGGGACTGGCGGGAATGAAACCCGGATACTCCACCCGTTCTGTGTGGTTGTAAGCAAACTCCACCCATTCCTGGTCCCGTTTCAAGAAATGGTCTCGCAACCAGCCTTGCGCATGGACCGTATCGAGGTCGACGGGTTGCAGCTTGTTTGCTAGAGCAAGAAACGTGCCGGTCTCTTCGATACGAAACACTGTTTGCGGGTCTGGAGCCAGGAGAAGGCTGGAATAGTTGGCGTAAAGCTGGTGGAAATTCTTGACGTTGATGATGGTGGCACCAGCCGGCTCGTTCTTCGCTGGAAACACTGGCAACGCAGCAACACAGACAAGGTACAAAGCGCCAAGTACAAACATATGATGAGTTTGCCATTTCTGCCGGCCCGTCTTATGCCAACTACAGCCGAACAAGCCCGGATATTTTGCAGTCGATACTGCATAGCCTGCCGAATTTGGAGTCGCTCGCAATGGAGTCGACGCCGGGCAAAAAAACACCATGTCGGTAGAAGAAGCACAGAAACAACAGGCACAGGACAAAAAAGCACAGGCGTTGCAGATACAGTACAACAAGTACCAGGAAGACATCAGCGAGTTCCAGTCGCATGTGGCGGCATTATCATCCAAAATACAGGAGCAGGTGATTGTCGATAAGACGTTGAGTGCCATTCCGCCGGAAACCCGCGAGGGCCGTCGATGCTTCAAGTTGGTTGGCGGGGTGTTGGTGGAAAAGAGCGTGGACGAGGTGATCCGGATGCTCAACAGTGACTTGAACAGCATGAAGGAGGAGCAGGGCAAGTTCCAGCAGGAGTTGCAGCGGATGAAGAAGGACATGGAGACGTGGATGAGTAAGAACAACATCAAAATTGTAAGTAAATAGCAGCTACAGCACGGACATAATATCATACAGCAATCGACTTGACGTAGTCGGTTCTGGCGTCGCTGACTCTTCCCGAGTCGCGGTTGATGGCCTCCCACTTGGGCTCGTCTTTGAACAACCGGATGGCGGTGACGGCCTTCAAGTTGCTGCTGAGCGTGAACCGGTGGTAGATGCCCGCGGGCAACACCAACAAGTCGTTGGGGTCGAGCTGGGCCCGGATCCACTTTTCGTCCTTGGCGCGGACGTCAAAGTAGCCCTCGCCGTCGACGATGTATCGGATCTCCTCGTCCTCGTGGTAGTGTTCGGTGTAGAAGGTTTTCATCTTGGCGTTGAACGCGGCCACGTCGCCGTTGAACGAGTCCAAGTTGAGGGTGATCTGGTCTCTGTTCTTGTAGCCACGGTCGTTGGCGATGGCGTTGAGTTCGTCGATGGAGGAGATTTTGCGGTAGAAGACACCCAACTTTTGGAGCGTTTCCTCGGCGACGGGCTCGCCCGAGTCGTGCTGCTCGGTGAAGTTGTCCGGGGTGTCGTTGTTGTCGTGGTAGAAGAAACGGGCCATGGGGAGAAGGTGGTGAATCTGCAAAGTTGTGGAGAGGCACGTGCACGCCGCGAGTGACGCTGCAAGTCACGGCCGGGAGATTAGTAAGGAGCGGTTCAGGAGCGGTTCAGGAGCCGTTCAGGAACCGTTCAGGAATGTGATGCTGACCATGCACGCATATCGATGCAGCTGTCAATGCAGCCGGGCAGACGCACTACGAGAAACGCAGAAAGCTAACGCATCCGTTCGCTGGTGGCAATGAGCCCTGCAGGACGCTCCTGCAGGAGCGTCAGTAGGCTCTAGGTGCGCTGCTCCTCTTCGTCCTGTAGCTGCTCCTGCAGGCCTACAGACCTACAACCGCGAAACCACCTTTCTTCTCAACATGTACGGGTCTCGTCCGTACGGCCGCCAGGACCGCAGCACGTACCAGCAGAACATCGATCAGCAGCTCGCATCACAGGAAAAAAAAACGTCCTACCGCCGAACAGTCGACCATGGCAGCAACATGGGCCGGTGGCACCTCCAGCGCAGTCTCGGAATCACCGACAACCCCGTGGGCAAGATCCGGCCCGAGTCGTCGTACCTCATGGACCTCCTTCCCTCGCACGCATACAAGTCGTCCTCCGTCAACCAGAACCGCGGCAACGCCGCCATCATGGACGTGCAGACCAAGTTTGTGCATCTCTCCTCCAACAAAGCCAAGCACTCCATCAACACCGTCAAGTGGACGCCCGAGGGCAGGCGGCTCCTCGTGGCGTCGCACTCGGGCGAGTTCACCATCTGGAACGGCATGACGTTCAACTTTGAAACCATCATGCAAGCCCACGACCTGGCGGTGCTAGCGCTCAAGTACTCGCACAACGACGACTGGTTGTTGAGCGGCGACCAGACCGGGGCCATCAAGTACTGGCAGCCCAACTTCAACAACGTCAACATCATCAACGGGCACACGGACGCCATCCGCGACATTGCGTTTTCGCCCAACGACGCCAAGTTCCTCACGGCGTCGGACGACTCGTCGATGAAGATCTGGAACTTCAACAACGGCAAGGAGGAACGCACGCTCGCGGGCCACCACTGGGACGTCAAGAGCGCCGACTGGCACCCCAGCTTGGGCCTCGTGGTGTCGGGCTCCAAGGACAACTTGCTCAAGCTCTGGGACCCGCGCGCGGCCAGCTGCATCTCCACCCTCCACGGCCACAAGCACACCATCACCAAGACACGGTTCCAGACCGCGGGCCGGGCACGGCTCTTGGCGTCCACCGCCCGCGACCGCTCGTGCCGCATCTTCGACTTGCGGACCATGAAGGACTTTTTGGTGATCCGCGACCAGGACACAGACTTGTCGTGTGTCGAGTGGCACCCGGTCCACCCGTCCATGGTCACCACCGCCGCCTACGACGGCTCCATGAGCCACTACTTGCTCGACACCTTCATCGCCGACAGCAACAGCATCAAAAACGAGACCAGCGCCAGCACCGGCTCCGCCATCGAGGCGGTGCACAAGGTGCCGTACGCCCACGAACGGGCCATCAACGCGCTCGAATACCACCCGTTGGGCCACTTGCTCTGCTCGGCCGGCGCCGACCGGTCGGCGCGGTTCTGGTCGCGGGCCCGGCCCAACGACCCCATGTCGTTCAAGGACGCGCTCTACACCAACGACAAGGTGGGCGCGTGGTACTACGGCGTGAACAACAACATCAACGCGGTGTTGGAGGACACCAGCGCAGCTGCCAGCGACGCGGGCTCGCAGCCTGGCTTCAACTTGCCTGGCTTGAACAACTTTAACGCCAGTGCGCCCGAGGCGCGAGACGCCTACGCCATCCCGGGGTTGCGGGGCCATTGACCCGTGCTCGTGCTCGTGCTCGTGCTCGTTGCTCATTGAATCGTAATGCTCTATATATATTACACACCCTTCGTGTAAAACGCATCCACGGCTTCCATGTACCGCTTGCCATCGTTGTCGAGATACTGCCTGGCAAACTCGCTCACTAGAGCTATTATCTCGTCGTCTCCAGCACCGTCGCCGCCGCCGGGACAGTACACCTCGCTCGACTTGCCCGAGTTGCGGATGCTGACCCAGGCAGAAACCGGCGGCCGGTACGCGTCCACCTCGGCCCGCGTGAGCGGCTCGTACGCCTTAAAGTAGTGCTCGGTGCGTTTCTTAAAGTCGGCGATCGCCACCTCGTGCTTCACGTTGCGGTAGTCCGCGTTGAACGCCTTGCCGTTGATGTTGAACAAGAGGTACTCCTCGATGTCGCACGACACGTCGAGCACGATGAAATGGTCCACAATCCCGGCTTGTCTGCTCATTTCCACCATCGCCTGCCGCCGTGCCACCGACGTGTTGGTGGCGTCGAGAAAGCCCACGTTGATCACTTCGTCCTGGAGGCCTGCCAACAAGTCGGTCATCGCCATGGTGGCGTAGGCGTCGCGCTGGCGCTTGGCGAGCACGTTGCTGGGGTCGAAAAACTCGCTGGTGCTCAACCGTTGGTTCATTCTGCGTCGCACGTCGCCGGCGTTGAAGATGTCACACTTGTAGCCGGTTTTCTGGAGCCATCGGGCGAGCTGGCGGGCGATGGTGCTCTTGCCGGACGCCGGCAAGCCCACGAGCATCACCACGGTGCGTTCCGACTTGTGTTTTTTGGTGATCAACTCTTCCAACTCCTGGGGAGAAAAGTAGTATTTGCCGGCCGCGGTGGGGGTGGAGGTGATGGTGGTGGCGCCGGTGGTGAGGTCCATGGCGCCGGATGATGACTGGGACGAGGATATGCGCATCCTGGCGGCTCGGAGGGTGGGGTTCATGTCGAAATCCATAGTTTGATGTGTGGTTGATTTGGTTGTTGGTTGTTGTTGCTTTTGCTCTTTTTGGTCTGCTGCCACGTTGCCACTATAGAAAATGGCCGGCGGTGCAGGCGTCTATATCAAAATAAATGTGTTTGGTTCGCAGCCGTACAACTGTTGTCTGTTCGGTGCGGATGCCGGCGGCGTTGACTTATTTCTATAAACGGAAGGCTCCCTGTCGTCCGATGACTCTCGGCGTCGGAGTTGCAGACCCCGCGCGTCCTGTGCAGAAACGCTTAGGACCAGTGGAATGACGCACGCCACGGGCCATTATGCGCTAGCGCGGCCCGGGCCGTTGGTGCGTGCGCCGGTGGTCCGGCAGGTGCGTGGCGCATCAGGTGGCATCGCCGGCCCATCGGCTCACTTGGGCCGATAGACGACTGGTGACTCGTCCTGTACCTGCCACCGGCTGGCCCTGGCTGCTCCTATCGCCAGGTACGCCTTCATGAGGTTGCCCGGGTCCTGGATGTTGACTTCCGTCCCTGTCCCCGTCCCCATCCCCGTCCCCGCATCTTGCTCCGGCTGTGGCTGGTGCTGCACCAACAAATCCGTCGCTACCCGAAGAAGCTCCAAGTACCGTTTGGGGCCCTTGTCGGCGCGTTTGATCGTGTACGCCAACGACCACTGCTGGTCCTTGTTGCGCGGGTACCCGTGCGGGTCGCCGACGGGCGCCTGCCGTTTGCCAAACAAGTTTTCCACATCAACATAGTACGAGATGACGCCCGCGCTCGCGGTCTCCTCGTTGAACGCATTGAGCTCGCGGCTGTGCGCCTGGAGGTTGGCGTAGCGCTGCTGCGCGTCGATGTCTTCCCGGAAACTGGTTTTGAACGACTGGGGGAATTTCTGCAACCGCGACACCTGGTCGGCCGTAAGCGGGACCGCCATAACGTGCATGCGGTGCTTGGGCAGGGTGATCCGGCGCATGGTCTTGAGCACCAAGCGGAACGCGGTGTCGCCGTGGGAGGCCGCCAAGTCGGCCTGGACCGTCTTCAACACCTCCGCCCACACGTCCAACGACATCTTGAACTGGGTGTCGGCCACATACGACGGAAGGTTGTCGTGGAGGTCCTCGAGCTTCTTGGCGGAGATGTAGCGGGGGCTGACCCGGTCGTAGGAGAAGAACGTGCGGTCGATGTCCTCGAGCGGGAGGTACTGGAAGCCGAAGAAGGAGTTGATGTTGTGGTAGGCCACGTAGATGCCGTCCATCTGGCCGATGCGGGCCTGGAACCCGTACTTGAGCAACGCGCCGGTCCGGATCAAGTCGTCGTACTCGCGCTGGAACAGCTCGAACCGGCCGTTCAACTTCCAGATCTGGTACTGGTTGTTCTCGAGCTGCGGGTTGCCCGAGTCGTAGCGAATGGCACACACCGCCCGCGTCTTGAGGTCAAACGTGCCGTTGCCGGGGAGCCGCTCGTCGTAGCAGTCGAGCTGCGACCGCATCAAGAAGTCGCCGTAGGTGGCATAGTTGTAGGTGTTTTGTGGCGGCGGCGGCGGCTGCGGCGACGACACCTTGTAGCGCTCAAACTGCTCCTCCTCGGTGGTGAGAAGCGCCTCCAAGCAGTGGCCCATGGCCGAGAGAAGAATCTCGGTGTCGGCAGACTTGTCGGACTCCACCGCGTATACGGTGTGGCCGGTACTGGGGTTCTTGCCCTTGGGCTGCACGAGCAACGACGCCGGGAGCCGGTTGCTGGCACCAGCAAACTTGGGGAACAGGAACCGCGCCCCGCTGGCAGGGTCGTAGTTGTTCAACAAGAAGTAGAACTGGGTTAATGCAGACGTCATGGACGACGTGGACGAGTAGAACGGCTTGCCGTGCTCGTTGGCGGCCGCCAACAACGTCGAGTCCTTGGCCACGCTGACAAACGCTTCGGTAGCACCAAAGTTGAAGTCCGTGTACTTGACGATGTTTTTGAGGTACGGCGTAAAGTTGTACACCCGGGTCCGGGGGTCCTGGAGAAAGTGCACGCCGGGCGAGAAAAGCGCCCGGTCGAGATTATGCTGAAGACGAGGAATGGCGCCGTGGTCAAGGCTCCTGGCTTGCACCACCGGCGCTGCCCCGCGGGTGATGCCTCTGGTATGATTTCGCCTGGTGGCTGGCTTGTGGTTCGACGTGCCTGCGGACGGTTCGGGCGTCCTGCTGGCCTCTGAGGCTCCCTCGTCCGGTCTCCGAAACCCGCTCAAAAGCTTCGAATTGGTCTTGCTTCTCAAGGAGTCTTCCTTATTCCCGGGTCGTTTGGGTGGTTTTTTCGGGGTTCTGGGCTTGGCCTGCCCGCTCCGGGGTGCCGCCGTGGCTTCAGACACGTCCAAATCATCGTCCAACGTGGCAAACTCCTTATTGGTCACACGAAGCTTCGATGTGTGTCGCAAAGCATCCGACAAATCGTCGGCCTTTTCCAGCGTTGTAGCGGTAGTCTTGGGTCTGGTTGCGGTGCACGATGTCCATCTAGGACACACGCGTCTGGATGGCCCAAAGGCGCTTCGTATAATCATCCGTTTGTCACCGCCGGCAAAAACACTCAGGTGGAAACAAAGTGCGAAATGCGATGAGTTGAGTCTGGGGAAGAAAAACAGCAACAATGGTGGGTAGTCGTAATCATAGCTCGTCAGTAATCTAGTTATATACTCGCCTATCTAATTCCCGGAGAACGTTGGCCACCGACTGCACTTCCACCTGCATGCCCCGGGTGGTGAGCTTGCCCACAAGGGTGCTGAAGTCGACAGAGTTGAACTGCTTGTGGCGCGAGAGCGTCTTGTACGCATCCGCACAAGGAATGAAGATGCCATTACTTCCGGTGATGCCAGATGCGCCGGGAGTACCGGGGGTCGACGGCGCCGACGTCAACGCCATCGGGATGTTGGACCGCGAGTCGGTCCGCGAAATCGACGACCGGGTGGGCGACGGATCGCTGCCTGCTCGGTCGGTGGAGCGCTCGTTGGACTCGTTGGCTTTGTTGGCCACGGTGGAGCAGAACAACGTGGACAACGGGTCCATCTGGCACTGCTCACATGTGCCGGGGTTGCCCGTGCAGCCGCTTTGCTTGCTGGCCGGCTCGGCGGGCTGGCCCACCACAGGCGGCACGGCGCCGGAATTCAAGTTGGTGATATCTCGAATCTCCACGCTGGGGCCGGGGTGCATCACCGGGAGCGACGTCTTGCGAATAGAACTGGAATTTTGGATCGGCGGAAGCATCTTCGTCACCTCGTCGTCTTCCTCGTCGGCCTCCTCTTCGGGAAAGTCCTCCATGGACCGCGAGATCTTGGCGGCTTCTTTGGCAGCTTCGCGGCATACACACGGCGTGTCGTCGGTGCAGAAGCCGCAGTTGTCCACGGGCGAGCCCTCGTCAAACATCTTCTTGGGTGCTGGTTCCTGAACGACAACCTCCCGGGTCTCCTTCTTCAACTTCTTGAAGTCGGGGAGTGGCTTGGCCGTGGACGAGCCAAACAGCTTGGTGAAGTCGGTCTCCAAACTGGCCTTGCGCTTCAACGGCACCGCCGCCACCGGCTTGAATGTTTCCACTAGGTCGTTCAACGTGGACCGCGAGCTATGCGTCTTCAACCCCACGTCCTCGCACAAGCATTCGTCCTTGATACATACGCCGCAGTCAAAGTCGCTGGAAGCTCGCGGACGCTTGGGCGTAGGGTCGTTGGAAACGGGCGTAGGATGGATGGGGTTTCGGTAGCTGAAGTTGGGCGGCGAGTCGGCAGAGGGCGCCGGCGATATCTGCTGCACAGAATATGTCGACGACGACGGTGACGGATTAGGCGAAGTCTTGGCATTCCGGATGCCGGCAACATCAGCTCGCAACTGTTCCAAACTTTTGAGCAAAAACTGGTTTTCAACCTTGAGCTTGTTTATGGTGTTCACCAAGCCCATCTCTTTCACGTCTCTCTCCTTCTCCACCTCAGCAAGCTTCTCTTCGAGTTCTTGCACCCGGGTGGCTCGCCTTTCTCGGAACGCCCTCTGAGCAGCTCGGTTCTGGGCCTTCCTTTTCGAGGCCGGCGTATCGACACTGGGCTTCCTTCCGGGCTTGGGACGGGGCGGGAGCACCCATTCTTTCGATGTTTGAATCTGTGATACTTGTGAAGTCGAAGGTGGAGACCCTGCCAGAGAAGCCGGTGAAACGGCAATGGCTATCGGAGAAGGACCTCCGCTAAGCTTCGTCCTGGGGGCTATCACCAGCCCACGCGTGGATACCAGGGTATTGGACATCGCTATCAGTTAGTTATGAAAAAAATTTTGTGCGCGAGCGGAGAACTGAGAATATAAATTTGCTCATGCAATAGCGCCTGATTGATCAGATAAAGAAATTATCTTTTTCATCAAGCCGAGCAATCAGCCAATCACGGCAGCGCGAACTGGACACAAAAAGATTGCGCGTGGCGACTCGGTAATGGTCACGTGACGCGAGGCTTGAGGAGTACCAGTAGAAGGCCTGGGAATTCGTACTTACTGTTTTGACGCAAACCGGCTATAGTGAGGTCCGGCAGTTCAATGCTGTATTTTGTAGCGTTCAAAAACGAGCGGTTTTGGATAAGCCAATTTCAGGTGTGTGGATCTCGACACAAACGTGGCGTGAGAGGCTCCTAGCGGTCGCAAACGATTACACACAACCGTAATATCCACTGTGCGTCGTCTGAAACGGTACAGATGACAATCTTACCTTGAACTGATACGAAGGCGTTGTGATGACAGACGGATCATTCGCACGAAAAAGTGTAGGTGTGATAATGTTTTCCTGCGTATAAACCTATGGGTGCCCCAGGTGGTGTCGAAACATGTATGTACAGCAATTATGTATTTATGTAGAGTTACCCTTGGCAATTTCGGCCAGCATCTGAGCTAACTGTTCTGGGGTTGGTGTGCCCTCGGTGATCATCTTGTTAACCGAGGTCTTTCCGAATTTTTCCTTCAACTTTTCCTCTTCCTCGATGAACTTTTCGCCGTTTTCCTGCAAGTACTTCTGGAAGTGCTCGTACTGCTTCTGGCCGTGTTCTCTGATGATGTCCAAGGGCATCTTGGGCTCCTTGTTGACACTGGAGACTGGCACGCCCATCAACTTGGCCAAGTAAGTGCCGGCGTTGGGACGGTTGGCATTGGCGAACAAGTGCTGGTTGTCCTTCATCCACTGCTGTCTCAACTTGGCCTCGCGCTCCAGGAACTCCTCGATAATATTGTTCTTGTCGTTGAAGGAGTTCAAGATGGGTCTCACGTCCTTGACGGGCTGGGTAGCCAAGTACTCCAAGAGCGGGATCAACTTGATTAATTGGTCGTCTGCCTTTCCCTCCCATGGCTTCATGGGGATGGCGTTCTCGGGCTGCAAGGCCCACGACTCGTCGTTGACGTCTATTAACACCGTCTTGCCCAAGTCACGGTTCAACAACGACAAGTCCTTGATCAACTTGCCGTCCTTGTAACGGCACGCCTCACGGTACAAGGCGTAGGAAATGTAGGCGTGGTAGCGGTCCAACTTGGCCACCGCCTTCTCGGAGAACATTTGCAAGTTGGAGCCGAAAATGACAATTTCGTAGTACTGGGACAAGTAGCCCAAGAAGTAGTCCAAGCCGGGTCTCTTGGCGGTTCTCCATCCGTTCTTGGTGTCCCACTCCGAGTGGATCAACAAGTCGTCGAGCGAAAGCACCAACGTCAATGGACGACGGTAGGCTTCTGGAGGAGGTGGAGGAAGCAAGTTCTCGAACGCCGGCTCGGAGAACAATGAGAAGAATGACGACAAACGTTTGTTGAAACGGGCATAGATCAAGCCAGGCTCGTAGCCGTTGCCGATGTCGGCGCCGTCCATGGCCTTTTGTTCGTCCTCCGAGTCCCAGTCACGGCACATGTAGCCGACCCCGATGAGGCCACCAACAAGGGAACCGCCGTAAAAGTAGTTGGCGTACTTTTCTCTCTGGAGATCCTTGGATGTCTGGGCACGTCTTCTGCGTCTGGATCTGTTCTTTTCTGTTCCTTCGGGCCCCTCGTTCTGTTCGGAACCTTGGTTTTTCTCGGATTCTGGCTCCTCGAACCCGGCCCGGGCCAATAAGTCGTCTGTGAGAATGGATTTCTGGGAGTTTTCATCGACTTTTTTGTCAGAATACCATCTGGCGATGCTAGCACGAGCCGCTGGTTGTCTCAAAACACCAGCACGCAACACGGTTGCTGCTCGAAACGCTCTTAATCCGAACATGCTTTGTTGCCAGTGAAGAAAAAATTCCAGAACTTGCGACACCCATCCTGCACACCCAGCGATAACCTGAGGCCTGGGAACCAAACACCACTACTTTTAGTTTACTGCCACAGATGAGTGCAAGGGTAATCAGACACAGGTGGTATCTGGTGGCTCCTCAAGTACCCAAGTACAGCAAAAACGGCATCTTTTTGACCAACTCCCTCAAATATGTCAAGGATGTGGACGAGTACCAGCGCCAGATTGTAGAGGAGAGCTCCGACTCAGACAGGGCCACTTTACTCATGGAGAAAATCCACGGAAACAAGACGTTACTATACATGTTGTCCAACTTTCACTATGAACTTTCGAATATCGGCATAGGTCGAGCCAGCGATCCTTCTACCCGTCCGTTATGGAAGTATAGATGGCTGTACGTCACCAGATTAGCCCGTCTTTCCAACACTTTTTGGAGTCAATGCCAAATGGAAGACTTGGCCCAGCATGACCACCGTCTAGGAACACATCCAGCTTCCATAGGTGTTCTTGATCCCAATAATTTTTCAGCAGAAGTATACGCAGCATTACAGACTGGCGAGTATGGAGGCACTGATTTCAGAGACGTGCAGATGATTGGGGGACGGCTGTTTACAAGAGAGCAGTAGGCAGTCACCAAGGCTGCATAAAATGCATTGAATTACACTTTGTTGCATAAATTGCACTAGGGCACCAAACTGCACCAACTTGCATGAATGCAGAAACTACACTAGGGCACAGAATCACTTAATTGCCCAGAATCACCCAATTGCACCAGATTCACGAACTACACAAGCTAAAAGCACGAAAGTTATTGCTGAATTTTATGGAACGAGTCCCTCGACTAAAGCTTGGGGATGTGTAACGACTTGGAAATCTGCGCACAACCCTGCAAGAAGAAGCCAAACACGGCTACATGCACCTCTGCAAAGGTTCCCTCAAAGAGAAGTCCGCCGGGGAGCTGGTCAAGGATCTGGTCCTTCCACACCAAGTACGCCATGAACCCGACCCACGCCAAGTTGGTGGGGATGGGGAACCCTTCAAAGTACTTGGACTTGCCAGACTTGTCCTTGGGGATCTTGTTGGAGCTCACGTTGAACCTGGCCAACCGGGTCAACCCGCACAACACCCAGAACGTGAGAACTAGCACATCGAGCGTGGTTCTGAACCCAATGGCGAACGCAATGGTCGCTGGAGACACACCAAACGACACCAAGTCGGCCAACGAGTCCAACTCCTGGCCCATCAACGACGACTTGTTACGAAGTCGCGCAACCTTACCGTCGAATATGTCAAAGAAAAGTCCCAACAAGATGAAGAAATGTGCCCGTTGCACGTACAAGGTTTTGCCGGTTAGCGTGTATCTCAAACACGAAATAATGGAGTAGAATCCAGAAAAGCCGTTGAGACACGTGATAAAGTCGGCCATGTGGAGGTTGCGGATCATGCTGAAGTGGCGTTGATCCTCCACAAACTTGACATACTCCGTTTCATCGGGCTTGGGAAGCGGTTCCTGGTTGCTCGATAACGAGAACAACGAAGAACTCCGCCTAATTGGTCTTCCTGGCGTGACCTCCACGTCGGACTCCGCGTCGGACGCGATCGCAGACTCATTCCGTTTGATAGCAGACGAGTAGCCAGACATTGGTGAAGTGAGTGAAAGAGCAATGACTGTGAAATTGAGCTTCATGGCCACTGACGCTGCTTAGGTAAGCGCAGCGATGAGTGGCTTTCGATCCCTGTGGGCGGAGCCTGGTGGCGGCCGGGCATGGCTTAGGTGGTGTATGTGCTGTATGTGGTGGCCGGGACGGGGGGACCAGAAAAACCCACCAGTCGTGAAAGTCGCCAGTCGTAGAGTTGGTCTTTTTTAGAATGGGTGCAAATGTGCAAGGCTGTGCACCGGACCAGTCATACAGAAGTGTATATAGGGTATATGCTCTAAATCTATTACTGTAGAACAGTTCTAATGGTTGGAACTCACGAACACGGTAGGCAAGTCCATGGATCCAGGGGTGCCTGAATCGCCATTGGGAGAGAGTGGGTCTTTTTCGTCAAGACCGACATGCAGTTGAGACAGCTCTGAAGACGACTTCAGGTGCTGGGTGTTGATCAAATCCTTGTTGCTTTGGAGGATGTTCTTGATGTTGGAGTAGTTGATCATCGAGCTGAGCGACTCGCTCGAGGATGCACGCGACCCGCTGTTCAAACTGGCACTTTCTGTAGGCGACTGCGGGTGCAACTGGAACCCGGCAGGCTTGCGTTTCTGCACAGTTACCGGTTGCGTGCCGGACCCATCTGCAACCTCTTGCATTTTCAGATGGATGGCCTGGCGCTGCTGTTCCAATACCCGGCGCTGCGATTCGAGATAGAGCTCGTGCTGGTGCTTGTGTCCCTCGGCCCCGGCATCCTGTACCGGTGTGAACGTGGCTATGACGGGCAGTCCCAGGGCATCAGTCATCAACAACTGGTTTGGTGATAATTTTGGCGACATGGACGGCGACGCTAGTGGGGTGGTGGGCTTCATCTCACTGATAAACGTCGAATCAAAGGGATTCTCCTCTCTGGACGGAGATACCATAACGTTTGGAGTCTTGACCAGCGGCGTGAACACCCCCGAGAACGTCTTCTTGGCACCTGCTCCTGTCTTCTTGTCCACCAACTTGAACCGCGCCAAGTGGTCAGACTCAAACTTGACGAGTTCTTGAATATCATTGAACCAGCTATGGTATTCATCGTCGTTGCGACAGCGGAGCGTATACTTTTTCAGCAGATCGGATGGTACCAATAACGTAAACTTGAAAGACTTGGCATCTTTTTCCCGGATAGCCAAGTCGTTCAAGTTGTACGACTTGACAGGGATGTCATCGTGGCCGATAAAGCCGCCAATCTTATCCTTGTCGCGCTTCTTGCTCTGCCCTTCATTTTCCAACCTAAACTCGTGCAAGTAGTTGCAGGTCAAAACATAGTAGTAGCTGGTGTAACTCTTGAGAATCTTCTGCTTCTTGTACATCATTCCAAAGCGAATGCACTTGTTATGGGACAAGTGGGCGTATGGGATCGTGAGCGTGCTGTAGGAACGGGCCTCCCGCTTGCGGGACGTCGGGGTGTCACGGTAGATATTTATAAAGTGCTTATTGTTGCAGATAAAGTGTTCCCAGTCCTTGTGGGCATCGCTGGTGACATTTTTGCGGAAGCTGAGCAAGAGGTTGACTATGGCTTCGGTAGACAGCGAGTACACTGACTCTTGGCTCAGCAATTTTGCAAACTTGTCAAACACAACGTTCACCTCCTTCACCACGTAGATCAAGAGCTCCTTGGATATGTTTTGGAGGTTCACGTAGGAAGCGTACATGTAGTTTTCCTGGATCAATTGTTTCTTGATCTGGTAGTCCACGCGCAACTTGAGCAAGAATGGGTCGTCGGTGGCGCCAATTTCCTCGTCGTTTTCCAGAAAGTTCTTCTTCAACACGGGACGCTGGCCCGAGTACAACTCCACGGAGCTGGTGTAGGAGCTCAATGCCTTGCCTGTCTGGCTCACCTCCTTTGCTGGGGTCGCATTGGCAAACGATTCATTCTTCAAGCTCGATCTGATCTCCTTTATTTTGAGCAGGAGATTCTTGAGAGCAGACTCGAGGCGGGGAATGAGCTTGTTTGTAAGCTCCTTGTGGAATTTGTGCTGCGCCTGGTACAAGTATGAGTGGTGGCTCACCAAGAGAGGCGAGAGGTTGTTGAACAAGGAATCTTCAGGAAAGTAATTCGGCGGCACCTTGATATCATTCTGGTGCGATGTAGGCGGGCGCTGCGGCCCGTGGGTGGTGGAGAGATTGTTGTACGACGCATTGCGCTTGTGGGATACCTGGTTGGTGGGGGCCGATGACTTCAAGAACGAATTGTTGGACTTGGTTTTGAACAAGTTTGGGCGCTTGTCGGTGGACGTGGCGGTCGGAGGAGCCGACAGGGTGGTTGCCGTGGTGCCTGACAGCGCCATGGTGTTGATGCTGGTGTTGGAGTTGGTTTTTCGGAGGGTCTTGTTTGGTGGAGAAGCGACATTGGCCAGGTCAAGCGCGTTCAAAAAACGGCTGGGCAAGTCCTTAAAGCCAGGGAACAGCACCGAGTTGATGAGCTGGTAGTTGAGGTTTGCCGTGAACTCCTTGCTGAGGCTGATCTCCTTCATGTAGAAGATGAGGGCCTTGAGGAAGTGTTTCCACATCTTGAAATACGCCACCAACTCGTCCACGGGCTTGGCATCGTACGGGGGCAAGTTTATGTGGTATGGAGAGCGCGGATCACTCGCAGGAAGTACGGTTTCCTTGCTAAATTGGTCCTCGGTCATGATGGCGCAAACGGGCGCTGTGCGGACGGATCGCTCTACATAAAGGGCTACCGTTGCATCCATGCACACTGCTGCAGTTGGGGGGACATCCACGCCCCTTGACGCGCGCGAGCCGGAGTCTAGAATGCAGAGACGGAAGTGCCGGAGATGGAGAGTGCCGGTGGATGTAGGGATGTGAGGGGTTGTAACCAGCGTGAGAGTGGGGGGGCATGGTATACACTGCACATCGGGCATGTGGAGGCTTGTCGGGCCATTTTGAGGGCTATAGTGTGTATAGTGTTCCAGCCTCTGGGGTCCGAATTATTCCAGAATGACGTGCGCATCCGGCAGCATCTGCAGGGTGCCATGCACGAATAGGACCGGATACGTCCATCAGAGCAGGTGGCTTTCTATGGGCGGGGGGGAAGCAGCAAGAATGGAGGCAACGGTGCATGTAGATGGATAAGATGTTTCGTTGGTGTATCTTGGTGGCCCCGCTTGTGCTACTTACTCCAACGCCAAGTCTATCATATTCGAGGCGTTTAATGCGCCTTTTTGCACCCATTTTCACCACCAGTCGCACGGCACCCGCACTGCCTTTTTCGGGTGCCGCTTTTTCGGGTGCCGTTTGTGCATCTGGTGCCTTTTGTGCCTTTTGCACCCATTGGCCCGGGTGCTTGTGTCTGTACCCTCAGCGTCTTTTTCTTCACCTTTATAGTTCTCATGTGGTGTACTACAACTAATCCTCCCATGCTAACACCTCCGTTGCTCACCACGCTGGCCAGTCCCGACAGTTCCAGCACCGCCTTGCAGTCGCTCGTCAGCCTCATTGACTTTGACAGTGCCAGTCTCCAGTTTGAGCCGCAGCTCAAACGCATAGAACTGAACAATAGTGACGTAGTGGTTGCTGCCAAACCGCTGTTGCGGCAAAAATGGGCTGCGTGGTTGGGCTCGTGGCGCCTGGACCCGTCCCCGCGGCTGCAGCCGGGGCGGCCACGGCGCCGCATCTCTCTCGCCAGACAGCGTCGTTGCACCAGGCTGATTTTGAAGAACAAGCACAACGACAACTACGAGCTGGAACGACGCTTGGCCACCATGCTGGACTGCTTGGACGTGCAAGTGTTGTTGGAGCGTGACGATTGCCGTCTCCCAGACCCAAACCACTTGCACAGCCAGCGGCTGCTCCAGGTCTCCCGGTACTACCGGCACTTGGGCATCAACCAGCGGTTGTGGTGAGTTGCAGCAGAGGATGGGGTACTTATGGCAAATACTCTCCATAGCTTATCGCGACTAGTTACAAGCCCTGGTGCTCCATCGCAAGGAGTTCTCTCTTGATCTCTACTCCCCACTTGTAGCCGGTGATCGTTCCCTGCCTCGTCAATACTCGATGGCACGGAATCGCCAAGCAGATCTTGTTGGAGCCGCAACAGGTGCCCACCGCCCTGCTGGCACTGGGGACTCCTAGTTGACGCGCAATATCCCCGTAGCTGGTAGTGGCCTCGTAGGTGGTCTTGTTGACCAAAAAGTCCCATACGCGCTGCTGGAGCTCTGTCCCACCAACGTACATCGGGATCTTCTTGTTTAGCTTGTCGATGAGTCGTGGATCCTCCACCATCTCCATATAAGTGTCGATGGTGGTCCGCATTTGGGGGGTGGGGTCCACCATCTGCATGACGGTAAAGTGCTTTGAGCGGCGGTAGTCGGCTAGCACCTGCTGCACAAGTGGAGCGGCCTTGGTGCCAATGCCGGCATAGTGCAACACACCCTTCTTATCAAGAACCAACACGGCAAGAAGTCGGCCGTGTTCAACGGTATAGTAGAGCTGTTTTTTCATGACCAGGAGGCGCCGCGTGCGAGATATATATATGGGGTTGGATTTGAGAGCAAAAAGTGAAATGGCGATCGGCGGGGTGTTTCTTTACTTTGGCGACTTTTTCATTCAGGTGGTTTAGGAAGTGCATGAACAGTAGGGGTATGGGGCACTTGGATATAGTTGGGACGATTTTGCAGCTTTTCCAAATTTCACAAAAGTACAAAATTAGGGGACTACAGGGTGCCATTTATATATGAGGCATATTGCGTCGGAATTTTACAGCCATCGGGTACCGCAACGCACCGGAATTAGCGAGACGCAAGTGTTTTGCAGCACCATGCATAACACGTCTCGCTTGTTTGGAGATTCGCGCATCAATATAACTACCAATTATACTACAGAAAATACATCGTAGAAGCATGATAGCACGTCTTTCCACGGTGGCAATGCTTCCCTTTGCCAATCCCAACTGCAGTAGCTACTATGGTTCATTATGGTGAGCATAGCATGGATGTGTGAGCTGTTGTGTTTGCGTCCTGTGTTGATTTTGTTTTCAAACGGCTTGTTGCTGACAAGTAACCCAGCCAACAGAACACATCACTCCGGCAACACCTGCCACCCAACTCCTGTATTAGTGGAGAGTTTTTCAATTGTGGATACCAAGACGTCTTGTGTCTTGTGGGTGACGTGTTTACGGTGGCGCGACATACGGTAGCCACAGGAGAAAACTACATAATAGGAGCAGTATGCAATCGAGACCCAGCCCTGGACAAAGTCCATGACCAAGTGAATCCATAGTAAACTTTAACTTGGAAAAATATCCCCACCGCCAGGTACGAAATTTAGGCTACTTGGCGAAATGAGCCGCCTGAGCCGCCCCATATCAAACAACTTCCACCCACAAAAAAGCAACCAAAAACAAGATGAAATTGTCACATATACGATCCGAAACCGAAACGTTATCACCCGAACCAGATCTTCGTATTACGAACGCTTTCCGCACAAAATCCCTGGTATGCATCTCGTGATGCAAGACTCCCTGTCATAAGCATACATTCAAATAAATATAATATGGAGCGGTTCCCAAGCATGCCCGCTGCCCGCTGCCAACACACCCGTCGAGCCGCGTTGCTAATCCACTCGTCATAGTCACTTGTCCAAGTTCTTCAGTAACCACGGATGGCGACTGCGCACTTGGCACTCGATCTGCTTGAGCTGCTGCTCATACCGCTCAATACCACTGTTGGAATCCGAGTCTGGAGCTGCAGCAGCAGGCTGCGGAACCCACAACCCCTGCGACCCCGGCGCCGTGTACGTTTCTACCGACGGCATGGCTAAACACACAGCAATCCTCTCTTCCGGCGGAGGCGAGGCACCATATATATCTGGGGTTTTACGAGCCGAGCCCGAGCCGCACCAGCTCGTACTGGTCCTGCTGACATCAGCAAGGGCCTATCAGCAGCCCGGGTCCCTGCAGGAGGGGACGGCGGCGGCGATGACATAAGCCCAACCACGCTCCTGGTGCAATCACACGTGACTGCCACCCATTGATTTGAAATACTTTTTGTTCATTGGACTCCAATGACTAGCGCCGACGCCGTGGTGTTGCTGCCGGAGCAGCTCGCGCACATCAACAAGCACCTTCTGCTACTCAGCCCGCAGGACATCTTGCGCTGGGCATATGTCACGTTTCCGCGGCTCTACCAGACCACCGCCTTTGGCTTGACCGGCCTCGTCACCGTGGACATGATCCTGAAGCTCTACGGCGAGAACGACATGAAGCATCCCATCGACCTCATCTTCATAGACACGTTGCATCACTTTCCGCAGACCTACGACTTGGTGGACAAGGTTGCGGAGAAGTACAACCCCACCATCCACACGTTTACCCCCGCCAACAGCGCCACCGAGCAGGAATTCACCCAGCGGTACGGCGACCAGTTGTGGGAGACGGACGACCAGTACTACGACTTTTTGGTCAAGGTGGAGCCGTCGCAGCGCGCATACAAGCAGCTCCATGTGGCGGCGGTTCTCACCGGCAGAAGACGGCTGCAGGGCGGCGCCCGCGGGGCGCTCCCGGTGGTGGAGATCGAGGAGACCAGCGGCATCATCAAGATCAACCCGCTCTGCAACTGGGACTTTGCCCAGGTGAAGCAGTATGTGGACGAGCACCAGGTGCCGTACAACGAGCTCTTGGACTTGGGGTACAAGTCGATCGGCGACTGGCACTCCACGGTGGCGGTTGCCGAGGGGGAAGACGAACGCAGCGGCCGCTGGAAGGACAAAGCCAAGTCGGAGTGCGGAATTCACGAGACCAGCAAGTACGCCCAGTTCTTGAACCAGCAGGTGGATTCCGCGCCTATTTAGCGTAGTGTCCGCGAATGCGAATTTGCAGCAATTGCAGCCCCACCTTCCGCGCCCTCATCTCGGCCCAATCGGGAAGGCAGTTCCGCTATCGGCCCCAGATAAATACCGATGGTACCCCGGCTGCAGATCCACAGATGCTAGCTGATCTTGTGGTTTCCTGGGCGCCGGTGCTCCGCTCCCGCGAGGCATTGGCACTAGTGTGTGTTGCTGTTGCTGCCTACTACTTGGTGATCTACCCGTGCTGGTTGTCGCCGCTCCGCCGGGTCCCCGGCCCGTACCACTACCGGCTCTCGAGGGTGTTTGCGCTCAACTGCCAGCGCAAGCGCCAGTGGATCATGCGTGTACACGAGCTCCACCAGCAGTACGGCAACGTGGTGGTGTTGTCGCCGTCGGAGATCAGCGTCAACGGCGACTTGGTCTACCTCCGCGACATCTACACGAGAAACTTTCCCAAACACAAGTTCTACGAGAACTTCCGCAACCACGGGTCCAAGGACAACATGTTTGCGTCGTTGGAGAACGACCGCCACAAGAAGTACAAGAAAATCTTGCAGGGCTTGTACACCAAGACGTCGGTGTTTTCCGACAGGAACCCCACGCGGGACTTGTTGAACGACAAGGTGGACCTCCTTGTGCGCCAGATCCACCGCACGTCGGTGACGGGCGCCGAGCCCGACCTCATCAACGCCGAGTGCCGCTTCAACGAGCATGCGCTGCCGGTCGCCAGCAGCTGGTTCCAGCGTCCGGCCAGCCGCGGCATCGAGGTGTACTCGCTTTTCGGCGCACTCGCCATGGACGTGGTGTCTGCGTTTGAATTGGGCCCCAGCAACGGCACCCGCCTCCTCACCACCCCGCAGGACCGGTACATCATCGCGCTGTTCCGGCGGGTGGCCAGCATGGCGTTCTGGACCACGCTCATGCCGCGGTTCTGGAACTGGGCCGCCGACGCCGCCATCATGGAGGCCCGCAGCGCCATCGAGAACTGGCAGCTTTCGTCGTACGCCCGCGCCGAGAAACATGTGCCCGACGTCAGCACCTCGCTCAAGGCGTTGAACGACGCCGGCCTCTTCAAGGAGTACGCCTACTCGTTTTTGACCGACAACATCTTTGCCGGCCACGAGACCACCGCCATCCAGCTCACCTACCTCACCTACGAGTTGTCGCGGCCCGCCAACGCCGGCCGCCAGCAGCGCTTGCGCGACGAGCTCCGCGCCGCTTTTGGCCGGCCCCAGAGCCCGCACCACCGCATCTCCGACTTGGACAAGGTGGACCGGCTCCCGTACTTGGAGGCACTCATGCTCGAGAACTCGCGGGTCCACACGTCGATTCCCGGCGCCGAACCACGGGTCACCCCAGCACCATACCCGGTGACGCTCGGCGACGGCACACAAGTGGTGGTTCCCGAGGGCACCACCATCTCGGTGCAGCCGTACCTGATCCACCGGCAGGCGTCGGTGTTCCCGCAGCCCGACGAATGGGTGCCAGAACGGTGGCTTGCGCAGCCACCCGAGACGGCCGAGGCGGCAGAACAACGCATAAAAAACCAGCACAAGTGGATGATGCCGTTTGGCAAGGGCATCCGCATGTGTTTGGGCATGAACTTGGCGGTGTTGGAAATGAAGCTCGCCCTCGCCAACATCTACTGGCATTTCGGGTCCCAGGTGTGTGCCGACTGGTGCGACATTGACCCCAAAAACCGGCGGGTGAAAATGGGGGAAAACTACAGCAACGGCAACAAGACGGACCACGAGATGATGCTCATGGTGGACACGTACACCACGCGGCCGCTCCACGACGAGTGCTGGTTGACATGGACGGCGCCGGAGGAGGGGGCCGGGTCCTGGTAGTGTCCTGGTAGTGCGGGGTTGCAGCCACCATGTGCTGCTGGGGTTGCGGTTGCATCCGACACCCCCGCAATCGGGATCCCTCCCCACCACTATATAAGGCTTCGCGCCCTGCGCAGCACCTGCTGCTGCATCGGGTGATCCATTAATCTCCATCTAGTAAATGCTACCTTTTGCTGTCCCGTACCCGCCCGAACAGGCCAATGGGTTCTGGGGACCTCCCACGTCCACCATCGACTGGTGCGAGGAGAACTACGTGGTGTCGCCCTACATCGCCGAGGCCCTCAACACCCTCACCAACTCGGTGTTCATCCTATTGGCATTGTTCGCCACCGTCCAGGCGGCCAGACACCACTTGGAACCTCGCTTTGTGCTTTCGTCCCTCGGCTTCTTGCTTGTGGGCGTGGGCTCGTGGCTCTTCCACATGACGTTGCAGTACCACTACCAGTTGCTCGATGAGTTGCCGATGATATACGCCACCTGCATCCCGTGCTGGTCGGTGTTCAGCAGCTTCAAGGACACCCGCGGGCTGTCGGGCGTGGCAATTGGCATCGCGGCCGGCGCCGCCGTCCTCACCGCCGTCTACTTGGTGCTCAAGGACCCCACCATCCACCAGACCGCCTACGGCGTGATCAACGCCGTCATCATCTGGAAGTCGATCCAGCTCACCAACGAACACGTGCATGACCCGGTGTCCAAGCGCAAGTTGTTTCGTCTCATGATCACCGGCATCCTGCTCTTTGTCTTTGGCTACATCTTGTGGAACTTGGATATCCATTTTTGCAGCTACGCCCGCGCCACCAGAAGACAGTGGGGCATGCCCTACGGGTTTGTGTTGGAGGGCCACGGCTGGTGGCACATCTTCACCGGATCAGGCGTCTACTGCTACATCGTGTACGAGGAATACTTGCGGTGTTTCTTGAACGGAACCGCCAAGTTTTACAAATTCCTGCTGGTCTGGGGCTTGCCTACGGTGGTGTGTACCAACGAGCCAGGCTTGCGGTCGTACCAGCGGGTCTCCACCTTGAACGCCTTGGACGCCAAATACAAAAAGGATACTTAGAACTCATAACTTCATATCTATAACAGGACATAAAATACTACATAACTCCACAAAGGACATAAAATGACTACCATCGATGACTATAGGATACCATAAATGACTACCATAAATGACTACCATAAGATGACTATAGCTACACCATACCATACTCTACCATACTCTACCATACTCTACCATACTATCATGACTCTGCCATTCCATACTATACATACTACCATACTACAACTCACTCATCACCTCATGCACATACTTGTCCTCGTTTATCGGCGCCACCATCTCCCGCAACTTGGAAATGGCAGTGTCGGGGTCCGTTGTACACTTGGTGCCGTCGTAACACTGAGCCCGCCACGCGATCAACACCAGCTTCAACTTCTCGACCCCGGCTTCGATCTCCTCCGGCGTACACTTGGACCGTTTCCCTTCACCGCCGAGCTCCTCCGCCTTTCTCTTGGCCATATTCACAATCTTGGCCGGGAACTTGACCACCTCCGCCACATGGATACCAAACGACTTGTCTGACACCCCGGGCTCCACCCGGTACATCAACGTGATGTCGTCCGCTTGCTCCACATGGGCCACCACATGGAGATTCTGCACCAGCGGGTGCTTTTCGGCGAGCTGGGTGAGTTCATGGAAATGGGTTGCGAAAAGAGTAAAGCATTGCTTCTCCTTGATGATGTGTTCCAGGATCGCCCACGCAAGCCCAAACCCGTCGTAGGTGCTGGTGCCTCGTCCCAACTCGTCAATAATGATCAACGAGTTGGCTGACGCAGTAGCGAGAATGGACGACGTTTCAAGCATTTCAATCATGAACGTCGACAAGCCCTTGAGCTGCGAGTCGCCAGCTCCCACCCGCGACAAGATGGCGTCGAACACCGGAAGCTCGGCACCCTCACGAGCAGGAATGAAACAGCCAACCTGGTTCATCAATGCAATCACTCCCACCTGACGGATGTACGTCGACTTACCACCCATATTGGGTCCAGTGATGATGGAAAATTGGGTGCCTGGAGACATGGAAACGTCGTTGGCGATAAAGTTGATGTCGTCTTGGACCTCCAACACTGGGTGCCGGGCATCTTCCAACTTCAAGGTTCTCGACTCCTTGGCATTGAGGCCGTGGATCACCGGCCGCACATATGGCGTGGGTGCAAACACCGCCACATTGGCAAAACTGGCAATGACATCGATGTGGGCGAGGGTCAACGCAAATGGCAAAAACACCAGCAGGTAGGTCAAACTAATGGAGAGAATGTCCCGGATGAGCTCGCGCTGCTTCGAGTTGTACTCGTCCGAGTATTTTTGGTATTGCGATGCGAGGCTGCGTAACTCCTTGGTGGAAAAGTAGGTTCCGGCCTTGACGGTCTGGAATTGTTGATAGGTGGAGTTATTTCTCAACACATTGGAGTCGTTTCTGGTCACACGGAAACACCAGCCGTGGTTTTGGTGCTTTTCAAGCTTGAGTTTCTTGTCCACTTCCAAGTTCAAGTCCTCACTAGCATCAACTTGGCATTGCTTAATGTCGGCCAATGTGGCTTCTAGTTGATTGTTAATCTTGACGAGCGACTCGTCGAATTCGGGCTTGATATTAAAGTCGTTGTGAAGAAGGTCAGCCGAGTCTAGAGGAGCCAAGTCGATGGTGGTTTCCACAAGTTCCTGGAACTTCACCAAAGACGCGTGGGCTTTTGCAATGGGCTCGGACCAGTACTTGACCACCAATGGGTTATCGTTCAACATTGTGACCAAGTCAGGCACTATTACCACCAACTGATAGAGCCTAACCACGTCATCAAGCTTCTTGTTCTCGTTGCCGCTCGATTTCTTTACCCCATTAGCAATCTTTTTCAACAATCGCTTGATATCGGGCACCTGGGGGAGCCAGTCCTGGGTGAGATACACGCGAAGGCTGGTGTCTTCCACCAAGAGGTCCACCAAGTCATGGCGGTCGGTGATGGCAGACACGTCTGTGAGAGGCTGTTTCAACCACTGGGAGAGAAGTCGCGACCCAGCCAGACTCTTGCACTTGTTGAGCAAGTCAAAGATCGACGACACGCTGGGCTTGGTGTAGCTGGTGGAGGCGGGAAAGATGTTGAGCGCCTTGGTGGTGGAGGTGTCCAATTTCATGAACTCGGACAAGTTGTGCTTGTCGATGGAGAACTGGCCGGAGGTAAGCTCGAGGTAGTGGAGAAGAGCGTTGCAGCACGCGAGCGACAACGGGAACTCAACGGTGTTTATGCCCTTGGAGGCCAACACAAGCTCAATGTTGTCGCCATCCACAATGCGTGCCAAGTCGTGCTCCACTTCCTTGTTGAACAAGGACGATTTCACCGACGTCACCACGATGTTGCCGATGCGGTCCAACACCTGGAAGAGTTTGACGGCGTCGCCGCTCTCCTCCTGTGGGTCGTAGTTGGAAGGAACGATGACTTCCTTCACGCCCAATTGAAGCAAGAGCGTCTCCAAGTTGGAGAAGAGGTCGTTGTCGTCAAACTCAGACACCTGGATGGTGGAGTTCAGCAAGTCTACCAAGGCCACGCCGATCTTTTTCGCAGGCGTGAACTTGATGGCGGCCACGATGGGCGACAGGAAGTCGGCGCTCTCGAGGTTGATGCCGTATTCGTTGACAATGCTCTCTAGGTTGCCTGGCGTGGCCATGGTGAGCAATTCGAACGTTTTCGAGTGGTAGACCTCCACTTTGAGATGGTTCTCGATGAGACAGAAACGAAGGACGGTGTTGTAGAACACCTGGGGAGATATCGTCACGTAGCTGTGGGTGTTGCTGGTCTTTATCACCAGTCTAGTCTTGTATATATTGTCTGCAATCAAGTCCGCGTCGTCGTCAAGCACGGTAAAGTAGTCGCGGTTATTGTGATCCATCACTCTTATGGTGGAGGTGTCTTTAGAAGGAAGTTGCGCAAACTTGCGGTAGTACTGTCTTTCATCGCCAGCGTCTGAAAAACGCAAGTCTGGACGGGTGCTAGACATGGCAATAAACTAGTAGGAAGAGATACGCGAATCATAAATATACGCGCGGCAAGGACGCGGATTGCAGCCAAAACGCGGGTGGCAACCTATGGCTTAATAGTGGGCCAGCTGAGAAGAATGTGGTGGAATGCTGCGGTTATAGTGTTGGAATGTGGTTGGCAGTCTGCAGTTATGGATGGGTGCATGCAACTTTGGAATCACAACATTGGGTATGAACGTGGTTTAGGATATGTGATTTCCTTGAGGTTATTTGTGAACCAATTCATAATTAAGAGTATTATCTCGTGAATTCTGTCACAGTATGAACAGCAAAGCTATTTTGGTACCGCTGAAAGATGGGATATCATTTGTGCTTCATGTGTTGTTTTTGAATTTTGTCTTGACCGTGTCATCCCAACCGTTATCACAAATATTTAACGACTATTTCTTGAAAAGAATCATATCGTATATCTCGTATGATATCTCGAACTACGCAGCCAGAACCGAACCAAGCAAAGGCTGAAACTGTTGATCGGTCAATACGAGTAATTCCACTAATTTTGCAGCCAGAACCATGCCATTCCACCCGTCATTCGTCATGACAATTTTGCTCCAACTACTACCCAACCATTCACGTTACCAATATTCAGCACACTACACACCAACTACCCCATCTGGTTACCAGATCCCGGATAGCCATACCCTTCTGGAGACCCCATCACCTGCACGGTTTTTCCTGCATCATTTAATTCCTTATTTCACGCGAGTCAATCGAGTCAATACCAATGTCTCTTACCAACACCAACCTTGACGGAATCTTGCCCTTGGTAGCTAAGGGCAAAGTACGTGATATCTACCAGGTCGACGAAAACACCCTCTTGTTTGTGGCTACCGACCGTATTTCTGCGTACGATGTCATCATGGAAAATGGTATCCCTGATAAGGGCAAGGTTTTGACCCAGCTCTCTGAGTTTTGGTTCGACTTCCTTCCCTTCCCCAACCATCTCATCAAAGAAGAACTCTTTTCCAAGCTTCCTGCCAAGTTGTCAGAGCCCCAGTACCGCCAACAATTGGCCGGAAGATCGCTTCTTGTCCGCAAGTTGAAACTCATTCCCTTGGAGGTTATTGTCAGAGGCTACATCACTGGTTCCGCCTGGAAAGAGTACAAGAAATCGGGCACTGTGCACGGATTATCGGTCGACGAGGGACTCGAGGAGTCCCAGGAGTTCCCCACTCCTATTTTCACTCCGTCCACCAAGGCAGAACAAGGCGAGCACGACGAGAACATCCTGCCAGAGGAGGCCGCCAAGATTGTTGGCCAGGAGCTCTGCAACAAGTTGGCTGCTGCTGCAATTGACCTCTACAGTCGTGCCAAGGAGTACGCCAAGACCAAGGGTATAATTATTGCCGACACCAAGTTTGAGTTTGGCTTGGACGAGAACGACGAGTTGGTGCTTGTGGACGAGGTGCTTACGCCCGACTCGCTGCGTTTCTGGAGCGCCGAGACTTATGCGCTTGGAAAGTCCCAGGACTCCTACGACAAGCAGTTCTTGAGAGACTGGCTCACCGCCAACAAGTTGGACAGAATCGACGGCGTCAAGATGGACGAAGACATTGCCGTGCGCACCAAAGAGAAGTACGTGGAGGCCTACGAGGCATTGACACAAAAACCCTGGAATTAATAGACGTCTAATTATTGCTATAATGCCGACGCATGTATTGCTCCTCGTATTCGGGAACATGCCGCTTGTCCAACGCCAACCGCTCGAGCTCGTCGGTTATGCGCTTGCGGCGGGAGTTATCGTACTCGTTGTCGATTCGAGCCTTGAGAGGTGGGCGCCGGATATCGCTGAGCTCACGAGGACCCTTTGGTTTGGGCGGCAGCTCCATCTTCTTTTTCATTTCCCGGAGTCTGAGCTGCACCTCGTGCTCCACCACATGCTTGAATTCCCGCTGGTAGCCCAACCGGACTTCTTCGGCTTCCTGGTCCATGACATTTTTCCGCATGTCAAACTCCTCCATGAGCTCGTCTTCGATTTTTTTCCGCTGGATTGCAAACTTCTTCTGCATGCTGCTGTATTCATCCTTGAGGTCCCGCTCTAAGGAATTGAGTGCAATTTCTCTCTTATTAAGGTCGTCGTTTCTCTTCAGGAGTTGTTTCTGGTACTCGTCCAACCGGCTGTTCGACTCTTTGAGTTCCATTTCTTTGCGAAGGAACCGTACTGACAACGTATCGAGCAACTCGTAGCAGGAGGGCCGCATGTTGGGGTCTACAGTGATGCAATCTTTGATGATGGTCCGCAAGTGGTTGGAGTAGTGACTGGGCAACTCGGCAATCACGCCCAGCTTGATCCGGCTCTGGAGCTGGAGGTGTGTCTTGGCCTTGAATGGCGGCTGCAACGAACACAACTCGTATAGCACACACCCCAAGGACCAGATGTCACACACCGGTGAATATGGATTGTCCATGAGCACTTCTGGCGACATGTAGTATGGCGTGCCGACATAGGTCTTGGCAAATTCGTTCGAGGTGAGCATCTTGGCCAACCCAAAGTCACCGACTTTGATCGTCTTGCCCGAATTGAGCATAAAGATATTGTCGGGCTTGATATCTCGGTGGATCACCACCTGTTCCAGGTTGATATTGGGTTCCTCAGGAGTCCTGGTGGAGAACAAGTTGACTTTTGGTGCTTCTGCTCCATAGTGGCAGCGGTGCAAGGCGAGGAGAGTCTGGATCAACACCTGCCACACAAACTCTTCTGGTACCGTATCACCATTTCTCTTGAAATTGGTGATGACCTGGGCCAAGTCTCCTCCGTCACAGTACTCCATGTATATGTGTATCGTCTTGGACTCTTGTATGTGGTCATGGCGGTAGTACTTGACGATGTTGGGGTGGTTGAGTTCTCGCAAGATCCGTAGTTCAGAGATCAACTGGTTTCTTTCCTGGCCATTCATCGAGGTGTACTCGATTTCCTTCCGTACAAACACCTTCCTCGTCAGTTTATGTAGCACCTTGCGGACGGTGCCAAACGACCCCTTCCCTATGACCTCTAGTGCTTCGTATTCATGCCTGATATCTGCCATTGGTTCATTGACTGGAAGAAACTCCAGTTGTCTGGTGCGATTATGTTTATTAACCTTCCTATTCGGGAAGGTGCCTATTGTGCAGCTGCGCATGCGCGACGACGGATCCGGCATTTGCAGCCTTTGCCGCGCCAATGTCGGCACCGCTGATGCTGGACTTGTTGCACATTTCCCAGAAGATGCCGCCTTGGCGGAAAAGGTTCATGGGAGTGTCAAACTCAACAATTCGGCCCTGGTCGAGAACAAGCACCCGGTCGTAAGAGAGAATTGTCTTGAGTCGGTGGGCAATGCTGAGGACGGTTTGGCTGCGAAATTCAGTGGCCACAGTGGCTTGGATCTTGCCGTCTGTCTCGTAGTCCACGGAAGACGTGGCCTCGTCCAAGATGAGGATGTTGGTTTGGCGCACAAGTGCACGAGCAAGCGAGATCAATTGCTTTTCTCCAAGCGAATAGTTGTCGCCGTTTTCCTCCACCGAGTGCTCGAGATTGAACCGATGGTCCTTCAACCCCCCTTGCACCATCTTTTCTTGCTCAATCTCGGAAATCAAGTTGGCTTTCCTCAATGCGTCGAATAATACCAAATCTTCGTGCTGGTCGAATGGGTCTAAATTCCGTCTCACACTGCCAACGAAAAGAATCGGGTCCTGAGGAATGATGGATAGTCGAGACCGAAGATCCGCAAGGCCCAATTTCTGGATGTCAATGTCGTCTATAAGGATTGAGCCCGACTCAAGCTCATTGATTCGAAACAACGCATTCATAATCGACGATTTACCGGCACCAGTACGGCCACAGATGCCGATTTTCTCGCCGCCTTTGATTGCAAAACTCAAATTCTTGAGTACGAGGGGGAGTCCCTTGCGGTACGCCAAGCTGGCATTTTGGAACTCAATGCGTCCCTCCACTGGCCACTGTGGCGGAGGTGCACCTAGCTTGTAGGGTGCTTCTTGCTCCAAGTGCAACGCATATTGGTTTAGCCGTTCGACGGAGTTCATTTGATTTTCCACTTGCGTGAGGGACCGCATCATCTGGATCATTATCTGGGTGATTTGTAGCACATAGGAGAGCAACAAACCCACGGAAGCCGCACTCAAGTTGAACACTCGGGTCACACAGAGAAGGGCTATTATAAGCGCAAACACCGACGACACCAAGGTGAAATGCACTCCAAGCCACCGCTGGTTGGTGATGGTAATGAAGTATGCTTCGTTCATCTTGTCAACAACCAAGTTCACCCTGTCCAAAAACCGCTTTTGCATCAGGTAGATTTTTATCGTTTCCATGCCGTTCAAAATCTCCCCGAAAGTTGAATAAACGTAAGATCTCTGGGTCGACTCAAGACGCTTGACCTCACGGGCGGAGGCTTGGTAGTAACTCGCAAATGCAACAAAAACGAACACGAGAAATGGTATGGCAATGGCAAACCACGGCAAGTAGATGATACAAAGAACCAACACGCCTATAATGGTGGATAGCGAATAACTCACAATGCGCAACTGGTTGCCAATTTCATTGTCCAACACCTCTGTATCTCTCGAAAACCGATTCATCACTCGTCCTAACGGCGTAGTATCCAAAAACAGCATGGGTGTGTGCAAGATTCTTTGAAGACTCTTGTTGTGGAGCTTGAATGCCGCCGTGTTGGTAAGGTATACCAAACTCATCAATTCGCACACAAGAAATACCACGGTGAGCAAGCAGAACATCACATATAATCCAATATAGCCCCCACTTGCCATTCGGAATTTCCGTTCCACCCAAAAGGCAAGCCAAGTGCTGGAGAACAATTGGCAAAAAGTCGCTATCGCCGCGGTCAAGAGGTAGAATGGAACCCAACCCCACACGGTGAAGATACCGGAGCCCAACTTCATGTATGACTTGTAAACTTCCCATCCAAGGCTATTCGTTGCGCGGTCTTCTCTCCTCATTAATGATCCATCCAAAACTTGTGTCGTTTCTACCTTCTCGTCTTCCTTCTTCTCCTCGTCTTTTGCATCACTTGATGTGGCATGGGTCATCAAATTGACAAACGCTCGATTCCTCTGGGATATTTCTGAGATTGACCCTACATCAATCTTGCCATCATCAATGAAAACCACTTTCAGCGCTGCTTGGATTAAAGAAAGCTGATGCGTGGCTAGCACTCTTGTCTTGCCATCGAGAAGGCCAAGAATACAGTTGTTCATAATGTCTCTGCCTACTTTGGCATCGACAGCACTCAAAACGTCATCCATCAAGATGATATCATTCTCAGCATAAACCGCCCGTGCGAGACATATCCGGGCCTTTTGTCCCCCAGAAATATTAATGCCCCGTTCACCTATCTCGGTATTTTCTCCTGCGGGTAGAATTGCCAAGTCAGCCTCCAAAGCACAAGCCTTGATGACCAGACGATACTTTTTATCGTCATACGGTAACCCGAATAGAATATTATCACGTACGGTGGCATTCTGAATCCAAGATACTCCACAGAATAGACACGAACCTCTAAGCTTCAACTTTCCTGCGGTGCGGGGCATCAAGCCTGCAATAGCGTTGAGCAACGATGTCTTCCCCGAACCGATTACCCCCGTGATGATAACTAGTTCTCCCTTGGTAACGTTTAGATTTATGTTGCTCAAGCCGGTAAAATCATCCTCTTCATCAAAACCCCACGAAAAGTCTGCATTTTTGATCTCAATTGCACCCTCCACCGTGTCTGGTTCGTCTTCTATGACATCGGTGACTTCTTCAGCCCGCAAAAAAGTATTGATCCTGGAAACGGCGATGTAGGCATCGGCTGCGGTGGCCAGCACCACGGGAAGACTATACACCTGCTGGGCCAAGACATTAAAGAGAGCCAACGAAGAAAAAATCCCCGCAGCGTCGTTGGTTCCTCGTAGCGCATAGAGCACTAGGAACGCCGCCATGGACGATATGGTGGTGAAAGACATGGATCCTGCCATCAATAGGTTGCGAACCGCTTGCATTTTTGCCACAGTCTTTACTTCTTCCCTTCTCTCTCGGAGCACACGGTCGTAGTATGGTGTCTCCCAGGAGTAGAACTTGATAATCTTCATGTTGTAGAGCACCTCTTGGATGTAGTTGATTCTGGCATCCGTATACTTGTTGGCGATGTTTCTGTACACCATCAAGAGCTGGGAGCAGTAAGTGAGGAGCGCCACGAATATGAGCACCAATGCCACTCCCAAGAGCGCCGACACGCCGATGTTGATCACGAGAATGACTATTGATATAGCCAACGCAATAGGGAAACAGAGGAGAATGGGGAGGAACCCCACTGCCAAGTCGATGCGGGCAATATCAGCTCCAAGCATGGCGGTGATTCTTCCCGCTGGATACACCCGTCGTGACAGGCGGCTGAGCCTGAACGATTTTTCAATGATGATTTTCGTAAGCACCGCCTTACACGAGGCTCCAACCATCATGGCCTTTTGGTAGGAGTGGTTCTGGGCCAAACCACCAACGCACACGATAAGCGCCGAGCCAATGGCGTAGCCAATGCCTATACCCACCGAAGACTCTCGTCCCCCAGCTCTGTTCTCAACGTAGGTGATGAGATGCCGAGTCAAAAGCGGGTTTAGAGTAGATGCGATATTGGCAAAAGCCATGAACAGGCACGCGAGCAAATACGGCGACTGGAATGTCTTGAAGAGCGACAAGGCGCAGGTATACCTTGGCACCAGTGGCCGTTTCTGCACCTCAGACTCGTAGTGGTGGTGGAAGCGAAGGGTTTGGGCCTGGATAGTCATCTCCTGTGGAAGCACAAACAAGTCCTCCTCCTGTAGGGTTCGTTTATAGCCCACTTTCATGATGGGATTGAGCCACCAAAAGAAGAGACGTGAGATAAAGTTGGCGGTGTGTTCGGGGTACATGGGCCGTTCATCTTCTGTGGGTAGAGGCGGGATGTTCTTGGACGTGAGGAAGGTGAATAGTCGTTTCTGCGGGAACACTTTGTCGTGGTACGCCTTTTCCTCGGAAACCGGCGTCATATGGAGCCGCAAATCTGTCAAAATTGATAGATTATAGATTGGTGTTGCTCGGTGCGATTTTCCTAATTGGGCATTATCTCCGCGGGCGGAAGCGACCCCAGGATCGGTGGTGGACCTGGGGTGCGATTGGCAACCAATCAAGGGGCGCGACATTGTAATGTGGATGGTGGGGTTGGTTAGCTGTACTGGTTCGTAGAGTTGTAGGATATACGAACAAGCGCTGTAGGCGCTGTACTGCCTGGGCAACCCACTTGCGCCACATATAGTCGCAGTAACGGTAAAACGGTCTTCTAGACGTTGGGCTGCATATTTGTAAATGTGGCGTGAACTATTGCAAGAATACGTATCTGGTGGGATGCGTGGCGGGCGGAAATCAGCAGACTAACCCTATGGATTGCCCCTAAAAATGTGTTCCCGTCCGTTCATGTGATTTTCTCAATTTCTCAGGTGCCGGTAATATTTTTTCATGGTGATAATATTGAACACCTTCTGGAAGTTTGGGGTACGAACCGATCGGCAATAAGGAGGCGCTGATCGTAAAAGAGGGGCCAAGGCGGACAAGATTTAGCCTAGACGCAAATAATATTTTGCACGTCCCGCATCTTTACTACGCAGGCTCTCGTATTCTGCCCATTTACGGCGCCATATTTCGTTGCCCTATCTAGCCGCCGGGCAGATATCATGTGAGAGAAGAAAGCGCGACATTTTGGCGGTCCTGCTCGCACGAGGTGCAATCGGTGCCAGGACCACGGGTGATGAAAATGACGCAGACACCGCTCGGCCGTCTAGCCAGGGTCTGCATGTCCCGTCTATTTCACGGGAGTTTTACTTCCTCAAAAGAAATAAATAAGGTTTATGCTTCTAGTGAAATGCTGCACGGTGACATAAGCAGAAAATATGTTGCCGAGATCTGGGCGAAATAAAGTAGGGTTCAGATCTTTTCGGCGGATTGCGGCTATACCTCCCCGCTCGTCTCCCTTGCCACGGCGTTTTCCGCGCCGGCAATGGTAGGCGGAGACCGAGCCGTGGTTTGGTATTCCGCGCAGGATCAGGTGCGCAGCATGTGTGCAGCAGTCGCACATAAAATTATGACGGCCAACGCACAGATCAACGCACGGACGTGCGCAGCGACCCTGGGTGATGTAATGCGGCAGGTCAATGGGTCCTCTTCCACGATGTAGACATGGTCGGCGAAATTCATCTTCTGCAGCGTAGGCTAAGTGCAGATAATATTTTGCCGTCTATAGTGACTGCAGTTTCACCTAGACAGGCAGTGGTGTGCAGCGGCGGCGAAAATGGGCCCCATACGAGTAGGTTTACGTACCGAGTTGCCGCATTAGTGACCGCTGGTGGATTGCAGCCGGCGCCGCATCTCCTATGCATCTCCTACGCAGCTCCGTTTTAGGCTCCAGCATAATTATATTTTCCATGCATGCATGCGTTTACGGCAGGGATGGCTGCTTCCACGCATGACTTTCACGATTTTATGATCTGACCTTCACTGTGAAAGACGTGACCAGGCAATGCGACGCTCGACTTACGGAGACGGATCGTATCTCTACGCCTCGTTTGTGCGGCGCCTTGTTGTTTAATCTTGTTTAATCTTGTGCGAGCAATTGCGTGCCTATCACCGAGGCCACAACCGTCGCACTTGGATACCTCTCGGCCGGTGGCCGGCCATTCCATATCCTACATACTGGCCGCCATTCCACCCAGGGTTCCAACGAAAAATAAAGTGTGCCGCTAGACTGTGCGGCATGGTCCGCAGAAAACAATAGGCGATGTATGCAGCCTGCATAACATTTAGTGACGCACCAAGCCATGGCGTTTGGTCTGCGGCACCAAAATGCCGAAGCAGGCGTCGCGGCCCCGATGCAAGCTCACAGGGCCCATCAGGCATTATCCTACATAGAAAATATTTTTTTTTGTGGCCGCGTTTGTAATCGAGTTAGGCGCACCGGAAGCTTCTTTTCGTGAGGCTAAATTTATCGTGCAGCCAGGAACAGGGCGCGATTACGAGCCTGCGCCGGCACGCACTCGCGATGAAACTCGCTTAGGACGCCAAATCCCACACATTGACCACCATTTGGTGTCCGCCCGCAACGGGCACCCACGCACGCGTGCACGTTCGGCAGCCATGCTGCCAGGTCTGGCCGCGGCACCTGCGTCCACACAGCCCATGAATCCTGGCATTTCTGCATCCTTCGGCCACATCTTTATGCATCATGCACAAGCTGGAACTTGCATATCCGTGGGGCGCCATCTCCGCAAGATGCGTCTACCCTGCCTCGGGTAGGAGGGGCTACATATATTCCCCAGGGTTTACAGCAGCCACTCTTTAGTGCAACACTGACGAATTCCCCCTGATGTTGCCGTGGTTTCTAGCAGCGTTGCTCACTACGGTGTTGCAGGCGCAGGCGGCCACTCTAGACGGGGTGTTTACCCAGCTCAACTCAATCCTGCCGCAAACAACTGCCGCCCTGACAAACTACCCCCTGTCGCCCTACTGGCAGGCAACAGTAACATGGTCGCTTGATGGTGGCAGCGTGAGTGCGGGCGACACCTTCAGCTTGCACATGCCCCAGGTGTTCAAGTTCACCGCCGCTACCAACTGGCTCTCGCTTGTGGCCGGAGGCGTCACCTACGCCAACTGTTACATGTTTTCCGGGGAGTTTATCGTGGACTACTCCGAGCTCCAGTGTACGGTGGCGTCCGGGTTGACCGCCGACAACGTCGCTCTCGGTACCGCGTCGTTCCCCATCACTTTTGACCTGGGTTTCTCGTCTTCTCCCATTGCCCTCAGAGCAGCCAACACTTGGCGACCCGGCGTTAACACCGTCACCTGGACTTCCGGCTCGCGGGCCATCTCCCGCGGCATCAGCTTTACCGGCGGCAACCTGGCTGCAAACCCCGGTGTCAGCGTCGCCGTCAGCAAGCTGGCGCCGCTCACCAACTTGAACCAGTGGTACGTGTTGGGCGGCTCGTGTCCGTCGTCCACCCAGTCGGGCACGCTTGGTATCAGCTTCAACGGGCTTGGCCCCACGTTGCTGTGCAACACCTTGACCGCCGCCGTCTCCAACCAGTTCAACGCCTGGTACTACCCGCAAACCGCCCAGACGCTCACCTACTCGGTCCAGTGCTCGCCAACCCTGGCCATCATCACCTTCTCCGGCGCCCCTCCCGGCTTCCGGCCCTACCTCAACATCTACTCGTCCGTCTTGCCCGAGGGCGTCAACGTGGCCACCTATACCCAGACGTTCCGCTGCGGCAACGGACCCATCCAGGACGCCAGCTACCTCCGGAGCTGGACCGGCTACGCCAACGGAGACACCGGCTCGTCCGGCTCCAACATCGTCAACTACATCACCACCAGAACCTACACCGGCAGCACCGTGAGAATCACCACCTTGCCGTACAGCACCACCGTGTCCGGCGCCACCAGAACCATCGAGGTCAATGTGCCCATCCCCACCGTCACCACCACGAAAACCTACACCGGCTCGGTGATCACCACCTCCACCTTCACTGCTACTCCGGGCCAGACAGGCACGGTGGAAATCGACCTTCCAGTCCCAACCACGACGCTTACTTCTACCTGGACGGGTGTTGGGTCCACGACTAGCACGAGATCTGCTACTCCAGGCCAGACCGGTACTGTCATCAACTATATTCCCGTTCCAACAACGACGCTCACTAGTACTTGGACAGGTTCTGGTTCTACCACCAGTACTAGAACTGCTACCCCGGGCCAGACAGGTACTGTTATCAACTATATTCCAGTTCCAACAACTACAGTAACTAGTACTTGGACTGGAACTGGGCCAACTACTAGCACAATCTCTGCTACACCAGGTCAGACTGGTACTGTTATCGACTATGTTCCTGTCCCTACCACGACTGTCACTTCAACGTGGACTGGAACCGGACCTACTACTAGCACAATCTCTGCTACACCAGGCCAGACTGGTACTGTGATTGACTATGTTCCTGTCCCTACCACAACTGTCACTTCTACTTGGACTGGTACTGGTCCTACTACTAGCACAATCTCTGCCACCCCAGGCCAGACTGGTACGGTTATCGACTACGTTCCAGTTCCAACAACCACCGTCACTTCTACTTGGACTGGCACTGGTCCTACCACCAGCACAATCTCTGCTACACCAGGTCAGACTGGTACTGTTATCGACTATGTTCCTGTCCCTACCACGACTGTCACTTCAACGTGGACTGGAACCGGACCTACTACTAGCACAATCACTGCTACACCAGGTCAGACTGGTACTGTGATTGACTACGTTCCCGTCCCTACCACAACTGTCACTAGTACTTGGACTGGAACTGGTCCTACCACTAGCACAATCACTGCTACACCAGGTCAGACTGGTACTGTTATCGACTATGTTCCAGTTCCAACAACCACTGTCACTTCTACTTGGACTGGAACTGGTCCTACCACTAGCACCATAGCAGCTACACCAGGTGAAACTGGCACCGTTATTGACTACGTTCCTGTCCCTACCACAACTGTAACCTCTACCTGGACCGGTTCTGAAGTCACTACTACGACGGTGACCGCAACTCCTGGTGAAACAGGAACTGTCATTATTGAAGTGCCAGTTCCAACAAATACCGTGACTTCCACCTGGACCGGTTCAGAGATAACCACCAGAACTCAAACTGCCAACCCCGGGGAAACTGCCACCGTCGAGATCGATGTGCCTGTTCCTACGTCGACAATTACCAATACTTGGACTGGTTCAGGAACAACAACCAAGACTTTTTCCGCTAGCCCTGGTGAAACTGGCACAGTTGAGGTCGATATCCCAGTTCCAACAACAACCGTGACTTCCACATACACCGGCTCAGAAGTAACCACCACTACAGTGACTGCTGGACCTGGTGAAACTGGAACAGTGATCGTTGAGGTACCAGTACCAACAACAACTATTACTTCTACATACACCGGTTCCGTAACCACATCCAGCACTAAAACTGCTGCCCCAGGTGAAACCGGTACTGTGATAGTTGAGGTTCCAGTTCCCACGACAACAATAACCTCAACCTACACTGGCTCAGAAATAACTACTACTACGGTTCCGGCTACTCCCGGAGAAACGGGAACTGTGATTGTTGAAGTTCCCATCCCCACATTGACTACAACAAAGACCACTGGCTCGGTAACAACTACCAGAACTATATCTGCTGGACCGGGTGAAACTGGTACTGTTGAGGTTGATGTCCCTATCCCAACCACCACTATTACGAGAACTAATACAGGCGGTGAAACCTCCACCACCACTATCTCAGCGGAACCTGGAGAAACTGGTACTGTCATAGTTGATGTTCCAATTCCCACAACCACCATCACCGACTATTGGACCGGTTCATCTACAGTTACCATCACCAAAACTGCGGGTATTGGAGAAACCGGAACGGTTGAGGTTGACCTTCCTACTCCTGTGATCACTATCACTTCGACTTGGACCGGCCTGGAGACACTGTACACCACTTACAGTGCCACGAGGAGAGGAGACACAGCTTCTATTATCGAGTTTGACCCAATTCCTACGTTAACCATCAATACTACGTGGACAGGGTCTGGTACAACCACCACTACCATTAGTGCAGTTCCCGGGGAGACAGCTACAGTAATTGTCGAGTATCCTATTCCAGTGACCACCGTGACTTCTACATGGACTGGTTCTGACGAGTCGACTACTACCAAAAAGGCGGAACCAGGTGGAACTGATACTGTGATTGTTGAGGTACCTACTCCAACGACTACCATCACTTCTACATGGACTGGATCTGATATCTCTACTACTACTATTAATGGTGGAGAGGGAGAATCAGACACTGTGATTGTCGAGGTACCTACTCCAACGACTACCATCACTTCTACATGGACTGGCTCTGAAACTACCACAACAACCATTGATGGTGGAGATGGAGAATCAGACACAGTAATTGTTGAAGTTCCTACACCAACAACCACGATTACTACTACATGGACTGGATCTGAAACTACTACTACCACCATTACAGGTGGAGAGGGAGAGTCCAACACGGTAATTGTCGAGGTTCCAACTCCAACGACTACCATTACATCCACCTGGACTGGCTCTAATACCACAACGACGACTATTACAGGTGGAGAAGGCGAGTCCAATACTGTGATAGTTGAGGTTCCTACACCAACGACTACCATTACATCTACATGGACGGGATCTGAAACCACCACCACTACTATTAATGGTGGAGAAGGAGAGTCCAATACGGTAATTGTTGAAGTGCCTACACCAACAACCACGATAACAACCACATGGACGGGATCTGAAACCACCACGACAACCATTGATGGTGGAGATGGAGAATCAGACACCGTTATCGTTGAAGTTCCTACACCAACAACTACGATAACATCCACATGGACAGGATCTGAAACGACAACAACTACTGTTACAGGTGGAGAAGGAGAGTCCAATACGGTAATTGTCGAAGTTCCAACTCCAACGACCACGATAACAACCACATGGACTGGCTCTGAAACCACTACCACTACTATTAATGGTGGAGAGGGAGAATCAGACACGGTAATTGTTGAAGTTCCCACTCCAACAACTACTATCATGTCTACCTGGACAGGTTCTAATACCACAACCACTACTGTTACAGGTGGAGAGGGAGAATCCAATACGGTAATTGTTGAAGTGCCTACACCAACAACCACGATAACATCTACATGGACTGGCTCTGAAACCACCACTACTACTATTAATGGTGGAGAGGGAGAATCAGACACTGTTATTGTCGAAGTTCCTACACCAACGACTACGATTACTTCCACATGGACAGGATCTGAAACCACTACCACTACTATTAATGGTGGAGAGGGAGAATCAGACACGGTAATTGTCGAAGTTCCCACTCCAACAACTACTATCACGTCTACCTGGACTGGCTCTGAAACTACCACCACCACCATTACAGGTGGAGAGGGAGAATCCAACACGGTAATTGTTGAAGTTCCAACTCCAACGACTACCATTACATCCACCTGGACCGGCTCTAATACCACTACCACCACTATCACAGGTGGAGAAGGCGAATCAAATACTGTCATAGTTGAGGTTCCTACACCAACGACCACCATTACTTCTACATGGACTGGATCTGAAACTACTACGACTACTATTAATGGTGGGGATGGAGAATCAGACACGGTAATTGTTGAAGTTCCAACACCCACAGTTACAGTTACCAAGACATACACTGGAAGTGAGTTGTTTACCACGACGCACAGCGCTGGACCAGGCGACACTGTTACCGTGGAAATAGATCAGCCAGTTCCCACCAGTACCATAACCAAAACGTACTCCGGTTCGATAACAGTTACAACTACCTATTCTGCTACACCCGGGGAAACTGGAACTGTTGAGATCGATGTTCCAGTCCCAACATCAACTATCACGCGGACTTACACTGGTTCTGTTACCACGACTCTGACTGTGCCAGGAGATATTGGCGAAACTGGAACTGTAATTGTTGACGTACCTATTCCAACCACTACCATTACCGATTACTGGACTGGATCATCAGCCATTACCGTCACCAAAACTGCAGGAATTGGAGAAACAGGAACGGTTGAGGTTGACCTTCCAACCCCAGCTGTCACTGTCACGTCCACATGGACTGGCCTGGAGACTCTGTTCACCACTAATACTGATATCACAAGAGGAGGAACAGTCACTATCATTGAATATGACCCTGTACCTACTACTACGGTTACTGGTACCTGGACTGGAAATGGTACTAGAAGTTCTACTGTTACTGCAACCCCGGGAGATACAGCTACTGTGATCGTAGATGTTCCTATCCCGGTGACTACTGTTACTTCTACTTGGACTGGATCAGATATCAGCACGACAACGATCGAAGCACTGCCAGGTGGAACAGATACCGTTGTTGTTGAATTACCTACTCCTACTGTAACAATTACCTCAACATGGACGGGATCAGACATTTCCACCACAACTATAGACGGTGGATCGGGTGAGTCAGATACTGTGATTATTGAGGTACCTACACCAACAACTACCATCACTTCTACCTGGACAGGTTCTAATACCACAACCACTACTGTTACAGGTGGAGAGGGAGAGTCCAATACGGTCATCGTTGAGGTTCCTACACCAACGACCACTATCACTTCTACCTGGACAGGGTCTGAAACTACTACTACTACTGTTACAGGTGGAGAGGGAGAGTCCAATACGGTAATTGTTGAGGTGCCTACACCAACGACTACTATCACGTCTACCTGGACTGGATCTGAAACCACCACCACGACCATTGACGGTGGAGATGGAGAATCAGACACCGTTATCGTTGAAGTTCCTACACCAACGACTACCATTACTTCTACATGGACGGGATCTGACACCACAACCACCACTATCACTGGTGGAGAGGGAGAGACCAATACTGTGGTAGTTGAAGTTCCTACACCAACGACTACCATCACTTCTACATGGACTGGCTCTGAAACTACCACAACAACCATTGATGGTGGAGATGGAGAATCAGACACAGTAATTGTTGAAGTTCCTACACCAACAACCACGATTACTACTACATGGACTGGATCTGAAACTACTACTACCACCATTACAGGTGGAGAGGGAGAGTCCAACACGGTAATTGTCGAGGTTCCAACTCCAACGACTACCATTACATCCACCTGGACTGGCTCTAATACCACAACGACGACTATTACAGGTGGAGAAGGCGAGTCCAATACTGTGATAGTTGAGGTTCCTACACCAACGACTACCATTACATCTACATGGACGGGATCTGAAACCACCACCACTACTATTAATGGTGGAGAGGGAGAATCAGACACTGTTATTGTCGAGGTGCCTACACCAACGACTACCATCACGTCTACCTGGACAGGTTCTAATACCACAACCACTACTGTTACAGGTGGAGAGGGAGAATCCAATACGGTAATTGTTGAAGTGCCTACACCAACGACCACTATCACTTCTACCTGGACAGGGTCTGAAACTACTACTACTACTGTTACAGGTGGAGAAGGTGGGTCCAACACGGTAATTGTTGAGGTTCCTACTCCAACGACTACCATTACATCCACTTGGACTGGCTCTAATACCACTACTACGACTGCTACAGGTGAACAGGGTGAGTCAAACACGGTAATTGTTGAGGTTCCTACACCAACGACTACCATTACTTCTACATGGACTGGATCTGAAACCAGCACCACTACTATTAATGGTGGATCAGGTGAATCAGACACTGTTATTGTCGAGGTGCCTACACCAACGACTACCATCACGTCTACCTGGACCGGATCTGAAACCTCTACTACCACCATTAAAGGTGGCTCGGGTGAATCAGACACTGTGATCGTTGAAGTACCTACACCCACTTCATCCTGGACGGGTAGTTCAAGTATCCTGAGTAGCTCAGAATCAGAGTCAAGTTCAGCTTCTGAATCAATCTCAGCTTCGGCCTCAAGTTCAGCTTCAGAGTCAAGCTCAGTACCAGCGTCAAGCTCAGTACCAGCATCAAGCTCAGTACCAGTATCAAGCTCAGCTTCAGAGTCAAGCTCAACTTCAGAGTCAAGCTATGTTTCTGAATCAAGCTCTGCTTCTGAATCAAGCTCAGCTTCTGAATCAAGCTTCCTGTCTTCTTCAGTTTCGGAGTCTTCAAGTGTATCGGTTTTCCCATCTATCAGCTTTAGCTCCGCAGTTTTGAGCTCTTCATCTGGCAGTTCACTCAGCTCTTACGCAAATAATTCCGTTGTGCTGTCGAGCTCTTTGGATACGTCAAGTTCTTTACCAGTCAGCTTGACTAGTGACTCTAGCTCAAATGCTGCATCATCTACGATGGTTCCATCGTCACAAGTTTCTTCAGTTGCTTCGTCAACTTCTGACAGTTCCTCTGCTGTCACTTCGGATGCGTCTAGTTTGTCACTGTCACAAAGTGAGGTATTATCTTCCTCAACAGTCAGCTCAGGTTCAAGCCTGATGGTAACTTCTGACGTGACTTCAGATATTGCTTCGGATTCATCAAGCTTGTCCGAGTCGAATAGCAAGATCCAGTTGCTGTCCTCGGCAACAATCTCAGATTCAAGTTCAATCATTGCATCAGAACTTTCTTCTACTGCTGCTTCTAGTTCATGGAGTGTAACAGTGTCACCTAGTGCACTGGTATCGCAGCCATCCATGATTACTTCTCAACCAAGTATCTCATCCCAGTCTTCTGTTGTGTCAACACAGCAGCCTTCATCGTCCACTAGTGGTTCATCCATAATAATTTGCAGGAGAGACGGATCAGACTGTATAACCATTGACTCATCGTCTGTTTATTCACATTCGAGCAAAAAGAAGACATCTTCAGCTGGAAATTCTCTTGTGTCTTCCACAGCAAATGATGGTTCTGTTTCTGGTACCAGCCAAGAGCATAGTGGTTTGACGACCGAGACTCTTTCACCTACAATTACTCTCACAAGTACCGAGGAATGTGAAACCACCTCTTCTGCGGGTCCTTCTTCTTCCCTGGTTCCAGGAGGATCTGGAAACGGGGGCAACGGCTCTAATGGAGAAGGGACGCATAATGGAAATTCTGGCAATGGACAAGGATCTGGCAATGAAGGCTCCGATAATGGGCAAGGGTCCAATAATGGGCAAGGGTCCAATAACGGACAAGGTTCCAATAACGGACAAGGTTCCAATAATGGGCAAGGGTCCAACAACGGACAAGGTTCCAATAATGGACAAGGGTCCAACAACGGACAAGGTTCCAATAACGGACAGCAGTCTAGCGATGGACAGGAATCTGAGAACGGAGGAGATAGTGTAACATCGCCAAGTTCTCCACCCTCTAGTACACCTACAGTGTTTGAAGGTTCCGCCTCCTCACGTACAGTTTCGTGGAGTGCACTCACATTTTTCATGAGTATGGCTGTATTCTTCAGCTTTTAAGCTATGATACGCCGGCCATACACGAGAATTCCGCTGGTTATTAAGCCACGAACAGGACTTCTCGCCTTTTCAAGCATACATTTAAATTTCTTGAGAGACGTTCGATGCCAATCTTTATTCGAATTATTATTGGCAACTTGTATTAAAAACATATTCCATAGATTGCATGATAAATGCCGTCTTTGCGGCGGATTAATTTTTATACCGGAAATAGATATCATTTTGATACTAATGAGTAGCACTTTAAACAAGCGCCTGAAAATAGGCCTTAGCACAGGAATACTGCTACGTTCGAAGATTAATTATCTCATTCCAGTCGGTCGGTTTTGTATTGTTGAAAAGTAGTTGAAATATCCAAGCGAATACATCAACCATTCAATGGCTGCAAAAATGTCGCGACGCACAAAATGCAGGGCAAACCCGAATTTTGTCCATTATGGTTCAGAATATAATTTTAACACAAGCATCCAAAAGATATCAAGCAGATATTTACATTTAAAAGTATATAGCATAGAATAGCCCAGAGAAACTCGTGGCCCTTGGCGGCTTGAATATTCCTGTACAAAGTTCTTGAACACACAGTACATTGTATTACACAAATCACGCTGGTATTATTGATTTGGCATGCTACCTTCTCGTTTAGCAGGGAAAGAATCCGAAATATTGGACATCATAATAAGACCAGAAAATTTCTGCTGTACAATATACTGGCGTACGTCTACAGGTCATGTCTGCATATGCATGCGTCCAGATGCTAGGTGTTACCGACGTGACATTGACCTCTTAAAACAGATATTGACATGGATACACAATGCTGCTACATATGCATGTATGTTAAGTTATTGCACACGCTATACTTGCACTGAGCTTAATGTGGTGAAATTCCAAATATATCGTAGGCTAGGCTGCTGCCGGCAAATTGATTCCTTTAGCAAGCAAGTGGTTTGCACAAGCTTGTGCAATTGAAACTGCTGGCCAATGACCGTGTATACTAGAAAATCTATTATTCTTTGCCATTTACCCTGTCAGTGTACACCTTCCTCTTCAGTACGGGACGTCCCTATTATGTAATGGTGCTTCTCATGCACATGCACTATGCAACTGACGCATTTATGCATGTAGCCATTTTTAAGGAGGCTGACACTCGCATAGAAACTCTTCTAATCCACATGAAATGACAAAAGCCCTATTGGGAAGCCACGCTATAAGTGCAGGCACAGAACAGAACCAAGCCTGACCGCTCCTGGTATCGTCATCCGCTTTTGCTCTACAATGCTCACGAGATTGTCCAAAGTTTTCTTTAAAATAGATTGTAGCTAAACAGGGGTCGAGGGTGCTGAACACCAACTATTGCACAGTAGTGGACCAAAGGCAAAAATTGCTGTATATCTAAACATAGAGCATACGTGCATTGCATATGATCCCTTTCTGGGTTGCATATCTCATCGGGATAAAAAAAAAATCCACGACGTAATCGTGCATCTTGTTCAAGGATGCAAGCGAGCGCTATGCAACGGGCTAATAATATATCGTACGAGAAACCAACTGTTTGTACAAGAAATGCACCGCTTTCTATTTTCTTTGACTCTTGAAATGAACAATGTACGACACACGAACCCCTCCACGACAAAACCGTGTTTCTCATCTCGCCGCCATCGCCATACGACTCCGGCTACTCCGGCTGCAATTCGTGTGTGGCGCCTTTTGCGCTTTCATCGCCCCTGCTAAATCTGGCCTGTTGTATCACTCTATTCCGAGGCTGCATAAGCTGGAACTTGCATACCTGCAAGGCTTCAACCCGTGACATGCGTCTTCCCCCTCCTTTGGATTGCAACCGTGTCCCTTCTAATCCCTTCTAATGCATCTTTCATTTCCTTACTTACGCAGACTTACCTACCACTTGTTATAATTTTGAAAGCTGAATTCTCTTGTATTACGCTAAATCTGTGACCACTGTTTCTCGTCTCTCAATTCTCGGATCACCAGAAAGGTCTTGAAGAAGTCAGTTTGGAAAGTGAAATAATTAGGCAAGGATTTGGATCTAATAAAGGAGGAGGTTGAAATATGGCCAGATATCTAAGGTGGAAAAGTATCTAGTAGAGCTAACCTTTGCCTTCGGGTACTGACCAGTACGTTTGAAGCAGATTGCTCCATATGGAAGGAAAACTAATGTAGCGGTCCTCTTTAAAAGAATAACCTTGAATTTTTTGATGAAATTTTGGACTGATTTTGTTCTACCCAGAAAACTGTAGCAATCTCAGAGTTATACTAGTTGCATTTCACTGCTTATCATCAAGTATTTCGAACTCCTGGTTGACGCAAAGATGGCTTTATAACACATGACAAGTTCAACTACCTTTGATATTCAAATTTCTAGTAAGTTGGTTGCAAATTTTGCGGGACAAAAGGATCCACCGAAGCTGAGATGTAATTCTTTCCAACTTGAAGTATTGAAGGTCGCAAGGTGATATGAGTACATGGTGAACCCTAGTGGTTGGATAGGTAGTTTCTGCAAGATATAGGAACCAATATTGGCTCAATTTCACGTATATGACGCGAAAACGGAGGAATGCAAAAATTGATATTTTTGAAATATCGACATGAAGAGCAAATAATGAGCATCTAGACATTTACACGAATGTGAGCATTTCGGATTTAGCATATCAATCCATGTTGTAGTAGAGTTTTCTATTCCGTATTGTAGGCGACATTGTGTTACTGGTGTACTGGTGTACTGGTGTACTGGTGTACTGGTGTACTGGTGTACTGGTGTACTGGTGTACTGGTGTACTGGTGTACTGGTGTACTGGTGTACTGGTGTACTGGTGTACTGGTGTACT